>CM021697.1:104304021-104333788 GCA_011074415.1 Stictonetta naevosa
AATTGATTAATTAATAATATCATTTCTTCCATTGTATGGGATGAATTTTCTTTTCTAAAGCAAAAATAGTATCTGGATTTTTCCTCTAGAGCAAGCAATGATTGCCACTGGCCCTAGTGCAAAGAGCAAAGAGGAATCCTGACCTGTCAGCTACAGAGGCATTAATAGATTCAGAGGCTCTAATAGAGCTGCTCCATCTCCACGTTTAGAATCCAAAGGGTCAATTTTCTGTTTTTCTCTATGTTTAAATACCCTCCCAGTTTCTCTACCATCACAACGAACATTGAGCTTACATACCTAACTTCCATGACAGGCAGGACAAAAGATTCTGTTGTTAAGAGCAGGCCTAGCTAAGAGCTTGCTTGCAGGCTTCATACGTATATTTCTTCCATAAAGCCCAGTCAAATCTCTATTCTAAGAGGCAATTGCTGAGTTGGCTGCTGGCCCTGGAAACCACAGTTTCAAATAAAATTCGATAGAGGAGAAAAAAAAACTACACTTCTTCTTAAGAACAACAAAACAAAACAAAATACTGTTGAAAAAAAAAGGAAAAAAAAAAAAAGGAAGGATTTTAGGTAATGGTTATTAAAATTAGTTCAAATTTAGACCAGAACGATAAAAACCTTCTGAACAAAGGTTAAAGGTCAATGGGGCAAGAGTCTCAAGTGGTATGAAGTGAGACAGCTCCCTGAAGTTAATGAAGCCCTGATTGTTTATTCCAGAGCTGGATAAATGTCTGTTTTCAGGAGATTCAACACGTGAATTGGAGTGAGGGGAAGTCCTAACACTGCATCTTCCCCATCACAACCTCAAAGTTTGATTGAGCAGCCACCTAGGCTAATGGGCAGAAATAGTATGACAAAAGTTTAATTAACATCATAGGAAATTCTCCAAGTATGCTTAGAAATGGAAAGGACAACATTAACATGTCAGTAAAGATTTCATAGATTTTTGATTTAGACTTTTATTGACTTGATGACTTGACTCATAAGTATATCCCTGTGCTGCCTTTAATCCATGTATAGTGTTTTTTTGTTTGTTTGTTTGTTTGTTTTTAATCAAATCTATGGATACAGGACAACTGAAGACCATAAATGCTTGAAGGTATGAGATGATCAGGGGTCCAGCAACCCATAGCTGCATCACCTCAGATTATTTTACAAGCTGTTTATGACCTAGGGCTGGAAAGAATACCTGATATGAACAGGGAAAAAAAAAAAAAAAAAAAAAAAAAAAGAAAAGGAAGTGAAAGAATGTTTGATTCCTCTCTTTTCTAAAATGAAGTCAAAAATACCACCCTGATGGTAGAAAAAATTAGGCTGTTATGAATCTGAATCACCAAGTCCATACCAAAGCAACATTCAAGACAGGATAGATTAAGAAGTTCCTTTGTAAATGACAGCTTCTCTTAAAAAAATATGACATCTTTCCAAATTCCTTTCAAGACATTTTCAACTATTCTAAATTAAAACAAAAATGAACCCACCAAATCCAGCATTTTGGCAAGACAGAGCTAAATCTTACACGGTGAACAGCTCTTGCTTGAAAAGCTAGTCTTTTGTTAGCATGTATTTCCTCCTAATTGTAAAGAAATGTAACACAGGAGAGGCTCTACTGCTATCAAAAACATCAAATGGTACCTGCTTTTTGCATTCAGTATTTGTTATGGAACTAGTTAAAAAGTTTCTAAAAGCCTAATTATTTAATATCAGAAAAGAAAGAAAGAAATAATGTGGCACTGTTACAGAAGACTGAAACATTACTTCAGGTGTATTAAGTTAACCTAAACCCAAGAGTCGTACTAGACCATTTGAGGCCTGCAAATTGTTGAAATAGCTAACCAGTGCTCAATGTCAAGCAGAAAAAAATCTGTACAAGGAAACAAATCTCTTTAGGTTAAATCTGAAATTAATCTTAACTCTGTTCTTATCAGACTCTAGTGCCTGCAGGAACTGCTATAGCTCACTCTGAGGAAAAACACTTGGACTCAGCATACCAACACCTACTTTTATGATGCCTTTTCCTGAGGAAAAGTTAAATCAGTTCACTTCATAAAGTCAGCTGAAAGGTACACAAATTATAGTTGTGCATGTGGGGTACATGTGAAATGAAATATGAAATTGATCTGCCAGTGGAATGGAAAAACAGACGTGGTAGGAGCTGTATGAGTAAAACACTGGAATTACTCAGATTACTTTCTAACTGATACAACAAATGGATGTCCCAGCTTTTCAAATAACCCATGTTTGACCTCTAAAAAGGCTCCCTTAAAGATCATTTTATTTACATTAAAGCTGTCCACAATAATAACACATTTCTAGGAAACTTACAAAAGTCAGGCCTGGCTACTGATTTGGAAGCTCTGTATTTAGAAATCAGTTTGATTGTTTTCTTAAGTGAGGAAGCTGTTTCATGAAATTAACTTTTGAATTTTACTTTTAGCTACTAAGATTTAGAGATAAGAGGAGTTGCATTAACTACCATTAAGCATTGAAGTGGTTCAGCAGTGGGGTCCAGAGAGATGGCATTCAGACTCTAACATGGAACCAAAATTTCAGATTCACAATTATGGTTATATCAGAAATCACACCTGAGTTAAATGAGGCTCTATCAGATTCAGGAAAAAAAAAAAAAAAAAGTTGCTGCTGTTGTGTATTACATTTGGTTCTGCATTGGATAGGGCTTTTTATACATCTTGATATTTTTACCTAGCTTTTATAATTGGACATTTTATCCTGGTGAGACATGCTTATGCTTTTCTTAAGTATGGAACAAGATTTTATCTATTTATTTATTCATTTTGAGAAAAAGAGAACTGTGAGCTCTGACCCACCAGCCTAAGTGAGGAAGTTTTAAATACCTTTGTCAATGTACTCTAGTTCTGCTGCCAGTGTGGTGATCTTTGCAAGGGACAACTAAAATCTCAAACTGGATAAATTCTCAGAGTACTACAAGACTGAAAAATCTGTTCTTTTTCCAGGAAGAGTAACACAGATATCTTTGTACGCACTGTTCAAACAGCTGAAGCTGTGGGAAGAGGAGGGGCGGGGGAGTAAAAGCAGAACAAAAGATTCCAGCAGTTTGACTGAGCATTAGTTAGAGGAAGAAAGAAACTGGAGCCTTTGCAGATGAGTTAAAAACAGCAGCTCACAATGTCCAGGTTATTCAAACAGGCACAGAGTGCTTTAATGTACTTTCTGAAACTCTGAGGAGAGGTTTTTTTTTTTTTTTTTTTTTTGACAAAGATATTGAAAACAAAAATACATAGGTTGAAAATATTTTAAAACTTAAAAATTTGCTCCTGAACTGTGGCCATTAGGTACTTACATGTCCCTATATGAAAAAAATGCAACACTGGGTCTAAAAAGTACAAGAAACACCTCCTTAATATTACAATTCTGTGGGAGATTGCCCTGAAGAATGCTGCCAGCTCATTAGTGGGAAGGGAATAAGTACGTAAACATGACTTGAAGTCAATCTCTGCACTATCAGAGTCAATCTCTGGTGCTGGTTGACCTCTTAACAAATAACATGACCATTTTAAGATTCTGGCCAATTCTAAACATTCAGTTAAAAACTGTATTTGAGGAAGAACAAATGCAAACCACCAACCTAAAAAGGACTGTTTTTACTGAACAGCAAGAGATTTAGAACCTTAAAAATGCACTAATTTTGGGAAATCTTTAAAAACACAAAGATTTATGGAGCCAAATAATATCTTAGGAATAATAGAAAGGAAAATGCTTACATACATACTACAGGAGGGATTTTTCAAAGAGAGGATAAAGAATGCATACCTGGTGGAAATATGAGCAAAGGCATAATTTCATGTCAGACTACTCACAGATGTGAGAAAGGGTGGGTGGTTGCGCAGTTTTCCTTGTAAATGTATAGCTGAAAGGAAGTATTTTTGAGGTATTCTCATAATCTGAACAGAGAGTTAGCTCTACTGAATAAAGAAAAAAAGCAGTTGGCTTGCATTTGATGTGAAAGACAACATTAAAAAGAGATTTTGCAAACAAACAAACCAACCAACCAACCAACTCTGCTTGCATTCAGTTGTGCATTTCAGGGTCTCAAGGACAATGAAGCTGGTGAAGGGTGTAGAGAACAAATCCTTTGTGAAATGTCTGAGGGAATGGTGGTTATTTAACTTGGAAAAAAGGAAGATAATGGGAGACCTTATCAGTCTAACTAACTGCCTCAGAGGAAGTTGTAGCAGGGTGGGGGTTGGTTTCTTCTCCCAAACACCAGCTGTTAAGACAAGAGGAAATCATAGAAACATAGAATCATAGAGTGGCTTGGGTTGGAAGGAACCTTAAAGGTCATCTAACTCTACCCCTACACCATTCCCAGGCAGGGATGCCACCCACTAGATCAGGTTAGCCAAGGCCCCATCCAGCCTGGCCTTGAACACCTCCAGGGTTGGAGCATCCACAATTTACCTGGACAACTTGTTCCAATGCCTCACCACTCTCACAGTGAAGAATTTCCTCCTAATGTCTAATTTAAATCTATCATTTTTTAGTTTAAGACCATTCCCCCTTCTCCTATTTTTATCTACCCAAATAAAAAGTCCTCCTCCATCTCTTTTTGTAAGACGGAGTATTGAATACTCTTTAAGTACTGAAAGGTCAATGAGGTCTCCCCAGAGACTTCTCTTCTCCAGACTGAACATCCTTAGCTCTCTCAGCCTTTCTTCATAGGAGAGGTGCTCCTATGGTCACCTTTGTAGTCCTCCTTTGTAGTCCTTCTCTGAACTCGCTTTAATGGGTCCATGTCTTTCGTGTGCTGGGTGTCCCAGACCTAGATGCAGTACTGCAGCTGGGGCCTCATGATGAGAAGGGGACAATCACCTCCCTAGACCTGCTGGCCACGCTTCTGTTGATGCATCCCTGGATGCAGCTGGCCTTTTGGGCTACAAGTACACACTGCTGGCTCATTTGAGTCTTTTTATCTTGACCCCCAAGTCCTTCTCTGCAGGTCTTCTCTCAATTAGTTCTTCTCCCAGTCTGTATTCCTGTCTGGGGTTGCCCCAACCTGGGTGCAGTACCTTGCACTTGGGTTTGTTGAACTTCATGTGGTTCACATGGGCCCACTTCTCCAGCCTGTTCAGGTCCCTTTAAATGGCATCTTTTCCTTCTTTGTTATCAACTGCACCACTCAGCTTTTTGTCATCTGCAAACTTGCTGAGGGTGTACTCAATCCCATCGTATATGTCATTGATGAAGATATTGAAAGCACTGGTCCCAAGACAGACCCCTAAGGGATATTGCCTCAAGTTGTACCAGGAGTGGTTTAGGTTGGATATTAGGTAAAATTTCTTCACTGAAAGGGTCGTGAAGCATTGGAACAGGCTGCCCAGAGAAGTACCCAGGAGGGAGCCACCATCTCTGGAGGTATTCAAAAGAATTGTAGATGTGGTGCTTAGGGACATGGTTTAGCAGTAGACTTCGCAATGCTAGGTTAACGGTTGGATTCGTTGATCTTAGAGGATCTTTCCCAACCTAAATGATTCTATGATTCACATAGACTTAACAGTGATATTTCAATGTTAGAAATGATTAAGCCAAACAAGCACTAGCTGTTTTTGCCTCATGACAATTTTTTCTCCCAATTCTCAATTAGTTTCTTCTCAAAAGCATATGTGGTGGCTACAGCTGAGGCCAGATAGCAATGAATAAAATCTTCAGAAATGTCACTAAAGACAAAACACAAAGGTGAAAAATGCCCTAGCTTGACTGCTTTTGTAAGAAATGCTATTTCAAGGGCTAAGTCTTGGTAGAAAGGAGCACTTAAAATGAAATTGCTGAGAAAGAAGATTAGGAAATTTTAAGTGTTTTGAAATGTTTTCAGATGTAATGGGGAGGCCTATCCTGAAGTATCATTCCAAGGAAAAGAAAAAAGTCAGTATAAACATGTGCTAGGTGGGTGGGTCATTTTTTTTTTTTTTGTGTTTGTTCATTTCATCTGTCTTTATAATCACATGAAACAACCATAGTTGCAATCTTGCTGACACAGATTAAATCAGATCTTTATCTTGCTCCTTTCAGCATCTCCACACTAGAGATCAGGAAAAGGGTTTTAAAACCTTATCTCCAAGGTCTGCAAAGACCTTACACATACAAAGAAGACTTAATACATGGTATTAATTAACCAGTAATCCAGAGTTTGAAGCCAGCTAAATATATGTGCTTATATGACTTGACAGGCTGTTATACAGGAAAGTGATCTAACAGCCTCAGAATCAAAGTGTTACTAGGAAGGCAAGAGTCATTCAATGCATTATTCAGTCTTGTTGTGGAAATGTTGGATATGCTGATTTAAATCTCACACACAATGATGTATATTTATGAGTTTGATTTCTATAGTCACTGAGTTAACAGTTAAGAAAGCATGTGCAAAAATACTGGGCAAAATGTTTAGATCACAAGCTATACTTTATTTTGAAGTGGACTGGAATAGAAACTTTCATCACTGACTATGTCATTTCAGTAAATACTGTGGAAAATTTCAACTGATTTTGTCAGAAAATTATGAAATCACTCCTCACACCATTTAGTAATGTTATTTCAATAAGAAATATTAATAAACTCATGAATGATTTTTTTTTTTTTTTTTTTTAAGTAGATATATTTACAAGCATTCCTGATTATTTGTGTGTGTATGGGTACAAAGGCCTGTTCTTCAGAGGAGCATGGGGCTTACTTTCAGAATAATATGTTTTCATTTGTCAAAGTGTGAAAACAATGAAATAAACACCTTTGGCAATGTAAGCAAGCACTATGTATTTTGTTCCAACTTCACATATGTTACATATTTCAACACTTTGTCCTCAATATATACCACATGTTTAAAGAATACACAGAAAAACTACTAATGAAAATTTAAATTTTTCTAATATTGAGTAGACCTGAAACTTACAATTTGTATCTCCTAAGCAGTAACAATTTCAACAGATATAAATTTTCTCTGACAACACATTTATTCTAAGGCATGCAGCAATAAGGACGAGGCACTGTTATTTAACAGTTCTGGCCCATCATCACATCTTTTGGCATTTTTTGTCTAAAGCACATAACTTTTTGATTAGCTGTCCAATATTTCCTGATTATATCTGTTTATTCTTTCATGTTTATTTTCTTTGTTGGTTTTGCGCATATAGGTTTTGTCTTTTTCATTTTGCTTTTCCCCCTACATTGAGCAGAATCTTTGCAGATTATGTCATAAGTGGAATGGGTAAAACATTCTTGCATTGGGAATGCTCAATTCCTAACCCACTAATTTAAGGGTGGAACTATTTCTGGAAATGTTATGAGCCTGTGTGCTGAAGAACTTATTCAGTGAGTGTAAAGGCCCTAGCACACAAATGGTCTGTGCTCAGATATTTTCCATACACTTGGTTAGTTGGCTTTATTATTATTATTATTTTCTAAAAGTTACATATCTCTTACTAAGTTTGCATGCTGATTTTGACATCCACTTTTCAAATGCAGTCAAGGAGAAATATATAAAAAGCTTTATCTTTTTACATATAATTCAAGGATGGATACTGCCTATTTCTTCAAGCCTGTAAGAAATGGAGAAGAGGAGGCTCAGGGGCGACCTTATAGCTCTCTACAGATACCTCAAAGGAGGCTGTAGCGAGGTGGGGGTTGGTCTGTTCTCCCACGTGCCTGGTGACAGGACGAGGGGGAATGGGCTTAAGTTGCGCCAGGGGATTTTTAGGTTAGATGTTAGGAAGAACTTCTTTACTGAAAGGGTTGTCAGGCACTGGAACAGGCTGCCCAGGGAGGTGGTGGAGTCACCATCCCTGGAAGTCTTTAAAAGACGTCTAGATGTAGAGCTTAGGGATATGGTTTAGTGGGGACTGTTAGGGTTAGGTTAGAGGTTGGACTCGATGACCTTGAGGTCTCTTCCAACCTATAAAATTCTGTGATTCTGTGATTCTGTGATTCTGATTCTGTGAAATGTAAATGTCTGAAGAATTGGTCCATTGTCCCAGTAAGTCCTATCATTTGAAATTATTTAAAGGGAAAGAACAGAACAGTGGGAAATAATCTATTGTCTAGTGTCCAGGAAGCAGCAAGTGAAGTGCCTTTTTTTTTTTTTTTTTTTTTTTTCCTCTTCAAGAAGTGAAAAAGAAGGTGGTTTTACAAAGAAATGATGTTACCTATTGATGGAGAGCACATACCTTAGGACACAGGTAGACACTGTTTTTAAAAAATGCAAAGACAGAGGAGGAAGGGATACTGAAACTGCAGGTAGTGTTCCTACAGAAAATGATTTTGTTTGCTGTTGTCAAGGTGCTTTTTGTTTGTTTGTTTGTTTTGTTTTGCTTTGTTTGTTTGTTTTTGTCTTTTCATCACTCTTAGCCTATTCTAACATGGTTCAGAAAGGAAGAGATGCTTGGATGAGCAGAGAAGAATTCAGTCAGGAATTAAAACTATGGGTAGTCTTTGTACAATATTTCACCTAGTTTGCAATACATTAGGACTAACATGCAAAACCAAATTCTCAGAAAAAAATGCCAAACTTGTTTTTCCTTTAAAGTTTTGTATAATTTAAGGAAAGAGACAAATGTGCAGTGATATTAGTAGAATAATTGAAGAGTACAACCTTCTCTCAGTTTTTGTGTCAGTGCTTAATATTTGGGCATTATCCTCTATATCTTGGCTTTCCACATTTTAAATTAGGATTTAATTCCTGTGAAAGGTGTTAGACTGGCAACCAAAGAAACAGAGAAAAGACCTCAAATAGTGCATGCATCACACCCTTCATAAAAATATCACAGTAGACTGTAAAATTAAATTAGAATCCTTGTTTTTCCCAGAGATCAAATACACCACAAGACAGAGGAATGTAGGGGATTTTTTTTTTTTTTTTTTTTTTTTTTTTTTTTTTTTCCTCCACTACCCTGCAAAAGTGCTTCAACATCAACTCACAAGACTTCCTCAAAGGTTGTGGCTATTCCTATTCCAGCTTCAGACCTCTTTAATTAAACCTGAATAAAAATTATGTGGTCATAGCTAGTACAAGTTATGCTGCCATTTTTTGTGATGTAAATAACTAATGGGAATAGGTCTGTACCAATTTTTCCTCTCAAAGCTGAAGAATTATCCACATGGTAACACATGACATGCATGTTTCAAATATTGTTATATTTGAACCAGAGAAGAATTACTGAATAAAAACATTTTTCTTTTTCGTTTGACATAGACTTTGTAACATTACTAGCTTATACAACTTCGGGTATTCAATACTACAACTTTGTAGTTTTCAATCAGACGACCTCAGTGAAACCATGGCCTCACAGTCCCTGCTAATGAACAGCACTAATACATGCTGAATTGCTTAAATTAATGGAATAGGACATATAATGTTTGGGCAGGAAAAAAAAAAAAGCAAAAGACAATAGTTTTCCATAAAGTAGTATTAGAGGTTTGATTGAAAATCTTCAGCTTTCATTTTCTTAGGAATCTATGTAATTTTCTCCTTTTTCTTTTTTTTTTTTTTTTTTTTTTTTTCCCAGTAGAAAAAGTGAAAGGACCCTTCCCTCCCTTCTACATCCACACCCTCTCCCAAAAAGAGAAATAAAGATTTTTTTTTGAATATGAGTACATATTATTTTGTTGTAGAAATACAAAAAAAGAATAAAAGCAGTTTTAAAATGTACTGAATGACTTCTATCTTTGAACAAAATATTTGAATGTGCACTGAATGTGTATGTATAAAGTAACTGATATAGAGAGACAACTGCATTGTCAATACAGCTAGCCAAAGTACAAGACTTTATCAATAAAATGACAGCTACTCACTAATATTTATTAAATCAACATATTCATGCAGTTTGGTCTTACTGCATCTTGTTTCATCGGCAGCGATTAAAATGATGATTAAAAAATGTGGAATCCGTTATTTCATGTATTATGAGATGCAGAATGACCTGTTTAATCTGGTTATTACCCAATGAACCGATTTTTTTTTTTTTTTTTTTTTTTTTTGTGAAATCCATCCAAGATGCAAATGGCTTTTTCACATGAGCTCAAAATTATTTTACTGTTGCAAGCAGGCAACCTAATTCCCAGTGAAGGGAGTGGTCTGGAAAGCAATATGGAAACAAGCCTTTCCCTTCTGGGGAACCAGTGGTCACACTCTCCTAATAAAATGAAACCTGTAGCAGTGGTGG
This sequence comes from Stictonetta naevosa, assembly GCA_011074415.1. NCBI lineage: Eukaryota > Metazoa > Chordata > Aves > Anseriformes > Anatidae > Stictonetta > Stictonetta naevosa. The sequence continues at coordinate 104,314,211 of CM021697.1, forward strand.
AAAAGACATCTAATAAGAGAAAGATGGTTAAGTAAAAAAAGTACAAGAAGTGTTGCTCTGTATGTATTTTGATTAGGGAATTTCATATTGGCTCACTATAAACCCATATAAAAAGGAAAGAGCTCTCTTTTTACTTTATGAAAAAGATCTTCATTAACAAGTCAGCTATGTCAGCTCTATTACTGTATATAACCACAAAGTTTGCATTCCTGCTAACGGTTCTCTGATCTGTAAGGAAATGTAAAGTTCATTAGCAAGATTAGGTACAAGTGGAGATCTATACTTCCAGGCATCAACCTAGTAAGGATATATGCAACATAAACTTTTAAACTTTTATGTTGTTTAAGAAACACCACACGTGAGAGAGATGTTTAGTGTGCATCTTTTTTCTTTAAGCTTCTTTTTTTTTTTTTTTTTTTTTTTAAACTTTCCTGTTTAAGGCTAGAAGAATGTCAGAAATCAAGGGGATAGAGTAGGAGGAAATCTTATTTTAATTGTAGGAAATATTATATAAGAAATACAAACAGCTGAATAGAAAGTATTGTTACAGTTGATGTCTTCCCAGTCAGATTCAGTGGTACAGATGCACATGATATTTCTCCCACAAAATGGATAAAAGCAATCAATATTAAAAGAAAAAACAAAACTTAGAAAAATTAGAAAAAGAATTCTTAGCTACACGCCAAGCAAAAATTAAATAAATACCACTCATTACTTTAGCTATTGAACTTGCAGTTGTCCAGTGTAAATCACAGAAAAATCAACCATCATCAGTAATATAGGGAGCATGCACTTTAAGCACTTCAGGAAAAAAGATAAGGTAATAGACAATTCTATTTTACATCAAAGCACTTGAAATGTAGGCCGTATCCTTCACAAAATTCTGATCCTGCATTTCAGTGGAAGATGAATGAAGGTGTATGCTTTTATGAGAAATCTGACAATTAGACACATTTAATATTTCCTTGTAAATCTTTTGTGAAAAGCAGAGGCAGTTCTGCTCCACAGCCTGAAGAGTGTTTTGGAAAGAAGATATTTTCTTATGGATACTGGCTTATCACAAGAAAAAAAGCTGTTATGGAGATGGTCATGTACCTTGTTCTTTTAAAATAATTTAAACCAGAGAAACATAGGTGTAAAATATTAGATCAGAAAGGTTGAACTGACATTGAAAAGGTATAAATAAACAAACAACAACTAAAATCCCTGCTTTCTAGTTTCAAGTAAATTACAGTCATGACAATTTTCAGCTACTTCCACTCTTCCCCTTTACATTTTGAAAATAACCATTAAAATAACCATTCTTTATTGAAGTGATACATTGGTTGACCTTGTCTATAGAGGAGGAGAAGGTGTTATGTGTATCTTGGTTAGCGTTTTCACATTTGTTTTGCCAAGTTCTGACTTCTGGAAATAATTCGCATGCCACAGGCATATACATGACCAGAGAGGCTGGTGAGTTCAGTTTCAATACCTTCTAGCCTTATAAAAATACAAACAGCTTAAAAAAATTTCTCCCAGCTTAGATTATTATTATTATTATTTATTTTTATTTTATTTTTTCCAAGGGAAGGTTAGAAAGCTGACAAACAAAGCTTTTGCTACTTGTGAACTAGAGCTTGGTCTGAGAAGTGCTGGCTATGCAAATGGAACTGCTGCTGGGGCCAGGTCATGGCTCTGGATAGGATTTGGTGTTCCTCTTCCCATCAGCTGTTTTGTCAGGACAGCCTATGTTGAGGGACAAGACTACATGAGGGATGGATTGTATCCCATTCCTGCTGCCCTATCTGAGGGGAAGAAAGCATGCTGTACTCCATATTTCCAGTCTTTGCGCAAAAGAACAGGTCTGAACAGGTCATCAGAACAATAATTTACTATGTAATGCTCCTTTCAAAAAGGTTTACCTTTTACTATCTATAAAACCTGACCATAAAATATGTTCAGATATCATTTCACAATTGATTAAAAAATCTGGGTTTATTCATCTTAATCTGTGTTTGGAGAACCTCGAAAACATGGAATTTACAATGGTTTTGCAGCATCTGGAGAAGTGGCACAGGAAATATTAAATAGTTATTTCCATCAGTTTTCTGGAAGTGTTTTGAAATTGGACAGCAGGCATTAAGGTCAGTGGTTAAGTGACCACACAAACTCATTTTCTCAGAGATGAAGTTCAGCAGGGTAATTTCACACTCAGTTTGTATTACATGAAAAAAAAATTCCATCCCACCATATTTCTCTTAACCTTCACAAATCATGTATAGTATCTTAAAAATTGCCAGATTTGAAGATATAAGATAAAATATCACAAAGTTGTGTGAGTATGGCCCTATAAATCTAAGTGGCATACTAAATGACATGTTATGAACAAATTTACTACATGGAAGAAAAAACAACAAAACTACACACTTCCTTTTCTCTGAATCTGCTGAATCTTTTGAATCAATAGATTTTAATACTAGCAATCACAAATGAGTGGAATTTGATTTTTATAAAAGATTAGGCTATCCATTATAATGTTTAATTTTTGTTATTGGAAAACAGTTCTTTTTCCTCATAAAACTGTTGGTTTCTCTTACTTGCTTCCTCTATTTTGTGAAACAAAAAGGATATATTTCTAGCTCAATAATACTGAGTATTTGAGTATTTACTTGGACCTGAAAAGATTGTATGAAGTATTGTTAATTCCTGCTAGAAAATGATGAAATATTTGGCATGCATGTGGATTGCTTCAGAGATCCCTTGTTGTTCTTGCATATGATTATATTGTACTTTGGTAGCCATATGATCTGCTGATAAAGAAAATGTGGATAAAACACTTGATGAAGAACAAACCTAAATCTAGGTAAGGACCTAAAACTGTATTAAATATCACTGTCAGTTTTACACATAGAAAAAGCAGTTATGCAAAGTTTATCTAGTTCATCTAAAATACTCTGGGACTAGGTAATCAGGGAATTGTTATCTAGCCATTATACCAGATGCTGGTTGGGTAAGAAATAAACCTTCTTACTCACACAGACTGCAGTTTCATCACAGGAGATTCTTTCTGCAACACAGAGGCCTATGCATACATAGGAAAACAGGCTTTGAAAAAAAGGTACTATATATGGTTTGCTTAACCCATTATCTTTATGGCACTTAATATGTAATGTTTGTATTTTGAACAGGTGACTTCAGTACCATCAATTGTACTTGCTAGCTCTTCCAGCAGTGGTTGGAGGCAGTCATATTTATGAGCACAACTTCTAAGGCTTCAGGGCAGTGAATGTAAAGCTACCAAAATGAAGATTATTTATTTATTTATTTGTAGAGTTTTGATGTTACATCTTCAAAAACTTCTGAAATGCTTTATTTCCTGCTCTATACCAAATTCGTCCAACACATGCTGTTCGTGTCAGACATTGGACGGTACCTGAAGACAAGACATAGGCATAGTAGGTACCTACAGCTGAGTCCCACTTTTCCCTACCAGTAGAGCACTTATATTTTAAAATTTGTGGCCTTCATAATATAAATTACAGATTATAGATGCTGCTGAGCAGTTTGGGAGGTCTGGCTCAAGGTGTGGCAGAGGACATATTTGGCCTATCTGCTACTTTTAACCAACATAAACCGTTATCTCTGTCTGTTTTCTGGTAGCTATTGGAAAGGCCACAGGTGAAGCACGTGGGCTTCAGAAAGTGTTTGTGGAGGAGATCCAGGGGACAAAAAGCCCTTTGCATTTACTGTGGATTTGCCAGTAACTGCTGTGCTGGCTGCACAAGCTGTAAAGTGTGCAGATCTGGCTCTTAGCTCTTCTGGCCTTAGCAATTCTCTGCATGGGGATTGGAAGCAACCGCAACAGGTGTCCCCAGCTTTGGCTTAGGTTTCACACTGTCACTACAGATCACATGGATACTACAGATAGATTATCTACCACAACACAGAGACCCTTCAGCCGTGTCCAAAGACATGCATCAGCTTTTACTAAGCATTTTAAGAATATCAGATGGGCGTAAAGAAAGGATTTGGACCACTGGAACATATCTCCTTGATCTGTTAAGCCCTGTGGTATGCCAGCTGTGAAGGACTTATATAACTATATCCTATTTTTTATTTTTATTTTTTATTTTTATTTTATTGACTGTATGGAGGAGAAAACTTCATTAGCACAACCAAAATAACCACCTCAGTCTTTCCACTGGAAGCTTCTGCATCGTTCCAGTCTGCCACTGCACATAACCTTCTGCCTTGGCCAGTCTCACCAGTAATTCATGCTCTAATTTTGGAAATATTCCATACTTTCTATGGGGTGCAGATTTAAAAGTAAACAAATGTTTAGTGAGAAGATGATATATTAGACCAATCAGACACCAAATGTTTATACTGATTCCCAGGAGACTGTACTTAAGTGGTAGACAGTGAAGGGCTTTAAAAGATTTCAGTATTGTTTTTTGATTACATCAGCCTACTCTGTGGAAGAGTTGAATGGCAGCAGCATCACGCCCACTGTGACTGCTGTGCAGAGAAAAGGAACACTTACCATTTTGATCATTGATTATTTTGTTTGCCATAAAAACTGCATTGGATTGACATGTAAAGATGGGATGTCTCTTAGCTGCACTGTGTATGCCCAAGTTTCTCAGGGAGAACTTCTCTTTGAGAGGAAACTGAAACCTTTTGCAACCATCTTTAATGTCACAATAATTGTACCTCTCTCACAAGATGTTTAAATCTTCCTTATTTCCTTGAATTTTCCTAATCTCTTTGCAGTTTAGTTGTCATAGTTAGCACAGCCTCAGGACTGCTCTGAATCCATCTGGCTGAATTTCTCTGTTGAAAGTGATGCTCAGGATTTTCACACAGCATTACATCCTAGGTGGACTAAACATTTTGGTCATGTTCATTTTCTCCTCTGTTCCCTTTGAGATGTTTGTGTGCTTGTATACAACGATGGTGTTGAAAAGCTATTATAAGCCATACAACCCTGCAGCAGCATCCATACTATCTGGAAGGGGCTGGAGAGCAACTTCTATGCTTTATATTTGCAAGTTTATAATTAATTATTAATAAAATGACTTTACTGGAAAGTAAGGGAAGGGAAATGTCATTTGCTAGTGAACCCCAGTGAAGATGAGAATACTGAAATCACAGCATATGTTTTGTCTCTTCTTAAAGATTGTAGATTATTACAGGTAGACTTTATTGTGGTCTATAATTTTGGTTTTCTATTTCTGACTATGCCAAACAACATTTTTTTGTTGTTATTTTTCAAACAGCAATCAAGAATGGTATGTTATCAAGACACAGTGCTATCTATGACCTTCAGATTTAAAATGAATAGTCTAGCTACTTGGAGCCAACACATATATTACATTCTAAGGCTGGAGGAAGGATGAAAAGAAGGAGACTTTTTTTTTTTTTTTTTTTTTAATGTCTTGCCATGCTGAAGACATGAAAGAAGAATTAATGAAGTTCTTCATTTCTCTTCAAGACTTATCAATTTTGTTGTGTGAGTACAGATTTTACAGGGATGATATATCAAGAGCATTCCATTTATTTTGGTCAACAGCCAGAGTGTTAAATTTCTAAACAGCTGACTGAAACTGGATGAACACATGGACTTGGTATGTCTTAAAATACAGAAATAATAATGATTTTAATGAGGTCTCTTCCAGTATAGGTATGATATAAATAAATCAATCAACTAAATATTTTAATACTTAAATAATTAAGTGATTCGGTTTACTAATTAATTTCCTTCCCAGGAGAGTGCTTAGCAATGTTGGAGAACTTTCATACAAAAAGTCTAATCAGACGTTAATTTCTAATGTCAAAAAAACAAACAAAAACCACCAAACCCCACCACCACCAACAAAAAACCCACAGTGAAACAAATCTTTGATTCTTTAATATGGTATAAACTGCCATCTTCTTAATATCTATTTTATTGCAATAAAAGAAAAAGTAACATCCATGTTTCCCCATAACCCAGAATATACTCTGTTGATTTTAATTGCATTAGATAGATGGTAGGTATCTCGTTAGGTTATGTCCATGTCATTCTTTTTTCTCTTGTCTATCTTGAAATCTAGTACTGATTGAACAAATGTTCAATCCAATTCTTGGTTTTCTGATAGCATTAAACTACAGTGAAGGACTCCTAACTTTCAAGGTATCAGAAAACAATAAATAATTAAATGGAAACAGAGATTAAGTGCAGTTCTCCACACTGAATCATTAACTTTTAGTACAACATCCATAACTACTGCATGAAATTTGGACTAGAATGGGCTTTGGTGCAAGCAGATTGAGGATGTTATTGAAAAAATATTTTCTGGTGACAGGACGGGCATAGATAGCCAGCTTCTGTCTTAACTCTTGCTGTGTTATGGCAGCATAGTAATTCTATTTATTTATTTATTAATTTATGTTAAGGAGAAGGAAAGGAGTGCATAGATTGAACTGTATTTCTGTCAGATTAGTTTCCCATTAGATCACTCTGTTCACTAGTACAAGCATTTGTCCCAGAATAATCTAAGGGATAATGCAGGAAAAATATTTGACTGCAGAAAGGGGAGATTGCTTAAGCAGGAGTCCAAGGACCATGAAAAATCAGGTCAGTAAAGGCTTTACAGATTCCTGCACCAGCATTCCTAATTTACTAGAAAAGAAACAATGTTACATTAAAAAAAGTTCCAGAATATCAAACCAAAGCTTTCTGATGAGTATTGCTGACTACATGCACCTCTGTGAATCTTGACAGACATGAACTCTATTACACACAAATTCATTTGAAGAATAAAGTCAAAGTTTTCCCCTTTATAACTTCATAACCCAAATGCTTCTGGTTCTCACTATAGTAAATAGAGACAGACAGGCACCTCCTGAAGAGGGATTTTAGGATCTAATGTTTAAATTGCCACTTGTAGTTGCTTATTAAAATGCAAATATTTAAAAGACTATATTTTGAAGACATTAACAGAATTTACTGGACTTAGGACACTGTTGCTAAGTTGCATAAAAGGTAGGAAAAAAACAGGTAATTCCAGATTGCAGGTTTATTCATGTTAATGATGATAGCAAAGTACCCTGAGGAACTTTATTAGTTTGCTTTTTCCAAGTATAGTTCACTGATTTGAACACTATACAAAACTAAAGGACTTAGACCCACAATGAGAGATAAGCAAGAAGATAGCTTAGTCAAGGTCACACAAATTCTTCTAAGTATAGTGGCAGAAATTAGGCAGCTAACTAATCCTTCAGGTTTAAACATGTTTTTGAAGTATTTCTGTGTGGATCATGAGACCTTGTGTTGTCTTTCCCTGTTCTGGCTGTTGAGACTAGTCAGCAATGAAAGGTTTAATTCAATGCCAATTGTGATAGGGGATTGAAAAACATGATTATTAATGAGTATTTATGTAGGTTTGTGTGTAGATTCACTCCTTCTAATAAGAACACCAGATTTTCAAATGTGAAGCGAGCCTTAGCCTGTATTCTTATCTGATTTTAGTTTAAGCCCAAACTCTATGAATGTGAAACTCAAATGCCTGGAAATTAAAATACAGCTGTCTATACTATAATCACAGAACTGTATATAGAAATATTTTCATTAATTCCTGATCTGCCTGTTTTGACAGCAGCTTAGTTTTCTGATAACGCAATGAGACAAATTAAATCCTGCTTCAGGCAGTACACAGACCACATTACTGAAAGAGAGAAATTAAAAACTGTTGAACATCTGTTATTACTGTGAATTTAATCTGAAGAACAACTTCATTATTTTACTTCACATATTTAACTTTATTATTGAGGAAAAAGATAATGTCTTGTGGTTAGAACATTCTTTTTTGAAAAAAAAAAATAAATTAAAAATCGGTTATTTATTCCCCTATTTGCCATTGATTCCTGAGTGACTTTACACAAATAAACTAGTCTCATTGTACCTCAGCTACCCGATCATCAAAATGGGAATATTATTACTGCTCAATTTATGAGGTGCTGGGAATACTAATTAGTTTATAATTTACCTCATCTGGAAATGACACGAACTACTTTCTTCCCTGAAAAGGCTTTGAGACTAATGAATGAAGAGTACTGTATATGAAGCCAAGCATTGCTAAATTTTTGATGGTAGAGAGACTAGTTATAACAGAACCTTTGAATGTGACTGAAATTATATGATGTATTTTGTATTATGTACCCTCAGCAAGTTTGCAGACTACACCAAGCTGAGTGGTACAATTGATACAACAGAAAGAAGGAATGACATTCAAAGGGACCTGGACAAGCTTGTGAAGTGGGCCCACATGAACCTAATGAGGTTCAACAAGTCCAAGTACAAGGTACTGCACCTTGGTCAGGGCAATCCCAGACAGGAGTACAGACTGGGAGAGGAACTCATTGAGAGAAGCCCTGCAGATAAGGGCTCGGGGGTTCTGGTGGAGGAAAGGCTCAACATTAGCCACCAGTGTGACCTTACAGAAGTCCAATTACATCCTGGGTGGCATCAACAGAGGAGTCGCCAGTGGGTTCAGGGAGGTGATTGTCCCCCTCTGCTCTGACTTGTGAGGCCCCACCTGGAATGCTGCATCCAGGTCTGGGTCCCTCAGCACAAGAAGGATATGGAACTGTTAGAGTGGGTCCAGAGCAGGGCCAAAAAGATGGTTAGAGGGCTGGAGCATTTTCAGCAATGTCTGACATCATGTTTGTTGATGAGACTTTGGAACATTATTTCTAAAGTATAGCATATTTGTTACTTTCCTGGATAAATGATAATAATAATAAAATTAAAAATGGCAAAACACAAAGAAATTTTACATACCTTCTCTTTTGTAATTTACCCTGCATACACAGGGTTGATTGTCTGGAATCTTGATAACATAAAGCTCCAAGGGTGAGTCACAGGAGCTGAGACTCATTGAGGAAAATGTCTTATTAACATGGGTTCAACATGGCAGTGGTACTCTGAGTTGTTAGAGCTTACACTACAATAGATTCACAGTGCTCTGCTAAGCTGAGTTGATATACCATATAAAGTTGGCATTAAGTAGTTTGTGTGCAATAGTCTGCAAAAAATAGTTTATCTGTAGTATGTGGCATTGCACAGTCTGGACAAGTACCAGGGAAGTAGGAATATGGCACTTGCATTTGGATAAAAAGTGCTGAACTGAAATCATGTGAAATCTTTTAATGGCTAAATTAAGTCTTTAACCTCCATCCCCCCTATGCACACCACAATATAGTGCTTTATTGACACATTTACTGTCAGAGTAAATTTGAGCTAGAATCAAACATCACAGCTCAGAGTATTCTCACAGCACTCTTTCGGTGCATGTAAGTGGAGTCAAACTATGACTCCATTCAGTATAGAAAATATTTAGTGCCATATTGTTGTTGAGAATTACTATAGAATGAATCCACCCATAGGTACCAATTAGAAAATGAAACTATTTGGGGTTAAAAGGAAAAAAAAGAGAAAAAAGAAAAATAAGAAAAAAAAAGAAAAAAGACATTTCATAGGTGTATAGAAATAGATACGAAAGAGAGAAAAATAAAACTAAAATTTAGGTAGTAGCATAAAAATAATAATATGCAATTATGAAATGAAGAGAGGACAAGTCTTCAGTTTTGATGCAGAGTACAAATCTGGTGTACATCTTCTAATTAGATTCTTGAATGTGTTCAGCTGAATTGGCTTGATATGGTTAAATCCTGCCATATTTCAACTCTGTGTTACATATGATGTAACGATACTAAAAAAAGAAATGTCAAGAAATTGAAATCTGTTCTGAAAGATGGAGACACTGATACCTTGCAGAAACAAAGACTGTGACTTAATCAGAATCATAGCAAGCAAGTTTAAATAAGGTGTAAAGTAAATCAATATAATGATATATATAATTCTATATTAATTATTATGATATTAATTTATTTACTAAAAGTGTTGTATGGCATTGGAATACACTGCCCAGGAACATGGTTGAGTCACCATTCCTGGAAATCTTCAAAAAACATTTAGATGTAGATCTTACTAGCATGGTTTATAGGTGGACTTTAGTACTAGGTTAAGGGTTGGACTAGATGATCTTAGAGGTCTTTTCCAACTTGGATGATTCAATGATTCTATGATATATCATATAAAGTAAGGGAAAACTAAAAATGATAATACAAAATGAAAGGTACAAATATTCATAAGCAAGACTAGTTTCTACTCCAAGTATTTGTGATTCAATCAATAACAGTTCAAATGAAACCAGTAGAAAGATTGCTGTAGATATTTATGCTCTGAGGTTTGGTCTTGCAAAAAAGAATAGATGACTTCCAAGAGAAATGGTCTTTCATAAAGACTGAAGATAGGTTCTGAGATGTTTCTCTGAGAAAAATAAAATTTACATTAGTCTCTTTATATTGTCAGTCTCAAAATACTAATGCAACTCCTACAAATCTGCAGAATATCATATAGGATTTAATACTGAATGGTGTCATCATGGGGAGAACATAAGACCACATAGGATAAAAATTTATGGAACAAATAATCACCAGTAAAAGATGGACAAAACATTATGATTAGTCTCCAGTGTCTGTAACTTTTAATGCTGCTTTCAAAAGGAACAGGATAGCTACAATAAACTCCTTATTTTGGATGAATTAACAACAATCCTACATCCTTCTTTATTTATTTTTTATTCGGTGGGCGGGGCCCCCCCCCCCCAAACCTACCCAAAATATAGACATGAATCAAAATCTGGAAATGTAAGAAAGAAGTGGTAACTCACCCCCTCCACCTTCTTTTGTGGAGTTCTTAGAACTTCAGTTCCTTAAGGAAATTTCAGTATTAAAATATCATCTGACAATAAATGACATGCCATATCTAGCTTCTTTATTCTGCATGTCAGTAACTTGCAAGCAGAGCTTTGCTTCAAAAACTTTTGAAATATCTTCCATCTTTGTTTCCCCACTGAATGAAATGAAATGCTTCCTGGACAGTGAAAAAAGGATAGCAGGTTTGGCATTTAAATTGTATCTATAAGCACATTTTATATCTAAAGTATGTAATAATTATTTTTCCCCATACCTCCTTATTCCTCTGTGCTCTCTGTGAAATTATTTTTTCATGTAGAATCAAAGAGATCATCCATTTTCAATGGCTACACTCACTATTATTTCTTTTTATGAGCCTGCAATTATCTGTCCATTCATAAGAGTGATGGCTGATCTGAAATAAAATAGGAGAAAAAAGAACAAGTATTTCAAGTAGATGTAAAGTTTATTTCAATCTCATTTATGGTATATTAGTTGATAAATTAACTAAACCTGCTACAACAAGAAGGCAGAGGTAGAGAAAAGCATTCTTTATGTGACATGCTATGAAAGAGTTGACAGAGCCTAGACTTTGTCCATGGATTCTGGACCATTCAAAGCCCCTGGTAACTTGTCACATCTGCTTTGAAGCCACCTTTCCTTCTCCCATTATATTAGATATATCATACTCAACCATTTGAACCTAATCATTTATTTTCAATCCTGATGTCTTCACCACTCTAACACTATCTATATCATTGCCAGGTAATGGAGCATATGTCAATCAGGCACGGTAACTCTGATGTTAAGTTGGTCTTGGGCATCTCTTGCTAAAGCGAAGACCGGTAATATCTTATTATCTTAAACAAACAAACAAACAAACAAAAAAAAAAACAGACAAAAATACTGAAGTAACAGGCCCTCATGACTAACTGGTTGCTGTACTTTGTGACTGTAAAATATAGGCATCACTTTGGATTACATGACAGGAAAAAGATAAGGAAGCAATGACTGAAGTCTTTCTGGCTGATTTTGAAAAGGCTACAAGAAGATATATTGTGTACAATCTTGAGTTGGGTTCTTCACAGAAAATAAATTAGTGTGGCTAACAGGTGACTGACTCCTCTTAAAACCTGTCAGTAAACGTAACTATGTATATAAGTGAAAACCAGCACTAGTGTTTTTTTTTTTTTTTTTTTCCTGGAGCATTGCTGTGGTGACAGTGACAGAAGACCCATTATTAGTCAACTGACATTAGAGATTAATTTTCCCTCTCTCAAAACTGCAGCAGGAACCCTTCAGAGACAATGACCATGTTGGGAGAATGAAGAGGACTACTGATTAGCACAAGAGGGCCTGTAGCTGAGTGTTAAACTACCCAGGTATGCACAGACCGTAGAGTTTTAGTGAAAGCAGATTCTGGATAAGGAATGTATCTGTGTGCTCTTTACCTAAGTATAAATTAGCAGAGACCTACCTTGTACTGATATTTTATGTGCCCAGTGAAATAAACGAAAAAGCATTTGTAAAAAGGGTAACATTTTCTATGATCTGGGACAGTTTCTGAACTAGTTTTACTGACACAATATAAAGTTGCACTGCTAGAAAATGACTAGCTGTAGTAACTTAGCAAGGGTCCAATGATGGACATTTTTTTTTCTTTAGACTAGAAAAACTGACTACGCCTTAGAAAAACAATGTTTATTCAGTTATATATATATATATATATACATATTTCTTTCTACCAGAAGTGTTATTGTTTCTAACTTTAGTTCTTTAGAAATTATAAAGTACATCTCTCTTCAGCTTGTGTTGTACGGTTATAATACTGAAACTTTGACATTTCTTTGCTGGTGTTTATGTCCAGGAATATTTTAGCCTGACCTCCAGCTACAACTGAAGCTCTAGAAACTTTTCACCAGACAATAAGCTTTCAGGACACTGGCTGGGAGGTTCCCTTGGGAGTCAGTCCTGAGAGCAGAGGTGTCTAGGAGGGCTGGATGCTCCTCAAGAAGGAAATCTTAAAGGCTCAGAGCAGGCTGTCCCTGTGTGCCATAAGATGAGGCAGCAGGCAAGAAGACCGGCATGACTTAAATGGAAACTTTTGCTCAAGTGTCTGGGAGAAAAAGAGATTTTATGTCCAGTGGAAGAAGGGAGGTAACTCAGGGAGAGTAAAGGAAGTTACCAGCATATGCAGAGAAAAAAACAGGAAGGCCAAAGCCCAGTACAAGTTTAACCTGACCACTATAGATAAAGATAACAAAAAATGTTTTTATAAATATATTAATGGTGAGAGGAGGGCCAAGGAGAATCTTCATCCTTTACTGGATGCAGAGGGAAACATGACTACAGAGGGTAAGGAAAAGACTGAGGTTCTTAATGCCTTCTTTATATCTGCCTTTAATAGTTAGATCAGTAACCCTCAGGGTACTCCGCCTCCTGACCTGGAAGTCTAGGATGGGGAGCAGAATAAACCTCTTGTGATTCACATGGAAACAGAGACCTGCTGCTCCACCTGGACTGTCACAAGTCTATGGGGCCAGATGGGATCCACCTGAGGGTGCTGAGGGAGTTTGTGGATGTGATTGCTGGGCTGTTTTCTGTTATCTATCAGTGGTCATGGTCATCCAGTGAGGTCCCAGATGACTGGGGACTTGCTACTGTGATGCCCATGTATAAGAAGATATATATAGATATAATCAGGGAATGACAAGCCTGTCAGCCCAGCCTCAGTGCCAGGAAAGGTGATGGAACAGGTCATCTTGAATGCAATCACGCAGCATATGCAGGACAACAAGGGGATCAGGGGCAGTCAGCATGGATTCGTGAAAGGCAAGTCCTGCCTTACCAACCTCTTCTCCTTCTATGACTGGGTGACCCGCCTAGTGGATGAGAAAAAGGCTGTTGATGTGGTCTACCTAGACTTCAGCAAGACCTTTGACATGGTCTCCCATAGCATTCTCCTGGAGAAGCTGGCAGCCCTTAATTTGGACAGGTACACTCTTTGCTGGGTTAAAAATGGGCTGAACGGCTGGGTCCAGAGAGTAGTGGTGAATGGAGTGAAATCCAGCTGGTGATAGATCAGCAGTGGTGTTCCCCAGAGGTCCATGTTGGGGCCCATCCTCTTTAATATCTTTATTGGCTATTTGGATGTAGGAATTGAGTTAACCCTCAGTAGATTTGCAGATGACACCAAGCTGGGGGTGAAGTGTTGACCTTCCTGAGGGTAGGATGGCCCTGCAGAGAAACCTGGACAGGATGGGTTGATGGGCAGAGGCCAATTGGATGAGATTCAACATGGCTAAGTGACAGGTCCTGCACTTCAGCCACAACAAGCCCATGCAACTCTACAGGCTTGGGGCAGAGTGACTGGAAAGCTGTACAGAGGAAAAGGATCTGGGGATGCTGATTGATGCTCACCTGAACATGAGCCGGCAGTGTGCCCAGGTGGCCAAGAAGGCCAACAGCATCCTGGCTTGTATCAGGAATAGAGTAACCAGCAGGACTGGGGAGGTGATCATCCCCCTGTACTCTGTTCTGGTGAGGCTGTACCTTGAGTACTGTGTTCAGTTTTGGGCCCCTCACTACAAGAAGGACATCGAGGCCCTGGAACATGTCCAGAGAAGGGCTTGAAAGCCCTTAATTAAAATTAAAGAGATTGGTGATAATAAATACAACTGCATGTAAAAAAAAAATCAACTGAAAAAAATAAAAAGCAATATAAATTCTTTCTGATGTAGACTCCATGCAGATATTACAGTCAGAGGTTGCCTCATCAAAACCTTAGAATCAGCTTTACTTCTATGAAATTTTAGTAGATCTATGAAACCACCGCTTTCCTCCATAAAGTGGAAGCATTTTGCTATCATACAAAGTCCTTTTCGAAGTCACAGACATTTTTTGTGTGTTTACCCAACTTCTGTGTTGTTCCAGTTAAATATTATCATTCATTGTATGTCATAACATATAAGATTTTCCTCCCTCAGATTTCACTTTTGGCAAAAATGTCTCCAAATCTGATCTAACATAATTAACTCCAAAAGAGATTTTGTACAACAGCAACCAGTTTACTATTAAAGAGGTTGACAGACAAGTCCTGATGCAAATGGCAATTCAACATAAAATCTTGTGTAATAACAATAAAACAGAGGTGTATCATCTGTAGTTATTCATCACTCAAATGTATTTTAGGTGTGTATCAACTTAAACTTATAATGAGCCCATACTTTAACTACCTGAAATATATTCAGAAATCTGAAAAAAAAAAAAAAAGAGCATTAGGACATTTCTAAAAGATTAAATAATTTATCCCAATTGAATGTCTAAAGAATATCGATGTCTCACAGAAAACTTTTTTTTTTTTTTTTTTTTTCCTTTGCTAGATTGCTGCAGAATACTTCCTTAGCCCGTCACCACAGTAAATATACACCATCTAGCATTGCTTCAATTTCCTCTGAGTGTTTCCAAATTCACAGTTAACTGCAGTTCACCTTTTGGAAAAGTTAGTGTTTTGACTTGGAATGTCTGTGCTATGAATCACAGGTGGATACTTGCAACAGCTATTTGTTTTGAAGGCAGAGGACTTTTCTCTACTGAGCTCTATGTGAAATAGTTTAAATAGTCTCTAATATTAGCTACATTACATGTAGGTTAATTTTCTAGTGCAGGTCAGAATCCTAAATTACCAGGGTTTTGCAGCTGTAGGAAACCTTGCATTCTTCAAGGCTGGACAAAGAAATCTGTTTAAAAATATCAGCATAACTTATTTGATGTTCTTTTTTCCCTGCTATATACATTTTAAAGACAAGGTTAAAGACTTAAACAAAATCTGTAGGATGTGGGCCTGAATTATTGTACATAACTTCTGTAATTATAAAATAAATAGAATGCCTACTAAATGCCTTCAAATAAAAAAAAAATGAGGAAAGAAAATGTCATTTAATTCTGAGGGCAAATAATCCATTAGAACCATTTTACTTAGGACATAGTTAATTTTGTCTTACTAGGAGTTTTCAGATCAAGATATATATCTGCAAGACATGCTGTAGCTCCAACAGGAGGAGCATACTGTGAAGTTTATGTGGAATGAGTCTATCACCTTTTTTTATTTGAGTCAGATATAACACCCTTTGGTGTTCTTGGTATTATTATTTCTGTGTTTTTAAATACTATTGTCTTTAAAAGAACACATATCTAGACTCAAAATTTAGCTGGTAGCTTTTATATTTTCCTACAGAATATACTTTCTGACAAAAAACTTGAAGTCAAAAGGAAATTTGGATATCTTCTGCAGTCTACTTTACAATTTAGAAAGCTTATTATTAAGAATCCTAAATCCCCCCACAACTGAAATACTGGGGTGCATTTGGATTTTTTACATTGTTATTAATCAGTAAGGAAGTCAGAGATTCTGTTTGTGTATTTTGCATTTTTTTTTTTTTTTTTAATAAAAAGACCTATGGGTGAAAACATATTTAGAACTCTAACTGTCATGATATTTCAAAAATTTTGCCTTCACTTAAATTCAATTCCTTACTTATACAGCCCCATCTATATACAGCCAAAGTAATTTACTTTTTATCTCCCAGGTTTTCTTGAATCTATTGGGAAGAAATTAAAGAGAAGTGTATCTTCTGGGCCCTGCTAGAACCAGATTTTTTTACTCAAAACAGAGTAGTAACATGTATTGCCAATTTCCTAATAACTTTTTCCTAGCAAGAAGTTTGTCTCTCTCGTTACACTTCATTTTTTTACTCTATCTTGCCAGAAATAAAAACAAATACACCTGGTATGGAAAAACTTGTGTATAAATACAGGAAAAAGGGATACCCTTTGGCAGTTCACAGGGAAGGTCAGACTGAGGCTAAATAAATAGGACACTTTTCTCTTCCACTCCAAACATGAATTCCTAAGAGTGTTCTGCTTTCTGCCTTAATCAAATTAAGGAATGAATTCAGTATTAGTCCCTGAACACCCTAATCCCAGAAAGTCTCCTTTTTCTTGGTTTTCCCACCAGTTCATCCAGGTGATGCACTACAAATAAAAACATCTTCTCAGAGGTTCATTTCAGTGTTTTTATTCATGCTATTATCTTTCAAAATTTGACAGCTTCCATAAGTAATAAAAGAAGTGAATCATAGCATTTCTGGAAGACAGTAATTTTCTCTCTCTTTTTTTTTTTTTTTTTTTTTTTTTGTATGTGCGGGTGTGTGTGGTGGGGTGTGTGTGTGGGGTGTGCATCTCAACATTATAAGAAAAAGGATAAATATTTTAAGTATTATAAATAAAAAGGAGAATATTTTACAAATTATTATTTTAGAAATGTTGACTTTAACCTATGATTACAGGCTGAATTCTGGCTCATGATGTCTGCATAGTCAGTTTTGGTGGTTACCTATAGAACAGACTAAACCCTGTACTGGTTTGGCTGGGATGGAGTTAATTTTCTTTTTAGCAGCGTGTATGGTACTGTGTTTTGGATCTGTGACTAAAATAGCATTAATAAAACACCAATATTTTAGAGATTGCTGAAGTTATTCTCTCATTCCCACTCTGCCCACCCTGCTAGGTGGGAGATTGGAAGAGGCAAGAGAGTGGGAGAGGACACAGGAAGGACACCTGACCTGAACTGGCCAAAGGGATATTTTATACTATATGAAAACATGTTCAGAAATAAAAGTTCAAGAAAAGGAAGAAGAAGCTGGGCTATTTGTGGTTATGGTGCTTGTCCTCACAAATAGTTGTTATGAGTGCTGAAGCCCTGTTTTCCAGGAATTGGTTAAACATGTGCTTGATGATCTAAGTAGTGAATAAATTCCTCTTTGCTTTGCTTAGCTTATATGCACAGATTCTGATTAATTTATTAAAATGTCTTTATCTGTTTCTCACTTTTAGCATTCCTGTTTTCTCCACTGTCCCACTGGGGCATAGGAGAGGAGTGAGTGAGTGGCTGCGTGAAGGCTGGCTGCTGGGCAGGATCAACCCACCACATCCCCAGCTTCTATTCAACTGAAGAAATGTGCTCTCTTCTCATAGCTCTCTCCTCTGATAGACTGACTCTAATCAAATCCTCACACTTCTCTGGGTTCCCTTAATTCAGCCTGATTCATAAGCAGTTGTTGCACTGAGTCCAAACTATCTCACTTAGGCTCTGCAAACCAGCTGCAAAGTCACATCTGTCTAATATTTCTGGTGCATTCTGCAACACAGTTGACCTCCTACAAACCAGGCTGCACTGAATTTTTTGTTCACTTAGATGGAGTGCACAGGAAAGCAATGGAGTTCCAGTTCTGACAAGGAACTACTTTATTTGCAAATTTAATCACATTCTCGAAACTGCCCTGCACATATCTTGTCCCATGTCTTTACCCAAATGTTGCTTTTTGAAAACTGCATTTACAGTTGTCTTAAACTAAAAGTTTGGTTTTGAGAAATATAAAATTGTAATTGACTTAAGCCAAATAAATTTCTCTTAAGAGTTTATGTAATTATGATCGGAAAAATTTCTACATAAAGAGGTAATCCTGAAATAATTCAGTGTCTTTGGACTCAGTATATATTTCCAGTGTTTTCAATGTGTTTTTAATACTTATTTACAGAAAATATTACTTAAAATGCTTAAATATTTTTCTACTGTATATATTTTTTTTTTTTTCCAAAATCTGTATGTATATGTAAAAGAGAAGGATATAAGCATATATATTAATCCATGGACATTCACAGATGAGAAGGGCAAAAATAGTTTTGAAGAATATTGAAAATTGTTTAACCTCTTCTGTTAAAAGTTTTTCCTTCAGTTTTCTCTTTTGATCACATTATGTATACAGATGTACTGTACTCCACACTGTGGTTTAATGCATCTTAAACTTTCAAGACCTTAGAGCCTGAAAAATGGAAAACCTAGTGATTTACTGATATGATTTTAATGTTCTTAGGTCAGTTCTTCATGTTCCTGGCTTTTCTCCTGCTTTACTGTGTAGATATGCAGAGTTCAAATTTGTGAAAATTAGCATTTAATAACTTGCATCTGTCCATTGTTGTTAATCTAGAAAGTTGTTGCTCCATTTTGGCTGACAACCTTGGTGATCTAAACCACTTAAAACATTCTTAGTATTTTGTTTATGACAGTAAAAAAAAAAAAAAAAAAGCAACACGCAAAGCGTGGCATGCATTTTTGATTTCTGAAGTCAGCACTTCTGTCATGATGCATGTGGCAGCTGGCAACTTCAAAAAAATAAAAAGCTGCAAGTCTCATCCTGAAGTCCAGCTAAATTAACCTTCTTTGTCAGACTTGTACCATACTTTGACTTATCATTAGCTCTATAAGCAGATCCATCTCTTAAAATAAGAAACATGGTAGAAAGAATGCCATTTTGTACTATGAGGAGAAGACAGGAAGTATTGCAATCACATGCCTAATTACAATGGAAGATTTAGTAGAAAATATGGAAAGGAGTTCATAGGCTGCACAACTGCAGGCAACTGAGAAGTGGAAGGGGATATTTCACATGGATTAGAACAAATACAACTCATTTGCCATTGCAAATTTAAGGGTTGGCATGTGCATAATTGTATAATTGGAATTACTTGGTTGTATCTTGATTCCATTAACTTTTTAAGTTATAAAAAATGTTTTCCTGACTTGTTAATAGCTTTAACTTTGCTGTCTATCTTGATTATCTGATAGAAAGAGCTGTCTGATAGAAAAGGCAAAGGCTTCAGAGGAGCCACATACCCAAATGTGTAGTTGTTCCTTCATTTATCCTGATTGCACTTAGTTTTTTTTTTTTTTTT
>CM021697.1:104340340-104363091 GCA_011074415.1 Stictonetta naevosa
ATGATCTTGAGGTCTCTTCCAACCTATAAATTCTGTGTGATTCTGTGTGTGAAATAGAGTATAGTTATAATTATAGGCACTATAGAGCTTCTTCACCCTGTGTTCCTGCACTACTCAACTTGAGAAGCTAGTGTAAAGGATGTAGAATTTATGTCCCCTATGAAATGGAGAGACACTTTCCCTTGCATATCCTTGAAAAGTTAAACATTTCACATCCTTGAGCATCACCAGTACAAACTGATACCTCATTCCTGGCTCACGAACACTGGACTCCAGTTTCTAGCTAATACAATTTTACCACAACCAACCAAAGGTACTCTAAGTCATTATAAATAATAAAAAAATTGTTAACAATATGTACTTGAAATGATTGTAATTAAATGATAACAATGACCAGAGAACAACAACAAAAAATGCAGATGTTTTCAATCTATCTTTTTACTTTCCATACCTTTTAAAGAGAAAAACCTTACTGATAAAGATTTATTTCAAGTGTAGTTAAAGACAGAATAATGAGTGAAGAAAAAATGAAAAAATGGGTTCAACATTTTCAACATTACCTTTCTACAAAGTCTCCCATATTATGTACAATTGGATTAGAAAGAGATGGAAAATAAGATACTGAATACAGTATGGGGATTTAATTATATACATCTGAATTCTTAGTTCCTACTGCTGTTGAATTCTTTATTATAGAATACCATGAATGCAAAAATAATTCCATAAAATTCAGGGTTTCAGATTTCAACTCACAAATCCAAAGAAAACCTTCTGATTGACCATATATCAAAAAATCAGTCATCTGAGAATCTGAGGAAACACCCTGAATTCTAACCAATATTTAAATAAAGGTGATCTTTTTTATTTTTTTTTTTCTTTTCATGGGACCTTGAACAGAAACTTGTAAAAATTTCACAACTATGTTGAATTCTTAGAGTAAAAGACAGAAGTGACTGATTAATTGAAAAGTTAACTGGCCCCAAGAAGAATACAACAGATTACTTTGGTATTTTATTTTATTTTATTTTATTTTATTAGTTTTATTTTATTTTATTATTATTTTTCTAAAAAGGGTACTAGCTCAATGCTGACACAAAATATGATTAAGACAATGAAAATACATTCAGGAAGAATATATGTTTTTCCATTCTTATACTGTAAGTCATTCTTGTTCATTCATCACTTGGTGATATGACCTCCAGCAAAATGTTGACCAGTTCAGAATCTTTATATAATCCAAATGTCCCTGAGAATATACTGTGTTCATCCTTAAGCCTTCTCTTCAATAAAAATGCCTGCATTTTTTGATCTTATTTATTCTTACAATGAAGTGACAGAATGAATAAATTGGAATCAGGGAAAACTCTACAAAATATGTGGAGACATGTTCACTTCTCTTATTGTGATAATGCTTTAGTTCTATAGAATTTGTCCAGCAAATGTAGCATTTTTAAAAACTGTACAAAAATATGACAGTCAAGATTACTTAGAAAATTTAATGTGAATCTTTATAATATCGTAGTCTGTGGTGCTATGAAAATTCAGGTTGTTTTCAAAAGGGATTTTTTTTTTTTTTTTCCTATGGACAGTTTTCTGTTGCAGTAACACTTTCTGTTTTGCTGAATGATATTTTTCAGTTGTCTGGCAGCAGCACCTAGTTTTAAGATCTACATATCTGTTGATAAGCAAGCAATGCTACAAAGCATGGTGGAGCACAGGAGGAAAAGAGAGAGGAGTTGGTTTGTTTTTCTCCACAGATCTGAACACAAGTTTTGACTTCCCAAGTAATGGTCAGTTTGTTGACATAGAATTTACCTGAAGGTGACTTTTTAAGTTGTTGTTCAGTTATGCTACATATCCTTTGAAGGCAGACACTGCTTATGGTACAAACTGAACCTGGAGAAACATCTGTATAAGGAATTCTGAAAGACTGGGCTATCTCATTATTATCAATAATGAGATAATTTACTCTGAGTTTTCCCTGGCAATGCAACATGCCTATATATGCCTATAGTATCTCTATATAATGTGGACGTGCTGACTCAACAACTACTCTGCTAAACTCTACAGAAATTCTATTGCATTAATAGGATTAACAGGAACCCAAAGATATCTGAAGACTAAACACTTGACTCTTAGATCCAAGTTCAAAGAATCATAGAATGGCTTGGGTTGTTAGTGACCTTAATTCCAACCCCCGTGCCATGGGCAGGGACACCTTCCACTAGACCAGATTGCTCAAAATTCCATCCAGTCCTTGGACACTTCCGGGGATCTGCAGCTTTTCTGGGCAACCTGTTCCAGTGCCTCACCACTCCCAAACTGAAGACTTTCTTCCTTTCTAATCTAAACCTACTTTCTTTCAGTTTAAAACTGTAACCCCTTGTTCTGTCAAGTTGAAGAACAATGAGATGAGTTAACTGTAAGGATTTAGCCACAGGAAATCTACCATAAATTTTCATTCAGATTATTAACATTGTTTAAACCTATAACACCAAGAACCAAAAAGAAAAATAGTACCTAGATGAACCAAGTGCACCAAGTGAAAACAAAATGCATTTTGTTCAATGAAGAACTACAGCAGTCCACCCAGTGGAATATTTCTTTTTTTCTTTTTTCTTTTTTTTTTTTTTCCTTTAAATAATAATAACATATATATATCTATTTATATAGTTGAGTACACAGATTGCTGTTTTTAAAAGGGAAAGAAGAAAAAGTTCTTGCTAATAGCTGCTTAAGTTTGAGAAAATTCTGGAATGTTAATATAGATAAGGCAGTGTCAGACATGCACTTGATATTTACAATTTTTCTCTTTTATGTGGGAATTTTGACTTTGTGACATTTGAATTAGTTATTGTGAAATGGATTCAGATGTTGCAAAAATGCACCAAATTTTCCAGAGCATAAAACTAATTGTCTCTAGGGTAGAAAACTTCTATTTTTGTAACACAGAATAAATCAAAATCAATGTTAGACAAGCAATAAATAAAATAGTCATAAATAGCCTGTTCCCTTTGTTAGGTTTTATGCCTTGCTTTGTATGAAAATTTCAGACAAAAAAAAAAAAATAATAATCCTAAAAGTTCTGAAAAACCTTCTAATGAAAATTACTTTACACAACAGTGGAGAAATACATTGGAATGAACCCAGCAATCTACTATACTGAAACTTAATTCTATTCAGTACAATGTATGAAACCTGATGTTGTTTACATAGTTTCTTCTGGGCTTGATTTTTCAGTAGGTTAGAGAATATCTGCAGTATCACATCTTGCAGGCAATACTTTTTCAAGTGCTTAGTTCATACAGTGGAAAAGTCTGTTGACCTTGACAATCCAGAAAGAAAATAAGCCTGTCAACTTCCATGATACAGAGCTGAAGACTTAAATGGAATGCAGAAATTTGTTTCCCTAGACAATGTTAGATTTTGGTTCTTTTTAAACATCCAATCCATGGCTGCAAAACTGATGTGTTTTGCAGTCACAAGACCTTTCTCCAGGATGGGAGTCTCCAGACCCAGACAGGGATCAATATTCTTTAATATTCTAAGTGCCTCACATTTCCATACATTTAAAACTAGAACCGAAAGTTAGCAGGGGATATTTTGCAAAGAAAAGGAGGATCTAGGCTTTTGTCCTAGCCTTTTGACTTTATTATCTGTTTTATATTATACTATAAATGCCATACCTCAGCAAAAAAGTCTCTTGCCATTTATTACTTTTGTTGTGTACAACCCTCTCTGCCTGAGCACTCAAATCAGCCCCAGAAAAGAGCGAAATACTAAAATAAGGACACCTCTCTCCAAAAAAAAAACATTTAAATTTGTAAAAATGTTCTACAGAACTAAAAGCTTTTTACAATGCTTTTCCATTAAAGGACTGACTCTCTGTTTCCCATACACATAGAAATTGCTTTACCATGGGGCTGGATCAGAAAAGTCAGAGTGCTTCACAATGACAAGTCAATAAGGCTGTGTAGTCTTTTTTAACTCATGCCAGGTGAGTGAACAAGTTTTAATGAAGAGAAGTCCCTAGAGAGAAAGTAGGTTAATGGAACAAGAAATTAGATTGCAATAAGTGAAAGTTTGTTTGGCTCAGAGCTGCTTCAGGAAATATGGACTAGTGTTTCCTTGTACACCAGCAAATCTAGGATTTAAGCAAGATGACTTGATTTACATAGTGTTAAAAATTAAAACCCATAGAGCTCAGTCATCAGAAAACACTATATCCCACTGTCTTGATGGAGCATACTGCCAACCTCTTATCACCTACTGGTGTCAAGTCTTTTCCTTTGGTGGGACCTTCTTCCAAGATTCAGGTTTGGCATCAGAAACAGAAATAGCCCTTCTCTGATAAACAAGCACAACTCCTTCACTGTCCCTCTCTCTAAGTAACGTAGACATCTAAGCTTTACTTTTCCTCCTTCCTGGAGAGGAGAAAACTCTTTCTCCTATCAATTTCTGCTCAAAACAGATTGACAGGCCACATGCATTTCATGAATAGTCCTGTTCAGTTTTTGATTTTAACATGCTCACTATATATCAGGCTCTAATTTGTAGTTCATGCCTTAAAGATTTTTGAAAGCCAGTGCAAGCTTGTTCTACCCATGCCATGATCCAGTCAATAGCCATGTAGCTGTAATTAATTCAGTGTCATTTCTAAAATAAGAATTCCTCTTGAGACTATGAAGTATATTAGCTTGCAGGCAGAATCATGTAACACAAATATGTGACTTCAGTTGTCTACAACAGCATGTGTGGACAGAGCTTGCATAGGTATTTTTCTTAAGATCCTATTTGAACTTAATTTTTTTGAAGTTTTATAGCAGGTGGTTTTTATAGATGATTTTGACTCTCAAGCTTCCATAGATAGCACTGAGAAACAGTGCTTAATCCTTGTGTTTGTAGGCCAGTTTAAGATCTTAACATATGTTTTCTGAATGTCTTTATAAATCCATCTTCTGAGTCTAGGAAGAGCAATAGAACCAAATCAACTTCAGCACAAGAAGAGAAAGAAATTCAGATATCTTTGGACTGCCAAGGGATTTCTTCTCTTAGGCCTGATTTTCCCAAACCTAAGCTCCCAGTGTTGGATAAATTTGCTTATATAGTTTATATTCAAGGTAGAGTTAAAGAAAGCCACTTCTTTATACTGGCAATTGTTAATATATGGCTGTGTATAGTTTGCCACTCCTGATTGCAACAAGTGAAAGAATAAGGCTACTATCTTACTGTTGTAGGTCAAATAACGTCTGGACAGATTAGAGGGGAGAGAA
Source organism: Stictonetta naevosa (assembly GCA_011074415.1). Lineage (NCBI taxonomy): Eukaryota > Metazoa > Chordata > Aves > Anseriformes > Anatidae > Stictonetta > Stictonetta naevosa. The sequence goes on from CM021697.1 coordinate 104,345,614, forward strand.
AGAGTCAATGGACAAAAATAATTACAGTGCTTAAGAAACTTTACAGAGCATACTGGGATAAATCCCATATTCCTGTTTCCATGCTTTTTCCCTAATGGCTTTATACAAATCCATTAGAAGAGAATTAAATTCATATGGACTAAGTGATGACTGAAGGTGCGGTGGAGATATCAGCTCAAAAGAAAAAAAAAAAAGTAGAAATTGAAGCCCTAAGGGGAAATTATGATTATATATCAAGCAGAGCACCTTCATTTCCAGCAAGATCTCTGCTGTGTCTCACAATTTTGGAAAGGTTTGCTGATGACAGAATGGATGGTTTTTCCCGTTGTACTCTCTTTCAGTCTGTCTACAGGCAGTAGATTTAAATGGTATTTGAACGGAGTCTGGAAACTGTAACACATCAGAAATGAAAAAGAAAAAATCTTTAAAAAGGGAAGGAATGCAAGACAAAGTAAGCAAGCAAGCATGCCAGTTGTATGAAGAACTTAAAAACTCTTTCTTGTGTTTGGTGTAGAATTTTTTTTTTTTTTTTCCCTGCAACTTCAGTAGACAGTTATGCCACTGATAATTGCATAAATCTTTTCCAGTGACAATGTTACAAATGTATCGGTTACATTACATGTGTACATGAAAGTTTGGCAAAAGCCTTCAAGCACATGAAGAGACTTTGCAGAAAACAAATACAAGCCTTGAGAGTCAATACACTCTTTGACTTACTTCAACTGGTACACACTTATGGATGGAGACCTTTTTTCTTTGAATATGTCAGTCATGAATTTGGTAAGCTGTAATATTTTTAAAATCACCAAAACCTTCAAAAATGGTCTACCTAATATGAATATGAGGTACTTTGCTAATCTCTCCTACAAAGTAGTCCAGAATAAATCCATTCTCCATTTCTGTCCCCAGATTTCTCCCACTATTTCCTAAAGATTGTGCAGCTACTCCAAGAATTTAAGGGGCATTTACTTTAGCAACTACACCAGCTCTCACCTATAATGTGGTGGCACAACTTCCTTGTATGATTGGACCTGTTCCTGTCCTAGCTTTCACATCAGCTACCATGAAGACAACATCACAGAAACTCCATGTCTAAGGTCAAAACTAATTATTGGAGGTCAATGTTATTTTTCTCTTCCCATCTGGATGAATTGTAAAATGGTCATCTCCTAGATTAGGTGGATACAGAGAAAAGTCAGAAGTCTTGTACAGAGAAAGAAAATAAGTAATTTTCATCCAAGTTCATGAAGGCTTCTGTTAAGGTGGCACTGCCATACTAACTTCATACTAGATTTTCTTATACTATCTCACAGACCTTAGACAAATAGACTAAAAAATGAATTTCTCTGAGACAGCAGGCAACACTGGCATTTGCACCTCTAGCTTCTTTAATGAGGAGCAAAAGCTGAGCATGTGATCAAAGAAGCCTTCAAAAGGCTCTGATGTTTCTGTGACTGAGATTCAGTTGACTATTGACATTGCCTAATTTTCTCAAGGAAGTACTTAACATTATGCACTGAAAAATTGGAGACTGTAGACAACAAAAGTTTGGATAGACAACACTCAGGATAGAAGGCCTGCCTGGAGAAATAAAATTCTAGCCAGAACCTCATTCACTGGATCCTCACAAACAGGAATACAGAGGGGAGAAAGTGAGTAGCTATGTGATGAAAATTAAAAACATCAGTATATTCAAAAGGAAACAAAGGCAAAACCAGTTCCCTCAGCAGCTCTGTCCTCACTACAGATATGCTATTAGTAAATTCCTCTAAACTAAAGAAAGCGATTGTATTTACCAAAAGGGGACAATTATTTTTTTCAATATAGTTCTTACTTTTCTTCCTGCTGTACTTTGCTGATACAGTAACCATAACACAATAATTAAACAAAGTTAGTAACATTTACCATAAACAACTGTAGCAAGGACTCTGACAAAGTCTTGCTAGCACACTGTAAACTGGCATGTCTGGCTGTTAAAGAAGTCTGCCCTGGAAATGCACACAGACTATGACACAGTGGTTTTGGTAACTCCTACAGTCAAGATGTTCTTTGTATTCTTTCAATCTTTTGTCTAAAATCCCTACACACTCCCACCCCTCAAACCTACGGTAAATAGCTGGAAATCATTATTCATTATTCAAGTACTTCCCCAGAAGTCTAAAAGCACTTCTGCTCTTTCCTTATAGACATGCTTTTGAAAACTTGTTCTTTTAAAGGTTTCAGTTATACCCAACTTTGTTAATTTGGCAAAGATGTAATGAAAGAGGTGTTCTTATAAAAGGGGAAGATCCAAATTAAAGTGACCTACGCATTCCTAAATTTCTCTCATCAAACAAAATATTTGGCCTGTATTGCTTATGAAATAGCTGAAGAGGGGCAACATTAACAACAAAATGTTTCCAGAAGGCTGTCTTGATTCAATTATATCACAGGCTACAGATCTGTTTCAAGGATTCCCCCTCCCATTTAATTCTCTCATCAAGAATCATAGAATCAATCATAGAATCAGAACCATAAAATCATAAAATCATAGAATCATAGAATGGCTTGGGTTGGAAGGGACCTTAAAGATCATCTAACTCCAACCTCTCTGCCATAGGCCACTAGATCAGGTTGGCCAAGGCCCCATCCAGCCTGGCCTTGAACACCTCCAGGGATGGGGCATCCACAACTTCTCTAGGCAACCTCTTCCAGTGCCTCACTCCCCTTACAGTGAAGAATTTCCTCCTAATGTCTAGTCTAAATCTATCCTTGTTTAGTTTAAGACTATTCTCCCTTGTCCTATCATTATCTACCTGAGTAAAGAGTCCTTCTCCATTTTTTTTATAAGACCCTTTTAAGTAAGTTGGAACCTTGACAAAGTGCTTGAGCTGGAATTGCAGGTACCAATGGTATTCCTCAACAAATATCCCTTCCATTAAAAGAAGAGCATGTATGGAAAACACTTTTCTCCCAAAGTTCCTTAAGGAAAAACAAAAATAAAAACACAAAAACAACGAATCAACAACAAAAACAAAACCCCAAATCCACAATATTAATTAGGCACCTCCCTGATATACTAAAACTAATTCAATTAGATGTACATGCAAGAACACCTGTTTATGATGGCTATGAGTTAGCTTGCTATATATATACTGTATAAAATGAGAACCGATTGTCTCTTAAATTGTCATTTGATGCTGATTTTTAGCTATTAGGAAGTGTTTCTTTTCTCTGGATCGAGGTGAGAGAGAGCAGGTCAGCCTCTTCCTCAGGAGATGGAAAAGCTTATCATTCTTCCTGCTTTCAAGAGAAGGATGTTACAGCTTCATGTACATGCTAATCCTCCTCCTCCTTTCTCTATAAAAATAATGGAATGAACTTGGTATTTACGGATTTAGTGGATTTAGATTTATGGATTTATTTTAGGCATTAAGTTTGGTAAAACATAGAGGAAATAAAATGTTACTTCTTTTATGAGACTCATGTACGTGCAAAAAGTACCATGTCTGAGGCCATGTATATCATGGTATTGATGTGTCCAAGGTGATGAGAAAGTTTTCAAACTTACTTAACCTGAATGGTGTTTTACAAGTTTTAGCTTAGCGAGAATTTCTTGTTTCTAAGAGGACCAAATGCCTACTTTGGCTTTTCTAAATTGAACCAAAAGTTGGTCAGCTTCTGCCAGTGATTTTGTCCTCCAAGGACTTGTTTTCTGTAAGTTGTCTATTTGAAGAGTGGCCTTTCACTGCTTTGCAGCATCACAAAAATTGAACCACAGCTGGAGGATAAGGTTCTTTTGAGGTTTTATTACCTAGGTAACATGTTTGAAACTACTCATAACTTTCCAATCATAATTATGTATTTAAAATAATTTGCATTCTGTTTTTAATCCAGCTTTACAGTGTATTACTTGGAAAAGACTAGACATTTTATTTTAGTGAATAAAAAGGTCTGTAGGACAAAACTCCAAATACAAAGTTAATCTATAGAGGAAACAAATAGAGAACAATCCACATTCAATAAATAAATAATGGAAAATTGAAGAGTTGGAGGCACAAATTAAATGATACTTAAAATGAATTCAAATCCCATGCCATCTTAAAACAAACAAACAAACAAAAAACCAAAACTCTATTTTAAGAGACTTTCATGTTAATAGTTGTATTTTCCAAATAGCTAAGTTAATAATAAGAAAACCAATTTTATTCCGACATACATCAAATGAAATCCTCTAGAGTTCTTTTCTTTTTCATTCCAAATATTAATTCTGTTCAGGTATTTAGCATTTCAAATTATTTCCATAGACATTTATTTTACATGAAAGATACAGATCAGATATAAACCAGATTTACAAAAGAAAGAGACAGAAAAAAACTGACAAGAGGTGATATAATGCCCCTTTTACCTGGTTTTGAAATTGGTCTTTATACTGAAGTACAGTTCAGTATACACTGATTTGTATACGGTATATTAAACACTAAAACTATTTAAGTGTTTAAGATATAGGCAGATTAGGTTCCATTTCTATAAGCCAGACATGAACAGAGTACTTATTAGTGTTACTAAAAGGTAACAATTGTAAAATTAACAAGGATTGGTCTTTCCAAGACAAGTTTCATAAAAGAATGAAAATATTGGGGATTGCTTTAGTTAGAGAGCTGTACTGCTTACAATTGTGTAATGAATGCAAAATTTCCTAAGAAAATACCTTGATTTAGGTTTTCTTTTCAGAGCTCTGTGAAAGCACCAAGAGTCTTGAAACAATAAAGGAAACCATATGTGTACTAGGCCTTAATTTATTTCTTGTTAAATGAATTGTTTTCATACAACTTTCCTACCATTACCATGTAAATGTGAGAAATAAAATGTGGAAGCTGAAAATATGGCTGAAGAATTCATTCCTAAAACAAGAATCTGAGAAGCATTCTTTCCACCTGTGAAATATCAGCAGAAAGTTGTAAATAGATCTGATAAAATTACTGTGTATTGGTAGGATAATGCAGCTGCTGCAATGTAACTTTTGGCTTACACACGAGGCTTATTCATAATCTATTTTTATGATTTTCAAAATTCAACAACAACAAAAAAGGACCACCGTCTAATTGTTACCATACTGTTGATTCAAAATCTATTTGCAGTGCACTCAAGCATTTTCCTCTTCTCTCCTCCCCCTCTGCACTCATCCTTTTCCCAGCCGTTGAGTACTTCTAGTTATAGCATTTGATTTCTAAAATTACACTGGGGCCCGTCTTAAAACTCTTAGTTAAGAGAATTCAAATAAATGAAATACCATCTCTTTCTTGCATTGTTCCTTTTCTTGACTCTAGAAGAATATAGCTTCTTAATCGTCTAAATGTTTACTTTTAAGAAGCATTTACTATTATTTTTTTCTTTATTCTTTTTTACATTACTTTTTTTTTTTTTTTTTTAATCATTCTGAATATACAAGAAAGCACAGATGAATTCTACATATGACTGCAGGTGTTCAATTCATTCTGATGTGACTTAGAATGAAACAAACACTTTAAGAACTAAAGGTGACAAATGGACCCAGTACTTTTGTAATTGATCCACAGTATCAAAAAAAGAGTAATATTGACACTAGAATAATTGAAAAGATTAAACAGGAAGTTTCAAGCAAATTAAATTTTAAATCTTTGTTGCATATTCTCAATGCAACTGTAAAATTTCCATTTATGACCTAAAGTGAATGTGTCTATATAATTCCAAAAATGATTTCACTGTTTTCTCATACCTGTTTCTTTTAACCACTAATTTATATTAGGATTATTTTACTGTCAAACAAGGATCTGCTTAGCTACCATTTTGCTCATTCTTTTAGGTCCCCAGCAGACATCTAGGCTCAAAAGACACATAAAAGAGAATAAACCATGGATCAAGGTATTCTTCATCTGACTCACACCTGAGCTAGGTGTCAAAGGCTCCTGCTTACTATTAGAGTCCTAAGAAAATCAGTCCATGTAGTAGGTACTTTATATGAGATAAAACTGTGTGATCTATAATCTGATACTGACACTAAATTTAGTTTTATCATAAGTTCTTTCTACCCTGTATAGTCATATAGCCATTTGCATTCCTGTACATGCACACACATCTTAGAACAATCAAATCTAATTCAAAGGAAAGGGCTGGCTTCTATGCTGATATGATGGACCTGCAAGCTTTCTTACTGCGTTGTAAGTTTCATGAGTCAAACACCCAAGAACCATGTATTTTCTAAGTCATTCATATCTCATGAGAAACCACTTGAGTCTACTCTTACCTGACTTGAACATTTACAAGCCTGAAAAAATAGTTATATATAGTGGTTTAGAACAGATAGTATGACTGATCCATTACATAGAAGCAGTGCAGGGAAATTGCAAGCCAGTATTGTGCTAGTTTCACTATTTCCAAATGCTTATTCTGTGCTATTTTTGTCTTAACTAAAATACTTCATTTCCTTTCAAGATTCATCTGTAAAATTAATTTTTGATCTCCTTGATCCCATTTTTGGGTAATTTGTGTATCCCAATGTCTGTGTCCTATTTAGTTACTTGTATAGTGCATTGTTTTGCAGTTACATTAACACTCGCAGTCTAAAAATACAAAGTCTGTTCACCAGCTTTCTTGAACTTTTGCCCAGAGATATTTCTCATACAACAGTGGACAAACTTACCACAAGAAATGAAGAAGCAAAGGTTTCTTTGTCCCACTTTTTATTTCAGTTTGGGTAAACCACAAATTAGATCTATTGTGAGGGATGATAAATCTTCAAAATAGAGAGTCAATTAAGTCTTAACAAATATTAAATAACTTAATGATGTTTGTGAAAATTGAAGTGAAAATTATTTAGAATATGAAAATCACAACATGTGATTTTTAAAATAATTTTACCTATTGGAAAGTCTCACAAACATCTTAAGGGATGTGAGTGGGACAATTCTTTAAATGAGATTATAATTTTTCTTATAATTTCTCAAAAATATCTCTCATCATTTTTGATTGCTAATTATTTCAGACATGAAATTGATCTTTTTTACATATTGCTTTCCAACATCTTAGAGTCAATGACTCTTTGTTTAGAAAGAAATATACTTCACTGAAACTATGGCTTTCAACACACTTCCATGTAAAAACTAAAAAAATTGCTGACTAATTCAAAAGTTGAAAATATATTTTACAAACATTGGTTGGAATTAAATATCTTTAGTTACTTATTGCATTCAGTTATCACAAACATTTTTAAAAAGTAAATCTTGATGACTTAAATATCTTATCAAAAAACTTTTAAATTTGTACACAGAAGTATTGTCAAAAATACAGCTTAATTCCTCCAATGAATGTGAAGAAATTTTGTATACTCATCTACTGACTTGCTTCCTTGTAATTGCTGAGAAAGGGATTCAACACAATCCCTAGCATTCAACTCCCGAGACTCTGTTAAGATAAAATGCACTGAAAATTGTGATCAAGAATTCAGATCATCATCTCTGCTTTCATAAAAAGAGTTGTTCCTAAGAGTGCTCAGTTCCCTCCTTGACATAGACTTTGGCTTTTTCCTATGAACCTTGAAATGAAGTTCTGAATTGGCAATGACTTTGAGTGGCAATGAGTGTATTTTGGCACTATATACTTTTTAGAATATCGTTTGCATTTGAACCTCTATATCATGGTGAAATCCACTAATGATTGTCACAGAAACCTGTCATTAATGTTTATTAATGTTTTCCTATAAAGCGTCTTCTCTTTTGATGGATATTTGTAGAATGTAGCCCTTATTGTTGTTCTTTACTTTTCTTTCTTTTTTTTTTTTTTTTTTCTTTAAAAAGCATTTGAGAAGAACATTGAAAATAAATAATCAGTCTGGCCAGTAGAAGAAGGAAAGAATTCTAAATTTTACAAGGAACAACTGAACCCATAAATCTAGTATAATATTATTAGAATGAAAATATTCATCTTCTTTTGAGAACTTTTCAACAGGAACACTTCACTTGTAGTTTTAGGACAGGACTATGAATGTCAGACTGAAGATTTTATTCTGTGACATCTAACATATTTGCTTGCCTTTTGTGTTTCATCTTTTCCATCCAGTGAGCTGAGATAAAGATTTTTGTGAGTTTGATTATGATATCAGTAAAAAGTTTTAAAATGAACTATTCTAAACAAACTGTAGTTTATTTGTTTTTATTATTATTAGCTTCACTACAGACAGAAATATATTCATTGACCAAGATATTTGTTTCCTTGGGCTTACAGTCACTTTGAACTGTGACCTACCAGTATTACGATCCTGAATTACTTTGAATACTAAAAACCATACAGTCTTTGATTTCTGAGCTCAGGGTTACTTGCTTAAGCAAATTCAGGCATCTGTGTTTTTATACTCCTAATACAAAAAAAAAAAAAAAAAAAAAAAGAGAGAGAGAAAAGATTTCCTGTAAAGTACAAGTTTTTCATCAACTGAGAAAATTAAAATAGTTCACTTGGAAGGGGCTTTCAAAGACCACTTCATCTGTCTGCCATACCTCTTCAGGGCTAACCAAAAGTTATAGAATGTAATTGAGGGCATTGTCCAAACTTCTCGAACACTGACAGGCATGGGGCATCAATCACCTCACCAGGAAGCATATTGCAGTGTTTGACGACCCTTAAGGTAAAGAAATTATTATTATTATTTTTATGTTAAGTATGAAACTCCCCTGGTGCAGCTTTTTGCTGTTCCCATGTGTCCTGTCATCAGTGAGCAAAGAACAGAGTACTTCCCTTTCTGCTTCTTCTCCTCAGAAATCTGTAGAGAGCAATGAGGTCACCTCTCAGCCTCCTTTTCTCCAGGCTGGACAACCCAAGTGTCCTCATCCTCTCCTCACAGGACATGCCTTCCAGACCTTTTACCAGCTTCATTGCTCTCCTCTGGACTCTTTCAAGGACCTTAGAATCATAGTCATAGAATGGTTTGGGTTGGAAGGGACCTTAAAGATCATCTAATTCCAACCCCTCTGCCATGGGCAGGAACAACTTCCACTAGACCAGATTGCCCAAAGCCCCATCCAACCAGGCCTTAAACATTTCCAGGGTTGAGACATCCACAACTTCTCCAGGCAACCTGTTCCAGTGTCCCACCACCCTCTGAGTGAAGAATTTCTTCCTTATATCTAATCTAAACCTACCCTCTTTTGATTTAAAGCCATTGTCCTTGTCCTACCGCTAGCCTCTATGATAAAGAATCCTTCTCCAGCTTTCCTGTACGCTCCCTTTAGGTATTGGAAGGCTGCTATAATGTTTCCCTCGAGCTTTCCTTTCTCCAGGCTAAACAACCCCAACTCCCTCATCCTGTCTTCATAAGAGAGGTGTTCCGTCCCTCTGATCATCTTCATGGCCCTCCTCTGGACTTGTTCTAACACTTCCATGTCCTTCTTGTGCTGGTGGCCACAGAGCTGAATACAGCACTCAAGGTGGGTTCTCATGGGAGCAGAGTAGAGGGGGAGAAGCAGGCCACTGACCTGCTTGCCACTTTTTTTTTTTTTTTTGATGTAATCCAGAATACGTTTGGCTTTCTGGGTTGCAAATGCACTTTGCTGGCTCATGCTGAGTTTCTCATCAGCCTACACCCCCAGTTCCTTCTCATAAGGGCTGCTCTCAATCCATTTTCCACCTACTCTGTATTTGTGCTTGAATATGCTTTTAGTGTTGTCGAGCCTAGAACTGCACACAGTATTCAAGGTGAAGCTGCACCTGTGCTGAGCTGCTCTCCAGCCACTCATTTCCAAGTCTGTGCCTGTGGCTGGCATTACTCTGTCCCAGGTGCCGAACCCAGAATTTACCTTTGTCAAATTTCATGCCATTGTTAATTGCCCAGTGCTAGAGGCTATCTAACACTTGTATTCACACAAATGAAGCTCTCAGAATAATAAGTTCATTGTTAGACTTCTAGCCTTTTCCAATGTGCCATTTACTACTGGATAGCTCCTTCTGTGTGCACGCAGATTTCAGTTAAGAGCCCCAGAATCTTAAGCTCTCTCCTATGTAGCTTGCTGCCTCTGCTGCTCAAACATCACATGTGTACCCCACATACTCTACAAACTTGTTGCAGTGTTGGTCCAGAAAAGCAGACAAACATATCTCCAGAAAAACAGATAGTCATGTCTCCAGTATTTTCCAGCGTTTTCTGCAGATCACCTGTACAAATCAGTTTTAATTCTCACTTCTGGGACTCTAAAGGCTAGAAATGCAAGCATGTGTAGTTTGTTAAAAATCAGCTTTCTGACTCCTGAAGCCTGAGGGGTCTTGGGACCTTTACTGCAAAGTCACTAAGATTAAAGGGAACACTTTTTGATGGACTTTAGGTCAGAATATATGACTGTTGTGTTACTGTTAACTCTATATTAACCTGTTTGTAGCTATACTAAAGAACATAAAGAACATATTTTTAGAAAGATATCAGTATCTACTACAGGTAGCCCAATTTGTCCTGGTTGATTATAAAGGGAACAGGAGTTCCAATTACAATTTCTTTCACAAGTTTTATTAATACTCTAAGTATTATAGTCATAGCTGAAGACATAAAAATTGTAGCAAATAAATAAATAAATAAACAAACAAATCACTCCACCCCACCCTAAGCCTCAAACTTTATTTTCTGTATTTCTTCCACAACAACATCTTCAGCTTCCCTGTGAGAACTCTTTGGGGACCCAGAAATTACCTACTCAGGGAATAGGTTCATACCACATATTCTAGATCAATGACGCACAATCATTTAGAGCATTTGAAGCAAAATATTTGCTAGCAATCTACAAGTAGGATCAAGCTTTCTTGAAACAACTGAATGTATGAATTTGGGGAAAACATACAGAAAAAAGATGGTGTAAGTGTTTAACTGTATATGAATATGGGGAAACATCTAATAAGATAAGAAAAATGAGAGAAGAAGACTAAATAAAATGATCTTGCCCCACTCTAACACCAATACTTAGTGACATCCTGGTTACAGACACTCAATTTAAGAAATACCTCATAGATATTTGAGCACAAATATCTTCTATACTCAGTTTACCTCGTCTCTCATCTTCTTATTTTCAGGCCCCAAAAAGATAAAAGTTGTTCTGAGAGGAACCCCACTGTAAGCTGCACATGATTAAATCACTATTATATGGGTTTGCTGCAGTAAAGAGAATCTTCCCTAGATATCCCCACTGTGAGGTTACCAGACATGAGGATTCAGGTAGCAGAAATGCATTAGGAGTGTGGAGCTTGACATAATGTTTTGATTTTATGCCTTTATTGAGATGGTGGTGGCTGAGAACAGAACACTTTGCATGTAATCTGGCCATCTGTGTAAACTCTGTATACCAAAAAAAACCCACATATATGCACACATACAAACATACAGTCGTATGTCTCAAGTGTATCTCATGAATATTTTCATCTAAGGGTGTCTTGACCAATGTTTCTAGACATACCACCTGAGACAGAAGCAAAAGGCAGTCTTTCTTTTTAAACGAGGAATCCCATAGACTATTGAAAGATACCATCCCCCAGGTGACCTTCAGGGAACAGGTTTTAAGGACATATGAAAATTACATAAAACACAAAAACTGAAAAACTATTCTTAAAAGAAAAAGAAAAATGTGAATAGATGCAATGTGTCAGAAAAAAAAGTGGTCTGAATTTAATGTAACTTCCCTCTGCATAATGAAAACATGCCTCAGGCATCTCGTGAATATATAAGGTAGGGCACTTATTTAAAAGCAAAATAGAGTTTGTATGATATCTAAGAATCACACCGTGTTTAATCAATAACAAAAAGTTAGTGAGTTGACCAAGTTGTGAACAGGTTGCTTTCCATTTTAGTCACTTAAAAGTAAATCAAATATATTGAGATTCAGAGGAAAATGCCTCATTGTGAGTGTAACATTTCATTTAGATTATTCCTCCAATTTCTAGAATGGATTGCTATCACTCTGTTAAATTAAATTTTGAGTACTTATGACATGGGAAAAACATAATCCGTGAGAAAAAATATATTTAGCTGTACTAGAGATCAGTATAAAGTCGCAATGTACTTCATTGAAGTGAATTTGATGACGCAGCCTATTTGTGTCTGAAGAATGTCTAAAAGTCTTGACTGTTTCAAGACTAAATCAAAGAACTAGGGGTCCTGAAGGGAATTTGGAGTATGTTACAGACTTCTGTTTCCTTTAGGAACTTCCTCCAAGAGCTACATACAATTGTGCAATAACTCAGCTTTCATGAAATCTGATTACTTTGTTTTCTGCAAGAGAAAACACTTAGGCTAGGAACATTGTAAGAATAAATTTCAAAGATTAAAATCGACAAGGTGAGAACTTGAATGAATTCTATTGCTGCAAATGTGTTGCTGACATGAGAAGCCTAGTTAAAGAAAATCAGGCTGCAAGAGATGATGTTATTTCTGTTATCAATTAAAAACTTTTCAGTAAAAAATGCCTGTAGAGCATGGAATGAATCTGTACACATTTGTCCACTGGAGTTCTGTGCACATACTGAATCACTGTGGTACACCTCAGTGGCATGGCAGCACTGCTTATATACAAACATTTCTCATTACATATTGATCACTTCTGGTAGATAGAATAAAAATGTATTAAAAGTTTTGCTGTGTCCTGAAACACATATTCTTTCTTTAGGTGAGGTAATTTTTCACCAATGTTCAAAATGTGTAATTCATTGTTATTACTACCACTTGAATTATCAAGGTGTTCAGGAACCCTGGTTATGGATGTGGGCTCCATTTGTTAAATGCTATTAAAATACTGTTGAAAAGAATATCCAAAAGTCCTTAAAATTTAAAAACAAGATGATAGGCAGCAGCTGAACACATATAAAAGGTTGTACATGCAAAGGAGACTGATCAGCATACCTGAGAATGACTTAATTTCATCCAATAGCCTGTGTGTTTTCAGCTTTAATTGTTGACATCAGAAGCAAGTGCAAGTTGTGTTCTTTGTTTTAAATTTAAAAGAATGTTATTATTATTATTATTTTTTTTACCTGCAGCAGATATTTTATGGCAGTAAAATCCAGGATTTAACATTTGAATCAAATCAGTAATTTGTAAAGATGTAGGGCTGAAAATAAACAAATTGTCATTGCAGGAAGATCATGGCAATTTCAAAATTAGTCTTTGTTGCTAACTAAAAGAGGATTTTAAAACAGGAAGGGATGTTTGCAAAAAAAAAAAAAAAAAAAAAAAGCTTTTATAGATGTATTTCTAATCAGAATCTGCAGGTGAGCAAAATGCAAGGGCTATCTCTTCAGTCATCAGTAGCATTAAAAGACATTATTGCCATGCAATACCTAGCTTGGTAAGTAGAGGGTCTTGACTTGACCTTCTTCCTTCAGAAAAGTCAAAATCCCTCTGGGTTCAAAACTGTCAAAATAATATTCCTTATGAAATATCAAAACAGACATGATAATCTGCAAGGTGTGGGATAACCAGTTTGCCTTTTTGAGAAGCAGAGAAGCAAGGCAATTAATAGTGTGTGTGCCTATGACATGTATGTTAAAACAACACTTAGAAAAACAGTTGGCTATTAAAATGAAATGCAATACTGCTGCCTCAACATTAGTATGAACACACATTGTACAAGGATAAGAGAAATAGCTAAATAAACTCTGAAGCAGTTTCACCATTTAAAGCAAATATAACCCCGCACAACTAGTGTTTAATACAGCTACCATATAGAATCTCTCATTTGCCAGAATGTGTCCCTGAGTTGTTTTGGTTAGCTGTGTCTTAATGCCATGATTTAATTAGTCTACTCAAGTTTAGGGCTTCTTTTCTAACACTCTAGGTCTGTGTTGAGTGCATTAAACATTCCACACAAGATGGCAAATTTTTTCAATCACACTGCATCAATGATTCATCTTTCTAGTTTTTAGAAGATTATAATTGCAAAGGTGCAACTTGGAGTGGGGTTGTCAAGACCCAAATGATTGACACTGGTTAGACAGATCTTTAAAAGGAAAAAAAGATCTTTAAATAAGAAAAGATAAGATCTTTAAGAGAAAAAATAAATAAAATAAAATAAAATATATTAATATAATAAAATATAAAAAATTAAAATAAAAATAAAATAATAAAGTTTCCAGAATATAACCTAGTCATTGTTTAAAAATGGAGTAACAAAATTCCATGATCATATGATTTTCCTGTCTTCCCTGTCAGATACAACCTGTGACAGAGTAAAATAGAAGGATACAGAAGACTGAGTGAGGCAGAGGCACTGAGCCCAAACATTTCCATGTACCTGGGATGTTTTCATTTAACTGTAAGTATTGTACTACTGCTGGAGTAGCTGAAAAAAAAAAAAAAAAAAGATAAATTAATCTCTAATTGTGTTTTAAAATCAACAGGCCTCCTATGTAGATAGCTTTAGTGCTTACTTCATTGTGTCAATGGTCCCACTCTAAATAGATAGTATGATACATATCATATCATATGCTCTAAATAGTTAATTGCTCATAAATATGGAAAAAAAATGAAATTTATGCTAGGAATAATTTGAAGGATCTAGGTTACAAGATTAGGAGAGCTTCTTAAAATAAATCTTTTTTTTTTTTTTTTTCCTCCAGTTTTGCTATCCAATCAGCATAAGTCGTTCTTTGTATATACATGTGATCTATAAACATCTTAACATGCTATACATTGAAGAAGTAGTTATTTGAGAGGTAAAATTACCAAAGCTTTTACTACCTTCTTCCCTTTAATTCTGTCATGAAAGTCTAAAGAGTGCTATCAAAATAAAAAATAAAATTCCCTGTCTAATTTATATGAAACATCTAGAGTGGTGCCTTAACAAAATGTTTAGATCTTTAACACTTGAAATGTTTTTCTTTGCAGTAAAATATCTTTTGATTGTGAGTTGAAATCACTCATACTATAGAACTTTTCTAATGTATATCTTCTCAGCCTTCATGAAAGCTTCAGCTTTAAAAAAAAAAATCTTTTCTTATTTCTTTTCCTTAACCTTACCTCCAAAATAGTTTGCAGGTAAATTGTGTGCACAAGTGAAGGCAAGCATGGGTACTGGCTAGCAGGCCTGCCCCGCGGTGCAGCTGGCAGTCCTTCTGATCAGTTCTGTGATGTGGTTAGTCTTTCCTGTCCTAAGAACCAGATTCCTGTTTCTGCAATGTGCCAAAATAAACATTTGGGTTTTAAAAAGTATACTTCTGTCAAAGTGCTTCATCAGATCTGGGCTGCTGGGGAGGTGAGAGTCATCAAAGGGACACAGGATAGCGAAGACTTGAAACTATGACAAAAATTATGTTTTTCCTATATCTCTTTTAGTAATTTAATGAAAATATATTATATGTTCATGTTGTATGTAATGTGAGATAGTGTGGCAAGCAAGCCAATAAGAAATAGACAAATTCTGGGAAAGGAGGACAAGCGGTCCAAAATGTGTCTGTAGAATTGCAAATTGGGAGTAAAACCACAGTAATGTTAAAGGACAGGAATATAAATCCATTACAGCTGATCTAAACTGTCAAAATAATACAAATGAGGCCAAAAATACCATAAGAATTCATACTTTTATGTATGTTGGCAATTCCCCCTCAAGCCTGGCTCTAACTGGAAAATGTAAACGAATATGAATTTAATAATAAAAAAGAGAACCAAACATTGTAATATAATTCCTCCACAATAGGTTTCATATATGGAACAAAGTTCAGGTGTATCAGTACTTATTCAACCATCTCTGCTTGTCTTTATATCTGTGTTTTCATTTTCCATCTTCAGTCAAAAAATTGACAACCACAAGCATTCAAAATCACAAATCAAGCCTCAGAATAAACAAAATCCTGCCTTAAAAATCATGATTATTGAAAAGAAAAATAAATTGAACTTTAAAAATGTATGTTGCGATCTTTTTTTTCTTTGGTTATTTCTGAAATGACAAAATACCATCTGTTCATTCATTTAGATGTTTTTGTGTCACTACACAGATCTAGAACACATATATATATATATTGAAAACTATAATCTTTATGAAATGTCTCAACTTCTGGAGCTAAACTTAAGGATTATCCTCCCTCCATTGATAGATACATAAGACTTGGAGTAAAGTCCCCACAGTAAAGAATGCTGAGTTTTCTTTTCATGTGATAAATCATTCACTCACAGTAAGTACAGTGTTATGGGTGAAAACACAAAACACAGGTGAAGATAGATATGTCTGGCCACTGTCTGTTAAGGCACATCTGGTTTCTATCTGGGCAAAACTAGATGTGCCTGATGTCACATCTAGATTTCCTATATTTTCTATATTTGTTTCTAGCACTCTTATATCTTAGTAAGATTTCTTCCTGGGTAAGGCATTTATTAGTAATAGCACACTATTCTTTCACCTCCTGAACTGTTGCCTGACTGCTAAATCTTTGATCTTATTAGAATTGTTCCTGTAAAATTGTAGATAAAGTAATAACAGAATATTATCTAGCACCAGGTGAACCATAACAAGGGAGAAAACATTTTATATTTTCTTATTAAACATTTGAGATCACACATTAGCTTCATTTTACTTACTTAACCATTAACGCATTGCATTGCATTGTATTAACATAACTTACCAACACTACACAGCTGATATTCTTTCCAAATACAATAATGCCACATTTTTTTTCCAGTTTTGATTTTTTTTTTCTTTTCCACAAAGATGAACCTAGCAACATCTTGTAAGGTTGAAATATACCAGTGAAAAATAGGTTGGACTATTGGTCTCAAATCAAGGCTATCAAAAGGGTTGTCAGGGGATTGAGGTGGTTAGTGGATAAAGTAGGAGTGCAGGTTGTGTTTTCCTCTATCCTTTCAGTAGCAGGGAGGGATACCGAGAGGACCCAGAAAACCCAGCTGATAAATACATGGCTGAGAGGCTGGTGCCATCACAGGAATATTGTATTTTTTTGACCATGGGGTGGTTTACTTGTCACCTGGCCTGATGGCTGCCGATGGGTCACACCTGTCTGAAAGGGGCAAATGAATCCTAGCCCAGAAGCTGGAATGGCTCGTTTAGAGGGCTTTAAACTTGGTATGAAGAGGGATGCGGTTGAAATGAGGCTTGACAGAGATGAGACGGGGGGAAAAATGACAGGGCTGGGGGTGAGGGTAATGGCTCAACTGAAGTGCATTTACACTAATGCAGCATGAGTAACAAACAGGAGGAGCTGGAAGCCATTGTGCGGAATGACCTAGTCACCATCACTGAAATGTAGTGGGACCACTCCCATGAATGGAGTGCTGCAATGGATGGCTACCACCTCTTCAGAAGGGACAGGCACCAAAGGAGGGGCAGTGGCATGGCTCTCTCTGTTAGAGAGTGTTTTGATGTTGTTGAGCTTTGGGTTGGGAATGATAAGGTAGAGAGTCCCTGTGGATAAGAATCAGGGGGTTGGCCAACAAGGTGACCACAGAATCACACAGAATTTATAGGTTGGAAGAGACCTCAAGATCAT
>CM021697.1:104372555-104386912 GCA_011074415.1 Stictonetta naevosa
TTTTATTTTATTTTATTTTATTTTATTTTATTTTATTTTATTTTATTTTATTTTATTTTATTTTATTTTATTTTATTTTATTATTTTTTTTCATTTATTTATTTATTTATTTATTTTTAAAGTTTGACCAGGCATTCCAAATTGCCTCTTCTCCATGTAGTAGAGCAAAAAATCCAGGCTGATATTTCTATCTATTCATCAGATCTTAAAAATATCTCAGTAATGAGGTTTGTAAGTCTGTGTATACTGCAAGCTAAAGTGTGGACTCCTTGCTTTGAAAGATTTTGAGGATAAAATGGTCTTATCCAACAGCAGCACACAAACACATGGCAAAAATCACATAGCTGTATCAGAAAGGAATTTGCTACATATGACCAATCCTTGGGTTTCAAGTTGTCTATCCTCTTTTAATATTACAAAGTCACTGTGACTTAGAGCACATAGACATCACATTCTGGCTACTGCAAACAGCTGCCATTTATCCATGGTACTTTCAGATTCAGTCAGATATGATTGTTGTGAGGAATTTCCCGTCTGTGTTGTCTATTAGAAAATCAAAATATGCAATTTGCACATCTCAAATACTCTATTGTACCTGGTAACTCCAGAAGTTTATTTATAATAACTTGTATTCTGTATTTTACTTAACTGGCAGCCCAAGAACTCTTACTTCCACACTTCTCTGAGATTTTTTATTATTTAAATATCAGCCTTTACATTTATATTTATAGGGAGTGATTTCTCTGCCCTTTTTTTTTTTTTTTTTTTTTTTTTTTTTTTTTTAAGTGATTGCATTATAAGCTGTCATGAAGGTTAAAAATATTTCTCTGTGAAGAGTTTTCCTTTTTGTAGTCTTATCCTAGTACAGCTTTGTTACATATACCTGATTATGGAAGCTCTGTCAAGTCTGAAGAATGGGATGCAGAATTCTATAAAGAATTATAAGACTGCCATCAGCTGCAGTTTTCATTTCAAACTTTAAATATTATTAGCCTCATATGTAGAAGCAAATTTGCTGATCAGTGTGATCAGTCTTTGTTACCTGTTACCTCTTTCTAATCCTCTTCAATATTGCTTTCAGAGATGTAGAAATGGATTAGCGACTTGTTTCTGGGAGGTACAGGAACTGCAGAAGAGAGATGAAAAGTCTGCATGTATGTCACATAAAACATTTTCTAATGGCATAGCTTAATCGTTAGCTTAACATCATTCCATTAGGTTAATATCCCCAAGAAATAAAGTATCCCAGTTATATTTTAATGCTCAGATGTTAAACTTTAGGAACCCACCTATATTTTTGTGCTATTGATATTAATAGAAAATTAATTCTTGGACATTTTACCAAAATAATGGATCGTATTTTCACATTTTATTATTTAACTTATTGGAACTGGTTCTGAGAATTTGAATGTTAAAATTAGCCTCATCTAATCAAGAAATAGAAGGAACAAGTGACTCATGCATAATTGTATAACCTCACATTTCTGATGGTCACAATACACCTCTCAAATTTAGCAAAATATATTTGCACAACAAATTTGACAAATAATTTCAACAGTATGTACCCTGCAGAAACCTAGTTGTCTACACATTAGTAATTTACAGTCAAAAGCAGCGCTAAAAGTACCTCTTAAAATTATTAGTTATGAGGTATTTTCCTAGTTCTTCCATTTCTCTAATAATGATGATTACTTCCTCCATATTTTAAGTGCAGTCAGACACCACAGTGATGAGCCACATTGGGTATGTACATAAGAAGGTTGTTTTCTTCCAATTAATAATATTTTTAAACAGTTTCTTCATTGTATCCCTATAGCTGAATTACTGTCAAAGACAAATAACAAACACTGTAGTGCTTTTCACTGCTGGTCTGTATTTTGGCTGCGTATCATTTTTTTAAACATATAGCTAAGGTCACCATCAATTCAAGCTGTAGCTACAACTTCAGGAAGAACATTTGCCACACAAGTCAAAAATCAAGGGCAATTGAGTAAATTTGTTTCCCTCAGACTAGCAGAAAATAGGCAGAATGTACTCCTCCCTTAGCTTGATTTCTAAATGCAAACCAGGAGGCCTCTGCATGCATTCTTATCAGTTAAAGAAAAGTTTTTTACTCATTTTCTGTGTTTGCTGGAACTTCATCCCTCTCTCCACACACACAGGATGCAGAGAGAGATAGTTATAAATTATTTTAATTATATCTATCTACACAAAGATTTTTATTCTCATATGAGCTTTCTGGAAGCTGTCAGTGCTTAGTGATAGTGACATTCCCAATACTTGTTTGCCATTTAAAAATATGTTGATTTAATTGTAGTTGTTATCAAGAATGAAGATAAAGCACAGATGACACTTGACATGCTTTATTCCTACAGAAGCCATGTATCATCAATTTGAGGTCAAACTCCAAGTTAGAGGTGTTTCATTAAAATTTAACCTGCAGTTCTAAACTCTCTCATGTGAACAGGCAAGCTAGTCAAGCAGATCACCAGGGAAGTGATTTGGAGACAGTTAAATCATTGACCTGTTACCTCAGGATGACTTTGTTAGTAAAACATTGGCTTTGCTAGTGAAAAAAACAGAGGACAGAGTCTGAGGGGTGTAAGGAGGAATGCTAATGTAATTTTCATATCTGTCAAATGAGTAACTGCAGCTCTCTTAGTTTTGTGTATAACATACACAGTGTACAGCAATACACCATAAACCTATCTCTCTGAAAACTGTAACAACCCATAACTTTAATGAAAACATCAGTTCACTGTAAGGATTACAGAGATTAAAGATGTTGTCACCCAGGTACAAGTGAAACTGCCATTCTGTTTTTGTAACCAGGACTCTACAACCCTCACCTTGGTGACCATCTTGAATGCTGATTTTTTGCAGCTTTTCAACTGTAGTACTTGTGAACTGTCATGCTCAGGTCACATCTGATCCTGACTACAGATTTCCATTGTAACATACCATGCTTCTTTGGCATGATAATATAATTTAGTAGTTTATGTGAAAACACTGGCTTTGTTGGCCAACAACTGCCAATTGGCACTTTTACTCCCTTTTTCTTCTCTCTCCCCTGATTATTTAATGCCTCAGTTAAGTGAATTTTTATTTCCATTCAACAAAACTGAGATTTCAAGTCCTCCTTTGTTTTTATTTACCTCATTGGATTGTGTCTAATATTAGGCCATACATTTCATCTGTTGCATACATTTGCTTACTGATGTCACCTGGAGACTTCCTGCAAACATTCTCTGAGACAGTCATACTGCCTTTTACTTCCCTTGCCATGTGCCATTGACATTGTTCAGAGCCAGTAATGTTAGATGCCAGAGAGTTATCATACCAGCGGTTTCCTAATCCAGTATTATTCAGGCAAGCTATTCTACATTAAAAATGGACACATGGGCAAGCCATCTCTGCAGCAGTGTCACTCACCTTGTAGTCTGCAGGTGGATGGTGGCCTACCAGAGCACAGCAGGTAGCCTGGGAATGGGTTGTTGCGTCCTGGCCTCAATAAGTCTGAATCATTAGAAACAGGTCTGACTGCATCATGGATCTATGGATGTAAACACATGGGTCACATTCACTGTTGCACTGTTACTGTTTTAGATTAGAATGTTTCTAACACTATATAATTATTTGGAAAAAAAAAAAACCAACAACAACAAAAAAACAACTTGTTTACACTAGCAGTGTAATTCTCATGACTTCTGTCAGCCATTCAAACATAGTAGTTCATTAATTTTTGCTAGCTGAACAATTCACTTCTCTAGACAATAGCGTGTGTAGCGTTGCTACTTTTGCTTCGTTGATCTCTAAATGTTAAAGAAACCTTACCAGTTGCAAGTATTAATACTGCAGCTGTGATCTACCATATTTCTTTCTTTATATCAAAATTTGCGTGTTTTTTTTTTGTGTGGCTCTTCTGATATAGGTTTGTCTTGTATTTACTCACAAAACTCACAGTTCTTTCACTGTGTGAATATGTGTGAATATCTGATATGACAAAGGGTGGATTGCATCACCACAACTATGATGCAAGCAGGAAATCCACTACATGGGATGTCAGGAATAAACAGGAAAAAAAAAAAAAGAACACCAGCCTACAAATTCTCAGAAATGTTACTTTATAACAGGACTTTTTGAGACAAGCACAGAGATTGCTACAACAGACAAATAGCTCTTGTGATCACATTACAATTTTTTTTTTTTTTTTTTTTTCTTCCAGTCATCATTTGCAGGGAGAAAATCAGTTTGAGGCTGAGGAAGGTTACGTGAAGTTTCAACTGCCTTTTGGTTTTGTAAGAGCTCTTCCTCCTAAGAAGCAGAGCATTGAAACTCTAGAACAAAGAGAAGAATAAAGTGTAGGTGTGTGTGAGAACTGCTTGTTTGTTTGCTTTACTTTCTTTAGAAATGATCTGTGTGCCACACAAGCAGTCTATTAATCTCCAAGTTATGAGAATTTCACTTTGATTTCTAAGGATGAATTTTATGGTTATTTCCACAGTAACAAAAGGGAGGAAAAAAACTATAACACAACCAGAGAAGAAAAGCAAACAAACTTTTTGTAATAGTTATTTTACTTTGAAAAAAAAAAAACAAAAACAACAAAACAAAATATATATTCCATGTATTGCCAAAGGTTGAAAATATTTCTGGTTAGTTACCCTTTTTCTTCTTGGTAAGAAATATTTAATTGCAATTAGGACCTGACAAGCAGATTATATTCTAATTCAGGAAAGTATTTAACTTATATTATGTGTATAACTACATACCTGAGGTACTTTTCTCAACAGAGATATGACTTAATTGTAGTCTTAGGTGTTTCCTCAGTTG
Source organism: Stictonetta naevosa (assembly GCA_011074415.1). Classification (NCBI taxonomy): domain Eukaryota; kingdom Metazoa; phylum Chordata; class Aves; order Anseriformes; family Anatidae; genus Stictonetta; species Stictonetta naevosa. The sequence continues at coordinate 104,377,389 of CM021697.1, forward strand.
TTTCTGAAAGGTTCAGTCTCCCAGCATTTGCTGAAAAAATCAAGATTTAGAGATCGTATTATCAGAAAGCAGCCTATAGGCTCCAGTATTCTTTATATAATTATTTAAAAGCAATTCCTTATGGTGCAGTATAGAAATACCAGTTTTTGATCTATTTTTTGGCTAGTTTGACTACTAGAAAGTACAGTTCTGTAACACCTTTTTTTTTTTTTTTTTTTTTTTTTTTTTTTTTTTCTCCTTCCTGCCCTTTTCAGAGCTTTTTTGTTCTCTTTACAGAACAACACAAGCATCAGTAAGGTCATATGCCTATTTAAATGTAGTTTCTGGTCTTTGTTCCAAAATGTCAATGTGCATCTTGTAAATCCGTCTTCATAAAAAATACAATACTTCAAGAGAAAGGGAAGAAACTGCGTTTAGTTTAAATATATATGTATAAATTAATTATTTTAATAAGATTTATCAATAAAATTGTTTTGTTATAACATTGCTTCTTTATGCTGGAAGACTTTCTAAAAGCAGTAAAAATGTATTATATCCAGATGACCCAGAAAGTTATTATGGATTTCAAAATCCAATAGGATAAAATAAATCAAAATTATCCTGTCCTATATTAGGATCCAAATCAACCCCAATGTATAAATTTGCATTCACCCTTTATAAACAAATCATTAGGAGAACAATAACGAAAGACATAAGTTCTTCAAGTCATTGTTATGCAAGCTGAAAACTATTTCTACAAGAGGGTTCTGTGATTTATTGACCATAGATTATTAACAAAATAGGCCAATCTAAACACACATGATATCTGTTGTGTTCTGCAGAGGAAAGAATTATGAATTGTTGTAAAATATAGTTTCTCTGAAACAAACAGCACCAAAGCCAATTTTACAAGCAACAGCTGTGAAAATAAATAAATAAATAAATAAGTGCATGGCAAAATAGTTCAGAAACAAAGGCAATAACATAGTTGGGGAATAGACGTTCTGGAATATTGTCTTGTCTTCCAGAGTAAATAGTTGATTTCAATGCAGAGAAATAAATGTTGTGTGTTTGACTCAGCGTTTTAAGTACAGAACTGCTAAATCTGTGTCAATGTATATTAAAAGTTCTTTCCCAGCATTTTCAATATATATCCAAGATCATTTAGTAAAAGATAAAAAGTAGATGAAATTCATATATAAAAGGGTAAGGGACGGTGTTTTATTTTGCAATCATTATTGCTAATCCCCACCATTTAAGTATATGCTTTAACAAATATAAGGAATTTATGCACCGTTCTATTTTTCCACGTTTTGAAGTCTATAGAAATAGCAAATAGGTTACTGTATTTTTCTGTAGGAGAAAAAACAACAACACAAAAACTAAAACACTTTTTTTTGTTTGTTTGTTTTAATAAGATGGCTAGGAGTTGTAGTCACAGTCTAGGTGCCATGAAAACAAAGGATGAAAAGATTTTCTGTGACAAGGACACCAATACTTCTACTTTAAAACTTTCTGATCTACAGCACAATAAAAGAGATGAATATGAACAGGAATAAACAGGATAAGAAATATATATATATTATTGAATAAGGCTGAAATATTTATGTATATTCACTTGATTCAAGATGTAGAGTTTCAAGGAAAACAAACAAACAAACAAACAAATAAAAACCAAACAGCCAAGACTCACAGTCCCTAGTCCCACAAACAGCTTGCTACGTTACAGAAAACTTAAGGGTTGGCGTTAACTGAAGGGGTGAAAAATCATTTGCAAATACTCCTCACTATTTTGAAATATTGAGAAGGCTGACAAAAAATGTGTAAATGCAAATTGTGTCTAGCTCACATAATGATGTATTCTTTCCACATACTTCCTCTGAAGGACATTTACCAAACATATGCTTAGATGTTTTATAAATCTCATTACTTACTGTGTTACCACTTAGAGTTTATGTGACACTTCCTCTCAGATTTCATTCCATTGAATAGACATGTCCAATACTCGTGGAATGTGGTGAAGTTGCTATTAATGGTTCCCACATTTACAGATATGCCAGTTTACAGATATGAAAAATTTACCAATTTGCCAATTTACCAATTTACAAAAATTTACCAATTTGCCAATTTACAGATATGAAAAAGCCAAGCTTGAGATTTGCTCAAGCTTGGAGATGGTCTATAACTAAAGGGTAGATTTAACTTTAAACAAACAAACAAACAAATAAAAGACAAAAACAAAAACAAAAACTTGTTAAAATAAGGGATTCTTGGGAATTCCCATGCTTCAGGCTCACATGTCTGCTTGACTTGTCATATAGTAGGGGGTGTGAGTAACTGCATGCTTTGCACTGTGCATTTTTATTTATCTCCATGGCTCAGAGAAACAATCTTCATAAGCAGTCAAGGTGGCCAGCCTGCTCTGCCCCTTAATATCTGTGTCAGCATTCTCAAACATGTGTAAAAAATCACAGCCAGAGTCAATGTACAAATGAAAATGGTGCTTCAGAAATCAGAGCCTCCCAAACCACTACACTCAACAGCAATTAAAGAACTATTTGTTTTCCCTGTTTGTTCTGACCACTGATAATGTGTATTCCCTAAACGGGAAATGGCTTTGTTTTTTTAAGTTTTTCCCCAGTTCTCTATGGATTATACACACTAAAAACTGTTTCTTCGGGGAACCCGCTTCCTGTGTTTCCTTTCCAGTTCTCATTCTGAACACTGAATATGAATTCTCAATCTTGTGTATTTTGCTTTTCATAATTTTGAGATCTCTTCTCAAAGAAGTGATTCTTTACATCTATTCCCAGGACTTTCCCACACTGTTCTCTGATCAGTTTAGCTCAGCCTGGAGAGTTAGATCTCAGTTACATAGTTCTACATTTGTTCACCATTAATGAAAACTATAAACATCCGAGAGTTCAGGAAGTCTATTCATAAGTATTAAAGACTGACAAAATTGTGTATAGGTCTACATTTCTGAAGCATTCAGCAGATAATTTAGAGGCTTATCATAGGCTTCTTAATACAGAAGCTTTGCATTTCTAGAAAATAATGTGTTCCTTTTTGTTACCTCAGATGTTATTTTGGTACACAGATTTAAAACTGTGCTCATGGTGACTTGCAGGGGGAAAATAAAGTACAAAGTATAAGAAGCTAGCTTGCCTTTCTCACTTTCCTAGAACCCCTAACATCACTGTGAGACAGGAGGAGGAAATATTTCTAGAAAAAATAGCTTTTGTTGTAATGTGGAGACAGAGACAAGGAAATCAGCTTTGTTTCAATTATTCCTAAATCACCTGAAGATGTTCAATAAAGCACGAGCCCTGAAGATCATTATTTATATAAAAATATTAACATAATCTGTCATGCTGCTTCTGGTAGGCCATTGACAAATTACTCAGAAGGCTATTCTTAGTGATATTCTTTTCAAATGAATTCAAGGTAAAATACTTATTGCTAAATACCGAAAGCTAGGAATAAAATGATTATGATATTACACAGCTGACCAGAAAATATGTTTATCTAGGTTTTCTGTTCTCTCTGTGTTCACAAATGCTATGAGACACTATTCTGCTAGACCTCTACAGCCTTTAAGTGTTCAGTTAGTTCAAATATTGATAGGGGTATAAAAAGAATTTTTCTTACTAAAGTTATGAAAAAGTAAGAATACTGAGTTTGCCTTTATGTAATTGCCTTGATGTTTTTAACTCACACAACACTGATTTCCTTTAGCTTCAGGCTTTTCTGAGGGTTCTCTAAGTAATATCTCTCACTTGTAGAAATAGGAATCAAAAGCTACGTTACCTGTTTTACCCCGTGGTTGCTTCTGGGATGGATAAGTGTTCCAGATTCTTCACTACAGCTTTCATCTCATTTATTTCTGCCATCCTTTCTGGCTTAGGAGATAATGGGGAGCAAAGACATCCTTCATAATCCAATAAGTCTGCATTGGTTTTAGTGGTGTTGTATGAAAGATAAGAAGTCATCTCCTGAAACAAGGATGATTCCAAGGGAAGAGAGCCTGTGCCGTTCGAGGACAATTCTGCAATTCTCTATCAAAAACAAGATTGAGAATGACAACTTTTTATCATTGGTTACAGCTGCATTAAATCTGAAATCTGATCATTTCCCATTACTGGAGTATTAGTGAAAAGGAAATAATCCTTTATGGGGACAACACATTTAAGATCTTTGACTAGGTCCCAGAAAGACTGTGATCATCACTATGTTACATTTACACTCAGGTCTCTCATGCTGTGCATCTGTGTTCACTGATGTGAACAGTACAGACCAAGTCTTAATGCCTATTGCACCTTGAACTATATTCTCCTCACCTCTGAGATAGACTTTTCCCAGTCTTTTTGCACTAAATACATTCCATCTGGATGTAAATATTTTTTCCTTGTTCACCCAAGGTTCTGCAAGAGCCTTCTTTCTTATCTGAAATGCAAGGATCCGGTCATACTATTAACACATCATTGTGTTTAAGAAGAGCAGTTGCCCATTTTTACCTAAAACTTTTTTAATGTTAAATGTAAGTTAGGTAAGTATTGTGGAAATACAACTGTGACCTGAGGTCAAAATAACCTCAGAATGTATCAAAGCAACCAAGAAAAAAAATAAAAAAATAAAAAAAATCAATGATATTTATATTGAAACTACAGAGAGTTAAATCTTTTCTGATGGATACGTACAGACAATTTAAAACTGAAGAAAAAGAACACATACAATCAAAATGTAAATTTAAATTCTGATTGCAATTCTGAATGCAATTTTAGGAAAATAAATAGTGCTGCAAGTAGGAGTGAATTTGGTTGGCCAGTTGCAAATAATCTACCAGGTAGGATATAAACTAGGTTCTAAAAGATGACTGACTTAATGAATAGTAACATTAATCCTCATTTTACATTTCTGAATATTCTGAATAGTAGGAGATCTTGCAGAGACCTTCAAAGCATCTGCATGATGAAAGAATGTACACCTTCTTTAGAAAAGTGAGTTACGTGATTTGAGTTCTGTTATCTTTTTGATAGTCTATAAGACTTTACTTCTGAAAATTTTACTCATTTCTTTTTAAGTGGAGATGATTCTCTGTAGCCAACACTATATATATAAATATTTTTTTTCTTATGTGTGTGAAACAAGACTTTCTAAGAAGATTCTTAAAACAAATCTGAAATAGAAGATCCATAAGGGTCCATAAGGGAAAATAAGATGAAGGTAAGGTAAGGAAGGAATGTATACTGTGAAAAAATGTTTTTCACACCATGAATCATTTAGTGATTATTCAACTTTACTAATCTCTTGATCTCTTGCATTAAGCATTCTTACAGGTTTTTTTTTTTTTTTTTTTTTTCTTTTTTCATTTTTCTCCATTTGTGAGGCTGAGCAAATTGCCAAAGGTTTTCTTAAGGTTTCATTCTATAGGATTATTGTAAGAGTACTAACCACAGACAGAAGAAGACAGTTCATAATTAAGGAGCATAGAATAACAGAATCACAAAATGGTTAAAGTTTGAAGGGAACTCTTGAGGTCATCCAGTCCAACTTCCCCTGCTGAAGCAGGGACACTTAGAGCAGCTTAAAAAAAACAGTTAAATAAACTATTAAATAGTCAAAAGTGTGTCATAAAATCAAATATATATATATATTCATATTAAAAAAGACAAATTTTATAGCTGTAATAATAAACCCAAAGTGTAGCAAATAAAGAAAGACATTAAAATGAGTTCTTAAGTTTGATTTTAACTCATATTCTGATATCCTATATTAAATTTAAAAACAGATACAATCAAATTCACTGTTTTCTGTAACCTCTTCTCTAAAGAAAGTTTGCTAATAATATCATGAATATGTCTGGGAGAAAGTGAACTTACATGTGCTAGAGAGAATCAGACAAATATGACTTCCTCTTTCAGGCTTCCTTCTAATATATCTTATGTAAACTCTTATGTAAGGTCTAATACCACCTCTTAGGATTCAGCAAATAATTCACAACTGAATGCAAATTATGGCCAAATCTGCTTCAATTCTGGTTTAATTACAATCTTAAATCTTAGCTTTCCCTCAAACAAATTTACAAAGGACCTGAGCTGAGTTCTGAGTGTACCACCTTGCAGGGCATAGGAGAACAGTCTAATACGTGTCTGCAAAGGATAAAGGATTTATGGCTTTGGATTTCACCCAAGCCAAATTTGGAAGTCATCACTGAAATTTTCTTTGAACCCTGCACTTAAAGTAAACCTGATGACATTCCAGGTGAATCAAAAACAGTGTAATAGCCTGCTTCTCTATCCTCTTGTGAACCCACACTTTTTGAGAACTTTAAATCCATGATTCTAGAAAACCAGGAATCTGGCTGTTAGATTGGAAGTCTAATTTTGCCATTTTTTTATTTTTTATTTTTTATTTTTTTTTTGAAAGTGAGGAGAGCAATGGAAGACTGGATTAGAATGACTATTAAATTGATTTAAAATATAGCAAGGCATCTAAGGATAGCAAAGTTTAATATAGTACAAGATGTGTAGACTTTTTTAGAGTAGGCTGACAAAACAATTTTCTCACTGGGCTGTATTCAGAGAATGTCTCCACAATAAGAATAATGTAGAAATGGGTCCCTCAGAAAAATATTCTTGAGACTGCAGGTACACATATTATTCCACCTTCAGAGCATATTAACTTCTGCATTTAATTTTTCACATCTCCATCTCCACTGGTTGCTGAAGATCCTCTCTAACATCCTAAGTCTACTCCAGCAGTGGCCAGTAACAGGATCATTGTCAACTTTATAGAGAGTTTGTATAAAATGTCTTGATTTACAAGTGTATCTTGTAAGAACTTGTCAACAAGCCATTTAAAGAGGTATCTTTATGAATATTTCATTTATAAATAACACCACATTGAACTTGTAAATGTTAAATCAAAGGAGAAATTACTTATTAGCTGTCAGCAACATAATGCTCTTCAGTTTCCTCTTTCTAAAGATGTGGAACACTACATAGGATGCTATATTTCCCAATCCATTTCAAATTTAAAGCACCATGATGTTATTGCTTAAACCTGGGCTAGGATGCATGACAGTACTGTCTGTATTCTACTACACTGGTAAAGTGCCACACACTATTGAGGGAGGAATATTCTTCTTGCATTTAGGTTGCCAAGGTTCTTCCGTCACCTGAAACACACAAAAACAAAACAAAGCAAACAAAACAAACACACAGCTTTCCTGTAAGCAGGGAAAAATTCAAGTGATGTTGTACCAAGACCATATTTAGTACTTCATCAGGTCATAAGACGGCAATGAAAATTCATGCAGTTCATCATGTCTAACAGCAAAATGATGTTTAAATTCAGTGTCTAAAGGCAAGATTGTTGCCTTGTTTGTTTTGCATTGCTTTCTTCTTTCTCTGTCAAACTTTGGTTTTGATACAAAGTTAACTGAAAAAGAGTCATTTGAAAATGAGGTGTTATGATACATAAATACTATCTTCTCTCATAAATGAAAATTTCATCAGCGTAAATGTTTTGTCTGTTTGAGCAGCATCAGGATGCTATGGACACCAAATATGTAGTAAATAAAAAGATAAATTGATGGCAATTAGCACAAATGGAATAGAAAATATTAGGAGAGCCTTGTAGATGGTACAGGATTATGATCTATAACTCTATGAAATGCAAAAATATTTTTTTGAAACATGAAAAAAGAATAGTTTCAGATACAGATACAATATTTGAATATTAACTGATGGAAAACATCTTAAATTATGCTCAGAAATGGTTGACTACTCAGGTTAAAAAAGAAGGTAAATCTACTCGAAGGACTGAAATAGTACTTTTTACTTGTAAAAAGTACAATGTAAAACAATGTGATAGATGAATACTGTATTCACAAAATTCTATGCAGATCATTTGGAACAGAAGAAAAATTTCTATTCTTATTTGATTTATACCTAGTATATATACATTTCAAGAAGCTGGTAGTTACATAGGTCTAAAAATGATTGTAAGAGATTTACACAATTTTAAATACACTTATCCATATTATAGCATAAGACAAATACTTTAAAGATTAATTTTTAACCAAATTATTTACATAATTACATATTTATTTATTTTCTGGGACTTTATGGAGTTTGCAAAAGCCAAGTATTTTTTTTTTCTTCCTATTTTATACTTTCCACTATGTCTCCTCATTATTATTTATTTTTTATTTTTTTTCCCCACAGTGTTTCTAGGTATCACAATTAGATCTTTACACTTTCTAAATATCATGTTGTAATTCTTTTTTGTTTTTCTTGACTTGTTTTATCTTCTCTGTCAGGCAGAATAAAATCCTGAAAATATTTTTACTGTGGTAAAGTTGATCTGAATTAATAAAGCAAAAACAGAATGAGCCCTTTTTGGAATAAGTTCCATTTGTACTTAATACACTTGTCATGTAGTACAGCAGTACAGCAAGTGCTATGCAGAATATAATAAGAAAGACTATTACTTTTAAGCTTTATATTTCTAAGCCTATTACTTTATCAGGCATTGACTCTTTACATTAATTACCTCTGATATTATTTTAACTGTATGAAGTTAATTTAAAATCTATATTTGTCATTGAACTTGTATTTCCTAATATTAAAAATATGTTACAATCTTTTCCTCTCCATAACAAACTCTGTCATTTATTGCTTTATTTTCAATATGCCTGATATTGAATAAGTAGTGCACAGACTCTGAATCCAGAGAATATATTCTGTTATGTTGTCCAAAGGAGAAAATTTGGATCTCATGCTGCTATTTTCATGGATCATTTAAAAGTTCTCTTTAATTTTAAGCAAATTTCTTTTATTTTAATCTCTTTTATTTTAAGCAAATTTCTCCTAATATCTAATCTAATGAAATCACTGCAGTCAAATTTCCAATCTGGGAAAACATGTTAACTCACTTAAGTGAATTCTTAGGGTAGTCTTCCTGAAGTCTATGTAAAGTTTGGCTCATGATTAGTAACATAGCTGGGTCGGGTCCCAAGAGACTATTAAAAATGAAATTGCTATGGCACACATATTAAAAGTTGTCTCTCTCAAAAAAAATATATATGTATGCATTAACCTTCACAGTGTGCACAGCCAAACACCAGGAAATAGAATCCACAGGTGGTATGTTTGAAAGTGCCCCAGAGAGGGCACATTGGTTCCCTAGAGGCATGAAGTAAGAGTTGGCACTTCTTTTAGAAGTATTTTTGAATATTCTGGATTAACAGATGCCACATGAAAGTACCTTAAGAAACTGGTTAGATAAGATCTATTATGATGTTAAATATGAATATAAAAGTAGGTGCCTAAGGCTATGAGAGAAACATAATAAGAGAGAGTGGAGGAGTGGCTGAAGGTGTTTATTGACTTAACAAAAGAAAAAGAAAAGAAAGAAGAAAAAGAAAAAGAAAAGGAAAAAGAAAAGGAAAAAGAAAAGGAAAAAAAGAAAAGGAAAAAGAAAAGAAAAGAAAAGAAAAGAAAAGAAAAGAAAAGAAAAGAAAAGAAAAGAACAGAAAA
>CM021697.1:104387012-104409303 GCA_011074415.1 Stictonetta naevosa
AAAAAAGAAAAAGAAAAAATAAATAAAGAAAAAGAAAATAAAAAAAAAGAAAAAGAAAAAAGAAAAAGAAAAAGAAGAAACAGAAACAGAAACAGAAAAAGAAAAAGAAAAAAAGAAAAAGAAAAAGAAAAAGAAAAAGAAAAAGGGAAAGAAAAAGAAAAACGAAAAGGAAAAGAAAAAGAAAAAGAAAAAGAAAAAGAAAAAGAAAAAGAAAAAGAAAATGAAAAAGAAAGAGAAAGAAAAAGAAAAAGGAAAAGGAAAAGGAAAAGGAAAAGGAAAAGGAAAAAGAAAAAGGAAAAAGAAAAAAAGAAAAAGAAGGAAAAAGAAGGAAAAAGAAAAAAAGGAAAAAGAAAATGAAGAACGAATAAGAAAAGTTTTTTCATTTATTTTTCTAATAAAACTAAAGATGGAGTAAAAACAAATCAACAATCTATTGAAAGAATTATCGATGTCTCTGAAAGTAGAGCATAGAGTCACCATTTTTACTGACACAAAATAATTTGAGTTTTTATTTAACAAAATTAAAAACTGTTCACCTGAAGTTCAGTGAGTAAAATGTATGAGATTATCTCAAAGGGTATTCATTTTGTAAAGTAACCTAGATTTTTTACTTCTTATCTCACAAACATTGTTTTATTTTGTTTTTGATGTTACTGAATATGTCATTTTTGATAACAAAAATAAGCTTGGTTTGTGAATGGCTTAACATTTAAGATTGAAATTTCATCATGGGAAGATTCAAGCAAATGTTTAGCATTGATAGTACCAGTACTGTGATGAAAGTCAATTAGTTCTATAAGTTCTGTATAACTTTTCATACTTATATGCAAAGTAGATATGAAATTCATGTTTGAAACTTTAGCGATGATGGAAAATTCTATTTCTTTTTTTAACTTTTTTTTTTTTTTTTTTTTTAAATCTTTATTTATCTGTATCTTGGTGTGTGGTGTTGAAAACATTTCTGTTGGAAGAGAAAAGGAAAAGTATTTCTGAACTGACACCCACAGGGGTCAGTACTGGGTCCAGTGTTGTTCAATTTATTCATCAACAACCTGGACAATGGAATGGAGTGCACTCTCAGCAAGTTTGCTGTAGACAAAAAGCTGGGAGGAGTGGCTGATACCCCAGAGGGATGTGCTGCCATTCAAGAGGGACCTCAGCAGGCTGGAGGGTTGGGCCAAGATGAACCTCATGAAGTTCAAAAGGGGCAAGTGCAGGGTCCTGCACCTAGGGAGGAATAACCCCAAGCACCAGTACAGGCTGGGGTGCAGCTGTGCAGAGAGAGACCTGAGAGTCCTGGTGGACAGCATACTGACCATGAGTCAGCAATCTGCTCTTGTGGCCAAGAAGGCCAATGATATCCTAGGGTGCATTCAGAAGAGTGTTATCAGCAGGTCAAGGGAGGTGATCCTCCCCCTCTTCTTATCCCTGGTGAAGCCACACCTGGAGCATTGTGTCCAGTTCTGGGCTCCCCAGTACAAGAGGGACATAGAACTACTGGAACGAGTCCAGAGGAGGGCTACAAAGATGATTAGAGGACTGGAGCAGCTGTCAAAAAATGACAGGCTGAAAGAACTGTGTAGCCTGGAAAAGAGAAGACTGAGCAGAAATTTCATTAATAAATTAAAATTAATTAATTAATTAATTAATATCTGAGGAGAGGGTGTTAAGATGATGGAGACAGTCTCTTTTCAGTTGTGCCCAGTGACAGGACAAGAGGCAACAGGACAAGAGGCAACAAATTGAAGCACCGGAGGTTCCCGCTGAATATGAGGGGGCACTTCTTTACTGTGAGGGTGACAGAGTACTGAGACAGGTTGTCCAGAGAGGTTGTGGAGTCTCCAACTCTGGAGATATTCACAATATCCACCTGGATGTCATCCTGTGCAATGTGCTCTAGGTGACCCTGGTCAACAGAAGGGTTGGACTAGATGATCTTCAGAGGTCCCTTCCAACCTCGACCATTCTGTAGTTATTAAAGAAGTATGTCAATGTGTCACTTATCAACAAGGTGTAGTAATGGGACTCAGTATGTCAGGTTGGTGGTTGGACTTGAGGATCTTGAAGGTCTTTTCCAACCTAGATGATTCTAGTAAAATAAACTTTCTAAAAAGACATTTTTTCCTCCATAATTATACTTTGTGTGTGTGTGTGTGTGCTGTCTCTAAAAGGAGATTACCTGTAATAAAATTTTACCAGGTAAAATTATTTGCTAGTAAGAGGTACTTTCAAAAAGTTTGCAGCTAATTTAGCAGAAGCCTTGGTCTCCACCTTACTATTGCGTATTACATATGTCACTCAGCCATGAAACTAAGCCATTGACAGTCTACAGCATGACTGTAGATTAAAAGTCACTATGCTAGCCTACAGGTTTCAATTTGTTTGCAGATCTTTCAGGAAATACATTATTAGAGCTCCCATTTAAGTAATGATGGTGTAAACACTTCCAACGTCAATTATACTCTACTACACATTGAAAATTATTTTTTTTTTTTCCCCTGTATTGGGTTCTACTGTGTCTGACACAGATTGTTCCATCTAATAACATTATCCAAACTTTATCCGTTCCTTATTACCTACAATCTGGAAGAGAGAAAATGATAAACAAAAATACTGTAGAAATACATGAAATCCCTTATGGAGTATATCTTTATGAATGGTAGCAATGAGACCATCCCTGTTCCAGGAGGTTTATGATGTGTATTGTTTTAAGAGGACTTTAGGATAAAACTTTGGTCTTGTTCAAGTCAAAACTTCTTTCCTCCTCCTAAGATTATACATTCTTTCTGTTCTGTTCTTTTTTTTTTATTTTTTATTTTATTTTTATTTAATGTTTGACCTTCTAATCATAGTTTACATAAAGTTAAACATCTGCATTTTTTCCCTGAAATCAGTAGAACTACCTCCAGTTGCATAAAATCAAGAATGTGAATTTCTGTTGGATCAGAGTCTCACTTGAAGAGAACCATTCCCTACACAAGGAATGTTATCTTCATATGTGATGTTTAAAGTATGCATGAAGTTGAAAACAATGTTGTGGGCAAACTATTTCTAAGGCTTTGCAAGCATCTTGCCCTCATTTGGAAGATTTTATTGATAACTCTTTGAGAGTAGCCCTGCAGAGAAGGACTTGGGGGTTCTGATGGGTGAAACCTCAACATGAGCCAGCAGTGTACACTCGCAGCCCAGGGCTGCATCATCCTGGGCTGCATCCTGGGCTGCATCAACAGAGGAGTGGCCAGCAGGTCCAGGGAGGTGATTGTCCACCTCTACACTGCCTTTGTGAGGCCCCACTTGTAGTACTATGTCCAGGTCTGGGGCCCCCTGGTCAAGAAAGGTATGGAGCTGTTACAGCAGGTCCAGAGAGGAGGGCCACAAAGATGATCAACGGGCTGGAGCACCTCTCCTATGAAGAAAGGCTGAGAGAGCTGGGTCTGTTCAGCCTACATAAGAAAAGGCTCTGGGGTGACCTCTTTGTGGCTTTTCAGTACTTAGAAGAGGGCTTACAAAAAAGACTTTTTCTCAGTCAGATAATGACAGGACAAGGGGTAACAGTTTTAAACTGAAATAAAGTAGGTTTAAATTAGATATAAGGAAGACATTCTTCAGTTTGAGAGTGGTGAGGCACTGGAACACGTTGCCCAGATATGTTGTGGATGACCCATTCCTGGAGGTGTTCAAACCCAGGTTAATTGAGGCCCTGGGCAACCTGATCTAGTGGGTTGCATCCCTGCCCATGACAGGGGGGTTGGAACTAGATGATCTTTAAGATCCCTTCCAACCTGAGCCGTGATAGGATTCTATGATCTCAAAGGTCCGTTCAACCAAGGAGATTTTATTGACCCTGCTTGTCAGTCTTCTATTCTTCAAAGTGAAGCTTAGAGAACATGAGATGAAGTTCTAGATCAGTAGAATCATCAATAAGCCATATATACTCATGCTAAGAATGACAAAATTATAAATTAATTTGGTACTTCAGTACCAAGTTTTAATTGTTTGATTTCAGGACTACGCTAGCAGTACATGTTAGCCAATTTGAATAACAATGATGTACTGTGGAAAACTAAACAAACATAATACATATTTTCTAAAAAGGGGCAATGCATTTGTAAATGCCTATTTACATTTATATTAAACAACTACAAAATAAACTTAAAAATTATTCCTTACTCTAACTTCTTATTTCAGCTACTTCTCCCACCTTTTTCTTGTCTTTTAATAAACAATTCTTATTGTTGGGTCTGTGTTTATACGTATTTTCAAGAAACCTAAAGTATTTTGACCACAAATATGATGTGCAATAACATTATGATGTCATTCTAATAAAGAATAGCAACTTACTTCTTAATAGTAATATATATACTAAGATATCCTATGTGTATATATACATACTTAGACATACACGCATATATGTGTGAAAATGTGTATTTTCCTTGTTAGATGATTGTATATGCCGATGGTTGTACAAACCACAGAAGATGTGTACATATATCTTTACTTTCAGGATATTATTTAAGTGTAAAAGTAAACAGGAAAACATAATTATAGTAATGATTTTAAAGACATGTAAATTACAGCCTCCTTTGATTTTTTTATATATATATATATATATATATATATATTCCCAGCTGATTTAAGTACAGGTTTGTTTAAATACAAACTGTATTTGTACTCTTCTGTCAGGCTGGTCACAAGAGCTGTTCTCAGTAAGAAAACACCTGTGTAAAGCCACACTCCAGATCTGCACCCCATAGGGTACTTCTGTGCTGTATGTGTCTGAAGCAGTCTCAGTAACACCAGAAATACTACAGGCCCCCATACCATCTCTGGACAGGTTTTCTAGAACTTGTCCCACTCTCTACTGCTTTATTTTACACAGCACTCTAACGGATAATGATGACATAGATATAGATCTGTTATTATTAACATTGGTCTTGCTATGGAATTGGCCTATTTGCAAAGTTCTGAAAAGAAATGGAACTGGAAACTCTAGTGAGAGTTACTCATTAGGAGAGGTACAATCAGCAACAAACTACTGTCCTGGTCACTTTTCTTATCCTGTTTCAAGAGCCTCTACCAACTCTAAAGGATTTGTTCCTGTTTATGCAGTAAATGTGATGGGTAAATAGACTTATTTCCAATTTAGAGAGGCCTGTTGAACCAATTCACAACTAAAATGGAATGCCCAAATTTGACTTTCAGATGTATCTTCTTGACAATGCCTGTAAGGACTACTTATTCAGATCTTCCCAACACTGTTTCTCAGAATCAGAATACAGAATCGCAGAATGGATGAGGTTGGAAGGGACCTCTGAAGATCATCTAGTCCAGCCCCTCTGCCAAGCAGGATCACCTAGAGCACATTGCACAGGATGACATCCAGGTGGATATTGTGAATATCTCCAGAGAAGTAGACTACACAACCTCTCTGGGCAATCTGTTCCAGTACTTTGTCACCTTCACAGTAAAGAAGTGCCCCCTCATATTCAGCTGGAACCTCCGGTTCTTCAGTTTGTGCCTGTTGCTTCTTGTCCTGTCACTGGGCACAACTGAAAAGAGACTGTCTCCATCATCTTAACACCCTCCCCTCAGATATTTATATACAATAATGAGGTCTCTCCTTAGTCTTTTCTTTTCCAGGCTAAACAGGCCCAGTTCTTTCAGCCTGTCATTTTTCAACAGGTACTCCAGTCCTCTAATCATCTTTGTAGCCTTCCTCTGGACTCACTCCAGTAGTTCTATGTCCCTCTTGTACTGGGGAGCCCAGAACTGGAAACAATACTCCAGGTGTGGCCTCAGGGACAAATTAAATATCAGGACCAGTACTCAGAAGGACTAATTAACTTCTATATCTTCTATTATAGAGTCATACAATCATGGAATCATTTAGGTTGGAAAAGACCTTCAGAAAACTGATGGATTAAAAGTGAAATATAAAGTCAAATTAATTTATTATTCAGCAACTTAAATATACATATATGTATATAAATTTTTGGAGCACAGAATCACACAGAATGGTTTAGGTTGGAAAGGATCTCTGGAGGTCATTTGGTCCAACCTCTCTTTAAGAAGACAGAATATATTCACTTATTGTACTTTAGTGTCAGAAATAATACAATGTTTAATTGCTGAAATGAAGTGGCTGTCTATATGCCCAAATTTATCACTTTTGCTTTCTTCTTTTTGTATGTCATCTGCCACAAAGTGGGCCCACACCAGTAGCCCTAGAAGACCTAATTTAAATAAACTTATGGGAAATCCAGAAAACTAACCATGTAAGAGTTACAGAAAACTGGCCTCTTTCTAAAAGCAAAAGCATCCTTTTGCCAAAATGTGTTCTATTAAAACGGAACATCTACCATACCCTAGAGATGTGCTTACTTTGGCTGTAGTACATGTACCATTCCCTATGCTTAACATAGGAAATACAAGTTACAGAAGCAATTTTGGCTGCTGTGAATGATACTTTAAATGTCAGGCATTTCATGTCAGGAATGCTGTGATGATCGTTTTGGAAAAAGGACAGATGAAAGACATACCTTTCAGCTGAAGTCAATCTTCTCCTGCATTTATTCAAGAAAAGTGAACCAGAAACAAACAAACAAAAATAAACAAATAAAAAACTCCTTCCACAGAAATCAAGTGAATTAAACATCAATTCTGATGGAATTTCAGAAGTTCTACAGTGCCAATAATTACATAAAATATTTTTATGCTAATATTTATAGAAAATATTGCTCCTGATTTTTGTTTTCTCTGGGCACTCCAAGTATAAGTTGTTCTAAATATGAATTCCCCTTTGAATGCATACAAAGCTGTTGTGGATGGAACATATTTTTCAGTTTCTTGTGAAATACTCTTGGACAGTAGTATCATAGGTCACTCATTATTCTTCTTTATGCAGCTGAGTGAGAAAGAAAATGTAAAGTGCAAAGTGTAAAATAAAACATTTTCTATAATTGTTGAAATAATTGTTAAAAAAACAGAATATGAACTAAATAAATATAATCCATATTGCAATTTTTCGAATCACTGGATTCTCAGAATTAAAAAAAAAAAGAAAACAAAAAACAACAACAACAACAACAGAAAACAGAGAACAGTTATTATGTTTGAACTTTTGTGGGAAAAGAACACTGTGTATTCTCAACAGTTTATGTCTTTCTGAACCCCTTTGGATGATTTAAGTTGAAGATGAAACATAGACTGAAGATAGGTGGGCTTAAATTACTATATGAAAACCCGCCAAGAAAAGCGTAGAGAATTCCAATTACTTCTTAATGTGATGGCTTTACTCTCCTCAAAAGTGATGAAAAAATATGAAGCTACAAAAACAGACAAACCTACAGAAATGCAAACACAAAGAAGGATTTCTATTTTGTCTTCTCAAGTGCCTTCCAGTGGTCTAAGATTGCTACTTGCACCTCAAATCCATTACTAAAGAAATACATTATCAGCATTGTTCAAGTCAAATCTTTCTTGCACCTAAACCATTTATTTCTAATATAAATTCACATGTTCATAGAATACTGACCTGGGATGTGATAGCTTGTTTCAACTCATTTCATAAAAGCATCTGGTTGACAAAAAAATGGAGGTGGATACTTTATTAAAACTGTTTGTATGGGTACAATCTCTCTTTCCATAGTTATAAATGTACATTCACTTCTGCAGATAAATGCCAGATCACTGCGTGGCAAATCCATTTAATCATAGACATAGCTGTTCATTTGCATAACATGCTCTTTTGCACCTGCTGGCAGTTACACTGAGCATCAGGAGGAAGATTAAATTGAGCATGTAGGTTAGGTATACAGAGAAGCTGCTGAGTCTGGAAACCTTCAAAGTGAATGTAGCAATCCTTATCTCCTCCTACTCTCAGGACACTTTAGTGCTCCAACAGAACACCAGTGTTTTGAATGCTCTCTATAGACAAGCAGAGGATCCTTTGGGGCTCTGACCTGACTGTTTGGAGTACTTGTGCAACCCTCTAATCTGCTCTGTCTCTTGGTTATCCTATCATCACAGACAAAACTACAAAACTAACTCACTCATATGGGATGTTGCTTCCTTGGCATTATTTTGGAAATAAAACACATTGCTAGGTTTTATTTGTGAGAATTTCTGATGTAGAAATGGGGTAATGATGTGGCAATTTCTAAATGTGGTATTGAATTGCTGCTGGACAGATATTGCAAAATATTAATTATTCACATTTATCAGTTTATTTATTTATTTATTTATTTATTTATGCCTCCTTTTTGTTTGTTCTTTAATTTCCTAATAGCAAATTTTATTGGCAGGAAAGAAATGTTCACTACTGCTTACATTTTAGAAATGGTCAGAGCAAAGATACATAGTTATCGTCTCTATATCTATGTATTGCCAGTAAATAAGCTTTGGTACCCAATCCTGTCTATTTGCAGGCCTCATGTTATTAGTGTCATACAAATGTATAACAGGAAAGGATATATAAAGTGCTGTCATTGAAGATAATAACAAGTTTGTACTATTAAAACGGGGGAAAAAATAATCCTAGATGAATAGTGCAGGGTAGTAGGCTTTTGGAGATTAGATTCAACTCTTGATGAGCTACTCATATACTGAAGTGGTTAACATTGAGTAATATATAATAAAGATGTGTATTTCACATTAGATTTCAAAAAGAGTTGGGGAATAAATTCAAAGTTTAAAATTGCAAAAGGCTAGTGAGACTATCATTCAGCTCTCAGAAATGGGATAACACTGAGGAATTACTGTATCACTGTGTCCACTGAAAGAAAAACTAAAAAAAATCAAAAAAAAGCAAACAAACAACAAAACAAGAACAAAAACAAAACCAAAAAGGACTATGGGAGAAAATAATTGCTGATCTTTGAGAAACTTAGGAAATTTCCAATTTGACTTAAAGAATTTAAATGTAAGTATAAAAATGCAGCAAAATGAATAATAGAAAGCATAGATATCCTGCAGGCCAATTATACTAAAACACTGAGTTAGAACATACCAGGAGAATGGATATGAAAAGTAAAGAAACAGTCTGTAATTTGCACATAAATTGGTTGCCACATTCTTAAGTAGATGATTTCAAATCACTTTTCCACTGTTCTAATTTATCTTAGAGTGCTTCAAATAAACTGTTTTACTAGTTTCTTGAAACCTTAACAGAATGTTTTTCTGTAGAGATCAATTGTCATGGTGTCTTCTACCAAGATTTGCTCGAATGGGCAAAATAAAATAAACTGTATGCTATCTTGTGCGGATAGCACACACAAGATCCCTTCCACTCTTACCTCATTCCACAAGTCCAAATAATAAAAGTACCTATGAGACATTAAGACAAAATATGGGAATTCCTCTCACAATTTTGTTTATTTTCATTTCCTCCCCACTCCCAAAATTAGAAATAGAAATCTCTTCCTTGAACATACTATCTGCTCTGAATTTATTTACTTATTAACTAATATATATGTGTATGCATTTTTAGAACTCAGTGAAAATAATGTAGATGACATGATATTCGGCATTTTGATGAATGATCTCTTTCCCCCTGTATTTTTTTTTTTTTAACTGGAGGTAGTGTTAAATAGCAAATGAATATATGAAAATACCAGAGAATTGTTCTTCACTAAATTCGCTTATCACAGAACAATATACAATCAAGTGCTTTCAGTATAACATAAAATTCTTCAGATGTGGTGGGGGAAATCTTTCTCATAATGTATGAACACCAGTGAGTAGGCTACATAGGTCTGTTAGTGGCAATAATTCCATTCTCACAATCCTCCCTCCATCACTTCCTCTCCTCAATCTTCTTCCACTTGTCTCATGCCCTGTTCCAATTACTGCTTCAGTGTTGATAATAGCTGCAAAGAAAAGAGCTTGAAAAGTACCCCCACTACAAGATTTGTTTCTTAATGAGTAGGATATTTGGAAAAAAAAAAACACAACAACAACAAAAAAACCCACATTGCAAAATGTTTTATGCAACTCATTATTATTGGTAAACTGGCAATGAAAAATCTCCAGTAGAGTACAAAGAATTTCAGGGCCTTTAATTTCCAGTTAAGACCACTTTCTGAGATCCTGCTTGGTCTTTCAGATCTGCTCTATTTTGTTCTGTTTGATCTCTGCTAAACTGTGACACAAAACCATTGGATTTTCCAAACCTATTGGCAACTTAACAGTCAGTTTATTTACTGTAATTCCAAAAAGCTGCACTTCAGCATTATTTGTTGTTTTTCTTATAATCCACAGGAAAACTTTGCAGCTTAAAGGAAACCTGAACAGAAGATGATCATAAAACTACTAATGAGATTTTACTGCAGAGAATTTTACTTTGAAGACTTTTTATTCACAGTGTTTGGTCATTATCATTTTGCTACATTGACACACATCTTAAAATTAATAGCTCAGTCTTATAGACACTTGATAAAGCAAAGACTTAAATGTCTTCTTACTGTTGAACTTTGTTTGAATGAGTAACTACTTATTTGAAAGTTATTTGAAACATGAGGACACTGAACATGGAATTACTGCAGTAAATTAGCTAAAGATGCTGGGTACTTGCCATTACACACTACATTAAATGAACAAGAAAATGGGATACTGTACATGTACAGGACCTAGAATATACGTCCTGCATGTTAAGAGAGGCTTTTCATTAATTTAAGGAATGTCAAGAGTAGTCAGCCTTCCTATGTATAGGTCAGAATGTTCAAATTTCACAACTGAAATCTGATTCTATGAAATCACCATGTTGGCTAAATTGTTTCAATTCAGATCATAGAATCATAAAATCACAAAATAATAGAATAGTTTGTATTGGAAGGGACCTTAAAGGTCATCCAGTTCTAAACCCCCTGCCATGGGCAGGGACACCTCACTCTAGACCACGTTGCCCAGAGCCTCATCCAACCTGGCCTTGAATACTTCCAGGGATGGGGCATCCACAGCTTCTCTGGGCAGCCTGTGCCAGGGCCTCACCACTATCACAGTCAAAAAACAAACAAGCAAACAAAAACAAACAACAAACAAACGAACAAAAACCCCTTCCTTATATCTAATCTAAATCTACTCTCTTTTAAAGTTGTTGCCCCTTATTCTGTCACTACACTCCCTGATATAGAGACTCTACAGCTTTCTTTTAGGCCCCCTTTAGGTATGGGAAGATCTCCCCAGAGCCTTCTCTTCACTAGACTGAACAACTCAAATTCTCTCAACCTGTCTTCTTCATAGGAGAGGTGTTCCAGACCTCTGACCATCCCTGTGGCCCTCCTCTAGACTTGCTCTAACAGGTCCATGGTGACATCCATGTCTTAAGCTGGGGGCCCCAGAGCTGAATACAGTACTCCAGGTGGGGTCTCATGAGAGCAGAGGGGCAGAATACAACCTCAGCCCCCTCAGCTGTTCATCATAAGACTTGTTATCTAGATCTGTCACCAGCTTCTTTGACGTTCTTTGCACATGCTCCGGCATCTTGATGTCTTTCTTGTAGTGAGGGGCCCAAAACTGAATGTAATATTTGAGAGGGAGCCTCACCAGAGCAGAGTACAAAGGGACAATCACTTACCTAGTCCGGCTGGTCACACTCTTTCTGATACAAACTAGGATGATGTTAGCCTTCTTGGCCACCTGAGCACACTGCTGGCTCATATTCAACCAGGTGGTAACCAATGCCCTCAGGTCCCTTTCTGCCAGGCAGCTTTCTAGCCACCCTTCTGACAGCCTGTAGCATTGTATGAGGTTGTTGTGCCCCAAGTGCAGGACATGGCACTTAGCACTGTTGAGTCTCATACAATTCTCCTCATCCCATCGGTCCATCCTATCAGATCCCTCTGTAGAGCCTTCCTACCCTCAAGCAGAACAACACTCATGCCTAACTTGGTGTCATCTACAAACTTACTGAGGGTGCACTTGATCTCATTGTCCAGATCATTGATATAGATATTAAAGAGAACTGGCCCCAGTACTGAGCCCTGGGGGACACCACTAGTGACCAGCCTCCAACTGGATTTAACACCATTCACCATGACTGTTTAGGCCTAGATTTTAACCCACTGAAGCATACACTCATCCAAGCCATAAACAGAGATTTTCTCCAGCAGAATGCTGTGGGAAAAAGTGTCAAAAACCTCTCTGAAGTCTAAGTAGACCGCATCCACAGCCTTTCCCTCATCCACTGAGAATGTCACCTCATCATAGAAGGAGATCAGGTTCGTCAAGTAGGACCTGCCTTTCATAAACCCATGCTGACTGGTCCTGATCACCTGATCGTCCTATAAGTGCTGCATGATTGCACTTGAGATAATCTGCTCCAGGAGCTTCCCTTGCACTTAAGTCAGACTGACTGAGTTGAGTTTAGCTCTGGAAAATACAATGGATGTCTTTAAGAACAGCACAAAAATAGTATTAGAAAAAGCAGCACAAGATGTTTTAGAAACTGGTAACCAAGAACTTGAAGTCTTGAGATACTACTTGGGATTTATAGATATGTAGTACAGATATGGTACAGATCTGTTGCAATGATATTGAAAAGAATGGCAGCTCATATGCATATATATTACTCTAGACAAAAATTCACCCATGCAAACACAGATAAATTGTTATCATTTACCCCGTAGCAGTAATTCTGGAGAATGTTTTCAATGTCTGCTATAATGGAATTTCCTCCTCTCTGATTACAGTTTAAACACTTCACGTTAAACTCAACGGAATAAATAATCTGCATGCCACAAAATGGAAGTAATGAGTTTTGAAAATATCATTTGCAAAAATTATTGGAACTTTTGAATGTTCCTTACATGAAAGAAGAAATGCATTGGTCCATAGTGAATAACAATTTTATGTTTAAATATATTTAATATATTTAATATGAAAAAGCAACAACAAATATACAGGTTTGCTTCTTAAGACATTTATTTCCTTGTGTTTAAAGAGAATTCTTTCCTATATTGCAGTCTTTGAATGAAGATTTATAGTTCTTTCAAGGAGTTTTTTCATTTGTAGAAATATTATCTGAAGCTAATGAGTCAACAATCTTTCTTTCTCCTTTCTCCTTCCTGTATATATATGAATATATATTTCCAGTACTTGTTTTATTGTGGTCTTACATTCATGGAACTTTTGTTCTTTTAATTTTGTAAACACTTTATTTATTTATCTATTTATTTATTTATTAAATAAGTTGGTTGTCTTTACAAAGGTTTGGAATTTCCCCTTTTGTGGTGACTTTGCTTTTGTTTGGATTATGAACTTCTGCAACATGTAACTGAAAAGAGGTTCAGTTTCCAAGAGGAAAAACAGATTGATGAAATGTAGTGATATCATATTTATGAAGCGAAGTGCATTCCAACCATTTTTCCCATGGCAAAAATGTTCTATTTGCATAAATTGGCTATGTATACACAGTATATATATACATATGTATATACAGAATAATCTTGAATAGATCTTTGAGACTGTAAATTTCTCCCATGACCTGATACCTCTGCATGCAAAAATTTACATGTAGCAGCAGTCTCCAGAGATGTCAGGAATTACAGTGAGCAACATACACTAGAACACATTTAATGGGGAAGTTAAAAATATTAAGAACTATCTTGTTTCTAATAAGAAGCTGTAATTAATTACAAAATAACAAAGGGTCAAGCACTGAGAAACATCAAATTCTTTCCTCTTACAATGTACAAAATACATTGTGTTCTACTATTGCAAAATAATTCTGTTGGAAGGGGTGGAAGTGAAGTGGGAGTAACTATCATTTAATATTTTTTGTTTCAACCTTTTAATCAGTATACTTCTCTGTTCTTTTATGTTCTGCTTGATTTGAAATATACTGTCGTGATTTTATTAAATTTGGAAGGAACATGGGACAGTTGAAAGCATGCATTCATATTGTAAAAAGGATATCCAGTCCTCTGCACTTTTCAACTCTATCTAACTAGAGAAGCTGTTGATTAAGTGGAAATAGAAGACAGATCAACATGATATGGGTTAAGTATTCTGTATCTTTGATTTAAACTCTAACTTCTTAACACCAAATAGATTAACTCTGTTGTCAGATTTACTCTGATTTTCACAGATTGCTGCCTGCTTTGAAACTAATTAAGCCATTAATTTTGTGTTCAACTTCAGATTGAGAATTTAATGCATCAATTTATTTTGTAAAAGCATAGCTATTTTAGTCCTTGTGTATCCATGATCTTCAAATATTTATTTAACTACGTAGTATTGTATAAAAGTTATTGCTGATAAGCTCTTTTTCCTTCATTAATGTAAATTCACAAATGCACAAAACTACAATCAGATTTGCTATACCTTCTTTAGAAAGTACTAAGATAATATAGAATAAATTAAGGGAAAAATAATTTAAAACTCATATTGAATGTAATTGAAATAACGTCAGTCAATATTCATCTCTAAAGAGTAAGACTAGTAATTTTAATACACTTTTCTCAGAACTGATTTCACAATTCCTTATTTTCTAAAAATTCACAAGATTTCAAATTATGTGTGGATTTATTTGCCATAACTTTAGTAAGACCATTATTTCTTTTAGTAAACTCTAAATTTATGGGCCTGAACTGCTCCTGATAAACACATTTACTTCTATAAAACAGTTTCCTCCTCTTTCTCTGTTGTAATATTACATGCCAGGATGAATTTCTAAAATTTACTTAATTTTGTGGTTTTACAAGACACAATGTGAATATAACTCACAAGTATAAAAAGCATGCTGGTTATGGTTGTCTGGTAAAGATGAGGTTTCTATACACACAGGGGAAAAATACAACTGCTAAAATTTAGTCCACACAAGGACTAAAGAATGTTTCCAGTAAGAATTTTAATACTATTTTTTTTTGTTTGTTTATAGAAATAATTTTCATAATAAATTGACATATTTATGGGTTAAAGCTAATTTATTTATGGCCCTCAAGACATGTTTTTTTTTTCTTTTTCTTTTTTTTTTTTTTTTTTAACCTTTAAAATTTGATAAAATCCCTTCCCAAAAGAAAGATTTAAAATTTGATAAAATCCCTTCCCAAAAGAAAGATGTGGTCTCCATTAACGGAGAAGATGGAGAAGATAACTTTTAAGGGAGGTGGAAATCTTCATTATTAAGTTCTCTTGAGCATAGTATTTGCAAATAGTTTGGACACAGAAAATGAAAACTTAGCAATCAGGTTTATATCTTCAGGGAGGAAAAATAACAAAACCTAAAACAAAACATGCTCTCCCCACTCCTCTAAAACAAACAAACAAACAAACAAACAAAAACCAACACGCACACACAAAACAAACAAAAAACTAAACAAACAAAAAAGACACCAGAGCTAGTGTCAGAAAATGTATACCATGGAAAGCCAAGACTCTACATCTTTATCTACTAGGTACAAGGCATGAAAGACTACTTCCAGATCCCACTGAAGTTCATGAGGATATCTGCAATCAACTCCAGTATGTAGGATCAGATGATTGTTTTTCTAGCTTGGGTTAACCACAAAATATTAGAAACTAAAATAGTGGCAGTCTTATTTAAGGAAAAGTGGGTTGAGATATGTTTTTTTTTTTTTTTTTAAGATTTTAATATTACATTAGCACCTTCCTTCCTTTTGATGCCCTTGTTGCTGGTCTCTTGACATTGAAACTCAGGTATTTTCAACCATAAATACTAAAACTAGTAGTTTTTCAAATTTTAAGTTTTTCAGAAATACAACGATATTACAGCACATGTAAAGCGTCTCAAATGGAGTATTGCTGGTGGTAATTCTGGGTGGTAATGCTGTTTCTGGTGGTACAGAGCTGCAAGAAAGTGCAGACTGAAGTACAGTAGGGAAAGAGCATGGGGCCAAACCAAAAAGTTCTCACCCTGCTCCAGCCCTTGAGCTTGCCACAGACACATTTTTCCAGCCACATTTTCTCTTCTACTCCAGCCACCTCACAGCAAAGAAGTACATCATTTTGTTGGAATAACCTATCTGACTTATATATGTATACATACTGGAAAAAGTGTGGTTGGAGTATTGGGGACAAGAGGATGAGAAATGGAACAGAGTTGCATGTGGGAAGGCACATAGAGAACTAATGATATATACCAGGACTTTCTTGATTGAAAATTTTACAGATCCTTGCTTGTTATAACTGGCAACATGGATGTTTCAGGGACCTGGATCATTTCACATTGTAGTATTTTTGCACACGATATCTTGCATATAACAGATTTCTTATAGATTTCAAATTTTTGTATTCATAGTTCTGGCCAACAGTGATACAACAAAGTATTAGGAACATTATAAAGAAGTTGAGAATAGGCAACATATAAAATACTTTGCCACAGGAATTCTGCATATGAGTATTACTTATTTTCCTTTCCATATATGTGCAGTCAGCTCTAGAGGCTCCGTTTATGTTTTGGCTTCAAATGTCGTTTAGCTTGGCTCTGCAATGAAAGATTTTGGTTTACCAGAATCTAATGGTAGCCTTTCCATAAAAGCTGCCCATACAAAGACATTTGATTGAAAAATTTAAAATGTTCTACAAAGTTCTCTGATATTTCTTTTCATTAAAAATACAGAGCATTAATATTAGTCAAAACAAAACAAAACAAAAAACACACAAAAAACCAAACCAAACAAATAAACAAAATACCTAGAATGTTGTCTGTAATATATAAGAGAAAACTAGATTATAAAATACGTGACATGATCCAGGTGCTCACATTGCTTTTAAATCTAGTTGGCTTTTTTTTCCATCTATTCTATGGAGATAATTCATATATTTCTGGGTGAGACATCTGTGTAAGACTGCTCACACAGAAAAGAGTGAAATTTCCTGAACTGGGAAATATTAGAACGTGATCTAAAAAGGAATTTTGCAAAAAGGGCTTATCACTTAAGAACAAGCCCTGTGTATCAGTTTGGCTCATTACCATCGAGATTCACACACCCATTCAAAGTCTACAACTGCACTGCAAAATAAGAAATAAAAAAGAACCATACAAAAATTCTGTGTAAAATCTACAGATGACAGAAAGAAAAATAAAATTTAACTCACAGATTTCATACTTAGGAAACATGTTGATGAAAGAAATTTATAGAGATTTCTGTGATGTTGAATTAGTAGACTGAAGAAATCTTTCAGAAATGTCATAACACAAATAATCCTAAGTATCCTAAGACAAAAAATTGACAAATACTTAAATCAATGGTAGCTGATCCAAACCACATTTTAATTGTTTTTTTTAAACAAAAACCCAATGTGATGCAATAATTTTCTCGTACAATGGTGAATTCTCAGTTCTTATTGTATATACAGTTTCTTAGCTGGTACTATTGCTTTTATCCAATACTATTGCTTACATGCAGTTCTGTCTGTTTATATTACCAATTTATCATATAAACATAAATCAAAGAAAGGCATAAATATTTGCAGCTGTTTTACTAAAAACAAAATAATTTTTGGCAAGTTGTTCTTGCGTGTAAATGTAATGCACCATGTTACAGTCCTGCAAGCAATCAGAGATAGGAACACACAGAAAGACTGGGAGAAACTAGAAGTGTCTATACCTTGTCCTGCAGAAATTTGCACATCAGTGCCAGCAGTGGCTTAAAAGGCCAAAATTTCTCCGCGTCCCCCTTTCCTGCTGTTAGCTTTGTGACTGTCAATGGAAAACAACAACAAAATCAACAACAAAAACTTTTGTTTTTTCATGAATCATCTTTCCTTGATTTAAACTTTCATTTGCAGTACATTCTAATCTTATCTTTCTCTAGTTCTCACCAAAAGCATCCTTTTCTATCTCCATCCCCTATAGATGGTATGAGGCCTTACTTACACTCTTACTTATAGATAGCATATAGTGATAGAGAGCTGCTAGTAAAACTTCTTGTCAAGAATGTTGACATTGTCACTAAGTGGAAAAACTCACATTAAGCAGTGGCAGCTGGATGTATATTCTGAGAAATAAGAATGAATAATTTTATTTTGTTTCACATGACAAAAAATGTGAAGAGATGATAAATAGAAATATAATATGAGCCTGATTACTCTACCATAGATCACTGTTTTCAACTTTAACATTCAGAGTTAGTCAGTAAAAGACTCTGAGAAAGAAGGATACTTCATTTTTGTAAGTTCCACCAGCACACTGAGGTCTCATATACTGTCAAAGGTGGGATCTTTGCTGCAGTACAGAGCAAACAGAGTGGTCTGTGTAGAAGAGGAGATTATGTCTGAGAAGGGAAAGGGATATGGGGCTGTGTCCACTAAGCAAAGTATGTTTGCAAAGAGAACCATTATTCCAACATCAAGAATTTACTGAGTACTTCATCAGCCGTATATATTAATAGCAACCACCTTTCTTTTCCCCTAGATATTCTGCACTTGTGAAACTGGAACAAAACACTGATTTTCACTATGGCTTATGTTTCCAATAACGGATAAGTAGAGAGGATTCTTCTACCACTCTTTCACCCTCCTTTTCTGATATGAGAAATAACAAGTCAGACAGGCAATTCAGGCATCATCCAGAGCTTCTGACACAGACAGAGGAAATCATAGAATCATAGAAAGGTTTGGGTTGGACAGGACCTTAAAGATCATTTAGTTCCACCCTCTGCCGTGGGCAGTGTTGCCGCCCACTAGATCAGAAATTAGCAAAAGAACAAGGAAAAAGTAAAACTGAATCCACAACAAACAAGCAAATGCATCTGTGGACATGTAATAGCTGCAATAACTGTCTGTGTGAGTGGAGATAGAGAAAATGAGGGAAGGAAATAGTGTGGTGGTTTTACCCTGCTGGGCAGCTGAACTCCACCATAATCATTATCTCACTGCCCCTTCTCAAAGAAAAAGGGGGAGAAAATACGATGAAAACGGCTCAAGGGTTGAGATAAGGACAGGTATATCACTCACCAATTATCATCAAAGCAAAACAAACTCAGCACAGGGAGATTAACATAATTCATTGTCTATCACTAGAAGACTAGAACAGTGAGAAACTAAAAAAAAAAAAACACATAAAAACAGCTTTTCCCCTATCCACCCTCCTCTACGTCCTCCCACTGAGCCACACAGGCGAATGGGGAATGGGAGCTGTGGTGAGTCCCTAATGTTTAATCTCTGCCGCTCCTTCATGGTCACTCTCTGTCCCTGCTCCACGTGGGGTCTCTCCCATGGGATGCTGTCCTTCCTGAACTGATCCTGCGTGGGTTTCCTAAAGGCAGCATCTCTTCAAGAACTTCTCCCAAAGGGGTTCGTGCCACAGGTTCCAGACGTCAGGAGCAAACTGCTCCAACCTGGGTCCCCCACGAACTGCAGCTCCCTGCTCCTGTGTGGGCTCCTCTGCACAGGCTGCAGCTCTGTCCTGGGGCCTGCTCCTGCAGGGGCTCTCCATGGGCCGCAGCCTCCTCCAGGCCACATCCACCTGCTCCACTGGGGACTCCTCCACAGGCTGCAGCATGGAGATCTGCTCCCACCGTGGTACGCCATGAGCTGCAGAAGGAAAGCCTGCTCCTTGGCCACAGGGGAACTTCAGCTCCAGTGCCCGGAGCACCTCTTGCCCTCCTTCTGCACTGACCTTGGTGTCTGCTGGGCTGTTTCTCACTCCTCTCTCCCAGAGAATGTTAGGCAGTTTTTTTTTTTGTTGTTGTTGTTGTTTGTTTGTTTTCTCCCTTTGTTAAATCTGCAGAGACACAAGAAACCTTGCTTATTGGTTTGGCCAGAGGCAGGTCCCTTTCGGAGCTGCTGGAACTGGCCCATATCTAACATGGGGCAGTTTCTGAACTTTTATCACAGAAGCCCCCCACAGACCCCCACTACCAAACCCTTGCCGTATACCCAATACCATGAGCGTGAATAGGAAGAGGAGTAACTGTATCAATACTTGATGGGAATATCAGTAGGGATATTTCTAATATTTTTTAACCCATCCGGCAGCTAAACACCACACAGCCATTCTCTCACCCTCTCCCCTCCCTCTCTGGGATGGGGGAGAGAAATGGGAAAGTGAAGCCTGTGGGTTGAGATAAAGACAGTTTATCAAGATAGGAAATAATAATAATAATAATAGTAATAATAATATTAATAGTGTGTACAAAACAAATGATGCACAATGCAATTGCTCACCACCCACTGACTGATGCCCAGCCCAACCCCGAGCAGCTGGCCCCCTGCCCCGGCTAGCCACCCCTATATTTTGTTGACCATGACGCCAGATGGTATGGAATACCCCTTTGGCCAGTTTGGGTCAGCTGTCCTGGGTCTGTCCCCTCCCAGCTCTTGCTGCACCCCCAGCCTGCCCACTGGCAGGGCAGAGCAAGAAGCTGAAAAGTCCTTGGCTTAGTGTAAGCATTGCTCTGCAACAAGTAAAACATCAGCATGTTATCAGCACTCTTCTCATCCTAAGCCAAAACATAGCACCCTACCAGCTACTGGGAGGAAAAATAACTCTGTCCTAACTGAAAACAGGACAGGTGGATTTATATATGGTGTCTCAAAAAGAGTGATGTGTTTTTAAGACATTGTAGGGATAAAGCTGACATATTACAAGTTTTAATTTTAAGAAGTTTCTTATGAAAAAAACATATATGAGATACAAAACACAAAGGTGGTAAAGAAAAACAAGAAAAAATAAAAGAAAAAAAAGGAGATGAAAAGTTAAGCAATGCAGAAGATGTAGAAGTGGACTATTTGCTTGGAAAGTGGATACCTATAAAAGCTCATCATTTTTAAAATTATTATTATTATTTTGAATGGGCTGTGACAAACATGATTAAACAGGTTTGTGCAAATCACATGGTATTAAACTGAGTCCTTCAGTGATGTCATTCAGAGGTGAAATGTTCAAATATCAGAGATTCTCCAGCCTCTTCTCTTCGATACATCAGGGACTACAGTTCATTTTGGCATTCATTCATTCAGAATAAATGATATGTTGGAGAAAATACAATTTGATTACAAAGATATCACAAAGCACTGCTATTAAAATGTTTCTGGAACTACAAGATATGAAGTAAAATTAGAGAGGCAAAGTTAAAAGCACCTGGGGAAACACATTTCTCGGTTACAGTCATTTCCAGATTACTGTTTTTCTTTGTCAGTATTTCCTTGCAAATGGAGAGCAACTGAAGCATAGACTTGTTAGCTCATTCCAGCTGGGGCTATCCAAAACCAAAGCAATTCAAAAACGGTTTTATTCTACTATTTCTTCAATTACTTTCCCATTGCAAAGGCCACAATAATTGTAGGACAAACAGAACACATGCAGACAAGACGGAAAAAAGATGGACATATAGTAAAAATCCTAAAACTTTACCAAGGTCTTTAGATGTACATTATGTAAACTCTCCAACAGTATGAAGATGCTAGTATATGTGCACAAGTCAGAATAAGAAATGTTTAAGCAGGACTTCATCCTCCTTTTATTCCAGCTCTTTCTATTGCCTACAGCATTCAGCCCTTGAATCTACAGAGAAGACCTATATGAAGGACTAGCACTAACTAGCCAATGTAGGGGTTTCGGCTCTGATGAAAGGACCAAAAGGAGAACCCATTTCAATGTGAGGTTCAGTACAACTCTTTCTTACAGTGCTCATCTTTATTTTGTAGATCGGTTCTTGAATCTCCCAAATCTCAAATCTAATTACGCTTTGCCCATACATACTAGCTAAGCAATGATCCTGGTGGTGTTCTACATTGGAACATATATGATAAGATTTTTGGTATTTATTAGCTATGTAAAAGACACATCTTACTTTGGGTAGAAAACAAATCTATTGAGTCTGCTGTCAAACAATAGTGTTGTTTATACAGGTGGGAGTGACTTCTGCACACATTTGAGTGCCCTTTCTATATTGCTATTTCAGTTGTGAAGTATATGAAGATTCATCTTGTAGAAATAATATTACAGTGCTGATCATTGTAATTTCTTCCTCATTTGTATTAAACAATTTCAGCAAAGTATTGCCAACTTCTCCAATCTTAATTTAAATGAACTAGAGAAAGAAACAGCACTGCAATAGCTCCTGTTCTCCTTTGCCCTCACCTCTCCAAAATATAAACAAAATTAATGACATATACATCCTCCTGTGTGATATTAAGTCAAAACAGAGCTTCCGTGGGGCTTTAATGAAGAGAATTTTGCCTAACTCCACTGACTACAGACTCCTGAGAGTAGAAGTCAGTGTTTCCTTTATTTCTTTTTTCTTTTCTTTTCTTTTCTTTTCTTTTCTTTTCTTTTCTTTTCTTTTCTTTTCTTTTCTTTTCTTTTCTTTTCTTTTCTTTTCTTTTC
>CM021697.1:104409403-104431882 GCA_011074415.1 Stictonetta naevosa
TCTTTTCTTTTCTTTTCTTTTCTTTTCTTTTCCTTTCTTTTCTTTTCACCTTGTCTTGTACCCACAAACCACTGAAAAGAGGTTGGCCAAATCCCTTTGTCTCCCACACCTCAGGTATTTATACACAGTGATGAGATCCCCTCTCAGTCTTCTTTTGTCCAGGCTGAACAGACCCAGGTCTCTCAGCCTGTCTTCATAGGGAAGATACTCCAGGCCCTGTATCATCTTTGTGGCCCTTTGCTGGACTCTTTCCAGGACATCCCTGTCTTTTTTGTACCGGGGAGCCCAGAACTGGAAACAGTACTCCAGGTAAGGCCTGACCAGGGCAGAGTAGAGGGGGAGGATCACCTCCCTTGACCTGCTGGCCACACTCCTTTTAATGCATGCCAGGATCCCATTGGCCCTCTTGGCCATGAGGGCACACTGCTGGCTCATGGAACCAGCAGTTTCTAGAAGCTCTCTCCACATCCCTGTATTATATTAAAATCACTGCATATTGCTCAGGCTCTCAGCTTGCTAAAAACTAGTTTTGGCTAAAAATGCATATGGATCCCTGTAAGAGTCCAATACTCTCTAACCAGACTTGTTTAGATATTCCACACTAGGAAGGTTTAATGTTTAATACCAAGTTTACGTATGCTGAAAACACAATACATGTATGCTTAGCAATTGCAATATACAGTTGAATCACAAAACGTATGTGATTATCATTACTGATCAGAAATATTGTTATTTCTTATATTTTAAGGGCTAAGCCACATATACACCTCCTTATGTGCTGGTTTGGCTGGCTAGGAAGACCTTCACGGTTTTTTGATAAACTAAAGATAAATATGCTTATACAATCTGTTGATGCACTTAAGTGATACAGTTATTTATATATAAAAAAAGGCCACACCCTTGAGATAAGCTTGATTTTCTTGGCAACAACTGTTGTCAGACAATCCCTGCATTCTTTACTGGGCTTCAAGAGCACATGGCCCTTGACCATCTGCTGTAAGCCTTCTTACATTGTAGGGGCTTGTTGATAGGGTGATAGGGTACAATCCTGGTTTTGGAAGTCTTTTTTTTTTTTTTTTTTTTTTTTAATTGAGAAAGATCTCTTTGCTGTTTTATTTTGAAACATCAATTTTCAATTTGAACATAACTTAGATATTAAAAAAAATAAAGACAAAAATCAGTCAAATATTATTTATTCAGATCAAATTCAGCAGTTCAGCTCACTTAAAGTAATTTCCCCCCATCATGGTTGCTAGATCAAATAGTCTGTTGTGTGCAAGTTTTGTTCTGGCCTAGAAAATTCACTGGTATTTATATAAAACTGTATTGTGATTGCCTTTAGCATTTTTTGATTAAATTATCCTGAAGCATTTCAAATTCTCTAAACAAAGAAAAGAAGAAGCAGTGTTTCCTTTCCTAATACTTAACTCAGATGCTGGAATCTGCTAAAGTCTAAACATAAAACAGTGATGGAAATAAGAATGGGCAAAGCACCAACAGCCTTATTTTGGTTAATTAAAAAAAATCTGAAACCAACATTCCAACAGAAAAGTAACTTAAAAAAATAATCCTTCTAAGGCTATCCTGAATTTCTTCATTATCCAGGTATACATTTTTGAACACCAGCCTATGTTCAGCACTCTGAAATTTTCATGCTTCAGACAGAAATTTTAGTAGGAACAGGCCAATATTTTATGATATAATTTGAGTACATTTTTCACCCTAGCTGTTTTTAATAACATATATATATATATTATTAACCACTGTCATCTATGGGGCCAGAATTGGCAAACTAAAATGACATGGATATCTGAAGATCAACATAAGTACTCTCCATATTTTAATAAAAACTTGGCATTTTAACAATAACAGTTAGAATGGATAAATAAAACAAATAAAATAATCAACTTTAGGCAAAGCAACCATGAGATGATTAAGTCTAGGATCTGTTGGAAAGAAGGAACATAAGCAGCAGTTAGGACTCTGTACTTTAAGGGAATGAACTAAGGTTTTCATGAAGCTCCCAGATAGTTTCCCTTGTGAAGCTGCCATGAGGAAGGCTGTCCAGGACAGCTGACTGATTTTTAAAGGAAATTTGTTGAGTGCTTCAGGGACTTAACATTTCATTGAGGAAGAAAACTGGGAGTTTGAGCAGAAGGCCTGCTTGGCTAAATGGGTATCTTCTCAGTGACCTAAACCACAAAAAGTAGGTATACAGGAGTTGGTAACAAGTATTAGCAACAGAAGAATTAGCAATAAAAATAGTGCATTGGTGCTTAGGGAATGATCAGAAAGACCAAAAGGCACCTGGAGCTGAGACTAATGTGAAACCTGGAGATCAACAAAAAGGGATTTTAGCAGCATTTCATTAAAAAATGAGGCTCAGGGAAAATATTGGACTGTTAAGGTTGTCCCCTTAGTCCATCATGATGGGCAGTAATACTCCCTTTCCCCATATATGAGCATGATTTAGGATTTGGTGACTCTGTCAGGGGTGAGGAAGACTTGCAGAGAGTTCTTGACAAATTAGAGAGCTGGGAGATCATGAACAGCATGAAGTTTAACAAAAGCTAGTGGTGGGTTCCCAGGTGGGTACCTGGCAAGGGTTGACCCTGAGTATATGTACAGACTAGAGGAAGAGAGGCTGAAGAGCAGCCCCACAGAAAGGGATCTGGGGGTTCTGGTCAGTGGCAAGTTGAACATGAGTCAACAGTATGGCCTGGCAACCAAGGAGAGCCAACAGTATCCTGGGGTGCATCAAGCATGGCATTCCCAGCTGGTCAAAGGAAGTGATTGTCCCACTCTGCTTTGTGCTAGTGCAGCCTCACCTCAAGTACTGCATGAAGTTTTGGGCACCACAGTATGGAAAGGACATAAAACTATTAAAGAGCATCCAAAGGAACTTATGAAAGTCATAAAAAGTCTAGAGGGGAAGGTGTATGAGGAGCGGCTAAGGTCACTTGATTAGTCCAGCCTAGAATAGAGCAGGCTGAGGGGAGGCCTCATAGTGGCCTGCAGCTTCCTCAGGAGGGAAGCAGAGGGGCAGACACTGAGCTCTGCTCTCTGGGGACAGCAACAGGACCCGAGGGAAAGGCATGGAGCTGGGACAGGGGATGGTCAGGCTGGGAGTTAGGGAAAGGTTTTTCGCTGAGAGGGTGGTTGAGCACTGGAACAGGATCCCTAGGGAGAGGGTCACAGAACCAAGCCTTCCAGAGTTCAAGAAACATTTGGAAAACTGTTGTGGTTTAACCCACCAGGCAGCTAAGCACCATACCACACAATGGTGTAGTGGGTTTATGTGGCAAGGTTTTGGTAGCAGGGGGCCATAGGGGTGGCTTCTGTGAGAAGGATCTAGAAGCTGCCCCATGTTTGATAAGGGCCCCACTGCTGACCAGAGCTGAGCCAATAAGTGATGTTGTTTTGCACCTCTGTGAGAGCATATTTAAGACAGGGAAAAACAAACAAACAAACAAACAAAAAAAAACAAAAAAAAAACACTGTGCCACACAGCAGCTGGGAGAGTGAGAGGAAGGAGTGAGGAACAGCCTTGCAGGAGCCAAGGTCAGTGAAGAAGGAGGGGGAGAGGTGCTCCAGGCACTGGAGCAGAAGTCCCCTGCGGCCCGTGGTGAGGACCATGGTGAAACCCATGAAGTCCCACAAGTTCCCAAGAAGTCCCCTGCAGCCCATGGAGTACCACAGTGGAGCAGGGTTCCATGCTGCAGCCTGTGGAGGAGACCACAGTGGAGCACGTGGACCTGCACCGACGGAAGCTGCAGCCTGTGGAAGACTCCTGCCAGAGCAGATTCCGGGCTGAACCTGTAGCCCGTGGAGAGGAGACCACACAGGAGCATATGACCTGGCAGGAGCTGCTGCCCGTGGGGGACCCAGGTTGGAGCAGTTTGCTCCCGAGGGAATGGACCCCGTGGTACGGACCCATATCTGGAGCAGTTCTTGAAGAGCTGCTGCCTGTGGGAAGCCCACGCCGGATCAGTTCAGCAAGGACTGCATCCCATGGGAGGGACCCCACAGAACAGTGGATGAGAGTGACTGAGAAGGCATGGCAGAGAAGAAGTGCTGTAGACTGACCATAACCCCCATTCCCCTGTTCCCCTGCGCCGCTAAGGGGGAGGAGGTGGAAGAGTGTGGTTGGGGGGGAAGGTGCTTTTAGTTTCTTTCCTTTGTTTCTCACTTCTCTAGCTTGTTAGTAATAGGCAATAAATCTTACTATCTCCCTATGCTGAGTCTGTTTTGCCCGTCACGATAATTACTGCACGATCTCCTTGTCCTTATCTCAACCCTTGAGCACCTTTCATTGTATTTTCTCCCTGCTTCTCTTTGAGGAGGGGGAGTGAGAGAGTGGTTGTGGTGGAGCTTGGCCGCCCACCCGAGTAAAACCACCACAAATGGTTCATTCATACTCCCTCCCCCCCACTCAAGTGGGTTGGGGGAGAGAATTGTGAGTAAAAAAAAGGTAAAAGATTATGGGTTGAGATAGACAGTTTAACAGAACAAAAAGGGAAGAGAAATAATAATAAAGATTAAGATGATAATAATAAAATGTACAAACCAAGTGATGCGCAATGCAATTCCTCACCACCTGCTGACTGATACTCATCCCATCCCCCGACCCTGGCCAGCCATTCCACTATATTAATTGTTCAGCATGATGTCGTATGGTATGGAATATCCTTTTGGCCAATTTGGGTCAGCTATCCCTGGTTCAGCCAGCTGTCCTGGTTCAGTCTTGTACACCCTCAGCTTCCTTGCTGGCTGGGCAACATGAGAAGCTGAAAAGTCCTTGGCTTAGCGCAAGCACTGCTCTGTAACAACTACAACATCAGTATATTATTAGCATTATTCTCATCCTAAATCCAAAACACAGCACCATAGCAGCTACTAAGAAGAAAATTAACTTTATCCTAGCCAAAACCAGGACAACAACACTCTCAGACATATTGTCTGATTTTCAGGTGGTCCTGTGCAGACCCAGGAGTTTGACTTTATGGTCCTTGTGGGTCCCTTCCAATCTGGGTTATTCTATGATTCTGTGATTCTATAGTATGAATGATGACACAGGGTACACCATCAGTAGTAGTGATTACACTAAATCAAAGGAGTGTCTGACACTCATGAAGTAGTACCAGATGGTGTTACAAAGGGTAATGGTGACAAACTGCATCTTGGAAGGCTCAAACTTCATGTCAGGAGAAAAATATTTCCACTGATAGAATAGAGTTACACTTGAACAGATTACCTGCAGAGGCTGTGAATCCTCATCCCTGACTTGACTAGACAAAGGTCAGTCTCTAGCCATAGCTGAAATAGCATTTGCCATCCTCTTCCACTTACAGGCGATCTGAAGATTTTCAATAGCATGATTCAATAGGAATGATTCAATAATATACACTAGAATAGCTGCTATTCATGTCAAGTGTTCAGCTGAAGAGGTTGAGCCAGCACAAGCTGGTTACAAGCTGGCTTCCTGGTGACCTTAACTCAGTGTTACTTAGGACCATTATACCCCAAGGTTCTGAAAAGAACATGTTTGTGATTATTTGCTAAATATAAGACTGATAATAAATATTTAAAAGACGTATTTGGTGACTGGAAGCAATAATTGAGTTTTTTCTTGGGTTGCCTTTCTGAGCAATGAGGTCGCCTCTCAGCCTCCTTTTCTCCAGGCTGGACAAAACAAGTGTCATCAGCCTCTCCATAAAGGACATGCCTTCCAGCCTTTCTACCAGCCTCGTTGCCCTCCTCATTATTGTCTACATTTTAGCTCAGTAGTAAAGGGCATTGGTGACTCTGTAGATAGGAGAGAGACATAGAAAATCAAAAAGCCTTTTAAAAAGAAAGAAAAAAAAAGAAAAAGAAAAAGAAAAAGAAAAAGAAAAAGAAAAAAAAGAAAAAGAAAAGAAAAAGAAAAAGAAAAAATTACACAAGTGCCTGTGTGCAAAAGGAAAAACCTTAACTAAAGTCTATTGAAAGCAACATTGATCTTCCAATTAACTTCAGTGGGCTTTTAATGGATCTTATTTGTGATATATAAGAGCAAAAACCAGGAGCCTCATGATTCATCCTTAATTATCCCAAATATTAATTTAAGGAAATCCTGACTAAAGCGAGGTCAATGAAGCATTGCCATTGAGTTACAAAAAGCCAGGATCCCTGCCAGGACGACACATAGTGGAACTAGTTGAAGATTCTGCTATTAGCCTAGGTACAGGTAGCAAATCTGGTATTTAATTATCATACAAACTGAAATAATAACTCAGTAATAACCAAAAGTATCCAGCTATCCTTATTTTCTTAAATTTAGAAAACATATTTAAGTTCTGATAAATAGAGCTTGAATATCATACTACGCTATTGTTTGTTGTTAAAGGAATACAAGCTGTTATTTCTGTAGTCACAAAGTCATTCAAAATCACTTTTTTATTGATTATAATATATTGGTTGGAAAAACATTCGTATGAGTGACCTTATATCTTCTTTCCTAATCATCTCAAAAGTAATTAAAAAGTCTTCTATATTTGAACACCAACCAAGTACTTTGATTGAATTTTCAAAATACTGAATCTTTTTACAGCCACACCAATGAGTTTTAGGGTTAAATTAGCAAATAAGGCTTCTCTTTTGTACATGAGAATTGTGTCCAGAAACAACATTTCTGCTAGAATAGCTAAAGCAAAGTATGAAGTGACTCTTCTTCAAATATTTCAGGCAAAAATTATTTATCTTCAATTTTGCAAGTATCACACACACACAAAGTTCACATTGCTCAAAACATTTCTGATGAGCATGAAGTAAGCTAAAAATGTCATATTCCCCCACAAAGGGAAAAAAAAAATGTTGTAAGCTTGACAAACCAGTAATTCTGCCCTTTTTCCAACTCTTTTTTTTTCCTTTTTTTTTTTTTTTTCCCAGAAATATGGTAAGCATTCAGAAAGCCCTTTTACATACTAAAAAAAGGATATAAAGCAGATGTAACATGCTTTATCCTGGTTGTTTGCTGCATAACACTCATAGCGTGAGAGCAAAACATTCAGATAAAAAGTCAGTATGTCGCTTAAAACACAGTGTCACACCTAACAGCCTTCCCAGCCTGAAGAAAAGGAGGCTGAGAGGTGACCTCACTGCTCTTTGCAACTTCCTGAGGAGAGGAAGTGGAAAGGGAGGTGCCGGTCTCTCAGATATGGTCTGGGATCTTGTTATTGTCTGGCAATTATAATTGTAACAAATCTCAGACCCTGAAGGTCTGGACAGAGCACAGGATCTTCCCATTACTTTCAGGCTAATGAGGCAATCATGTTGTAAGAGAGTGTCCTTCATGAGCAATGGAGTGTTCCATGGTGAATTTGCATATCAGTTATGCTCTTCACTGCCTTCTTTCTTGTCTAAATATTTGGTTCTTGATGTTGTAAAACATCATGTCCATTTGTTTACATTTTTTTTAAATCCCATTATTAGACAGGGTTATCAAGTGTTCATTGGAAATATCAGAATGGTAAACACAGTAACTTTAGAAACACTCTCATGATAGACTATGGTCTAATATGTATGTTCTGACTGAAGCTTTCCAATTTCTAAAGTGTTTGTGAATTTGCTGGTTTTGAAGTCTGTCTTCTTAGCCACCTGTTTCCAAGATCTGTGAAGTCTCCATGCCTATGTCAAATTTAAATTGAAGTGTTCCAAAGGGCTTTTGAGGGAGAAACAGTACAGACATTAACATTTTGTAGGTCATATTTAGGCTATTTCAATAGAAGACTAGGCTAAAAAATGTACGCAAACCTAAGATACAAAGTGCATTGTTTTTTGAGCAATGGAAACGGTGTGTAATAGTGTAGTGAATATTTTCACAAGAGGGACTATAAAAATTAAAATACTATGCCCTGATTTGCTCATGACACTCTTTGTTGTTGTTGTTGTTGTTAAATCTGATAATAAAAGATAATATGTTGTAGATACTTAACACTAATTGTTAACACTTAAATGAACATCAGATTGTATTAAGTGGCATCTCTTGGAGGCCTAGAATATTGATATGCTTGCATAAATGGACTGTTCTGCAGATGCATTTGGAATAATGGCAAGGTAGTATAAAGACCTTTGCCAGGCAGCTTTAACCAAAAAAAACAAATGAGACTCAAGAAAGAGACTTTAGGAACCTCATTTTTATTCATTTCTAGAGGCCACTAGAATCCCAAGCACAAATACAGACTGGGTGGAAAATGAACTGAGAGCAGCCCTGGGGAGAAGGATTTGGGAGTTTGTTGGTGAGAAGCTCAACATGAGCCAGTAATTTGCACTTGCAGCCCAGAAAGCCAACCATGTCCTGGGCTGCATCCAAAGAAGCATGGCCAGCAAGGCGAGGGAGGCTATTCTCCCCTCTACTCTGCTCTCTTGAGTACTAGGTTCACCTGCAGGACTGTGTTCAGCTCTGGGGCCCCCAGCACAAGAAGGATATGGACCTATTTGAATGATTCCACAGGAGGGCCATGAAGATGACTAGTGGGCTGGAGCACCTTTCCTGTGAAGACAGGCTGAGAGAGCTGGGGTTGTTCAGCCTGGAGAAGAGAAGGCTCCAGGGAGACCTTATAGTAGCCTTCCAATACTTAAAGGGAGTCTACAGGAAAGCAGGGGAAGGGCTCTTTATCAGTGAGTGTATTGATAGGACAAGGAGTAATGGCTCTAAATTAAAAAAAAGGTAGGTTTAGATTAGAAGGTATAAGAAGGAAATTCTTTGCTGTGAGGGTGGTGAGGCACTGAAACAGATAGCCCAGAGAAGTTGTGCATGCCCCGTCCCTGGAAGTGTTCAAGGCCAGTCTGGAAGGGGCTTTGAGCAACCTGGTCTTAGTGGTATGTGTGCATGCTCATGGCAGGGGGGATGGAACTAGATGATCTTTAAGGTCCTTTCTTACCCAAACAATTCTATGATTCTATGAATTTTATGCCAAACCTCCTAGCAATTCATGACAGTGCAGACGTATCTTCTGCTTGCAAACTAACTAAAAACAAACAAACAAAAAAAAACACTAAAAATGATCAGTCATTTTGGAAATAAATATTCCTTTGCCAATACGTGCTGAATCAACAGAAATTGCATAACTGAAACATAACTCAGTTCTTTTCCTTCAGCAGTTGCACAAATGCAAATATTAGCACCATATAAAACTGACACAGCATCGTGTCATCTGTCCCACAGGCAAAACTTGAGGCATAAGAGCTTGGTTTGAGTTTCATGTTTCTTTGGTTGACCAAAAGCGTGGGGCATCTAAACAGCAGTTTTGGATTTTGATATTCAAAATGCACATCTGCTCCATATCTGCTGCTTCTCAGATTTGACAATGACAGAGTTCCAGTACAACTTCTCACAAAAAAAAAAAAAAAAAAAATACAAATAGGAAGTCTGTCTGGTGTGCTGAATGTCACAAACAGGAAGCAAAATTCAGAATAACAGTCATAATTTCTAATTATCTTAATATGTATAATTCAAAGGTTATGCTGAAAATCCACTACATTATGGTTTAAATAACAGTTTTCTGGTGTAAAAAGCAATCAGGACAGTTCATGTTTAGTCAAT
The DNA here is from genome assembly GCA_011074415.1 of Stictonetta naevosa. Taxonomy (NCBI): domain Eukaryota; kingdom Metazoa; phylum Chordata; class Aves; order Anseriformes; family Anatidae; genus Stictonetta; species Stictonetta naevosa. The sequence goes on from CM021697.1 coordinate 104,418,987, forward strand.
GAAGGTACTATATTTAGGGTACAACTCAAAACTTGACAATTTGCTGTATTAATAAAAGGCAGTTCCTACAATGAATATGCTGTGTAGGCTAATTCCAACCCACTGAGCAAAAAGGCACCCGGTGGTATATTCACGTCATAGCCATGATGTTATCTGAAGAGTGTTAAAGAAAAGAATGGCTGGATACATTAGTGTAATTGAAGGCTGAAGGGTGGGGTGGCAGACAGGAACTATGCTATCAGAAGAGAGACTACTACTTTATTCCCAGCTGTCTCCTTACAGATAGCAGAAGAGACCTGAGCTGGATGCTTAACAGCATTTTAAACATAACAAACAAAAACTAAACAAAAAACCAAACCAAACCAAACCAAAAAATCAATAACAACAACATAGATGTTTTCCCTTAGGAGGTAAGTCATAAACTTAATTCCCTCTCATGTCCCCTGAACAGTTAATAAATACTAAATCTGTTCTTCATAAATATTTCATTTTAAATGCAAATAAATAAGTAAAATTTAAAAAAAAATACAAATTGTTCCCATGAGTACTCCTATAGGAGTAGGTCAGTTGCACAAGGCTTGGACTATCAAGAACGGAATTTTGCGGGGAACAAATACTGCTTGGATGTTTGAGGAAAACGATTTATATATGTTTCAGTTCCTCCGATGTGGAAGTCGTCATTCACTTCATCTAGATACATTTGTGTGTGGGGACATGTTTCTGTGTCAGTTAGAAGCTCTACATTAAACAGATCTCTCCTATTAGGATGATCTTCAGGTATTACAAAGATTTAATGTCAGTGTTGAAAATTATAGCTCTTAATTAAATCTGACTAAATCAATGTGAAGCAATGATGTGGATAACTTTGGTTAATATCACTGTAAAGTCTTCTCAGATTTTATTGCCAGTTTCCTTTTCTGAAAATGCAGTCTTACAGCCAAAAGGAAGGACACTGTAGATTTTGGAGAATATCACAGATCTCCATATAACATAAAAATATTGTAGGCTGGTATTTATGGAGTAAACTGCATGAATACATTCATTGACTTGAGCATCTTCATTAGCTAGTCACTTTTGATAAATTATTTATTTTTAAAATGACGTTGTATTAACTCACCTACTAAATCTTATTAAAATTTATTGATAATTTATTAAAATATACTAATATGTTCTCAAAAACCTGAAGCTGAAATATGAATTTATCCTCCTCGCTTCTTTATACCTCATTTTGTCTTTCTAAGATTAGTTTCTGCAATTCTCTTATTTATCCATTAAACTCCTTGAACCTAGAGCATATCTAGATAGTGGAATGTAAATATTACAATGTGCGTCCTAAAATTATGTGTTGAGAGAAAGCCCTTTTATTTAATTAACACACTTTTGTAGTATGTTGTTTGTAAAACCCCTTTACACAGCATTCACCCAAATAAAGAAAATGTTACATAATCCACTTTTATAGACAGAGTTTTTACTGTTACACCCTGCTGGGAGTTAACTGCAAAAAAAATCTTGGAAGACCCAAGTGCCCATTGTTTGGTATACACTTTCAGAGAGTGAACCGTCAAGGGAGACACAGCTCATTACCTCATGCAGTACTCAGCTGACTATGGAATGAACATTTAGAAATAAATTATTATCCTACTAGTTCTGATATTTCAACCTTCTCTTGGTTATGGATTTAGGAGAATATTTAAAATAATACAATCAATACCAAAGAAAAAATATTTGTGAGGCAAAACAGTTTCTTTAGGCCATGAGAAGGTCAGATAATTTTTTTTTTTCTGGCCTAGAAAAGTTATTGTATTGTGAATTTAAGTGTAATCTATACATTCCATCACATCATTGATGGCAAGTATTCTGGACATAACAGAGGCATAGAAGATAACCAGCTCTTCATATCTGCAAATTCCTCAGCAATGGCCATGTTCCAATTCTTTGTTATCATGTAAGAATTCCAAGTTTCCTATTACTGTGGTGTCAAAGGTCATTTTTGTAGATTTAGGTCTTTTCCTTTGCACACAGACCTGCTCAGCTGGGATATCCTGCAGAGTTCTGTTTGTTTATTGATAAATATACTTCCTTTCAAATTTGTCAGTTGCTGATACCTAAGTTTTATGAAGTCCTCAGAGCTTAAAACATGAAACTAATGAAAAAATGCACTTACTCAGGCTGTTTTTAAGTAAAATTAAACTGCCTGGAGACTTGAAAAGACCTTAGGCTGGACGCATTTTTTACAAAGACTGTTTCTTATAAATTAAATCCTGTCTCTTGAAGGTAAGATTTAGAATTGTAAACAACATTTCAAAATGGCCTTTGGTCAGTTTTAAACATTTTCTCATTTTTCACATATTATTAATGGATTAATTGATGAAAATCACTAGTGTCACTCCATCTATCATTGTTCAAATTTAACAAATATTTAATCAAGTAAAGAATCTTCTTTATGGTCTTAATATTTTCAAGATGGAATCACCTTCACTATTTCTTGCAATATTGAATGAAGGAGTTACACAAATATCACTGCAAGAACAGACTGCAAATCAAAAATTTCCTCCAGGAAAAATGTTCCTCCCAGTCTGACTAACTGAATACCAATTACTGTGGAAAAATAATTCTTTCACCATGAATGGTGACAGATGACACATTGTACATGTATAAATGATATGTCTGAAGGATTGAGATGAGGGTTAGCAGTTTCCACAGACATCTGTTCCAATATAGCAGTAGCATGATGGTGGCAGAGTGAAAATTGAGATATTATTTATAAGCAGAACCACCAAAACCAATAGAAAATTTACAACAGATTTTGCATACGGACCAGCCACAACAGACCACTTTCCTGATACAGATACTAAAAATATATGTTTCTAAACAACAGTGTTTTAAAGAACAGAAAGATAAGTAGTTGCTATCAAATTCAAGGTTTGTTCACTAGCAGCTCTATCGTAATAAAATGGGATGGATATATATGTATATATTTATATATATATTTTTTCTCTGTAGATTTCATGAATGAGCATTTCTGTTTGGACCTTGAGACATGTGGCCCCTTTCAAACCTAGTATCATGCATGACCAATTTATAAACATTCAAAGCTAAGGGTTTATAATAAAAGTTCTACAGACACCACTTAATGTTGCTACACAAATCTGTTTAGTTCACAACTGAAGAAAAAGTCTATCAAAGGAAAGATGTCAAGCTGCTGAACCATGTCTCACTAGCATTGAAACTACAGTCACAGCAGATTACACGAATATACTTATTTACAGCATAATATAATGGCATCAAGGCACAGTTAATCTGACTCAAAATAGATTTTAATTTCAAATCTTTGGGACTGTGGCATGAAGACCATTTTACAGTACATAGTTGACACACACAAAAAAGTAATTCTTCATATAACAAATATGTGAAGATTTCTGGGCCAGAACTGCAGCCTGTGGAGAGGAGCCCATGGTGTAGCAGGAGGTCTGGTGGGAGCTGCTGTACATGGGGTCCCGTGCTGGACTAGTCTGCTCTCGAAGGATGGACCCCGTAGTATGGACCCATATTGGAGCAATTCCTGAAGATCTGAAGCCTGTAGGAAGCCAATGTAGGATTAATTCAGGAAGGACAGCATCCTGTGGGAGGGGGCCACACTGGAGCAGGGGAAGACAGTGAGGACAAAGGATTGGGGCTATGGATCAACCGTAACCCCCATTCCCTGTTCCCTCACAGTACTTGGGAGAAGGATATAGAAGAAGGTGGATGTGGAGGAGGGTGTTTTTAGTTTGCTTTTAGGTTCTCGCTGCTCTTGTCTGTTAGCAACAGGCAATGAAAGACATTAATCTCCCTATGCTGAGTCTGTTTTGCCCATGACAGGAATCAGTGAGTGTTCACCCTACCCTTCTCTCAACCCTTGAGCACTTTTTCATTGTATTTTCTTCTTCCTTTGAGAAGGAGTGAGAGTTTAGCTAGCCATTAGTGTGAAACCAACACACTGCTCTTCCAGATGTATGACAAATTAGCTAAACTCTGCTTGAGTCCATGTTCAAGCACAATTTTCTGTCCTGGAATCTCTTTCAGAGAATGGTAAAAAAAATGTCAGGAGGGTTCATATCCTATGTCCTCCACTCCAGCAAACTTTGTAACATCCATAAGAGCTCTGGCTAAGTACAGAATGCTAGGGCTGACCCAGAGATGTCTGCAGAAAGAAGAGAAAACAGTGAAATATCTGTGAAGCTTTCAAAGTCCAAAGTGAACATTGGGGCAGAATATAAACTACTAAAAATACCCGTATCTCACTTGCAATTCTTGCTTACATTAAATTGTTCATTGTCATAGTAATCTAATACTTGAAAATACTACTGAACATGAAGACAGGTATATACTGTGATATGTACAAACCCATAGAATTGACATACTTGTCTGAAACTTGGCTGAAAGTCAAATTCTAATTCTGTCGTGGAAATCTCCATTCAAAAAAGCAACAAGGGTGAAACATAAGATTGACATCTGATGTAATTCATCATGTCTAAAATAATTCTATTCTAAATATTTTATGATATACATAGGGAATGAATATTTATTCCCCATAATACCTGAAGGAATGAGCATGTGTACACTCATATCCTTTTCTTTCCATACAGGAAAGATGAATCATATTTGTTCCTGTCTTTGGCTTTGGGAATTTGTAGCGTCTAGGTATACCAAACAGCTTACATTTGTAACATGCTTGTGGAGACTCTCTGTGAAGAGCACTAGTATAGAATTTTTTTTTTTTTTTTTTTTTTTTTTTTTTGCTTGTGACCTTAATTTCTTTATTCACAAAAGATCAAATTAATACCAACAACTGATTTTGATTTTTCCGGACACCTTCTAGCACCACTCAGACCAAACTTCCAAATCAGAAACCCTACAAAGACATTTCAAAATACACGTTTGTCTTTTGAAGACAGCACCCAAATCTAAGAGACAGTCTTGGCTCTGAAGTCAAAACTCAATCCACCTCACGCAATCTGCTTGTTAACACAAATTCTGAAAGGAAATATTGCTATTAGCTATTAAATATAACTCCAAAATACAGTCAGATCTGCATTTTTTTTTTATGGTTATATTTGAAATACCTGAATGTCTACTACCCCAGCCTGGATAAGTCAACTCAAGATTGGATGAATTTACCTAACACATGCTTCCTTAACATAGTGCTAGCCTTCCTGTCATACAAGACGTTCCCTTGGTTTATTTAACCATTACTGTATATGAAATGAAAGTTCCACATCTAAAATTTACCTTTATCAGACTCTTAATGAGAGAGGAAGGAGTCCTGTGTTTAATAGTTTCAAATGTAATAACTGCTACTCCTTAGCAATTCCAGATTATGGAAACACTTGCTGCAATATAGGAAAAATCATCATCACAAACCACATACCCACAAAAACATCATTTCCTCTCACTGGACAATTGCAGGGTCTTTTTTCACCCCTCTTTCACAGAACTGACAATCTTTCTCAGTACAGCTTTGCAGAAGTAAACCCTTTTGACAGAGGAAACAATGTCTCAAATTTTCTTTGAAATACTGTGTTCAACCACTGCAGAATGTGATTTTCTTGTGTATTCTAGGAAGTCAGTCAGATGTTCAGCATTCAAATTCAGAATTCCAGAATTTTGAATATTCTAATTAAATGCCTACAGAACTGTCTGCACACTTGATTTACTTAAAGAGGAGGCTACTTTAAGGTAAAGCTATGAGAAATTGAGTGCTGTTTTTTCCATAGGTTTTCCTTTTCATTATTCATTTTTGTAAGTTTATATGTATATAAAGCTACCAATTCATATTTTGCATGAACAGCCAGTTTCTAGGAAGTTGATTTGGTAATATTAATGCAAAAAAAATTTATGAAATAATTTTCAAAAGCTTGCTGGATTGAAATATTCCCCACATCAGACATACGTCCAATAAAGTGATGCTTGCTTTTCTTTGTAATCTATATGCATCAATATAATGTTTATGCTATTCCAACCTGACATCATACATTTCTTATTGTCTGTCTCTGCTCACTAATATCAAAAAGCTGCTTAGCTTATTGTCAGTGCGTTTGACAGCTATGATTTCTCTTACAAATTCAAGCTTACTCTTGAAATGTTCCCACAAGGGCCTCCTAAATGAACAAAGATTTCAATTGAATGAAAACAAATAAACAATCAAGAACACCAAAACCGAAGATCTATTGTTTCCTTCCTACTACTGTGCCAAGCTGGGATGCCTGTTTATGTCATATAGATTCCATAGGAGGCTGGGCTAAGACAGTTCTCATGTACAGTACTGTAAACTTGAAACATTAAATTAAATCAAGAACTAATTTCCTTTTTCCTTTTTCCTTTTTCCTTTTTTTTAACTTCTTTATATCTGTTACCCTACTGAAAAGTCACAAAGAAAATAGAAAATGCTTTTAAAAATAATACACTCCTAGAAAAAAAAAAAAAAAAAAAAAAAAAGCTCAGAATATCTGTATTCCAGCTATGGCCAAGGGAACAAGGGAAGAGAAAGAATGGAATCCTAAGAAGACTGTTCAAGTTTGTTTTTGTTTATTTTTAACCTTTGGATTGCATCTAGGCACTGGAACCAGATTGTAAATTACAGAATTGCTGAGATAGTCACCAAGTATCATTGAGCCAATGGCCTGGGCTGATATTCAAATGGAATATAATCTGAGCTAAAGGATCAGAGAATCAGGGTCAGCAAATTTATACCGGATTATACCACTACAACACATATATTTATTCATTTTAATGTTGCTACCCCCCCTTTTTCCCACATTTAGTCCACATATTTTCCAGTGAAAGCACATTATCATAATTGTTGTGAAAAGTTTCCTCCTCTGAGGTTTGGGTTCCTCTTATTTAGCTTTTTCCAATCAAATGGCCATAAATACTATTACAATCAGATCATAGTGTTTCCAATCCAGAGCCTCATTTTACTGTTATGATTTTTAAGGATATCTAGATTAAGCTACATATTTTTTCCCTAGTTACCACATCATCAGTAAGGTACCACTCAGATCTCTTCAGAATTCACCTTCTCCACCTCACTACAATCTGTTATTGACAACGTAATGAATCACAAACACCCTTAGCAAATCTTTCAGCATTTTCTCATGAAAAATAGCCTGATACTATTAAAAGAGTTCCATCATTTGATATTTCTCCAATAGCAACAAAACTGCTGCTTTGTGTGTGTGTGTGTGTCTGTAACTACTCACCTTGAAGAAGAAACACACAGAGCATGTGACACATACAGGAATCTTAAATGAAAGTGTCTACAACCCAGATCCTAGACACAGGAAAATTTATTCCTCTCCTCTTGATGTGTTAGTAAGGCATACCTCCCATTCAGGTAAACATGTTAAGACAGAAAGTTCTGTGACTACTTACAAAATTATTTTTTGAGATATAACACACTAGAAAGCACCTCTACATCAAACTGTCTGAATGAATAAGTAGGGAATCCTTTAAAAGATATAGATAACTTCAAGCAAAATCCACTGTACCTCAGTAGAATTGTATTTTGTTAAAGTAGCAGTAACATACATTTTTGACTAAAAAAAACCCACACCCTTCAACAATACTACCTTAAGTAGCAATATATAGAATGTGAGTTTTCAAAGGATTAAATGTTTAAGGTATTAAGACTTTGACCAACAGCACTTCTGTACTATTTGAAAGTCATTAAAATGTTCACTTAGTGTAATCAAGTGTCATTCATAACCATCTGAGAACCCCTTCCCTTCCCTTCCCTTCCCTTCCCTTCCCTTCCCTTCCCTTCCCTTCCCTTCCCTTCCCTTCCCTTCCCTTCCCTTCCCTTCCCTTCCCTTCCCTTCCCTCCCCTCCCCTCCCCTCCCTTCTCTTCCCCTCCCCTCCCCTCCCCAGCAGAGTTATGGGATAGATTATTGGATAGCAGAGTACCTCCTGTCTTGAGAAGAAATGTAAAGATCACAGACTACAACTAGACTGTTTTTCTTTCCATTCTGTCTTTCTATCCGTCTCCTCATTACTGAAGCTATTCATAACTTACACAAATTTTTATGCCTTTATTTGTTGGCCTTTGGGAGATTTTTTATTTATGATGTGTGGCAGTTGCTTATGCCAATGTCAGAAAGGTATCATTCATCACTTGATGTTTCTTTTTCAGCTACGCTAAGGCAGGGGTGTTAGAACTAGATGATCTGTAAAGTCCCTTCCAACTCAACCCATTCTATGACTCTATGACTGTGTCATTTTGGAGAACGTTCTTAGTGTCAAAAATTTCTCCAAAGAAAGAGGTATTATAAATGGAATAATTCAAGCGGGAGTTAGATATATCTTTTTATTTGAGTGAAAAACTATGTACAGCTGTTGTATACGTTATAATAAATAGTTCATTAATTTCATTTAAAAGGCCTCAATGTGCTAGAGGAAACTATTTCTAGATTTAAAAGCCTTGGGCATGACAGACATAATAGCATTAACTTTAACCAGTGTGAAAGGTATATTACATACCCTTTGTATTTGCATTGGTGTTCCTCTCACTCCCCTCACTTTGAACCCGTGTTATTCAAAACTGGACTTCTATGCCTTGTATCTGGAACGATAGTTGCTAAGCTGACCCCTGGAATGCAAAGCTTCATAGACAAATGAACTCACAATTGTGACAAGTGAACATCTGCTTTTTACAAGACTGAAAATGAAGTTAGAGGAAATGACATTTCCCCCTTCAAGTGTTAATATACATTTCATTAGTCATTTTTGCTTGAGAACAATTTCTCATTTTTGCATGAGAACAATTTCCTCTCTACTATTTCTAAAATGGAAAGAGGAAGGTTAAAAACAATTCTCACAAGAGTGACAGGAACATAAGACTAGCTTTTCTCTTGCCATCAGTAAATGTTTCTTGTGTAAATACCAGTGATGTGCTATCATAGCCCTATTTCCTCGTAGGTGTCTTGCTGCTTTAAGGTCACTGAACTGTGATTCTGGTATCTATGCATTTCAGATTTTTAGAACATGAAATACTCACAAGATAAATTTTCAGTGCCAATGTGGTAGAAATCTTTGTCTACTAAGAATGGCTTCCCAAGCTGTAGCACAAAGTTCTTCTCAGTAGTGACTCAATGGATGGCCTAGTAATCTAACGACTGAGCACTGCAGTTTAACAGCTGAGTCAAGTAGTCACCACTCAGTCCCCTGTGGATAGCTAATGAAGTACAAAATAAGATAGGTCTATTCATAATCTGACCATTGCCCTGCTAAGAAATCATGATAATAAAAGTATCTCAACACAGTCATATATACATTCTTTCTAATATTGCATAGCTTCTCAGTTTAGATATTTTTCTACAGAAACATGCCTAAAATTAGATATATCCGTAAGTCTAGCAGTCTTTCATATTATCTGACATATGTCTGCAACAAAGGATACTTTTATATGTTTCCTAGAATCTGGGATGAAATGAATAATTTACTATAATACCAAACTATTCCAACATTAAAATCACAAATATTAGCATTTCTCTATATTATCCATTTCTAAATAGATGTAAGTTTGCTTTTTTTTTGTATCCATTCGGGCAAGAAGGAACAGCATATGAGAAACCAACAACATTTGGTCACACAATTTTTTCTTTGCCTTTTGCTCACTTTTCTGGAGAGTTTAAAAGAGAAAACAAGAAAATCTAAAGAATATAACCAACAAATTAAAGTTGTTGGACTGGCTGGATTATATTATACTCTCAGAAATCTAAAAATTTTGATTTGGAGGTGCAAGAGGGAATTCAAGATGAAAAAATCAGCATCAGTTAGAAATAGATGAAGCTATTGTGTATTGCAGAAGGAGGAAAAGGAATTTTGTTTGGATGTCTCGTGATTCATTCTTAGTTTCTGTTTGTATCTTTTATAGTTAAGTTTAAAACATTTTTTTTGAATAACAAACCAAAGGTATTTCAAATGGCACCAAGACATATATATGAAAAATGAAGTCGGAGACTCTTTTGCTCCCCATGTACTTAAAATATATTTCACAATTAGAGCAGTAAGTGCCACTACATTGCTATGCATGATGTAATATCAGATGGGAAAACAAAATCACATAAAATGTTTCTGTTTTTGAAGAAAATTAGTAAAATACCAGCTTTAATAACTAGCATTGAAAGAAATTGGAAACTCTAGTGATCTATTGCATTCTATGAGAGTACAGGATTTCACTTAACATATTGTTGCAGGAAAAAAAAAAAAATCTGAAGAAAGATATTTGAAATCCTATGCAACAGCTTTATGTCACAATATGGATAGTAACAATTTAAAAAAATCTCTACACATGCAGCTGGACTTCTGCCCTTCCTACATTTTCATAAAGTGCCAAATAAAGGTTTATGGTAAAAAAGATCCTGGTTTTCCTGTTGCTCACCTGGCTGTAGGAAAGTCCTGCAATATTTTAACATATTAACAAACCTGATGTCTTTATTTTCTGTGTATGAGTTTTTTACTGTATTCAGTACAAGTGTAGCACTAAGACATTTGTCCTTAGGTCAAAGATAAGAGATGGGATGCTTTTTGCTTGTATTTAATTCAAGATGTCACTCTTTTGCTTGAATATGGACTATTTGAAAAGTCTATTAATTTGATTTATGCCACTTTTGGTCCAATACAGACAGAAAAAGGTAATTAAATGTACAGTGTTACCCTCATTTCTAATCTATTAAGTGAGTGCAAAACTCTGAGTCACTAGCTTCAGGAAGAGCCACAGGAAAAATAAAATTAAAAACATTCAGTCATCTAATGGAACAAATAAAATACTTCCTGTAATGACTTGACAATCCATGAGAAACCCTTTATGAACCAAAGAATCCACTTATCTGAGGAATGGCAGCTTAAAACTTATAAAGTAACTCAATTTTGGAAACAGATTCTGGCTGAGTGGAAATGAATGTTGAAACATGCATCAATAAATAGGCTTTCTGAAGCAGAAAACAAATTACTTCTCTTGAATCAAACAAGGGTGTGGACAGAACATCCAGCTGTTTTTGTTGTTGTTTTTCCTGTGTTTGTGTGTGTGCTTGTGTACTCTAGGATATTTTCTTGAAATATGAAGCAGGATCTCAGACTGCTGCAAACTTTCAGGATTCAATGAACTGCCAGAAACTGGTAATCAAGAAAATCTGCTGTACTCTTCTAGCACATTTCAACAAAATAAGTAATAATGACAAAAAAAAAAAAAATCACCCCAAATAAATCACTCTTGAGAAAGACAATGAATTTCTCCAGCAGTCAAAGGAGATAATATAATCACATTATTTGTCACATTCATGGATAAAGCTTTAGATTGCTGAACTGCAGTAGTCCAGGACTGATGAAGCTGATTAAACCAATGTTTGTTTCTTCTCATATTACAAAACAGGTAACAACTGTTCACAGTGCAGTTCCTCTTTCTTTTCAGAACAACTCCCTGCAACTCTTCAGTTGCAGAGTAGATAGAAAGATTAGAGCAGACTAGATAGAAAGCAACATTGCAGAAGAGAACCTGGGTGTTCTAATAGTGTGCAAAAGTCAGAAGTGTGCTCTTCTCATGAAGAAAGCAAAATACATGGTTGGTTACTTTAAAAGTGCACAACTACTAGGCTACAACAATAACTTAAAAGGAAGTTGATTCTTCTCTATTCAGCTTTTGTGAGAGCATGTTTTGGGTTTCCCAGTGCAGGAAGACACTGCAAATCTTTCAAACAAACTTTCTAATAAGTACTAATATTCTGAAGAGAAATCATCTGACATCAGGTTTTACTGCTAAGCTCTAGAAAAAAAAAAAGACGTTGACAAACAAGCATTCATTTACAGATGACTACTTTCTTTTAATTGATGCCAAAAATTTGTATAATAAATCTGTGTTTTGAATTCACAAGACTGAGTGCTGAATGCTGGAGTTACCCTTCATTGTACTGCACTGATGAGTTAGTATTTTCAATTGCTTCACATCAAGAGGTTAGTAAAAGCTTTCAAGAGGATATTGATGCATCAGCTGGACAGAAACATGGCCTTAAATGTGACTACATTCCCAGTAATTTCTCCAAAGAGAAAATATGTAATATATAATATGTAATATATAATATGTCATATGTAATATATATATGTATTTGAAAATGGAAGGAAGCAACCACAGTCAAGTGAAGAAAGTCTGACTTGAAAACAGAAAACTGTAAAAAGAATGACTAAAAGCAAGCAATTTCTAATGATGTAACATTTTTATGCCACTGTGTAGTTCGTTTTGTAGTGACAATTTCTGAGGTATCACTTCCTCAAATAAAGTTTACTGAGGTCCTTTTTAGATTCCTGTTACTGTCTAATGTATTGTAGACTATCCCAAAGCAGCTCATCCTATTCTATGGTATTTTAATTGGTGGTATTATACATTTTAAGTATTAAAAAGAAAATTCTCAGAAGTTTAGAGAAATAAAGTAACATTTTGTTATTTGAGACCACTTAAAGCCTTTATGTATAAAGTATAAGGCAAGGAATTTTTACTTCTTGTTTCTAAGTTACAACTTTCAAACATACTAAAGAAGTACAATGTATCATGACAAACAAAAGGTCTCCTTAGGAACAAACAGAACAGATTGTGTAGTTCTGGTTCCAGATTTCAATTCTCTTCATTCCTAACTCCTAGTCATTTTGCAAGTAGTATAATTCATAATTCATTCAAGCAGTGGTGAAGCAATATGAACTGAATGTGTTTTGAGTGCTGCTGTTTGTTTCAGTTGATCTAAACTAGGGAGAGACTTGGCAACAATAAATAAAAGAAAAACATAGAAAGAATAAATCAATTAAAAGAAAATGAGTTCTCTACTTTTTATTTATTTATTTATTTATTTATTTTAAATAACCTTACAACA
>CM021697.1:104436882-104455070 GCA_011074415.1 Stictonetta naevosa
ACAGAAATAGAGATAGATAAACTACATAGTAACAGTAATGTAAACTGGATGCATTCTACACGAGGAAAAGAATAGTCATTTCTATTGATTAGTCATTAGATTACTAATTTAATAAAGTGCAGACATCTCTGAATTGCACTAAGTATGAAGATGTAAGAAAAATTGATTTATAGTTCATGTCTTGGAATAAGCTTCGAAAATACTGATTCAATGTCTTCTGTCAGCCTTCTTGCAGAAGATAGTCTTCCTCAGAAGGCAATCAGAGAATTTCAGTTTCTCTCTCTAAAAGTTTTTTTTTTTTTTTTAATAATAATATATTATTTTATTTTATTTTTATTTTTATTTTTTCTGTCTGTCTGTGGGGCTTGTTTAGTAATTCTTCAAACATATGGTGAAGTCAGTAAGTTTTCTCACTGAATCATTTTTCAAGTCTGTACTAGATCACTAAATTCTCCATAAGAAGACTGTTTCATCTTCATACTGACAGTCTCTTCTTCAACATGTCTGTTTCTTATCATACTCATGTAGTACCTTGCACTTAATTTTACCTTATTCACACATTTGTCATTAATACAGAAACACCTAAAAATAACTGTTTGTTGATATCAGTCTCTTTAACATGCTGTTTGAATCTGAAACATCACAGAAAGCTTCCAAAGTTTCTCTTAGCATCAATGGCAGCTGAGAAAATCATCTAAAATCACCAGGATATGCTAAATTTTCAACAACCACACAAATCTAAAAATACTACTTCCAATCTTCTGTAATGAAGGAAAGCATTAAGAGGCTCTACATTAGAAAAGAATAGCCATCTTCTGATCACACTGAGAGGCTGCAAAACAGTCACTCATTGTGGCATCTGAAAAGTTTAAAATGTATGTAACATGCATTTAACACTCTATGTAGAGCTTTATTATAGTTTAAAGTGTATGTTTTATTTCACTGATAGATTAGAGGACAGTATCACTTTTATGGATTTTTTTTTTTTTTTTTTTCAAAGGGCTCACTTAAATTGCCTAATTATTACGAAACCTGAAGCTTCCAGAGGCACGTGAGACGAGAGATGTCTTGGAGCCATGAGCCTTAAGCTCAAACAGAAAGGTCTCAGCAAGGAGGAGGAAGTGGATAACCAAATCATAGAAGGAATGTAAAGCACTTCTTTGAGGACTAGAAGTGATTCTAAAGTCTGTTTTAAAGAAAATCCCTACCTCCAGGGACACAGGGGACAGGGACTTTTGTAGACCATTTTACCTTATTCACACTTACTTTATTTAAAATTCCATCATTTTTTCAAATTCACCAGACACATTCACCTCAAGGAACTGTCCAGCTGGGAACTCTAGAATGTTTCTTCACTTCACTGGAATTTTACTTTTTCTGGCAAGCTCAGGATAGGTGTCAGCTGGTCAGCTTTGACAAAATTTCTCACTATCATTTACTCTCTACACATAGAAATCTTTTGTATTAGGACAACATGAATACCAGCTTTATCTGTTCCTGGATTCTCATTTTATATTTCTGAGCCTCAATTATCATATAGTAAATATATATGGCAAATATATATTTCAGAGTACTCCGCAGCTTTTAAAAACTTAGCAAGTCAATAACAGACTAAGACCTCGCAGATAAGGCTCCATCCCTTATGCTCTTCACCGCAGTGAGAAAGGAGGAAAACCAACTGAAAATTCATTTCAACAAGAAATCACGGGTCAGTAGGAAAACACACAGAACCAACAGCAGCTGTCAAGTCTAACAGAAGGAGCAGATCACTAGTAAAATTAGGTAGATAAAAATTAGGTATGATAAATCACAAATAACACCTAGTGTAAATCATTTGATAAATTGTATGATCTTATCCTCTCAAGAAGACTGATTTGACCTTCAACACTGACTGTTATTCTAAAACTTCAGATGTTTTTTAGTATCATCTTCTTAATGAATTAAGAACATTTTTGTGAACATCATTAGTGTCTAATGTATATGCTGCTGATCTAAGAAAGAAATGTTTTTATTTTCCTTGAGCTATCTGAAGTCGCCGTTATATGTTTCTCAGTAAAAAGATACTTCATTTTATTATTTGTAGTTTATTTTCATGAAACTACTTGTACCATGTAGTAATCTTTATTTTGTTTAAGCAAAATTTAATATAATGAGTTTGTGTGCAAGGAATGCAGTCTAATTTCTGTTGTGGCTCATAGCCCTTCATCCTCTGAGGCTCATGTTTATGTTTTGCTGTGGGTAAAGTTACTGTGCATACAAATGCTTGGGATAAATTTGTTGCAAATCATAGAAAGCACATGACTGGGTTGAGCATGGCTGAAGTAATAATAGTAGGATTTGAAATATTCTCTTCTACTTCCAAAGATAGGCTATATTTCCAACGTGGTTATAAAGCAATTATTTTACAATTTTTTTTGCTATGCATTTGTTAACACAACAGAACAGAATATTTCTTAATGAGGTGAAAAGTAACTGTCTCAAATTTGAAAATTATATTAAAAACAATATTATTAAAACAAAAACTATTTATTAAACTGATTATTAAACTAAAAACTAATTACTAAAATTGTATTGGTCTGCCTGTTATTACCACACAGTATATGGCAAAGTAATATTGTTTAGAAAGCTCCATAAGATGAACTTTATGAAGTACCTGGAAGGTACATATATAAAAATTTAATCCCAAACTGAACAGGCATGTATTGCTTAAACTGAAGGATGCAGATTCTCAGATGTAGCTCCTCATGGTTTTTAAGGGTGTTGTGGTTTAACCCAGCTGGCAGCTAAACACCACACAGCCGTTCGCTCACCCTCCCCCCTCCCTCTCTGGGATGGGGGAGAGAAACAGGAAAGTGAAGCCTGTGGGTTGAGATAAAGACAGTTTATTAAGATAGAAAATAATAATAATAATAATAATAATAATGTGTACAAACAAGTGATGCACAATGCAATTGCTCACCACCCACTGACCGATGCCCAGCCCAACCCCCAGCAGCCGGCCCCCCACCCCGGCTAGCCACCCCTATATATTGTTTAGCATGACATCAGATGGTATGGAATACCCCTTTGGCCAGTTTGGGTCAGCTGTCCTGGGTCTGTCTCCTCCCAGCTCTTGCTGCACCCCCAGCTTGCCCACTGGCAGGACAGAGTGAGAAGCTGAAAAGTCCTTGACTTGGTGCAAGCTTTGCTCTGCAGCAAGTAAAACATCAGCATGTTATCAGCACTCTTCTCATCCTAATCCAAAACATAGCACCCTACCAGCTACTAGGAGGAAAAATAACTTTGTCCTAACTGAAACCAGGACAAAGGGAATAGTGAACTGTCCATAGAATCATAGAATCATAAAATCATAGAATATATGGAGTTGGTAGGGACCCATAAGGATCATCAAGTCCAACTCCTGGCACCACACAGGTCTACACAAAAGTTTAGACCATGTGACTAAGTGCACAGTCCAATCACTTCTTAAATTCAGACAGGCTTGGTGCAGTGATTACTTCACTGTGGAGCCTGTTCCAGTGTGCGACCAACCTCTCGGTGAAGAACCTCCTCCTGATGTCCAGCATAAACTTCCTCTGTCCCCACTCCTGCGGGTATAATCACTGGTGATTATGGAGACTAGGTCAGCACGTGCCTCTCCACTCCTCCTCGTGAGGAATTTGTAGACTGCTATGAGGTCTCCCCTCAGCCTCCTCTTTTTCAGGCTGAACAGGCCAAGTGACCTCAGCCACTCCTCATACGTCTTCCCCTCTAGACCCTTCACCATCTTCGTCGTCCTCCTCTGGACACTCTCCAACAGTTTAATGTCCTTTTTGTACTGTGGTGTCCAAAACTGCACACAGTACTCGAGGTGAGGCCACACCAGTGCAGAGCAGAGCAGGACAATCTTTTCCTTTGACCGACTAACAATGCCGTGCTTGATACACCCCAGGACATGGTTGGCCCTCCTGGCTGCCAGGGCACACTGCTGGCTCATATTCAACTTGCTGTCAAACAACCCCCCAGATCCCTCTGTGCGGGGCTGCTCTCCAGTGTCTTGTCACCCAGTCTGTACGTGTAGCCAGAGTTGCCCCATCCCAGGTACAGGACCCGGCACTTGATTTTGTTAAACTTCATGCGGTTGATGATTGCCCAGCTCTCCAATCTGTCTAGATCTCTCTGCAAGGCCTTTCCACCCTCAGCTGAGTCTACAACTCCTTGTAGAAAACTCCTGTTCTCTAATTCACATTGAAGAAGAAAAAATCCTGCTACTATTACTTTACTTTTCACATTTGTTTGTTAGCTTAGTAAACATGGAAAAAAACTAAAAGTGAAGGAAATAAACCTCAGCAATCCTCATAACTCTGCTAACTTCAGTTATCATAACCTTCTGTCAAAAAGACTGTAAAATCCATTTATATACAAATAAAAAATCCAATTAAAAAAATAATCCCGCTGACAAGAAGTGAATATCAGAAGACCTGTTTAGGGAATCACCAATTAAACTGAGGACCTGTTCATTGTGCCTGAAAATCCACTTGAAGAACTACTTCAAAATCCCCTCAAAAATAGTAAACTCTGTCTTTTTTTGCATATGTTCCTTAAACATCTTAATAAATCTCAAATGTAAGGACTGAAAATTAGTTATTTTTTTTTTTTTTTTTTAAAAAAAGAACATAAGCCAAACACATGAAATCTGAATAACCAGAAAACTTATTTTTATAAGACATATATTCATTTTTCTTCAAAGTATAAAAGCTATTGATCAGGTGTTTGCTATCACTGTGCTAGACAGTTCAGTGTTTTATGGAATACCAGCTAAAGCTGAGATTAGATCTTCAAGTTATTGTTTATAGTAGTTGCTAGAATACTTCAGAGTACAGTAGTTGAAGAAATGCTACTCCTGACAAGAGTAGCAGTTAAATTAGTTTAGTATACAAAGACACTAAAATTCTTACACATATACCTCAATATCAAATAACATAATGGACTATGTTCAGTTAGTGGAAATGTTAGTCTGCCTTCTTTCATCACCCTCAACAGCAGAAGTTTTTTTGACTGATAGTAGCAGGAACGATATTTCAGTGGGAAGTATTCACACGCTAATGTCTGTTCTCCAGAATGAGTTACCTCCTGGTAACATATATGTGACTTGAAATTCTTTAGATCATTAACATTTTTTTTCCTTTTGCTTAGTCTTCATTGTATTTGCTGCAAATTTCTTCAAAAAACAAAAAACAAAAAACATTTCTTGTTAAATTATATTTAAAACAACAACAACAAAAACACACACACAAAAAAATCTTGATATAGTTAAGTATCGTGTCTGTATATCCCTTGTCCAGTCTGCATTAGATAGTTGCACTCATTTTGACTAAAATAAAAGTTGACTTCACTTCTTTGGGATGAAGAG
Organism: Stictonetta naevosa; assembly: GCA_011074415.1. Classification (NCBI taxonomy): domain Eukaryota; kingdom Metazoa; phylum Chordata; class Aves; order Anseriformes; family Anatidae; genus Stictonetta; species Stictonetta naevosa. The sequence continues at coordinate 104,442,275 of CM021697.1, forward strand.
AAAAAAAATAAAAATAAAATCAAAACAAAGCAAAAAACCAACCCACCTTTGGAATTTGATATTTCTACTGAAAAATGTAATTGAAGAAATAGTCCAAAGGATATTTTTTAGTTCTCAAACCTAGAAAAGGTGTGTATATATATATAAACTTCACATTTAACTTTAGGAGAAGTATATTAACTTTTGTAATAATAAATAATGTTTTAAATTTTGGCAATTGCTAACATTTCTTGATTTATTTTATTTATTTATTTATTTTTTTCTGTGACCCCTCAGTTGAATAGACAGGTGTTCAGGAGAAAGTATTTAACTTTTGTTTAGAATTCATTGTTTTCATGTTTCTCAAAACTTTATGATTGTTTGAAGAAGTATTCTATGGATGATCAGCCACTTGAATGTACCTGTTTCTCTGAAATAATGTGAAGGTTAACAGAAGGTTAAAAATGTTTTATGGTTTCACTGTGCCAACTGAAACAAAACCAAATTTGAGCCATTAGCAAGTTAAAAGGAGGCTATCCAAAGAGTTTTCACAATGCTCCCATCTATGGAAAAATGTTTGTTTTTCCCTGTGTTTCATGTGTGATCACCAGTCAGTGACAGACATTCAAAACAGATGTACGCAATTAGCAAACCCACAATTCTTGATTGGTGTCTCTTGATGCATGTCTCTTGATGTGTTTATACTCACATGCAGCTATTGCCTGAAGAACGGATTCCAGGTTAAATTTACCAATTATATACGCTGTTTGCTGAACAGGCTTGCTTGGGTAATTAGCATTCCTGGGAAAATATAAGCTTTTTTTAGAACCTGATCATCTTCCTTGATGCCTAGTCCATTAGCTTTCTGTTAGTCTATTTTCCATTGCAGCTCCCATATTGAATCTGTATCTAGCAGACAAAACAGTTTGGTCTGTTTCTTAGGAAGACCTTGACTTCATCAGTCAAGATAATATGTGCTTTGTAGTCAGCCTGACTTTTGTTTGCTTACTCATTGAAAAGAAAGTAAAATCTTCAGAATACTAAGAACTTAAAGTCTCTCAGGTAACATATTTGTTTAGAAAATCTGATTCAATGATATCTGAGTTAACCACTTCAAATTTAGTTTAAGCAGCCTATGAATAAACATATTCTTAGAGTACACCACTAAAATGTTTGTGGGGTAAGAATCTTAAGATAAAAAAATGATATCATGGACCTGATTGCATCTCATGACTATTGATATAACTTATGGTTTGGGAGTGAGCGGCTGTTTTTTTAATGTTTTGAATAAGACTATGACATTGTAAGTGCTTCAGTAGAACTGAGGACTAACTGCTGCAATTTGCAGAAGTATACCCTTGCAGAAGTGTAACATTCCTTCTTCCCAGTTTTCTTCTGCTTCCACATTTTCACATTGACATTTTATTGTCAAGACATATTAAGGGAAATTTTATTTTGAATTCTTACTCATATAATGCAATGTCTAGACAAGGTCTTGAAAAGGTATCACCAGTGAATATACATTTAGAAATAGTTCCTAACAAGTTATAATATACTTTTAGAAACATTACCTCATCTGTTTTATCAGCCTTTATCTTATCCCAACACTATATTCAATTCTGTTTCCCCTGCCTTCTCTTACTCTCCTCTGGTGGTGAATGGCTTCTGGAAAATACTGGGTGTGGATAGACTTCCTTGCTCACTAGGGAAGAGAGGAGTTTTCCCATCCCAAGTGTTAGTTGCTATTGTTCCTCATACCCTTCTGAAACACATAAAGAAACTCTATTCTTTCCAATATCACTGTTTTCAACATAGGACTAGTGGGGGAAAAATAATTTAAATCATGAAGTCACAAGTAGAGTTAGTAGAGTTTAAAATACTCCACTAAAATACAGAGAAAATATATATTATCAGGCACATGAACATACACCATCCTTAACATCTGACCATAGATTTTTTATTTCTTTGTGAATTAGTTAGGACTATTATTGACAGTAGATATAGAGAGCATAACTTTTCTGCCTCAGCAAAGTCAGTTTAACGGGAAAATAGTGTCTCTTCATGCTTTTGATTAAATTCTAAATGTTCATCCTTGTCACTCAGTGGGACTCATCGGTTGTAATGAAAAAATGCATTCCATTTGATCAATGAAGAGCTTTTTGCATGGTAAAATAGTCAACTGCTAGCTATCCAATATAAAACATACAAGGGTGTATTGTGTATTTTCATGTGAAGAAAGGGGACTCCGCTTATTCCCATATGGGATTTATCATTAGCCTCTCTTATACTCATCCTGAAGATGGAAAAAAATTAAATTACATGAAACTCATAAGAGTTGCTGTTAAAATATTTTGTTGGATTTTCTTCAGATCATGGAGTTATCACAAATGTACTGGAGGGAATGTCAATACAATGTTTAGTTGTCTAAAGTTTTAAAAGATAGTCATCATATTTTTATAGTAAAAACAGATGTGATTTGAGCTGAACAATAAAGACATTATTTCTGAAAGTAATATATTGTACCCTTCTTATTGTTAAGAAACAAACCCTGTTGTTACCTTTCTTGAATATGATTTTTTTTTCCCAAAATTATTTCCTGTATATTTGACACTTGCAATATGTTAAATATATAGCGGGAGGTGTGAAGTAAGGGGAATAAAAAATACTGATGCAACCAGTCCCCCCCCCTTTTTTTTTCTTCCCCTGTTTTCTGAAATACCTGTATGGTTGGGAGGGATTGGAAACAGTGTAAGAATGTTTTAAGTAGAATTTCTATCCAAACACCTGCTTTATTCATGCTTTCAAAGTGAAAGCATGACATGAACATATTTTATTTGAATATCACCTCTGAGCATGCCATAAAATGTAAGAGTATCTTTAAAAAAGTCACGATAAACAGGGATATATATTTGTCTGCACTTTTAAACAAGTCTCTTTTTAGAATGTTTCAGCTATAGCACAGTCTCAATGAGAGTGAGAACATTGCTAAATTCAATATTTATAACATCACCAACATTAAAATGTCTACATTTTAAAGAAAAAAAAAAAAAAAAAAAAAAGATATCCTGATAAAGATTTAAAGAAATTCTGGATGTGCACTTTGTAGTATATATTTAGTTCTTTACACCTAATTCTTGTTCTGTACAGTTCACCAATATTTTCACATAAAATATACCTAATTCCTGCAACAGCCAAATGTTCTGTAAGAAAGTTAATACTCTTAGCTTCTTTAAAATGTTCTCCCTCACATCAGCATATATTATGAAAGTATTTGCATTTTCAAGTGGAAACTATGATAAATCCTCAAAGATTTGACTGTGAATGATTATCAGGAATTGGGTAGAAGGAGTGAATACATCCACAATTGTGTTTAAAAGTAGCTTGCTCAGAACTTACACATCAAATAATTAATTTATATCATGCAAAATATTTTGAATACTGACCAAAAACTGTTGTTACTTACATATTATGAGAGGAGAGATTCTAATTAGAGAGAGAAAACCAACTGTGATCTTATTCAAACATCAAAATTTTGCTATTATCCTCATAAAAGGCAGTTTTACTTTACCAAAAAGCTACCAATTGTAGGCTATGCTACAATTTCCAATACTTGGAAATATGCTTTCAAGTTGTGTTTTATAAAGCTCTCCCACAGTCAAAAGACAGCCTACCATTCCTTCAAATCCCCATTTAATAATTCAAATTATCTGCCCCCTCTGATTCTGTTCATATTTTCCCCATTTTCACATACCTAATATTAACTGAAGCTGGCTTACAGAAAATGAATGCTTTGATCACTCACTCAACTAATTTGATCAATAAAAAATATTTTGGATAGCTAAAGTGAAAAATACCACAGTAAGTGAAACCCACCCTTTGAACTTTAGCACACATTGATACTTGCTCACTGTTATTTTCCCAGGCTTCTGTAGACCTTTTTTTGTTGTGACGAAAGCAATACTGAAGAAATGTGACTTCCACTTATTATTTCAAAAGGCGTGCCGGGACAAAGAGGGAAATGGAAACTTCTGCTTATTGGGGAGGAAGGCCAGGGAGGAGTGTTTTTTTCTTTCTTTTTACTTGGAAAAAGATCCATCTTTATTAGGAAGAATTTTATTCCATATGAAAAGAGACAAATCAAATTTTATGCAGTGAAATTTCCTTTGTCAAAAAATCATATCGTGACTTGCCATATTGCCTCAGAGGAGATAGAAATTGTCCGATTTATGTACAGGTGAGTACATATGTAGTTACATGGAAAAAAAGATCTTTTATCTGACACTGTTCCACTGACATAAGATCCAAGCACTTCATCATTTTATTGAATTTTTTTTTGATTTTTAAATGAAAAATAATATTTTTTATTAAATAATTTTTATTTCATTCCTCTTTATTTTGTAAGGATTTATGGATACCAAAGAGTCATATTAGTATTTAGCCTTATAACTTCCATTAAAATCCATGGCAACTAGATGCTGAAATAACTGACATCAAGAGACATATAGGATCCAGGACCAGATAAAATTTATGCTGAATCAAAACTATTATAAGAAACAGTGTAATAAATATAAATTGTTTTTAAAGAATAAAGACACATGAGAAAAACAATAAAAAAAACCCAAACCAAACAAACAAAAAAAAACACAACATGGTTCAATGACTAGATTGCAGATTTAGCAGAGTTGCAAGATCACGATCTATATTTATTATGTTAGGACAATAACAAAAAATGCCTCCCAAAACTATTTTCAGAAGTTCTAACCACTCTTCCCAGTTTATATTTTCCCATTTAAAAGTTGATATAATTTATAAATTATATAAATATAAATATATAAATTATATATCATATTATATAGTAAATATATTATTAATAATAAATGTATAATATATAATATATAATGTATATAATAAATATATTATGTAATAAATTATATTTATATAAATATATAAATATATAAAATAAATTATATTTATCCTATTTCTAACTGAAGAAATAACTTCTTTAACTGTGATAATACTAGATCTAGAACTGAAGACAATATTTGTGTGTATTAGAATATCTTTTTTATTATTTTTTTAATTATTTTTTTCTATTTTGACTCTTATTTTCCATTCTCAACTACTTGGTCTATTCCCCACTTTGTATTCATCAGTTCCTTTCTTTACATCTTTTTTCTACCTTTCTTCAGCATTCTCTCCATCCTCTCCAGGAAATAATGACCTTACTGGAAAGTGAACCAATGAAATTGATGTGAATACTTTCAAAGATTCACAAAGGTTAATTTGGGATGAGGCAAGAAATTTGGTCATTCCCAATAATGTTAGTTACACCGTTGAGATAGGTAAGATTATTTTAGGCAAGGTTTTTGCTCAGAATTAGGAACCTTCTATCCACCAGACTGTGGAGAAGAAAATATGTTTTAATAACATTCCCAAACTACCTTCACCCTCTGCAATAGTTTTTGCAGGATCTAGAGCTAGGAATGTCTAGGCTAAGTGGAATTAATTATAAACAAAAATGCTTAAGTCACAGGACACACAGTATCTCAGCCAGCAATACAGAACTATATTTTTTCTGTGAAGAAAAAAGGATAGAACTGCTACAAAAGATGTAACTTGAAAAATGTGCAGATTGTCCTCTCAAGAGAGGGAGGGGAAAGACAGAACCATTGACTGCCAGTTCGCATAGCAATTAATTGCCAGTTCATATAGCATTTAATGAAATACACTGCAGATTAACTCCAAAACTGATTTTAAATTGAACAACATTGTGATGATAACTAAATTTTGGACTACATGAGAGGCTTAGATCCACATTCAGCTCAGTACCTTCACAAAACAATTAATTTCATAATTGCTTTCTATTGCAAATTCTGGAAAACATACATGTAAGGAAAAATTGTAGAGCACTCTGAATATTTTGTTTTCTAAACACAGTTATGCAGATTTGAAGAAGAGGTATGGCCACACTGTTATATATTTGCACATCTAGTTGTGCGGCTTCTAGTTATTTGTCACAAGCAATACATCTAACCATTCAAAGCCAGAAACAACCCTCCCTAAACCGGATTTTCTCTTTCACTTCCTGGTCACAGCATATAAGATTCTTAAATTCAGTTCATTTCCCTGTGTAGCTTCCCACAGAAAATAAGAAAATAAAGCTGTTTGTTTACTATGCCCTTAAACAATTATGAGAAGGTTTTTGTTTTGTTTTGTTTTGTTTTGTTTTCCCTGCTCTTTGGTTTCCTCCCCGTATCTGATCTTTACTAAAATTAGTTGCTCACTTTAGCTTTCTATATGACACACTGTGAAGTGTCTTAATTAACAGTTGACTCAACCATAATTGACTCAACTTTCCAAACAGTAGTTTTGTTTTATGAAGGACTTGATAAATCAAAGTTAATAAGTAATTAAATTGACTTTGGTAGGATGAATTATCATAAAGTGAAGTCACAATTAAACAAAATTACACCTCTGCCAAAATAGCTATCAAATGCTGATTAGCTGTCAGTGTAATTCTTCTAAATCCAAACAGAACGTATGACAGCAGCCTTCTAGACTGCATTATTTCATTCGTATAAGAAAATGCTTATAAAGTCTACCGGAGAGAGAGAGAGAGAGAGGGGCTGAGAGAGAGAGAGGGAGAGAGGCTGAGAGAGAGAGAGGGAATTTTTATTCCCATTTGATTTGTAATTGCTGACAATTAATTGCATTACTGTGAATATTATGACCATACTTTTCCTCTGTGCCAGGCAGGCTTTGCAAGGAAGTAGAACTGTAAAAGGGTCATCCCTAATATCATTAATAAAAACATTAATATTTAACTTAATATCTTCCAAGGAATAATTATTCTCTCTTTTTATATTCTGCCACATTTCAGTATATAACATTCAGTCATCTCAGAGGCTGATTCACTTTCTTTCCTACTTCATTTGCAGGATGCACATTTCATGGCAATTAAACAAGTATGGTAAAAGAAAAATAAAAAATATCTTCATACCTACTTAGTGCAAAGGGTAAGAATCACCAAGAAAACATTGATAGATGAGAGCTTAGTGGCAAGAATCTGCACCATGGCATAGAGTAAGATACTGAACATTTCTCATCTGCATCTTACAGAAAACACAGAAAAGACAGCAGCCAGCTGGAGGTAAGAGCATGACATATTTCTAAAAATGACCCGATGCTTTGCCAACCCAAGATAAAGCACAGTGTGTGAGCATATATGAGGTATCTAGGGAATAGTCTGCTAGATAGATCTCACTTCCTGATACCTCCCCAGAGTATTTCAAACATGCATGAACAAGAAATAATCTGGTTTACTATCGATGCAGTGACTGCATCCACAGTTAAATAACAGAGGGTATAAAAATGTAACTCAGGTTTTCTGCCAGCTAATAACTGACATATTATTCCATCTTGCATTTTCCTGAGGGCATTGGCACTTCATTTGTCAAAGGCAGCCTCATTTTATAACCAGTATTTTTTATGTTTAAACTTTTCCATACATATATCCTAGAAAATAAAGAAGACGCTGACTATTGGTAAACTCTTAAATGAATAAACTAAAGTCTGATGTAACACACCAGAGTTTGGACTCATAGTTAGGTATCAACCTGTAGTAGATGTTAAGAGCCTTGGGAAAATAAGAGATATTTTATATTAGACTTGTTAAAGAAGCAGAAAATAATTTCTGGCCCCAAGGAACTCAGTCAGAGTGCTCAGATCACAATAAGGAGATGAGACAAATATAACAGAGGGGAGAATTTAGGACAGTAAGAAAGCATTGAAGCAAAGCTAGAAGAAAGAAGAAAGAAATACAGATCACCATTTACCTGAAAGGATAGCTCCTGACTGTTGAATAATTGTTTTGGTTTGTTTTGGTTTTGGTAGTGGGGGTAGATTGCTTTTTGTTTATTTATTTATTTTTAAAGGGCAGATTTAAAAATAAGTAAAGGCAGTGGCTTTACGACTTAAAGACTCAGTGCTTTACAAGAGCCCACAATATGTGATAGATGATCTGTGGGGCAAGAACCAGATGTATTCAGATTTGTAAATTTACATGTATTGAATGAAAAGACATACCTCTTTCCTATTTAGATGATACTTAACTTCTTACTGCTCCTGAACAATTGTTGCCTCTCCCAGTTGACAGGGTGTGCTTTACAAAGATGTGCAATACTTTGCTATTACGTAGAGATTAAAATATTTAAGTTCAGACATGATTTGGCTTTCTCCACAGCTGCAAGTAAGATTTTTCCATTAGTTTTTTGCTGTGTGAGTGATGGTTTTAATATTCTTACGCTGTAAACACCCAGCTTACAAAACAGACAGATGACTAAAATGATGACAACAGTCCTTTGCAATGAGAGGTAAAGAAAATACTACATCTGGGAGAATGTGATGAAAACAATTCTCCTAGGGAATTCTCAAACAAAGCATAAAGGCTAACTCACCTAAGATGAAAGAAAATCTAGCTATGAAATGTGAATTTTTTGTTGTTGTTGTTTTGGTTTTTGTTTTATGCCTTTTTTAAAGGGTGTTTTTGAAGTGATTTTTTTCTCTCTCTTAACAAATGGATCAATACCTCCTTTTTTGTTTAAAAAGAAACTTTGCTTTTTTTTTTGATATTTAACAAATGAAAACTGAGAACAAGGTTAAATATTGACTTCTGAGACTTTTGTTAAAAATCTCACATTTTCAGAAAAAATACTATCCATGCAGAATTTAAAAGCCAGTCGGAGTATTAGTTTTCTTTCACAGCACACCAATACTAGCACTTAAAAAGAACAATATATATGTATATCAAAAACTAACTATTGTCACATCTTACCCCAAGCCAATGTTCCTCCTAGACTTATACCTTTGACACCATGCCATATCAAGGAGTTAAATTTATTCTCAGACAAATATTAGGGCTAACTCTTGTTACCTTGTGACTTTCGTAAAAGCAGTGGAAATGCTCTGCAGATCCATACCTGAAGTGTGATACATGGCAGCTTTTCAAGAAACTAGTGTCAGAGCACAAACTTCCTCTTCTGGGTGAAAATCTGAGAGGGGGGGAAATGGTTGCACACTGGAAAAAAACTTCAACATTTCTTCAGACAAGAATCCTCAAATGTTGTTTACATAAATTGAAGCAATATTTTTGCTTTGGCTCTTCAAAACAAACTCAAGATGACTTTCCTCAAGTTCTCTGAACCCTGACAGCCCTAGGAGCCAAGCAGCTTAGATTCATCCCATGGCTGGAAATCTGGCTCCAGACAGGCAAATTGTTGGTGAAGTAGGCAAGTTTCCATGGAAACCTGCCTAGTTTCTGTCAAGAGTAACTAAGAAAAACGAACTTGTTCCCACAGAATGTTTTGATGATATTGAATCAGCATTTTTTCAAACAGTTCTATTAATAAACTACCTAGACTTGTATCTGCGGGCTAGTTTTTAAAAACTGACTTAATGCAGAGTAACATATTGTGATCTCAAAGAAAGCAAATAAGTCTCTACTGACTTTCTTATCAGGAGTTAATCTTCCAAGGCATTATTCTTTCCATCTGGCCAAAACACTGACACTTTTTTATATATAATATATATAATATAATACATATATAATTGTGTACATACTTGTGTAAAGTTGTATAAACTCACAAATCCCCCCATTAAAAGTAAACTCTGTTCCTTAGTTTAGGCATTGTTTGCTTATGAATTACTACTAATTCATGTGTCTGTAAAAAGGCTTCTGAGCCTATATGAAATAAGACATTAAAATGTTACTATTTTATTAACTAGTTATTTGAAGAGCCTTTATACTGACTGAATACCAAAGACTCCAACACACTGTTCCATGACAGAGTTTTAAACAGCATAACAAAATAGATACACAGTTGATCAGTTGATAAAGCCAAATGATAATAATAATAATAAACAGAGATCTTAATGTTTCAGGAAAACAATAAAATCAGTAAAATCAGGATTATGCATTGTGAGGTGGAGGTGAGTGCATTGAGTGTGATAAAAGTTTAATACATGATCACTTAGTGACTAAACTTTACTGTGATAAAACACAGGACAGAAACAGCTGATAGCCCATATTTATCAGTAGAAGACACAAGAACTATATTCTGTCAGCTGAAACTACAGGCTGCATTTATCATACCCTTTAAAAGGAAAGCATATAAAGGAAAGGAAAAGTTGGGAAACATGCAATATGCCTTTCACTGTAACAGCAGTAATATGATATGTGCCTCATTTGTGAGTAATTTATACCCTTGAATATCATTGATGGAGACCCCTGGAAGCAGAGTTTCTGTCACAGTTAGGGTTTCCTACATTCACACATTTTGCTTGCAGAAGGGATTACAAAATGATTATCCTGACACGATTTCTCACAACTCTGCAATGCCCAGATTTTTATCTTTCAGCGTCTTTAAAGGAAATATGAGTATGGGTTTCTTTCCACAATTTTTGTTGTTGTTGTTGTTGTTGTTTGTTTGCTTGTTTCTCTTTGTGGGTGGGGTGATGGGATGTAAAATTAGATTTTACCACCATGCAATTTACTCATTTTACACCTGAGAACCTCTAGGGCATGTTGTATAATATTGCATTCAAGGGTGCTAGCTTTAGTTTAGATGAAAAAGAGGAGGCAATTGCCTGGCCTACAGTCTTTGTATATTAAAAATCATGAAAGAATGCATTAACATTACATTTTTTTTTTTTTCTGCTCATAAATTTCTGTTGAAATTCTACTTTTGAAAAAAATGAAAGTATTTGTGCTTTTGTCTGAATTGAGAACTATTCACAATTTTTGCTTGTGTCGGGGTTTTAATAGAAACTCATCTGGCATCATACAATTAGATCAGAATTCATACATGATGTTTCTCAAAGATACTTAGGAATTTGTGGAAATAACAACCTATGTAGAACTTTTATACTTTTCAAAAAATGTGAATAGCAATGCTAGAATTGTTATAGCAAATACCAGAACTAAAATATCTTTGAAAGATAATTTGCCTAGTGGTGTAGTACACCTAATTAATGTCGACCCAATTACAAGTTAATTGCAATCACTAACAGTCATAGATCAATTACATACAGTAAAAGCATATATAGTAGATAATATAAATAAACATGCTGGACAACTGTTGTGTTGCCAATGAATTGTTGCACCATTACAAACTAACATGCAAACCGGAACAGAGGCCAACATTTTCTCAGAGTGTGTTCCTAAGGATTGGCACTAGATTAATTTCAGTTCATTACTATTCTCAATCACATAAAAGGCATCCAGAACAGCAGGATATAATCTTTATTGTATCTGACGTCAGTAATTTAAGACAGATAAAGAGATTTTTCTTGATATTTCATCCCCTTAAGGCCTTCTCTGTTCAGAGCAAAGGATTCTTTGGAATATCAAACCTAACAAAGACTTAGTTAGGTGCTGGAAATGAGGTTGTCATTTTTTAGTCAGGGGAATTACAGTTTTTCCTAAATGAAAATAAAGCTTTAAGTTCAAAGATGAAGTAGCAAGATTACCTTGGCGCATAGGATTATAAACCTGTTCCTTCTTTTTCCAATTTAGACTATAAAACTTTTATATGTGTTACGATATTCTCTAGTAATTTATCTCTCCTATCAATGTTCATCACATTAACTACCCTCACTAGGTAAATAGTCCATATACCCAAGAAATAGTCCAAATCACTCTACGTCAACACATTATATCTTTGGCCTGATTCTAAGGTCAGCAGTTCCTATAGCTTGTTCCACTAGTAGCTTGTTCCTAGTAGCTTGTTCTACTGTAGTCTGTCCTACAACAATAAGTGTTTGCCCTCAATTTTTAATCTTCCCATACCTTTTTCTACTTGCTGACATATCTAGCTGTCTCCCTAGTGGGCTCTAACACTTCTACTATTAGAAGGATTTAGCACAGTCCCTCTTCTGTTCATCTTTCATGCCTCTAAAAAATTCAGTAAGCTCACTATGCTAAGTAAAATTGAAAACAAAACAAACAAACAAAAAACAAAAACAAAAACAAAAACAAAACAAAACAAAAAAACTAAAACACCTACCTATCAACTGGAAAGGCAACTAAATAGGTACAGGCTTGTCTGATTCTTGGCCCTTTGATGAGCCAGACTTAAGATCATAAGATAATTTATGTTCAAATGGGATGGGATTTCTGCACAACAAATACCAGACACAAATTAATAAATGACATATTAAATCTAGGCATCAATCTCATACTTTCTATGATGAAAGTAACATGGAAAACAATTGTCTAGTGATAAGATTTCATTCACGATCAGGTAATTGGACATGAGATTACCAATTGATTTCTAAGGCACTGAAATGTTAGTTTTTCTACACTAGATTTGAAAGACATGCTGTGAAGGAGACAAAGCTTCCTTCCCTAATCTAAGTGAGTTTTGGTATAATGTTTGGTCAATAACCTTTGGTAAAAACCTTTAAAAACACAGCTATTTGTACACCTGACACAAATTTCTTCAGAAGCTATTTCTAAGCAATCCCTCAATTGGTACCTAGAGGAGTAGGGCGTCAGATGCAAGCTGCATTAAGTTTCACTGAGCACAGAATGGAGGAAAGCACAGAGCTGTAGTGGGTTTACGTGGCAAGGTTTTGGTAGCAGGGAGCCATAGGGGTGGCTTCTGTGAGAAGGATCTAGAAGCTGCCCCATGTGTGGTAAGGGCCCCACTGCTGACCAGAGCTGAGCCAATAAGTGATGTTGTTTTGCACCTCTGTGAGAGCATATTTAAGACAGAGGGGAAAAAAAAAAAAAAAAAAAAAAAAAAAAAAAAAAAAAAAA
>CM021697.1:104455170-104560558 GCA_011074415.1 Stictonetta naevosa
AAAAAAAAAAAAAAAAAAAAAAAAAAAAAAAAAAAAAAAAAGCACTGTGCCACACAGCAGCTGGGAGAGTGAGAGGAGTGAGGAACAGCCTTAACAGCCTTGCAGGAGCCAAGGTCAGTGAAGAAGGAGGGGGAGAGGTGCTCCAGGCACTGGAGCAGAAGTCCCCTGCGGCCCATGGTGAGGACCATGGTGAAGCAGGATGTCCCCCCTGCAGCCCATGGAGTACCACGGGGGAGCAGGGTTCCACGCTGCAGCCCGTGGAGGTGGACCTGCACCGATGGAGACTGCAGCCTGTGGAAGACCCCTGCCGGAGAAGATTCCGGGCTGGACCTGTAGGTCATGGAGAGGAGACCACACAGGAGCAGGTGACCTAGCAGGAGCTGCTGCCCGTGGGGGACCCAGGTTGGAGCAGTTTGCTCCCGAGGGATGGAGCCTGTGGTACGGACCCATATCTGGAGCAGTTCTTGAAGAGCTGCTGCCTGTGGGACGCCCACGCCGAATCAGTTCAGCAAGGACTGCATCCCATGGGAGGGACCCCACAGAACAGTGGACGAGAGTGACTGAGAAGGAGTGGCGGTGAAGAAGGGCTATAGACTGACCATAACCCCCATTCCCCCATTGCCCTGTGCTGCTCGGGGTAAGTAGGTGGAAGAGGGTGGATTGGGGGGAGGGGAGGGGAGAGGGGAAGGTGTTTTTAGTTTCTTTCCTTTGTTTCTCATTTCTCTAGCTCATTAGTAATAGGCAAAAAATCTTACTATCTCCCTATGCTGAGTCTGTTTTGCCCATCACGATAATTACTGCGCGATCTCTTCGTCCTTATCTCAACCCTTGAGCCCCTTTCATTGTATGTTCTCCCTGTTCCTCTTTGAGGAGGGGGAGTGAGAGAGCAGTTGAGGTGGAGCTTGGTCGCCCACCCGAGTAAAACCATCACAAGAGCTCTAGGAGAAGTCACACACATGCACACCTATGCTACCATGGAAGGGCTTTTTGGAAGCTTCTGGGCTCTTCCCAGGCCAGGCTCAGTAAATCAGCTTTGTGCTGGCAGTGCCTTCCCTAAATTGTACACTCAAGTTCCTCCAACAGGCACTGGCTGCCTGCATGCAGCCCACCCCTCCCTGACATGAGGTGCCGCAGGGCTGCCCCCAGAGGGAACAGTGAGAAATGGGTCTTGGCTGGAGCACCCACATGGGTCACTCTGGGACATCTGTCTGCATGCAGGCAGGACTGCCCAAGTGCAAGCAAGGCCGCAGCACTCTGGTGCTCACTGGAGCACATGTGACACCGGTTTTAGCCACCAAAGCCCTTAGGCTCCCATAACCAGGCATATAAATAACACTGCTTGGACACTAGCAGGTGCTGGGTTATTGTGAGTGCACAGGTGTTAAAACATAGGCAGATGTTTGTAATGTCAAGATTACCTGAAAGTGTCAGCACTAAAAGTTCATCTTTGATTAACAGGTCATCAGTGTCAAACAAGTATGTAAAATGATGAATGCTCATGAAAACCAAAATCGTGGGAAATTATGTCTGACTATAATTGTATTCTGTATTTCACACCCCCCCATAATATGAGTGTTGTGTGGGTAGAGGAAAAAAGCAGGAAAACATTGCCCAGTTGTTAAAACCACCCCTATGGTTGTGATACATTGCCCTCTGCCTGCCATACAGAGCTGTCTTTCAGATGAGAGGCCAGGGCACTCAGCCAGACCCCATAATTTGGCCTGTGTAAGCTCACAGTGCATAATACATGCAAAGAGTGAGACAAACAATCCAAGCGGCTGTGAACTACTCTGAAAGATAAATGTAGGCAGTGGATTTATTATATATCTTTTCCCCTCTGAAAACGGTTGGCCTGTCATGATCAGCCAAAATGTGAACCCTAAGAGCTAGTGTTCTATTACAGAGAAATTTTTGGTATGCTGACATTTATTCCAAATAGAGCAATCCCTTATGAATTCATAGCCTCCTGAATTTTCACTTCTAGGGAGAATCGTGCTCTGTAAAACATTTGCCTTTCTTCTTACTGTACTGTATTTCAAACTCATATTGCAGCATCAAATACCTCAAGTAGGTCACTAGGAGAACAAGAACCAAGTACTAAAAATTACAGATATCTTGAGGTTTCAACTGTTAAGAACTTTATCTCCTTCCCATCCTCTTCTGCAGAAAGAAACTGCTTTTTCTAGCAGTTTCTAAACCCAATCCCTACAGTAGTATGTCCAATTGAGCCAACTTGCTTATAGTTTGGGTTTATTATCAGATTTAGCTTAATAATTGTATAAATATAAAGTGAAAGTGTGAGCTTACAAATTTGTATGTTTTGTATGACACTTTTAAAAATAAATAAATAAATAAATAAATAAATAAATAAATAAATAAACTTAAAAACACAACTAACTCATGGATCCAAAAGCCTAAAAGTCATTATACCAAAAGATGAATAAATCATAACATATTATGAAGTAATTAAATATAGAATCATAGAATATCCCGAGTTGGAAGGGACCCATAAGGATCATCAAGTCCAATTCCTGGCACCACACAGGTCTACACAAAAGTTTAGACCGTGTGACTAAGTGCACAGTCCAATCGCTTCTTAAATTCAGACAGGCTTCGTACAGTGACTACTTCACTGGGGAGCCTGTTCCAGTGTGCAACCACCCTCTCAGTGAAGAACCTCTTCTTGTTGTCCAGCCCAAATTTCCCCTGCCTGAACTTAACACTATTCCCACGGGTCCTATCACTGGTGACTAAAGAGAATAGATTGGCACCTGCCTCTCCACTCCCCCTCGTGAGGAAGATGTAGACCGCTATGAGGTCTCCCCTCAGCCTCCTCTCTTTCAGGCTGAACAGGCCAAGTGACCTCAGCCACTCCTCATACGTCTTCCCCTCTAGGCCCTTCACCATATTCGTGACCCTCTTCTGGACACTCTCCAACAGTTTAATGTCCTTTTTGTACTGTGGTGTCCAAAACTGCACACAGTACTCGAGGTGAGGCCGCACCAGTGCAGAGCAGAGCAAGACAATCACTTCCCTCGACCGACTAGCGATGCTGTGCTTGATACACCCCAGGACACGGTTGGCCCTCCTGGCTGCCAGGGCACACTGCTGGCTCATATTCAACTTGCTGTCAAACACAACCCCCAGATCCCTCTTAGTGGGGCTGCTCTCCAGCATCTAATCTCCCTGTCTGTCTGTATAGCAAGGGTTGCCCCATCCCAGGTGCAGGACCCGGCACTTGGTTTTGTTAAATTTCATGAGTTTGGTGATTGCCCAGCTCTCCAATCTGTCCAGATCTCTCTGCAAGGCCTTTCCACCCTCAAGAGAGTCCACAACTCCTCCAAGTTTGGTGTCATCAGAAAATTTGCTCAAAACACCTTCTAGTCCTACATCCAAATTGTTTTTAAAAACATTGAAGAGGAATATGGAAGTTTCTGAACTTTTCTGGCCTGAAGTTGGTATTTAAATTTACAAATTTCCCCTTGAATTGTCACTCAGAATGCAGTTCTGACTTGGGGGGCAGGGTTTGTGGGTGGGGTGTTGAGGGAGAAGCAGCAGTGTTTGTATATGACAGGTTATCCCATGTGGAAACAAAACAAAACAAAACAAAACAAAACAAAACAAATATTGTGTAACTATCACATGAAACACTAAATAGCTGATTCTGGCTTTCAATTTGTATGGAAAGATCAGAGATTTGAGTAAGTCCCATTTACATCTTATTTATACATTTTGTCATTGCCCCAAAACCAAGTTTATTATTGGATTTTTGTTTCTCTTCTTCAAATGTATATGTCTTCTGTTTCATTTGTATTCATAAAGGCCACTGCTCTCTTAACAGAGGGTTTTACTAGGACGAATAGCAGGAACATTGAGTTTTATCAGATTTTTTCTTCTTACTGTACTTAATTTTCCTAATATGAATGATAGTGCAGTTCCAGCTGAACCTTAATGAGGTTTGAAAAGATGTCAAAAATTGTTGACAGCAGTTTTTCAGATACTCATTCCTGGCACCCAGTTCAGACACTGGATATAATTAGAATAGGAAGTAAAGACATCATAGAAACTTTGATTATTTTTCAGGCATAAGAGAGTGTTGGGAGGGAGAGCATCAACAAGTAAAAAATGATTCACTACTGACACTATGTCTCCCCCAAAAGCAATACAGAAATTCCAGGTGTTCCCCAATGAGTTAGTAAAACTATTTCAGTCACAAAAATCCTAATAGCATGTAAGCGATGCTACTGTGTCTGGTACAGAGATGAAGTTGGTGGGGCTAGCTCATAGAAAAGCCTAATACAGGCTTGGAAGTGACTAAATACAAATGAAATATGGAAAGAGATTGAAATAAAATTATATTTTCTTTATTGAAAAATAAAATGTATTTAAGCACTGTGAACAATTATCTTTTAAAAGATCTTAATGAAACCTTCCAAAACATTTATTCAAGAAAACATTAAAAACAGTACAATTACTTCTTCTACTGTTTCTCTTAGATTTTCATGATCAAAATCTGATTATGATTATTCCTGACTGCCACCTACTCTGAGTCTTTAGAGATTTATCTGTATTACTGTATGGAAAGTAAATATTTTTTTTTCCAATGCATTGTGTCAGAAAATGATTTCTTAGAAATTTTTCATTTTTAACTGTTATGTTCAGGGCAAATATATCTGCTTGTTGTTTATTATTGTTGATGAGAGCAATGAGTAATAATCAGTTCACAGGCAGCTTTCAGCTTCTTCCTATATTATATTTCAAATCAACAAAGTAATCACCAGCCATAATGTCACCATTTGTCTCCATTCAGGCACTTGACCTTTAGATTGGCCATTAAGGAGAGGAAGACCAGTTCCTATCCATGATTTGGCAACAAAAGAGATTTTCCTGTTTGTAGGTACACATTTATTCATCAGAAGTTACAGCCCAATTGACGTCCATTTGATTTGAAAGTTTCCTTCCTCTTTACTGGAATAGGAAGCACATATCATTATGGACTGGTCCATTAATTAATTTTAAGGGAGGACATTATAAGAGAGGAAAACTCTTTCTACATTGATAGAAAAGCTGAACTCTAGATAACCACCAAGTGGAGAGAGAATGTTGTGTTGCATATTTACGGTTTTTGAATGGACATATTTATTACCAAAATGAATCCGAATCTACTAACAGAAATAAGTAACACACTATAGTTCTTGTGGCACCATCTTCCATCTTATTTTAAAATTGCACACTGCAAAACTAGGCAAAAAAAAAAAAAAGATAATTAGATGGGATGAGAATAATAAAATAATTTTAACTTTTAAAGTATCCATGATGGGTTGATCTTATTACTTATTTGGTAGGCTCAGTTGCCAACACATAAATTTGAAAAAAAAAAAAAAAATGTTTCACAAATATAGAATCATAGCGTATCCTGAGTTGGAAGGACCCATGAGGATCATCGAGTCCAACTCCTGGCTCCACACAGGACCACCCAAAAATCAAACTAAATGACTGAGAGCATTGTCCAAACACTTCTTGAACTCCAGCAGGTCATGGCCACTTCCCTGGGGAACTTTTTCCAGTGCCCGACCAGCCTCTTGGTGAAGAACCTTTTCATAATATCCAACCCGCACATTTTCATAATATCCAACCAGCCCATTTGAAGCTTCATGCCATTCCCTTGGGTTCTATTGCTGGTCACCAGAGAGAAGAGGTATATCAGAACTATTGTAGAAATTACAATATCTATACAAAGGAAGGAAGAGAAGAGCATGCTTCACTTCTCTTGAAGTGGAAATAAAGTCTATAGCAAGCCATACTCTTCAGTACATACTCTCACAAAACAGTGGAAGACAGTGCTCTCCTTCCCATAGTCTTATTAAAAGAACTGAAACGAATGCATTTGTGTATCAGTTCTGAACAAATTTCAGTGTAATATTTGCATTAAATTTCCAATAAAGGACAGCTCACTGCCTTCCATAAAGTAGTGAAGTCTGTCTCAGATTATAGAGCTCTTCATTGCTAAGAAAATTAAATGCCAATTATTTAGCTGGCATTTCCCAAGAGTAACTGCATGTGCAAGACACCAAAAGTGGAGCAAATTTGGCAGTCAAGCTTAAATGCTGTGCAGCAGAAGCATGCAAAAGAACAGTTGTAGTCTAAGCTGTCTAGAGATTTCTGGACAAACTGTTACTCAGAACAAATAGGAAGTGAGATGCAGAAAAAGCTTGCTTTTTCTTTGACAGGTGGACCAGAGATATGTAATAGAAGTTGCTCTACAGTTTTACTGTTTCACAGAAAGCCCTGTATTCAGGAAATTGTAGGATCAAAAGAGCAAAACATAAACCTCAGATAACACTAAGGATGCTTGTTTATATCCAAAGCAGGACTGCAGTGACTTGTTATATGAATTCTTCATTTTCTCTGTGTGTAAGTTTTGAGGAAAAAACTGAAGATGAGTGGGAAGTTACATCTCTCTACTTCCTTGGATAGGAAGACACTTTGCAGTTCTTTGTTGAGTAAAGTTCTTCACTTTAACAAGTAAATGATAAAATAATTGGCCTGTTGTTCAGTGTGAGTGAATAGAAACTACATCACCTTTAGCTTCCTGTTTCCTCCCCTCACTGCCTTTACAAGAAGATCCCACTTCAGTTGAAACACATTCAGTACCAGAAGTTAAACTCTATACACCCTAGATACGTATATATATATATATTCTATAAACTATGTTAGTGGTCCTCTTGGTTTTAGTTACATTTTGGACTGATAGGAAAACAAGAAAAATTCTTTTGAAGCATAATTAAGTATAAAATAAATCTACAGAGAGCACAGGAAGGTGGCTGTGGCTCTGATTATACAAATGAGAAAGTGAAAGAACTGCACTATTAGAATGAAGTGTTGCATAAATGAACGTGGTAGAATCTGTGGTGGAATCCAGCCCACATCAGGCTTTGGTTTTGCTTTGGTGAGGAAAAGTATTTCAGACAGAAGAATGTTTATAAGTAAATGGAGGTCTTCAAGAAACTTGTAGATGTAGAACTTAGTAACATGTGGTGGAATTGTCAGTACTAGGTTAAAGATTGGACTAGATGATCTTAGAGGTCTTTTCCAATCAGAGCGATTCTATGATTCTATGCAAAGGGTGAGAAGAGTAGCTTCATTGTATGCATTTCAGTACTTGATCAATGGACTGATCCTCCCTCAGTCCAATGGACTGAAGAATCTCACCTTTTGAAATAGAGCAACTGCTCAGAACTATTGCAGGAGCAATACAAACCTCTTCCCTTTTCTTGCTTTGCAAGTTACGTGAAGATCTGGTCCTTCTGATACTTAAAGAGTAGGTCACTCTGCTGTACACATTTTTATGCGTCTTCACTTTTGTTTAAATTTGATGATCACATCCAACACAGAAGAAGAAAGTATTTTTAATATTGATATATTAATTAGTATGTTTTCTATGCTTTCCTCCTGAATACCGAATATGTGTCAGTATATATATGTCAGTATATATAGGCTGTTGTATAAGGAAGTTATAGACAAACAATAGAATATATATATTTATTATTATTATTTTTAACCATTATTGATGATAACAGAATGGAAATTTCTGCACAAGGTTAAGAATAGAACACAAAGTACATGCAGAGAGTAAGAAGAACAAGGTGTATGAGAAAAGATTGGGGTGAGGAGGAAATTAATCACAGCTGGTTTTGAGATGGTAAAAGACAATAAGATGTCCTCTATGTCCAAAGGAAATGGGATCTGGATACCAGGCACAAACTGTAGTGAGATATTCAACATGGACATAAGGGGCAAAAAAAGGCAAAAATAAGGTATTTTCAAAGTAATTATAATGAAATAGTGGAACAGATTCACTGGAGATGATGTAAAGGCTGTTTTATAACACCTTTAAATACAATCCAAATACCTCTTAAACCCAGACTTAGGCAAGGCAATGGGATGGACCAAAAGACACCATGAGAATGTTGCAATTCAGTGATTTTCAGAACGCTTGCTGATACTTTTTTACTTTATAAAACTCACATTAAAAAGCACTGAAATTTTCTTAAATTATTACCATCATTAAAAATGGCACTCACTAGCATCTCTTCTTAAAATGGAAAAAACATACCCTTCATATATATTTTAGTCTTATTTTAGTTCTTCACTAAATAAAATTTTTCCAGTATATGTTTTCAACCAGTTTCACCTAAGACTAAATGATAACCTGAATCCTACAGTTTGATATATTTGGGCCTGCCTTTGCATCTCCTTCACACACCTGAATTTCTGAATTGCATATGAATTTTTCTGTCACATATTATACACTTAAGCGTAGCTTACATATTTAGTTGTATAAAATACACTTTAAGTTACAGATAAAAAAATAGAAACCACATTTTAGAATACTCCTACAAAGGAAATTAAGTTTTTGTCAGGAGATAATCATAACATACTCTTGACCTATAAGATTTTTCTATATATGTTACTGGATTAAGCTAAAACACTTTTCAATCACCATTATGTAAATGCCCATATTCATATATGAATAAAAACTAGAAATTAGCTGAAAAAGGATTTCACAGCTAAATATTGATAGATAAGGTATAAGCTTCAAGATATAAAGAGAGTTGCAGATTTTGTAACCATTCATTAATTTTTATTGCTACCACTAGAAGCCTATGTGAGACCATACTAATACTTTGAATGGGCTGTAATTTATCCTATTTCAAGATAAAGGCTTAGAAACTCCTGACAGACCAAAGACTTAATGACTTTAAGTTACAAAACAATTGAAAGAAGACTACTGTTTGAACATAAAGGTTGTCATTTAAGACCTCTCTCTCGTGGATATTTCAATTGCCCAATTACCATTTAAAAATAAGTAAAAGTTTGTAATCTTTTTATTTAGTTAATTCTCTTGCTTGTTTTAAGTGGTGAGCAAGATGTTTTACAATTTCTAATGTCCAACCTCTGGAAACCATTTATGAAGTTTATCATTGAAAACCAAATAAATCCACCCACTTCTCTCTCATTAAATTTCCTGGGGTTTAAAAGTAGTATAGTCTGAGGGCAGAAACAACACAAACATTTTTCCTCCTGGTCTGTTAACATTTTCGCTGTTAGTACACTGATCCACTCAAGAATAAGGAAATTGTACCCTACATGTGACCTCAAAGTCAAAGATAAATTATTTGCTTCTTTTTCTATCAAAGACTAAAATGTCTATACAAATATATGGGTGATAGCTGAGATCTGTACTTTATATGCCTGTAGTTTACAAGGCTCAATTTTCAACTGTAACTGCTAGACTTATTGCAGTCTACTGGATTTTGGATCTAAATCTGATCTCATTACAGAGTAAATTTATGGTTGTATAAGTGAAAACAGATTTGAGTCTTACATGATATTATAATAACATTATAAGAAACAGTTATTTACCTTACAGTGACCATTGTTCTGAAATATGTTGTGCACTCTTGTCATGTGTGCATATAATGAGCTCAAAAATATCATAGTGAAAATAATTTGGCCAGCCTTTTTTGAGGCCATAACTGTTAGCCAACAAACTTCTGCCGCTTCCCAAGTGCCCACAGAGGTGATCACAACACCCCTCTTTTTGACAAGACCAAGCAGAATCTGCATTCTGAAGTGGGAAATGGGATATTCTGTAGTGGTTTATGGGATACAGTAAACAGTATGAGCTTTAAAGAACAGAGGTTTTCTGTTCTTTAGTTGTACCGATCCTCAACTATTGGAAAAGAAAAGGGTATGACGAATTCTTGCATTATGTTAAAAGAATTTAAGTAACAACACATTCGAATTACATTTTATTAAGATTTGGACTGTATATAGTACTAGGATAATCACAGAATCACAGAATCATCTAGGTTGGAAGAGACCTCCTAGATCACCTAGTCCAACCTCTGACCTAACAATACCAAGTCCTCCACTAAACCATATCCCTAAGTTCTACATCTTTTCAAGACCTCCAGGGTTGGTGACTCAACCACTTCCCTGGGGAGCCTATTCCAATGTCTAACAACCCTTTTGCTAAAGAAGTTCTTCCTAATATCCAACCTAAACTTCCCCTGGTGCAACTTTAGCCCATTCCGCCTCATCCTGGTCACCAAGCACATGGGAGAATAGACCAATCCCCACCTCACTGCAGCCTCTTTTAAGGTATCTATAGAGCACGATAAGGTCACCCCTTAGCCTCCTCTTTTCCAGGCTAAACAACTCCAGCTCCCTCAGCCATTCTTCATAAGACTTGTAAAATGTAACAAACCTGAAGATATTTTCAAAAGTAGTCTTCATAATTTGTCAAGTTATCTCAAAATACCATTTTTCACTAGAATTAAACATACTAGAGAATAGGTCAACAACAATGTATACCTTTACAAATATGTTAGAAGTTTATTCCAAGAAAAAAGTTTTCAGTGTTAACAGATATCTTCTGCTGCTGAGAGAATAATTACCAAAGGCAAATATGATACAACATTTGTTAACATTAATTTAAACTTACACATTTTTAAAGTCTTCCTTCTCTTGGGTATAATCTTCAAATGTGTATACAAATTTTACAAATATGCCTTTGGTTCAAAAGAACACAAAAATATTAAATGATATTGCTATTACTGGAAACCTCAGAAACATAAACTTACAACAGTTTCCCAATTCTTAGCAAATTAGTTCAGAAACTGTGGGAGGAAAAATCAACATTAGTATGAGTTATAAGGACTTCAGCTGCCACAGTAGTCAAATGTTGCTATTACAATATTTCTATACACCAACTTACTATGTACAGGCCACAGATGCAGTGACATCTGCCAGTCTGCCTACACACTGGAAAGAAAAAAGGAAATTTTATAACAAGTCATTTTTTAGGTCGAACCTTTATTTGATGAAGAATAAAAATCTGAGCAGTCTAGAAGGTTTCTGGAGAGCGTGGAACATAGTTTCCTGATGCAGCTGGTTAGTGAGCCTACCAGGGGAGGTGCCCTGCTGGACCTTCTGTTCACAAACAGAGAAGGACTGGTGGGAGATGTGGTGGTCGGGGACTGTCTTGGGCAGAGTGACCACAAAATGGTAGAGTTCTCTATTCTTGGCAAAGTCAGGAGGGGGACCAGTAAAACTGATGTCTTGGACTTCTGGAGGGCAGACTTTGAGCTGCTCAGGACACTGGTTGGCAGAGTCCCTTGGGAGGCAGTTCTGAAGGGCAGAGGAGTCCAGCTGGAGGAAGGGGGTGGGGAGCAGGATGTGGCCCTCACAATCCATGAAGAAATGGTTGGCGACCTGCTACAGCACTTAGATGAACACAAGTCGATGCGGCCAGATGGGATCCACCCGAGGGTACTGCGAGAACTGGTGGAAGAGCTGACCGAGGTGCTTTCCATCATTTATCAGCAGTCCTGGCTATCAGGAGAGGTCCCAGTCAACTGGCGGCTAGCAAACGTGATACCCATCTACAAGAAGGGCCAGAAGGTTGACCTGGGAAACTATAGGCCTGTTATTTGACCTCAGTGCCAGAGAAGCTCGTGGAGCAGATTATCTTGAGTGTCATCACGCGGCACTTGCAGGGGCACCAGGTGATCAGGCCCAGTCAGCATGGGTTTATGAAGGGCAGGTCCTGCTTGACTAACCTGATCTCCTTCTATGACAAAGTGACATGCTGGGTGGACGAGGGAAAGGCTGTGGATGTGGTCTACCTTGACTTCAGTAAGGCTTTTGACACTTTTTCCCACAGCATTCTCCTCAAGAAACTGGCGTATGCTTCATTGGGTTAGAAACTGACTGGATAGCCGGGCCCAAAGAGTTGTGGTGAATAGAGTTAAATCCAGTTGGAGGCTGGTCACTAGTGGAGTCCCCCAGGGCTCAGTACTGGGGCCAGTTCTCTTTAATATCTTTATTGATGATCTGGATGAGAGGATCAAGTGCACCCTCAGTAATTTTGCAGACAACACAAAGTTAGCTGCAGTGTCGATCTGCTCGAGGGTAGGAAAGCTCTGCAGGAGGATCTGGATAGGCTGGACCAATGGGCTGAGGTCAACCGTATGACGTTCAACAAGGCCAAGTACCAGGTCCTGCACCTTGAGCACAACAACCCCAAGCAACGCTACAGGCTGGGAGATGAGTGGTTAGAAAGCTGCCTGTCAGAGAAGGACCTGGGAGTATTGGTTGATAGTCGGCTGAATATGAGCCAGCAGTGTGCTCAGGTGGCCAAGAAGGCCAACAACATCCTGGCTCATAAGAAACAGTGTGGCCAGCAGGGCTAGAGAAATGATTGTCCCCTTGTACTCAGCTCTGGTGAGGCTGGACCTCGAGTACTGTGTTCAGTTTTGGGCCCCTTGCTACAAGAAGGATGTGGAGGTGCTCGAGCGAGTCCAGAGAAGGGCAACGAAGCTTGTGAGGGGTCTGGAGAACAAGTCTTACGTGGAGCAGCTGAAGGAGCTGGGGTTGTTCAGCCTGGAAAAGAGGAGGCTCAGGGACAACTTTATCATACTCCACAGGTACCTTACAGAAGGCTGTAACAAGGTCGGGATTGGTCTATTCTTCCATGTGCTTGGTGACCAGGATGAGGGGGAATGGGCTAAAGTTGCACCAGGGGAAGTTTAGGTTGGATATTAGGAAGAACTTCTTTAGCAAAAGGGTTATTAGACATTGGAATAGGCTCCCCAGGGAAGTGGTTGAGTCACCAACCCTGGATGTCTTTAAAAGACGTTTAGATGTAGAGCTTAGTGATATGGTTTAGTGGAGGACTTGGTAGTGTTAGATCAGAGGTTAGACTCGGTGATCTAGGAGGTCTCTTCCAACCTAGATGATTCTGTGATTCTGTATCTTTAAGCTATTTTTTGTTTGTTTGTTTGCTTTTTTTGGTGGAATGTCTTGTGTGTAAACCAAAATCAAAAAAAAATAAACTGCTGAACAAGTTCTTCCCTTTTCCAGAGTATGGTCCTAATCAATATCTTGTGTTTATGTCATCATAGAATCGTGCTGTTCTAAGAGGAATAAACAGTTCTAAAATAAAGTTATGCAACACTGCATTGTATCTTCTGATTTTGTAGTTCAAAATACAAAATATATTAGAAACCTCAGTCATAGAATTTTCTTCGTTTTGCATTTTAGTTAAATCTTGAAGCTACCTTTTCTGAAAAAAAAAAAAGAAGAAAAAGAAAAAAAAGAAAAAGAAAAGCATTTCTCAAGCATTTATTTTCTGCTTCTTAAAGAAACCACCAGAAAGGACAATGAAATGTTATATGCACAAATGTTTGATAAACTAAGCGTAACATCATCACTTTAAGTCTCATAATTTACCAAGAAGCTCTAGCACAGGTGAAAAAAAGAAATACTATTACCTTTATAGTAGCTACACAGAGGAGAACAAATGACATTAATATCTGGATTTCAATCACTCTGTTATGTTCCCCTTTGTAATAGGTTTAGAATTTGGCCTCAAGTTCTCCATATCCTAGCTATATACAGAAAATAATGAAATTAAGGAGTTATAAACTTGTACCTATATAGTTAAGCATGCATTAAAAATGTGAATACCTATTTTGTTAATACTGACAGATCTCACCTCCAGGTCAAGTTACAATCCCTTTTCTTCTATTTATACTACCTGCACAAGTAGCCAGTTAAGCCTTCTTAAAGTAATAGATCTGATTAACTTTTGTAAGGAGCTTTTCTGTTGCCAGTGTAAGAACTCTGAAATAAGATCACATAGAAATGTTAAGTAGTAATGATTACAACTGGTGAAAGTAGCCAGAGGCCCTGTCTACAGAAGCTGTCTTGTATTCAGTTGTGTTAGAGACATGGGAATTTTCAAATCATTATCAGCACAGAAAAAAAAAAAAAAAAAAAAAAAAAAGTGATCTCACTGGGAACACTGCCTCCTGTTTTTAGACATGGGTCAATGTTTTTTTTTCTTAGAAACAAGAAAAACTGTGCTTATTAAGATGTTACTTTAAGTGTAAATGTTGTACAAGATCAGCAATATCCTGTTTACTACCTGTGACTCAACAAGTCCCAGTGAGTCACAGTCTTAAGAAAGTTTCTTTTGCAACTTCCAGCTAACTGAAAAACAACATTCTATAAATAATCAAGTCACAAGTACTCTTTATTTATTTATTTATTTCCAGATGGATAATAGTAAAGCACATTCAAGGACTTCAATTGAGTTTGGGACTTTGCATGTATACCTGTGAAAGGATTAGCCAGTGGGGTTTGATAACGTTTCCATGAGATGTTGTAAAGTAAATAAAAGACAAGGCACATATTTGTCTCACAAAATTTGGAAAATGACTACAAAGAATTGGCTATATGAAAGAGAAGACAGTCACTTAAATTAGGAAAGTCTTCAGTGTAATACCCTGGATAAGCATTAATAAGCATTAGTGTTAACAAATAAGCAATGTCTGGCTACTGTCATTAACTATGTTGTTAACAAAGGTGCACATAAATCTATGTTACATATGTTGTGTGAAGTCACTTCTTCACTTTTCAAGGACAGTTGGTCTGCAATGCATCAAATTTCAGAAAGACTGGGTTTATTTCGGAATCCTCTTTGTCTTCAAAGCAGATGAAATTAGGAATGGAAATGGGATTTTACGTGAGTATAGAATATACTTTTAGCCTGGAAATTATAAGAAGAAAAAGCTGAAAAGAATACAGTACCTTTGGTGCTTCATTGGCATATATATCACATAATGATACATATTTTATCACATTTTAAAAAATGCATGATCTGTCTCTTCAAGTCAATGCAAAATATATTAAGTACACTCCTTTGCTCAGAAATATTTGTGACACTGACCTGAGTTCTAAATTTCCATCTGAGTTGAGTGTTCAATTTTTTATTCATTTTTTTTTGCTTCCTTCATTGTCTCCATATATTATGCCTAAGAAATGAAACAGAATCATTTAATAGGTGAACTCTTTTTTTTTTTTTTCTGTTAAAAAAATGTTTTAAAACAAAACCAAGTGTGACAATTATTTTATACTAACATCTGTGTCTCTTAAATTTTTCTCTGTGCAATGCCACATCTCACCAGAGGAGACTTAACAAAAGTCTTGAAGTGCTTCCCACTAGCAGCTGGATTTTGAAAAAATTATCCAGTTTTCTTTTCTATACTAGGCCTGAGGCAAATGCAAATGCAACAAACAAGCAAACAAACAAAATGTGCTTTCTTATTTTTTTTTATATTAAAAGAAAAAGAAAAAAAAAAACAGGCTCAATAATCTGGACTTTAAGAGATAAGAATCTGTTCTCATGATGTGTTAACTGAATAATGAATAATAAGGTACTTATAATATGCCACTGCTCTTCATCGCAAAGTTGTAAGCATTATGGTTCTATTTACAGTGGAAAGTCTTTAAAGGCTATAACAGTAAATGCTGCTTGGGATACTCATTGACAGGAAGTAATATAAACAAAGATTTTCCACTGTATCAAAAGTTATTTAGCTATTGAGAAATAATGAGATGTTGGATGCTCTGCAGTAAGTGTTATTATTTATATAGCAGTAGTTCTTACGGGCCTCGGGTGTAAGTCTACAGTGTTAGTTCCATATAAAACAGAATAAAAAAGGCCCTCTAACCATTTTTGCAGAAAATGTTACTGCAATGTAATGTCCTCATCACTGAATCTGGGCTTAAACAACTTAATAAACTACTGAAATCAATCTAGCCACACTAAAACACAGACCTTTTCCTGTTATCTAATTTCACATCTAGAATGTACTGGTCCAAATTAAAACTCCATATCCTTCCTCAAAATCAAGCTGCAGTATTTGAACCCTAATAATGAAACCTACAACAAACTTTGGTGTGCAAATCATCACAATCCAATTGTTTCAATCTAGATTATTTTTTTTTTGATATTTTATACGTATAATAGAAGATGGATACTAGTACCTGCCTTTCATTACACTATGAAAGATAGTTGGGGTTTAATATTCTCTTCTTTGACTTTTGCAAGTATTTTCTACTATCAAAGTCCTTTGCTTCATGTGATGCTAGCACAAGACCTGACTTTACTGTTCAGTGAAACAAGATTATGTTAATAAAACTTACTGTCTGAAGATCAGTCATTAGGTAACTGAAAGGAATGATGTCCATGAAACTTTGTATACGTTTGTGGCAAGCTGCTGGGGTTCCAGTTCATGAGTCACTGTGAGCACTTATGGGATATCCAATTCTGGAGTGGTTCCCTGGGTTTTCCAAGATCTATGACTCCACACCAACCCAGGTGCTCCCAGGAACACATTCTTACTGTCACAGAGCTGTGGTAACCCCACCTCTCCATGCTACAGAGTTCTGACACAGCAGTAGGAAAGCAGGCTGTTGACTCCAGCATTTCCAGACATTTGGTTAGCTAGCCAGTGCTGTGGGATTTCCCTGGAACACATTCAGGCTGGAACAAATTTTTTGATGTTTCCAGTTAATGAAAATATTTAAATCTTGTCTTTCAGCTGTTTCAATGGCCAGTTTCACTCACAGGTTATCCACTGAATTCAGTAGGGCCACCATTACATTTTAAGGGTATTATGAGATTAATAAGATTTGTGAAGTTTACATTAGTTTAAATGAAATCATATTCACTCCTCAGGACTGAACAATAGCACAATAGCAATGTAGCAATGTGTGTCTGAATGTCACAAAGTCCACCACACTAATCAACAAGCAGAAACTGAAACTTTTCTTCTGGTTGTAAGCATAAGCAAATGTGGCAACACATAGATATCTAAACTACCAAAAAAAAAAAAAAAAAAAAAAAAGAGAGATTTAAACCTACACTAAGTCAATGTGGTCAATTAGTTACAGTATTAACTGTTTATCAATAAGAACAAATTCATGTACAAATAGTTCAAAACACTTACTGTGACCCTAATGGGGAGAAATTCTTATTTCCTGGATACAATTACTATTTTTGTTTTCCCTCTGAGTAATGTAGATTTATTTTCTCTGGATCCCTATCACAATGTGAGTTCCATCTTTTCAGAAGAATAAGAGAATATGCAAACAAAAATATTACATTATTTCATCAAGGTACTGGGAAGTTTAATGGTTTCTAAAGCTCCCTTGCTGAAATATATTGTGCAGTAAGTAATGATGATATTTCTCATAAATGAAAAAAAAAAAAAAGTATTAAAATGGAAAAAAAAAAAAAAAAGAGTAAAATGAAATCCAAAGCTTATTTCACATTTCAGCTTGAGTAAATTTTCTTGTATCCAGTGTTATCTAAAAATACTTGAGATTGTTTTTGCCAGAAATGTCTGTTGTGATTTTTAAAACTTAGTAGAGAAAGTATGACTCTTAAACCATATTTTAATATGGGAATAACTTAATAACTTATGGTTTCTAGAAATGGTGTTTTCTCAGAAGTATAACAATATTTTTGGGCCTTTGAAAATGAGATTCCAAAGCAGATATTAGGATTTCCTCGACTGCTAAATACCTGAGGTGTAGGAGACAGAGGAATTTGGCCAACCTCTTTTCAGTGGTTTGTGGGGACAGGACAAGGGATAATGGTCGCAAGATAGAGCACAGTTCAGTTCCACACCAACATGCAAAAGAAATTCTTCACGGTGAGGGTGACGGAGCACTGGAACAGGCTGCCCAGGGAGGTTGTGGAGTCTCCTTCTCTGGAGATATTCAAGACCCGCCTGGACGCCTACCTGGGCAACCTGCTCTAAGGAACCTGCTTTGGCAGGGGGGTTGGACCCGATGATCTTTCGAGGTCCCTTCCAAAGCCTTCAATTTTGTGACTGTGTGATTCTGTGATTTGTTTCCCAATATATATGCACATGAAAGTGATTCTAAAAGATTGCTAAAATACAAAGGTGAAAAAATAACCTTTAAAGTTTTTTGAACAAAAAGCAGTTTACCAATATGATGCAAAAGAAAAAGAATCCATAGAAAAATGTTGCGGTTTAACCTGGCAGACAGATAAGTACAACACAGCAATTTGTTCACCACCTAACGTGAGAGGGGAAATAACTGAAAATAGTAAAAGTGAGAGAACTTTTTGGGTTGAGATAAAGACAGTTTAATAAGAAAGGAAAAACAAACAAACAAGAAAAAGAACAAGAGATGCACAATACAATTGCTCATCACCAGCTGATTCATGCCCATGCCCAGGGCAATCCACCCTGGGCAACTGCCCCAGTTTTTCTTGCTGAGCACAGTCATATGGTAGGACATATCCCTTTAATCAGTTTGAGTCATCTGTCCTGGTTGTCCCCTCTCAGCTTCTTGTGAGCTTCCAGGCTAGTCACTGACAGGGCATCATAAGAAGCTGAAAGTCCTTTACTTACTGTAAGCAGTGCTCAGCAACAAACTAAACATTGGTGTGCTATCAACTTTACTTTATCTTCACCCTAAATCCAAAACACAGCACCATATTAGCTACTAGGAAGAAAATTATCTCTTTACTTTTTTTTTTTTTTAACTTACAGAAGTTTTTTTTGTTTGTTTGTTTAAATAAAAATTAAATCCCTCTATTTGAAAGAGCTTTCAAAATCTTATGAAACAAAACAAAACAAAACAACCAACCAACCAAAACCACACCAATTTAAGTGCCAAGATAAAACACAGCTCAGTGACTAAAGCACTCACATGCAAGGAAGGTGAGAAGTTGGTGAAGGGCTTATCTCTCAGTTTTTGTATTTCTAAGTAAATGCCATTCCTCAATATTTTCTCCTTAACTCTACCAACCAGTCATGGAATTGGTAGCATTCAACAAGGCTTTAAATGCCTCAAATTGGTCTTCTCTTTAATCATTTCATGACAGGATTGTCACATGAGCACAAAAAGAAACCAACATTTAAACAATACTTGTCCTCTCCACTGATTTTTTTATTTTTATTTTTATTTTTTTTGCAACATAGAAAGACAAATTGCAAGTACATGGCATGAGATTCTGCTTGTGAGAGTAGCAACACTAATATCCAAACATTTGTTGTGAAGGACTCTTGTGTATTTATGTGTTTACATATTTATATAGGGATGTGAATGTGCTTAAACATATTCATCTGGCAGCTCTACAATCTGGTTAGATTGGAGAGCTGGGCAATCACCAAACTCATGAAGTTTAACAAAACCAAGTGCCAGGTCCTGCACCTGGGATGGGGCAACCCTGGCTATACAGACAGGCTGGGTGACAAGACGCTTGAGAGCAGCCCCACTAAGAGGGATCTGGGGGTTGTGTTTGACAGCAAGTTGAATATGAGCCAGCAGTGTGCCCTGGCAGCCAGGAGGGCCAACCGTGTCCTGGGGTGTATCAAGCACAGCATCGCTAGTCGGTCGAGGGAAGTGATTGTCCTGCTCTGCTCTGAACTGGTGTGGCCTCACCTCGAGTACTGTGTGCAGTTTTGGACACCACAGTACAAAAAGGACATTAAACTGTTGGAGAGTGTCCAGAAGAGGGTCACAAAGATGGTGAAGGGCCTAGAGGGGAAGACGTATGAGGAGTGGCTGAGGTCACTTGGCCTGTTCAGCCTGAAAGAGAAGAGGCTGAGGGGAGACCTCATAGCAGTCTACATCTTCCTCACGAGGGGGAGTGGAAAGGCAGGTGCCAGTATCACTCTTTAGTCACCAGTGATAGGACCCGTGGGAATAGTGTTAAGTTCAGGCAGGGGAAGTTTGGGCTGGACAACAGGAAGAGGTTCTTCACCGAGAAGGTGGTTGCACACTGGAACAGGCTCCCCAGTGAAGTAGTCACTGCACCAAGCCTGTCTGAATTTAAGAAATGATTGGACTGTGCACTTAGTCACACGGTCTAAACTTTTGTGTAGATCTGTGTGGTGCCAGGAATTGGACTTGATAATCCTTATGGGTCCCTTCCAACTCGGGATATTCTATGATTCTATATTTTTTACTCAAGTTGTACACAACACAGATAAAAGTAGTTGTGATCCAATATTCCCCTGAAACATATAAAGGCTGATGTAAGTTGCATCTTCTTCCTGCCTAGGAGGTTCAGAAGGAAAAAATCTGTCAAGGGTCCAAAATGATTCTCCTAAGTAAGACAGAAAAGCCATGGAAGCTGTCTGAAAAGAACCAGTAATGCATGCTGTAAAGTTCTTATCGATCCTTTATCAATAATCAACATTTTAAAAACATATCTGAAAGTTTATTAAGCTACAATCAAAGATCCATTAACATGGATCTAAATTACTGAGAAATTATTATTTATTCCTCAAAAGCACAGTGGTTGAAAATTACAAACTTCAAATGTTTTCTTTCCATTCGATTGAATGCGAACATTTTGCATATTTGGTAGTAATTTAGACTTTTAGAATGTTTCTTTTACTCTTCTGTATGATTAATTATAAAATACCTAAAAAATCTGATTTCTCCGCAGGCATCTCTCCTACCAATGTTTGGAAGCTCTCTAAAACTTTCAGATGTGAAGTCCAGATACTTGATGACAGTGTATCTGCCAGCAGCAATCCCACAGCACTTTTTCTGAGTTCTTACTTAGCAGCCGTGCTCTTTCTTTATAGACCACTGAGCATACATTGATTCTTGTGGAGGCTCCAACCTCCATTTGAGTAATTTGGTGATTTTCAAAAGGGTTTTATCAAGCTGAGCTAGGGAAGGATGTCTAGTGAAAGGAGTCCTTCTTATCAGGAAAGTTGTAAACCCTGTGGGCCTTATGAAAGCAAGAAGAGGAGGAAAGCACAAACACCTTTCTAAATGTTCATGTTAGTGTTTCAGCTGCTTCACACTGTTCATACTCCAGATCTACTGAGGGGGCATGTAGTATAGAGGAAACTTGTAGGTGCAGAAAGGCATCACACAGAAGGGATACTTCTGAATGCCTTCACAGATACTGGTCATACTCACTGTCAGTGCTGCTTCAACACAATTTTGAGTCTCTCGTTTATTCTTACACATTGAGAAAAGAGCAAGCTTTCATGTAGAAAAGCAGAGCATTTCTGAAAGGGCAGCAAATAATATATGTGTGACGGTGTACTGAAGAATTATCATACCCATAATTTGTGGAAAGGAGCCACAATGAAAAGTTATGCTGTTTTTGCATATATACCAGAGGAACGCTGTTGATTTAAATTTGAACAATGATTATTTTCCAAAGAAATAAGTATTAATAGAATCAAACAGTGGTGGAAATGACTTCCCAGACTCTGTTGAAGCCCCAAGAAATAGGTATTTTCAATTCCTCTCCAAAATAAAAATATTTTATTTGAGTGCTTGAAACCAAAACAATGAAGCATTAAAAATTCAGACCTGAGACATGACATAAAAAATACTAAAATGAAAGACATAAAAACAAACAAACAAACAAACAAACTCGGTGAATAATGTCAAATAGATCCGATTTTCACTGTTTGACTTCAGATACAAACAGGTAAATCAAGCTACTCACAACACAGGGTTTTAACATTCACAGTGTTCTTTTTCTGGTTTCTACAATATTGAAAGCAAACACAGTTGAAGGAGCAGCTGGCCCTCTTTACATGAAACCTGATTCAGTAAGGACAAGAGGTCTTATTCTGGTAATGTTCATGTCCTATGAATAGCCCTCCTTCCTTTTTCTCCCATTTACATCTGGAGAACACTTCTTTCTGGCTGCAAGTTTCAGCTCTGAGGGGAACCACCCACACACTTGAGATGATCCCTAGCTATGTATGTAATTCCTCCACAAGCAACAAAGCAGGTCAAATTATTTTTCCACTAATTAAGAAAATTCAGTAAAAGCTTCCATATTTTAAAGACATGATTTATTTATTTATTTATTTATTTGAGATTCTTTTACTTACCAGTTCTGAATCTGTTTCAGTTAATTAAATTTCACTGTGCTTCTGATGAATGTAGAGTACAAAACTGATGAGGAAGGAATCCAATGGGAAATTTTATATTAAAATTTACATCTTTTCTCAAAAGTAAGCTGTGTGCACAAGATCTCCGTTTTCCTAAATTTAGTAACCATTGCAGCAGTATTTACAAATGCGTGCAGCTCCAAGTTATGTAATTAAACATGTACATTCATTCCAAAGAAACAGATGGCCATATGATTAACTCTGATGCCAGATTGTCTTGACATGTGTAAGAAGCATTCTGCTGCCTTTACTCCCTCTTTCCAATAACTTTTCTGCAGACTTTAACTTCTTCATTGACTTAAATCTACAAAGATGTTTACACCCTCAGGCCTTTCTTGTGGTAAAATATCTCTCTGAAAGTACAAGGACTCTCTGGCATGGACTTCTGAGGAAAAAAAATGCATTCAATTTTAAGTATTGACATTGAAAATGAAAGAAGAAATAATTTTTTATTGATTTACTTATTTAGAAGAAACAGAATGTAGAAATACTTAAAACTTCTCTCTTGACTCTTTCTTTTCTTCTCTTGACTGCTTTCTTTTCTAGGCTCTCATTATTAAAAAGCACTGTTGAAGACTGCCAGTACTAGGGAATGGAATCGTTTACTAAGTAATAGATGACTCACAAGTAGATCTGAAGTACAGCTGGGTTATAAATGAATTACTTAACATTAGGAAAAATTACTTTACTGTGAGGGTGGTCAAACACTGGAACAGGCTTTCTAGAGAGGTGGTTGATGCCCCATGTTTGTCAGAGTTCAAGAGGCATTTGGACAATGCCCTCAATAACATGTTTTAACTTTTGATTAGCTCTGACATGGCCAGGCAGTTGGACTAGATCTTTGAAGATCTGTTCCAACTGAACTATTTTATTCTATTGTAATATTACAGGCCACAATCTAATGTTAATTTTCACTTTCCTAGAAGATCTGGGGAGCAAGATATGAAAATAAAAATTGGGGAAAAAAAATAAAAAAGAAAAGAAAAGATTTAATTAAAATATGGCTTTAACACTGTACCAGAGAGACAGGTTGCACCTTTACATTTGGGGCAGATTTGTAATGAATTGAGGTAGTATAATACCAGTTACTCAAGTTAAATAATACGAATTGGTTTCAGTTAAGAATGGAGATTATCTCAAGTACCAGTAACTTGTGACAATCCTTTTTTTTTTTTTTTTTTTTTTTTTTTTTAGTCTGCTGTTCAATGCAAGTGTCACATACTTACTTCAGTGTAGCTTGGATCAGGTTCTTAAAACATTTTTTAGAACTAGCTCAATGCCGGTTTAGCCTAACTTTCTTAGAAAATAAGTCTATGATTGTATGTTGTCTCTCTATTTTTTTCTGGCCCTAACAACTATCCTTACTGGCCCTAACAACTTTACATCATCTGACAAAACTTCAGCCAAGTTTCACAGAAAGCTCAAGTTTCAAGGCTAACTATAGTCTTTTGAGTTCACAGAATCATAGAATCTGTAAGGTATAGGAGAACATCTGACTGTTTCTTCCACCTACAAAAGGCTTGGTGGCAAGAATTGCTGCAAAGTGAGGTGACATTTAATCCTGGAAAACCAGTACAGGGATACCTTTCAAATTTCACAGAGCATTTAAAACCCTAAGACTAAATGACCAGTCATGTAGTCAGAAATCACAGCCATGAGAAACAAATCTAAGAGAAACAATGTTCCAGTGCACATATAACCTCTGGTTTTATTATCTGTTTATAATAAGCAATGTAATGCTTCAAATTCATCAGAATTATTTAACTAAACAGGAAATAGTCAATGCTGCTTGTTCTGTATTACCCTTACTAGCTGTACCATACAGGTTAGATGTTGAATTGAAAAAGATACCTTAACTGCAATCGGACTAGCTTTGGCTTTGCACCTAAACTCTCTGTGCTCATGCTTCTTGATGTGCACTTGAACATATTGATGAATTTTTTGGAGCCGCAACCCCAGTACAAATCACAGCATTGCAAAGCTCTTCACAACAGAACCTGTCACACTATGTGTTCAACTGAAGATCCTGGAGAAAATAAAATGCAGGCACATACCCTTTCCAAAGGACATGTCTCCTTTGGTCCCCTGTGTCTTTTCACAAGGGGGGTTTCAAAAATGGAAGAACTTTTTGCTGTATCTGTTGCTTTGCCTGCCACTGTGGTATGCAGTAAATGAAGCACTACAATGAAAATGAGTAAAGCTCAAGCTTTTTTGCCAACCCGTAAGTTAAATTAGTTTCCCTAGTGATAACACCAAAGTTATGATGTCACTTCGCATCTACTACTGTTTGTAATGTTGTTAACCAGTGATCTATGACAATGACCTGCTCTCTTTGTGGAACAGTGACCAAGGAGAGTTGTCTAGTCTGACATAAATGCTCACCTCAGACACAGAAGAACTCTGTTATTGGGTTTAGCCCAGATACCAAGATGTACTGGAAATGAGCCTTTTTCTCTCTAACTGACAGCCATTCACATATTTCAACACTTTGGCTTCCACTCTGAATCTAAACAATGAAATGCAGATGTGAGCAAATGTTTTTTTTTTGTTTGTTTGTTTGTTTGTTTGTTTGTTTTGCTGCTTGTTTTTTGATCTGGTTTAGCTTAGTTAGGAATTAAACTCAAAATAGCTCGGTTCGACAGGACCTACAGAGATCATTGAGTCCAACTGCCAGACCATTTCATGTCTAACCAAAAGTTAAAGTTTTTTATTAAAGGCATTACCCAAATGCCTCTTGAATTTTAACAGTCATAGGACATCAACCACCCTGCTTGGAAGCCTGTTCCAGGGTTTGACCACCCTCACAGTAAATAAATGTTTACCAATGTCCAGTTTGAACCTCCCCTGGAGCAGCTTTGTGCCGTTCCCTTGTGTCCTGTCACCAGTGATCAGGGAGCAGAGACCGGGACCTCTCTCCTCTCTTCCCCTCCCCAGGAATTTTCAGAGAGCAATGAGGCTCCCTCTCAGACTTCTCTTCCCCAGACTAGACAACACAAGTGTCCTCAGCCTCTCCTCAGAGGACATTCCTTCCAGCCCTTCTGCCAGCTTTTTTGCCTTTCTCTGGATGCTTTCAAGTATCTTAGCATCCTTTCTATATTGTGGAGCACCAAACTGCACACAGTATTTCAGGTGAGGCCACACCAATGCTAAATATAGTGGGAGAATCACCTCTTTTGACAGGATGGCTATGCTGTGTTTAAAACATCCTAGTTTGCTTTCTTGTCTGCCAGGGCACACTGCTGACTCTCGTTGAACCTGCTGTCGACCAGTACCCTCATATCCCTTTCTGCTGAGCTGCTCTCCAGCCACTCGTCTCCCCATCTGTACCTGTGTCTGGCATTACTCTATCCCAAGTGTAGAACCTGGCACTTACCTTTGTTGAACTTCATGCTGTTGCTGATTGTCCATTCTCCAATCAATCCAGATCCCTCTGCAAGGTCTCTCATCCCTCCAGGAAGTCAATAGCACCTCCTAGTTTAGGATCACCTGCAAACTTTCTAAGGAAGCACTCCACTCCTGCTCCCAGATCATTGATAAAAACATTGAAAAAGATTGGCCCTAGAACTAAGTCCTGGGGAACACTGCTAGTGACAGGCCACCAGGTAGTTATAGCCCCATCCACTACAACCCTTTGAGACAGTTCATCACATAGCATAGTGTGAACCTGTTTACCTCAGTGTTCTACAATTTGTCCTGAATGATGCTGTGAGGGATGGTATCAAAGGTCTTACTGAAACCAGAAAGATTACATCTACTGCCTTCCCGTCATTCAAGCGAACTTATTATAGAAGATCAAATTACTAATGAAGTACTTTTCCTTCATAAGCCCGTGTTGACTATGCCTGATAATTACTTTGTTGTTTAAGTGCCTTTCAATATGCCCCAGGATAATCTTTTCCATAACTTTTGCAGGTTAGACTAGCAAGTGTGTAGTTTCTTAGGTCTTCTCTCATGCCTTTTTTGTAGATGGGTGTAACATTGGCTAGCTTCTGCTCCACTTGCGTGACTTGCAGCACAGTGAGATTGCCTGCTCCTGGGCTTTTAAAAGATGGTTCTTGAAAAGTTACCAGCTCACATGGATCCCTAAGCCCTTTAGAGCAGATTCCTAGAGATGCTGTTAACTAGCTCCCTGAGAAGCTTAAGTTTGCTCTCTTAAATATCATGGTGGAAACTCTGCTGATCTTTTTCTCCTTACACCAACAATTTCGAACTCAATGTTCACAGTGGCCAAGAAAAACACCTACCATCACTTCTCCCACAAGGCCTTCCCAATTCTCAGGCAGATCCAGAAGGGGTCCTTTCCTAGTTTGCTCACTCAGTACTTTTGACAGGAAGTTATCATGCTTTAGGGATTTCACAGTTGTACTTGTTGCATATTCTCAGTTTATGTCTGGGAAGTTGATGTCTCCCATAAAGATAAGGGCAACCATTCCTGAGATTTTCCTCAACTGCCTGTAGAACAGCTTATCCATGCTATCATCCTGGGTGGGCGGTCAATAGTAGACACCCACAACATTTGCTTTGCTATCTGTCCCATTAATCCTCAACCAGAGGCTCTCTACCACATCATCCGTAATGGCAATGGCTGCACAGTCTAATCCCTTCCTTATGTATAGTGCAACACCTCCACCTTGCCTGCCCTGCATATCCCTCCTGAACAGCTGCACTCCTGTTGTGGGATTTGTCCCACCAAGTCTTACTAACACTATTGATATTGTAGCTCTGGGAAAGGATCAAAGATTCCAGTTCATCCCATTTGTTATTCATACTGCACGTGTTGGTATGTAAGCATTTCAGATGTGTTC
Source organism: Stictonetta naevosa (assembly GCA_011074415.1). Taxonomy (NCBI): domain Eukaryota; kingdom Metazoa; phylum Chordata; class Aves; order Anseriformes; family Anatidae; genus Stictonetta; species Stictonetta naevosa. The sequence goes on from CM021697.1 coordinate 104,481,806, forward strand.
CTGAATCCACAGTACTCCTTGGTGCAGCATAGATGCTCCCACTAGCCTTGCCACCTTCAAATAGTGCCATAACATCTTTTGGTCTAACCTCATGTGCTTGTTCTATGAATATTCTGGTCATAAGGATTTTCAGCTGGTAAAACAACATATTTAAAATAACATTTTAACCAGAAAGATGATCCTTTTTTCCATTCCTCCTTATTCTAGTAATATCAGCAGTGCTGGAGGGAAGATGATGTGATACATTCATAGAACACTAAATTATGGCACACAGCTAAGGATTGGATCACTGTAATCCCATATTTTTCTTTAAAACTATTTACTATTCATGTAGCCATATTTTTACATTTACCTGGACATGCCTGTTGTTTATTACTTCATTTTCTCTTTATCTCTGCCACGTTTAAATTTTGTACTTGCTGTTCTCTTGGAAATCCCTATATGTGGTAGTGGACATCTTTTTTGTTTCAAGAGTGAGAACAGCTGATTCCATTGTTATTCAGACATAGCATATTATTTTACTACACTTACCTTTAAAATAGGACTTTGTATATACATGTAAGTAGGTGAATTATGTATACAAGGGATTTATTATGTGCAGAAGTCTCTCTTGTGCATCACAGTATTACTATGATTGTAAACATTGTTTTACTTTTTTTTTAAAAAAAAAAAATCGATGGCTGGCAAATGCATGTCATCACACTTAACATAAAGACAATTTTTGCAGCTGAAGCAAGGTATAAGTGGATTAATATATTCCAAAAAATATTGTTTATGCAGTTATTGAACCAAGAATATTGTGGAAGTCATCATTGACAACTGGAGAAAAACTTGTTTAAAATCCTACTCATGACATCTGGAATCACACATTTTTAAATTTACTTTGGCTTTGATATTGATTACAACCCACTGATGTGATGTTATTAATGAATGCCTGGATCTATTACAGTCCCTGAAGACTGATCTTTTTAACACTGTGGTGCTAGGATACCCCCTCAGTATATAATGATACATATGGCATCAACTTTATTCCATCTCACAGCTCATTGCCATCACATTAATGCTAATATGCTACAGAAATCTCTTTCAGGTGAAATGCACTTCTTACATACAGTAGATGCTTCTCTACATTATACTAAAAGGGGATCTAATTAAAGTAATGGGAAAAATGACCCATCTTTCTCTTTTGGGTGGAGGCTAAACTGGAAAAAAGGGATGGGAGAGGGGGAGAAAGTTCAATATAAATGGGCCTTTACCTGAAAAGTACATGTAACAAATCAATGTCAGACTTGTAAAAAATGAACCATAACTGAAATGCTACTATACACCTCTCTCTCTATATATTTTTTTTTCAGGATTTTATTTTGTTTGTAAAATCAATATGTAATCAGCTGTATACCTAACTTTCCCTTTGTTATATTAGCTCAATAATTAAAAATGCATTTCACAATAAGCTTTCTGATTTTGATTGTTAATTTTTTATTGTTTGTTTTTGTTTTGTTTTGTTTTGTTTTTTGGTCTTCTCAGAGCTGGAAATTCTTGTTGTTGTTTACTTAGGGACAGAGTATAGTGATAAACCAGAAGCAGTGTCCAATTATCACAGGTGTTCCTATGGAGTACACAATGAAGAATATCAGAAGATAAAATTGTCACAAGAATTAATCAAAACAAAAATGGAATATAAGCTTCACAATGTTCTCATTACTGAAGTCAAAATTTAGCAGGGTTTTCCTAATCATAGATAATTTCTTTGATTTCTCTTACCATTTTACATCCAATCAGAGAATTAGGATGACACAGAAATGAAATAAAAATGAGAGTAAACTTCAAAATAACAAGCAGCATCTTTGTCCTGGCCACGCCTAAAGAAAATAATGCAATAAAAAGCAGTGGTGTGTCAGGAACTAAGAGGGCTGGTAGGCCATCTGAATGAGAGCTGTTTTACCTTTTGGGATCCATACTTTTAGTGTGGATTTCATAAAGCCTTTCAAGATGCCCTAATGTTTTACAAAGAATGAATGAAGCGAAAGAGGTACTGTGAAATGGGCTCCGCAGTTAAAAAAGGACATATAAACAGCCTAATAAGCAACAGTGAAGAGAAAATTGTTTTAAATTTTCACCTATCCCCCCAGACATGTAAATACAGATTCACACTGCTTTTAGACTCCAACTCAAATTTTGAGGCTAGAGATACTGTTAGGTCTACCACCGATCTCCTCCAGTTTCCTAGCAGGTGGCAGCTGTTTCATCATGTCCTAAAGCACAAAATTAGCGCAAATAGTTAGAATAGCCAAACAAAAATGTAGTAACTCTGCATATAGCTGGGAATCCAGTGGGCAAAATGCTTTCTTTGGCTTGCAGGCAGAGAGATGTTTTTTTTGTAGAGCAGTTTCACAGAGGAATTCATGATGAGGTTCCCTGCAGGATACAGTGAAAGAAAATAAGTCCCAGAGCCAAAAGGGGTGTAAATGGTGGCATGAATACATGTTTCTCCATAAGAATATAGAGTGTTAACATATGTCTGAGAATCTGTAGGAAAATAACAAGTGGGTAGCTTTTGGCAAAGAAAAGATTGTATTTCAGATTGTTTGATACATTTGTTTAAAAGGGTAATAACAATAAAATATCCTGAAATAATCACTACTGAGCAATGATGTGGGAGAGAGAAGGGATGGTAAATAACACATTTTAATAACCACTTAAAGTATAAAGAACATTAATGTCAAGAATGTATTTTATTTAAAACTTTCTTTGAAAGTACTCTGAGTTTAAGGATGGATTAGTGTGAGTACTAATGTAACATTTTCCCTATTTAGAATGCTTGCTTAAGGAGATCTCAAAGTAGAGAGATTTAGAAGTGTACAAGAATGACAACTTGCAGACACTAAGATAAAGCACAGGATTTTATAGCCCTTGTTATTTTTTATACCACCCATTTGAAGTACTGTGGTATGCCTGTCCATGTGCTCCAGTAGTTCCTGATTACCCCAGTTTAAATAAAGCATCTGTCAATATTGCCATTAAAGTCTCCATCAGCTCTGAGCAAAAACACAGATCCAGCTGGAGTTCAGCATGGCTGCCTTCAGTTAGGAGCCTTTTTCCCACTTCTAGTGCTAACAGATTACATATGGTCCAGTTTAAAAGTCATGTGGGGTTTTTGTGGGAACTGCCTCCACACTGGATGGGTCCCATTGCAGCTGCCTAGTAACAATCATTAATGGGACACAGAGGGAAATAATACAACTTCCAGATTTAATTTCCATAGCGGCGTCCAAGTCCTGCACAAAGCAACACCTCTTTCCTTCCTACCCTGGCCTTTGGTTTGCAGCTTTCATGGGACTCTGCTGCTGAAGCTCCAAAGAGATGCAGGGAAGCCAGGGTCTCCTGACAGCAGCAAGTCTTCCCCACCAGCTCCTGATGCAGGCTGCCAGGGCTATCTTTAATGTCAATTGTAAAGTCAGTTCACTTTGTCATACAAAGGTCTGTTTTGACACTTAGAGAAGTATCCAAACACAGCCCTTCCTCATGTTCAGATGAAAGAAACATGTCATCCTCAGTTAATATGGTGGAATCAGCTGCTCAGGTACACCTGCCAGATTTAGGCATTTGTACTTATCACCATCACCCATCACCTCCTAGCCAAGGTTGGAGAAACCATGAAAATACAAGCGGTGCAAGGGACAAACTCCCTGAATTCCTAAGTGTGTTAGTACTATGGTTGTCACTTTGTCTTTGCACAGATTACACCCAGCACAAAAGAAGCAGTCTGGAGCTGCTGAGTCATTATGTGAACCACAGGTATCCTTTCATATAATAAAATAGTAAAGCGTATATAAAGCATTGGCGATGTAGGAGGAAAGGGTGAGAATGTCTTTGTAAATGACTGTTGGGCTACAGTTTTTAAAGAGGAATCCCAGTTTGTGTATCTGATGATTTCATTCTGCAGTTTCTCCTGCTCTCATCTGTATATGTGCGTGTCTTTGTCTCGCTAACTTATACCCCCCTGGTTTGGTTTTCTCAGCAGGATTCACAATTTTTTGTTTGTTTGTTTGTTCTGCATTGCAAGTTTTCTTCACTGATGTCATTAACAAAAATGCAAGCTATGGGTAAGCAATTACAGAAGGCAGTACTTTAATATGGGAAATTGGAATAAGGTTGTGTGTGCCTGCTGGGCAAGTCCCCAGCAATGGGTTTATGGGGCTCATATGGTCACATGAAGTACAGAAGCCACTTGACACTTTTATGGAAAATTCTCTAATTGCCACATGCTCACAATGTATATTAGCACCTTTAAAACCCTTATGTGCTTCAGGTGAAATTTATCCGCGTAGACTGCAAGCATGAAAACTATGTCATATTTAAACACACAGTAGCAGATTAGGCTGCACATATTTTACACTACCTTTCTTGAATGGGAACCTCAGCATTTAAAACCGGTGTTCAGAGAAGCTGAGGTGTAGAGAAGAGGCATCAGAATTATCCTGGGTGTAAAACATTGTGAGCAAAGTCCTGAAGTACTAAGGTGTGATATTTAAAACAGCAACAACTACAATCTTAAGACCTTTGAAAGGTGTTTTGTTAAGGAAAAGTGTTTTTTTTTTTTGACCAGTAACTTTTCCACGTTTCAACTGTGTTAAATTTTTGCAACAGCTTTCAAAATCTCCTGTAAATAAGAGGTTATAATGGAAACGAGATTTGAATTATACTGTGATGCCATCACATTTAATTTTAATAAACAGATGCTTATTTCAGGAAATGTGCATCTGATTTGGGGGTAAAGACAGAAGGAGATTATTTATTTATTTATTTATTTATTTATTTATTTATTTATTTATTTATTTATTTTGGAGCAGCTATTGTTTTCGGTTAACATAGAATAGAAACAAGCACTTAGTTTGTGATAGAGATTTTGTTTCTGGGCATCTGGGTTTCGTGTGCGAAACTCCAGCTTCCTGTAGGGTGTGCAACTTTGTTTTCCATTTTCATTCTCCTAGACAATAATTTGATATACAATATGGTGTTTCACATTCCAGTATCATGTATTGTCATAACCCTGATCTGCAAACAATTCAGCACTATCACCCTGAAGTCAGTTTACTTCTCATATTTATCAAGATTAGCTGCTTGTTGGTTCAGAATTAATTTCCATAATTGGTTCAGAATTCATTCCCACAGTTACAGAGCCAACCCTCTCGTGATGTGCATATGCTAAGTGCAGACATCAGAAATGCAGATTTATTTGGCTCCTTGTATAAATATCAAATACATTCTTGTTCAGAAATATGAATCCTCCCAAAACAAACCAACTAATCAACCAAACAAACAACCAACAAAATAAATAAATAAATACAAAGACTGATAGTTTTAAGAACCTCTTACTGGATCTGAGAGGATTCGCTCAATTCCACTTAAATGTTTACCTGTGCATTTGATAAAGTAAGGTAGAACCACAGCACATACTTACCAGAAACCACAATTCAGACAATATTCTGTACTCACTGCTTCTATGCTATGAATTACTACATTTATTGTCTTTGTTATAGAGATGTAATATTTGTACTCTCAGATATCCGAATTAATCAGTGAGAGAAATAATAAATAAATAAATAAATATACTGTTTCCTTATTTTGAGTGTCTTGTTTCAAGTATGCAATGAAGAGAAGCAATAAACTCCTGCTTTTCTAAAATTCTGAGAATCTTTTTCACAGTAAAATCCTTCCTATTTTTTCCAGCTGGACACTCTTTTGAGGGACTTCTTTCACTTTAATTTTTCAAAATTCTGGCTAACATCTGAGATTTCACATCTCTTTTAACAATACAGATTTCTATTACAATGTTTAATTTCTGAAGACCATTAATAGAATAATTATTTTCTGGTACAGATTTGTTTATAGCAACAACAACAGCAATTCTGGCTCATTCTCAGTTACAGTGAGGCTCAACTATGCTGATGTAACAAGCATGCCAGTACCTCTTCAGAATAACAAACTCTCACTGAGAACCAACACACACCTCCCACATGGACAATCCATTGTTGCTGTCATAGCAAGCATAGCTAGGAAATACTATGAACATACTAGCTTCTGAAGTCTTTTACAGTTGGCATAAATTCATCTGCCCTTAGGTATTTGAACCCAATTAACCTATCTACTTTTCTTTTTCCATACTGGTGAATACAGTGGAGTAGGGACCAGCTTCTCAAGTTAAATGCTTATATGGTATGAAATCACTTCAAAAGTGGACACGCTATAGCCTCTATGCAGGATATTGGTACCAGTGTCATATAATAAATATGTTATAGACCACATAAGAGTATAAAAGTATGTGTTAAGAAAAGTTATACGTACTTGTTAGAGTCGACATTACATGTTTTTCTTGTGTAAACACAAATCAGAGCAGACTTTGAAAAACAGAATCTATCCAACATGGCGGTTGATTGCCACAGCATACCTCATGCAGACTGAGTCACGCATGACAGCATTTATAAAAAATGTGCTGCTTTATTTTTGTTTAGCACTACCTTTAACACATTGTTAGTGCTAGTACAAGAACTGATAGCTTCACTTTTGTATGTTCTATCTTCATAATTGTGCACAAATAAAATTGGATTCAATATTCCCTGGAAAAGCATGTGTCATTGTTTGGACTAGATAAGGTCTGCATTGCTATTCCTGCCAGATCAGGAAACAAAATAGAACATTCAGGTCCTCCTCATTAAAGCTACCATGGGACAAGCCTTGCAGCATGATATAGTAGACACTCAGTCATATAGTGAATTATATTCAACCTGCCCTGCTCCAGAGAGGACACAGCAATGCTGCAGCTAACCCAAGGTGAAATCTTGGATGATGTCATGATTATATGCAGCCTGCAAGAAGTTTCACTCTTGTGCTGTGTCCAAACTAAATAGAAATGAGTTGTATACAAATGAATCAAGTCACAGATTCCAGAAGGACTGGATATAAACAGTTCCAAATAGTTTTATGTAAAATAAAAGTCTTCTGACATGCTAACATGTGCTGAAGTTTCCTTCCATTTTAATACAGATGAATAAACCAAGAATGAATAAGTAAATGCAACCTTCAGCACAGGAATGTTCCTGTAGTACCTACGAATGTGTATGAGCTTACTGATATTCACAGCTTACAACTTACAAGCAGTAAAGAAGGGAAGACAATACAAGTTACACCATTACTCATCAGTTCTAGCAGTTGCACAATCACTGCTACTGTATGCTATCATGGATCCTTTTGCACGGTCCCTTGCCATGGCTTAGAATCTGACTGGACATTGCAGCCCCTCATTAAGTTCATGGAAGGGGCTTCAGGTGAAACACAGCCTACAGGGCTGCCTAACGAAGCAATATTATTTTATTTATTTTATTTTTTATTTTATTTTATTTTATTTTATTTTTATTTTTATTTTATTTTATTATATTTTATTATATTATACTATATTTTTCCCCCAGCATTTCATATGTTTTCCTTGAATACCCAAAGACAAGGAAGCTGATAAAAGTACTCTTTCTCCCCTAGGAAAGAGGAAGCCTACAGACATTTTACCCCTGATTTTGAGGGAGAGGGTGCTCACAGTAAACATATTCCTACTCTCCTTCCCTGCTGCACTAGAGATGATGTTTGTCTCCTTACCTAAAACAAAACAAAACAAAATAAAACCCCATTTAGATTACAGTTTTCATCTAACAATTTCTGCCATCCCATCTCCTTCAACAATGGGTTGGAAAGGATGGGAATCACACAACTGTCTACAGATACTACAGACTCATTTAGTTAATGACTTTTTCACTTCACCAGCTATTGAATAAACAGAAAATTTCACTGTCGGGTGTTAACTTTAACCCCAAAACCTTTAACTGAAGTCTAAATAAGTTCTACATCATTGTCCAACCGCTGTGGTGCCCCAGTTCTTATCCAGCCCCTATATTTAAAATATTGTAAAAATGATACAGGAAACATTGCATTCCAGAGCACACCAGTAATAGGCCAAGCCCACATACGTGTGATAGTTTCTGTGTCTCTTACTGAATTTACCATCAACTGGTTATCTTTAACCATTTATTGTGATGCTTGAAACACAGATTATTTCTAGAATACTTTCAACATTTGATATTCTGTGCTTACTGGACACATGAGAGAGAGAGAATTATTTAATTTAGAGATTTAGCATGAATTCATCTTGTTGTAGGTAATATATAGAAGTGGATCAACTTTTAGTTGATCTATTTACAATCCTGTTTCCCTTAGTTATTTGTTCAGTCCCTTAATAAATATTATTTTAAAACTGTGTTATATTAGTCATGTAATCTGATACCAACTGAAATCACATAAATATTTTATAAGAAAATTTGTGTTAAGACTGAAACAGAACACCATATACGAACACTCTAAAACATTTCTTTGTCTCCTGTTCCAGTTACTACATGCTATACTTATATTTTGCTGAAGTACAGATTCCTCTCAGTAAAAAAGGAGACAAGAACAGCATATGTTCTTTCAAGACTTTCCATATTTTGTTGCAGCTGCTGTAGGAATCTTCCAATATAACAACTGATAGATAGCACAGTCTCCACAGAAAAAGATCTGTGGTCATACAGACTCCATGTGAAATTATATAGTGAAAGACATCACAGCTAAGCCATAGACTCTTATGCATTTTTAGTAAGATTATGCACCAGGGAAGCCAAGACACTGAATGGGATGGGACGTGAATCACTAAGTCCCCTGGGGTTACTAATGAAGTCAAGCCAAAGTGTGAAGTTGACACTGGCATTAAATTTACTTGGTAGAAGTTTTGCTATGCTGCTGAAAAGATAAAGCTTTTGCCAGGAAACTACAGAGACCATAAAGTGTTCCTAGGGTAGGACTTCTGAGAATGCAATTGGTAGATTGCCTCTGCAGAAATACAGCCTTGTCAGTCCTTTACACCAGGAGCCCGGGGAACTTCCCTGGCATCCAGTGCTCCATCACAAACAAGGTTGAGACCTTTTACTCATTGTAGGTATACTCAAACTGGTATAAATTACACAAAAAATATTCAGAGGTTTCCACTGATCCTTTAAAGGAGCTGCCCTGTAGACACCAGCTCAGAATTTGGCATTTCTGTGGATACTTCTGACTTGCTCCAAGCTTCTGATTGCCAGTATGCAGTGAATGGTTGTTAATATTCTTATGTGCTGAATGGATCTTGTGTTTTAGTTTTTCTTAATTCAAGGCAGTTCTAATGAAGGTTTGCACAACATTCTTGTTGACATAAGATTAGGAACATGTGGAATTAAAACCAAATCCTCATTGGTATCTTTTGTTATAACTAATGTAAACTGCCACCAATTTCACGAGTGCTACTCCATGTTTTTTTCAAAAGGGCACCTAGTCATATGTTTCCAAGGCTGTATCCTGTTAAAGGTTGAGGCCAAGCTTTTTAGTAATTCTTTCCTCTCTACTTTGCCAGAGATCTCAGTTTGGCTACAAAATTCTTTGCCAGAGCTAAGGAAATTTTTTTTCTAAACAGCGACTGAAAAACAAGACTGTTTGCAATTTAGCTATTTGAAGAGCTGATGATAGGCAAAAAAATATATGCCAGTAAAGGATACTGAACATTTTTCTTCAATGATTCTTAACTTTGGAGGAGCTGGCATCACTCTCAAACAGCAGATTTAGACATAATATCTGTACAGTTTGTAACAAAATTCTCATTTGCAATCTGCCAAGTGCTGGGTGACAGACAAACCTCAAATGTTTTTTCATATTATTTCTAAATCTGTTCTTGATTTAGTTATGTTTACAAGATAAAATTTTGTAAGTTCTCATGCTGTGCTGAAGGAGTTTCTGCATATCAAAGTGTGAAAATGTGGACTAATGACAATTCCCTATATCAAAGTTTGAAAAGTTTTGCTTGGTTTTAATTTAATAAAGGGTCCTAGATAAACAACCTTATAGATAAAACAGCTTTAACATTACACACACAAAAAAAATAAAATGATATGTAATTAATACACTGTTCAGATAGAACTATGTATCCTCTTTCACTCTCTGTTTAACACCTACTTTTCAGTCTTTTCAGAGTGGATCACATGCACGGGAAACTGGGCTGCGAACTAAGATGAGGAAGCCAAAGTTCCTGTAATGTGCTTGTAATGGCTTCCTACTATGGCCAGCTCATAAGATCACTGCTACCCACAGCATAAAAATTCAACAGTTGCAGGGCAGAACTATAAAACATTCTCCAGAATTACACCTGGAACAAGACCCTCATATTTCATCAAGGCCTATGGCATGCACTACCAAAATGACAGAATTCTGAAAGAGGTTATCCTCTGATATTTCTAGGCTGATTGGAAATACAACAATGATGAAACATGACCAAATTGGAGAAAGTTGGACAGACTCGATTCAATCACCAACTGCTAAAGTTTAAATTTAAATATGTATATATATCCTTCCACTGAGTGCTGGGTTTAAGTACTTCACATCAGAATTAGTGAAGACAAGATCTGTGCAATGCTATTCCTCCTTAATTTAAAAAATAAAATAAAATAAAATAAAAAATTACTTTTTTCATTTAAAGCAGAACTTTGAATGTTCTAGATATATAATACACTCAGCTAGTATGGGTGTTCATATATATTTGTCTGTGTTTGTGAAGGATTCTAACTCTGCTGTACATTTCATAATCAGGATCACACCTATATAGAGAATAAGTCTTTAGAGAAGTGTTTTGAAGAATGGTAACTTGAGAACAATATGTATCATCCTTAATAATACTATTTGTATTTGAAGAGGGAAAGAACATTTTAAATACATGGATAGATTGATTGAAAATAGTATCACTGCAAATACAGTTGTGACAGCTTGTGTGGTGTTATCAACAATGAGGTCAAGTACAGTATCCATTAGGCACAGAAAATGAACTGAAACTGCTTAAATAGTAAATAAAACATAGGCATAGATTTCCCAAGCTGCAAGCTCAGTTCAAACTGAATATTTTTACAACTGACCTCAATATTCTTGGTCATGGATGATTCAGAGACACAACATTAAATATACAAATGTGCACAGTAGTGTAGTTTGAAATAGTACAATTAAATAAAATGGACAGTTATAATTTGAACTAGAAATGCAATGAAAATCTAAATACTTTCTGCCTCAGAATGAGAAAGATCAAAAGGATCAGTATCATGCAGTTCTATGTAACATTAAGGGATTGCTAGCACAAAGAAAGATGGTAAAGGCGTCACTACAATCAAATCAGGTCCTTCTTTTTTAGCTGACATCAAAATTTATTTTGCTATCTTTTAATTCTAAAGTTCTTATCTAGTAGCTAGTCACAGAGGACTCATAGGTCTAAATAAAAGAAAGAGTGGTAATTTGGGATACAAATATCTCTGGACTTTTCCCCAAATAAAATTTGCATGTCTATTGTAAAATAAATAAATAAATAAATAAAAATTTAAAAGGTCAAATCAATTTGCTTTAAATGAAAACCATAGATATTTTTATTATCACATGAGAAATTTGAATGTTTAAAGGTTATTTTTCAATGAAATGTTAGTTAAGAAAAAAAAAGTAATTTAATGGAAATGTATTTCTCATCTTTTGATGTTTTATCCAGAAAAACATAATGACCATCTTCACTCATTTTGCCAGTAGAAGAATCTAACAGTATCTCAAGTATCACAACAATACTGGAGGATTTTTTTCCTCTGATTTTCTAATCCCACAAGATACAAATTGGACAAGTCCACCCACTCATTCAGTATCACGGTAATCCAGACCCATCCTGAATACGGATGTGGAAAAGAAGGAAGGTGTCTCATTATAAGGAATGACATGTCTCTGAAAAGAAATTCAGTTATGGAAGGCAGGAAACAGAAGACCCCATACACCAGAAAGACAAAGTCAGAGACATACTGCTAGTTGCTTTTATTTTGTGGGGCTGATGATTTGAATTACTGACAGAGGTTCTTCTGATGTTTCATAAATATCTTTCACCAGACAAACTCTCAGCTTTTTTTATTTACAAAAGCTGCACCCCATCTTCTCCCAGCTGTGCTGAACTACTTTCCACCTAGAACAAGGGAAAAACTCAATTTTGAATGGCTTAGATGCCACAAGTGGCACACCAATATCTTGAGACAAGTGTATTTTACTTTCTGTGTGGCAACTTTCTCTTTATTTATATTATTTCTTGTTTGAACACATTAGGTACTTATTCTGTCCTACTTCCATGCAAATCTCATCTTTGGTCCTTTTCTATGACATAATGTGTTTGGAAAGCTTGTTTTTCTTCAGGTATTTTTTCCTCACCTGTCTATCACTATGTAAACAAGGTAAAATGACAGATTTATGGAACGAAAGGAATTAAATCAGGACAAGAGAAAGAATAATGATCTCTTTACACTTAGTATATATGACTGCTCTCAGATAAGAAAAATAATGCTTTTTTTGGGTTAAGGTTCCGAATGACTGAGCTTTTAATTGTGAAGGTCTGGTATGAGGAAATAAACTGAGTTATTCCATAAATGTGAGTTTAAATTATGCTTCACTTTTTTTTTTTTTTTTTTTTTTTTTCAGAATGAACATTAACACAAAATAAACTAATTAGATTACAAGGCCTGCACTCAATAAACAGAATGTGGGAATTTTGTAGGGAGTTCAACTCCCACTAGAAGGTACGTCACTTTGATGTGAGATTACATTTCTGAGTAAGTCAGAGTAGGTGTAGATTCATTTCCAAGGAAGTCTAAGGCAAATATTTCCACTCAAGGAGATTTTACATTACTTAATTGTCAGTGTGAATTCAGACAAATACATCTGTGGTTCAGTTTCTCATTTATATATGAGAGGAGAAAATGGTGCTTCCCTGTCTCACAGTGGTGTCAAGTACACATTTTTAAGTGTTCAAAACTGGTCCAACCATCAGGTTATCCTTAATAATATGGGCTATATGCCATCCACAGGGACCTTGACAGGCTTGAGAGGTGGGCCTGTGTGGGCTTCATGAAGTTCAACAAGGCCAAGTGCAAAGTCCTGCATCTGGGCTGGGGCAATCCCAAGCAAAAATGAAGGCTGGGTGGAGAATGGATTGAGAGCAGCTCTGATGAGAAAGACTTTGGGGTGTTAGTTGATGAGAAGCTCGACATGAGCCAGCAATGTGCACTTGCAACCCAGAAATCCAACTGTATCCTGAGCTGCATCCAAAAAAGTGTGTCCAGCAGGGTGAGAGAGGTGATTTTCCCCCTCTGTTCTGCTCTCGTGAGACCCCACTTGGAGTACTGTGTTCAGCTCTGGGGCTCCCAGCATGAGAAGGACATGGGATTATTAGAATGAATCCAGAGGAGGGCCTCAAGGGAGCACCTCTTCTGTTAATACATGCTGAGAGAGCTAGGGTTGTTCAGCCTGGAGAAGAGAAGGCTGCGGGGAGAACACCAAGTACCTAAAGGAGTCCTATGAGAAAGCTGCAGGGTAGACTCTTTGTCAGAGAGTGTAGTGGTAGGACAAGGAACAATGGTTTTAAACTAACAAAGGTAGATTTAGATTAGATATTTGGAATAAATTCTTTCCTATGAGAATGGTGAGGCACTGGCACAGATTGTACAGATAAGTTGTGGATACCCCATCCCTGAAGTGTTTCAGCCCTGGTTGGATGGGGCTTTGAGCAACCTGGTCTAGTAGAAGGTGTCCCCATGGCAGGGGATTTGAAATTATTTAAGGTCCCTTCTAACCAAAATCATTCTATGATTCTATGATTCTATGTAAATAAAAAAGCTGTGCAGTGAGAATGAGAAGATGGAGCAAAATGCATCAGGACGCGAAGGTGATATTATATCAGTAACCAATATAAACAGTATGGCAAAACCTCTGAACTGAGGATATGAATTTATATTTCTGTTCTTCACATTTGAAAATATGCTCACTTAGGGAAAAAAAAAAAAAAAAAAAAAGATTGGAAAAGATGCTTAGTAACAAGGACAATTTAAAACCTACTGAACACTTAACATTTTACCCCATTTGGAATATCAGTTTTCATAGTATTTCCAGACAGTGTACATTTTTATTTAAATTGAATTAAACTGTTTAGCCACATGTGCATGCCAGTTTAAATAGTGCTGTTTGGAGAACATTATTTTCACCTTTATTGGACAAAAAGTATCATAGGAAGTTGCCTTCCCCTGGAAATTGAACCCAGTTGGAAATAAATGAACTGGTATACAGCCAGGCCTGGAAACTGTATAAAATAAAAATCTACTTAGCAGAGAGGTGCACATCTTAAATGCTTCAAAGCTGTTATCTTTAAGAGGATGGAATGCTTTCTGGGACTATATCCCATGAAAATAGCTGAACTTTACAGAATTCATGTTATAACTCTGCATGATTCCACAGATAAAACAGTTTTCTAATAGTGTCCATTTGATTTTTATGGGTTTAAAATATTACTTATTGCTGTATCTCCTACAGTCTCCAGCCACAATCAATGTCCCACTACAACACATTCTGTTTACTAAGAATGTGATAGTACTGACCTCATGTTTTGCAAACTACACACAGAGACAATGAGGAAAAGATACTTAACATCACTGTTCCTGTTTTGTTTGTGAATCGACTTTAGAGGGGTTTGGATAAAGTCCTAGCTGGTTGGCTAAAAACACAACACATCTATTAAGATAGTATAGATCTCTTGACTTCCAGAGGTACTTATGTATCACACACTCCATGGAAATTTCCAAATAGCAGAAACCACATATTTCCCTGCAGAGTCTTATGAACAGGTCAGATGAAAAATATGGCCAACATTTGAGGAATTTGATGCTTGACAAGTAGCCCTTAAGACTATTTCTCTGAAAGTTTGGAGAAACATGGAACACATATAGCAGAAATACATGTGCTGAAAAAGTGAAATATTTTCTTTACAAATGATGGGAAGTGCTTCACACTAAGAAATATTCCCCTCTGTTCTTCATGGTATTCAAGTTCGAAAATATGTTTCAGTCATGTAAGATATTATATTTTGAATAACTGTTTATTTTATGATGAAACCTGTGAAAATATGTTAGTCTTGGGGTCTTAATTTATTTTCTCTCAATCGGCAAGATACAAGTGCTGTAATAATCTAGATATCCTTACATTTGCTGTCAATTAAACAAAACTGCCATCAACTCACAAGTGAAACTAAATTTAAGACAGTTATTTGTGAATCTGTGGGATTTTTTTTTCTCATTCCTTTCTTTTTTCAACTCTTTATGTTTTAAATTCATGGGAACTGACTCTGACAGCATGGCACCAATGTGTTAGATAATATTTGTCTGCAGTAAGAGAAATCATATCTTCTTAGTGAGCACTGCCACTGCTTCACAGGAGGGTAGCAAGGAAAGGACATTTGTGTTCCTCAAGGAATAATAGATAGGCTTTTGATGACTCTCACCAGGAAATCAGGATTGCCTCCATCAGCTTAAGAGCCCACCTCAGACACTCCAGAAGATAAACTTGTCTTGAAGCTACCTTTACACATTCCTACATCCCTGTGCAGATTTCAGCTCCAGAACACCACAGGCTCTAAAACTGTCTGGCTAAATATATTTGTGTGGAATGTCTTAATGTTTTCAGCTCAAGCTAATTTTATTAAGTGTATCAATAGATTGTTCTCTCAGGCCTCAAAGTCCTCTGGAACACCCAACAAAAGTCACACCCATCTGACTGCTTAAGGCTGCAAAACATGAGTAGACCTTTAATATTTACTACTAATTCTTCAAGTATTCATAAAACAAACAAACAAAAATGTTGCCCGGTGACCCTTTGGTTCCTGCATTTTCACATTTTCTAAATCTCCAGATACTCCCATTTGAAGCACCTGATCATTTTATATTTACATAGGGCTGTCTGATATTGCCAGCAACAAGTTTTTAATTGACAAAGGAGAAAGGCAAGCAATTCAAGCAATTCAAAACACAGCAAAACCCATGTGTTGCCTGCATTCATTTAAAAGAAGGAACAAGTAAGTGCAAGTGGTGTTACTTAGATCATTATAAACAGAGACAATACTAATTTATATTGTCAAGCCTTTTTTTTTTTTTTTAGACTTTACTCAGTAACTAGAAGATACAGAAGGTGAAAGGAAAAAAGTTATAGGAATTCTCAGTGTAGCTCCACAGTTTCTAAAACTTAGTTCAGATAGCCCACTCATTTAGTTAACATATCCACAAAGAAAGGCTTATTAGATATTATACATGCATACAGTCTTCTGGAAAAAGACTCTATGTGCATTTAATGGTATGAGGAAAACATTTGCTTATTTTAGATAATAATTTTGGATTAGCAGTTCATAAATGCTCCCAACCAACCTTTTGACATTTTGTAAAACTCATATCCTTCAAAATTCAGAGTTGAGTTTTTTTCAATGACAGGTTCATTGACAAAATGCCCTTACCCAGACACAAAAATGTGAAGGAAATTCTGATTCCATTGAAGTTAAGGGATTGCCATGATTTATATCAAATACCATCAATTTCAGGAGGTGAGGAAAATTAGCCTTTCTCTGTAAATTCTCCCAACCCAGCTGAAATGGATGTAACATGCAGAACTCACAAGTACTAGTTACAAGCATATGAAAACTAAGAGAAACAGAAGAAACAAAGCAGAGATGTGGAATAATGGCAAAGGAGGACCATCTGCTGTTTGCTTCACATTTTAATATATAGTTGGAAAATATAAAACCCATAGAATGATAATCTCCATAGCCTATAGCAGGAAATAACAAACAAATAAATAAATAAATAAAAGTTGCAAAGAAAGAACAGAGGAAATGTCTCTCTTTCAAAAAGTTTCCTTCCTTTTTTTCTTCCTTTCTTATTTTTTAGAGACATAAGTAACTGCTACAGATATTGGACAGTTGCCATCTGCAGCTATTATGCAGTAGCTTTTCCAACTGCTGTGCATAAGAACAGTGCTTATTGAACTGAATTTCAAAAATCATCTGGTGATAGTCCTCAGAGAAATCATAAGAAATCATAAGAAATCACTATATGTATAACAGCTACATCCACTAATATTTGAATTGAAATCAAAAGTTTGTTAGTCATAATCCAGAAGTAATAACATATAGCCTGAATAAAACATTTTAATGATACTACGGCACTTGTTCTGCTGAGACCCATTTGTTCTTTTTCTGTATCAATACTACTCAAGTGTTGTAAGATGTGTTTCTAAGTATCTGAGTTTTCTTTTTTTCTGAGGCTTCCAAAAAGAAAATAAAAAAGTATTGCCAACCACAGACAGATCAGCAAATATTCAAATGTTTTATATTTTCCATCTACGGATGGAAATCTCAGCTCTGCACTTATTAACACCTGGTATTTAACACTTGGGACTGGCAAGGATCATCTGCATGAATACAGGGTCATTTTGTTTGTTTCTTTGCTTGTTTTCTCAGGATAAACTTGAACTGTATGCCATTAATGTAGACATCATTGACAAGATTTACAAGGGTGATTTTCTTTCTTGTGTAGTCAGAAAAATAAATACATAAATAAAAAACATCAGTTCAACACCCTGTACTAAAACAACTGTAGAAAATCCCAAATCCCTGCACAGCAAGCTGGAGATGTACGGACAAGCTATTGTAGGGACAAAAAGCTGCAGACAATTTCATATGTTATCTAACAGCCACAGAAATATGGTACTTTTGTTTCTGAAGATAACATGAAGATGATCACAGGAAAGAGAAATGCTGCAAATGAATGAAGGATGTTGTTGGACTGCATGTTAAAATTACTTTAGATATTAATGAAGTGGGACAATGAGTCTCAAGCCAAGATTGTCAACATAAAATTGTGTTAATTTTTTTTAAAAAAAACTTATCAAATTCCATTGAAAGAAAACAGTGCAATGTGGTTGTTATTGGAGTTGCACTGCTATTTAGTGGCAAATAGCGCACTACTTTTCTTATACTGTTACAATTAAGGCCTTATGACAGGCAAAAAGCACAAGTAAATTAAAAATTGTATTTCAAAGTGCAGCCAATGTCTCAGTGATTATACGTTTCATATTTTTTGAGAAGATTTTTGCTAGATTCTTTTTTTTTTCTTTCTTTCTTTTCTTTAATACACCTCCCCACTAAAACCAGACTGTCTTTTTAGTCCAACTGTACAGACTTCAGAGAGGATCATAAACTAATTGAAAAATAAGGTATTTCTTATATGTACAGGTTTTGTTTTCTCATTTTCTCATATCCAGAGATTTCAGTGTTTTGGTCTACTGGACAATTAGTAATGTGCTTTCCTTGTAGTAAAAATTATTCACATCTTTCCTACAAGGAACATGTTTTCACCTGGTTCTTCTGAAAACAACATACACATGCTTAAAATATTTATTTTCTATCTTTAGTGTAAAGTAGAGTAGATTGCAGGGAAAAAAACACCAGGGTGGGGGAGAACAGTGAATGACCTTACTTTTTCTGTTTGACTGGGAGTCATATTCATTTTCAAACAAATAAGAAAAGAAAGAGTCTGGCTGTACAAAGCCATGTATGGACTTGGAAAATCAAAGTGCTCTGGAAAAGGTGACTTGCTGAGAAAGGAGGTAGTCAAGAGACCACAAAACATTTATCAGGTGGATCTAAGATTTGTCACAAATATAATTTCCAAAAGAGTGGTCAATGTCCCATTTAATTTTATTACATTCACAGCAACAGCCTTCTTCCTTGTTTTCCTCTTTTACAGAATAACTTTCTTAGTACAGCATTAATTCAATTTTTATTCAAGGGACAATTTGTGCAGAATCTTTGGAGTGCATAGGTCAACAAATAGCATAGGATTCATATGATCTTTCAGACCTTGGTGGAAAACAGTGGTGGAAGTGTAAATACTGAGTGGCTGTACTTCAACATTCTAGATGAGTCACACGATTTTTTTTTTTTTTTTTGCAGGTTGTAGGAAGTTTGAAGCTTTCATTTCAATTTCTAAAATGTTCAGATGAGAAGGCTAACTCTGAAATTGAATATTTCTTTCTTATATATGAATTCCAGATTTCTTGTCATTAAATACATACAGGCTAATAAAAAATAAAATATATACATATCAGGCTAATAAAAAAATAAAAGAGAGAAGCTTAGATTTTGAGAAAACTGAGAATGTTTAGGTTTATCAAGAAACCACTTAAAAATATGCTTGTGTTTGAAAAACACAATGCTTAGTGTCTGAAAGTAACTTTCAGACATCAGTGTCAAGATTTGTAGATGACTTTGAAAAAGTCCTTGGAGTTGACTTCCTACATGGTACACAGGAAATACTGTCTTCCCAAGAAATATTGTCAGCCTACTCATAAGAAACAGTGGAGAAATCCATCTTCAGACAATAGTTTATATTCTTAATACCTCAATTGTAACTGCATTCCTCCTGAAGAAGTATATGGAGGAAAGTAAACATGGACATGTACGAGGTATCTGGAAAGTGTTTTAGAATTAGTTTTTGAACGTTTTTTTACCCCAGCAGGAAATTTGTACATGTTGTTTCTGTTTACATGTGGGCCTTCAAGCAGGA
This sequence comes from Stictonetta naevosa, assembly GCA_011074415.1. Taxonomy (NCBI): domain Eukaryota; kingdom Metazoa; phylum Chordata; class Aves; order Anseriformes; family Anatidae; genus Stictonetta; species Stictonetta naevosa. The sequence goes on from CM021697.1 coordinate 104,501,356, forward strand.
TGCAACTGAATAAATTACTCAGTCTTTATGTGTGTCAATGGCACTGCCTTCAGTAAAACTGTTTCACATTCCTCGCTTCACTTGGTATTTTACATAATTATATCAAATAGATATGTTAGTTATAAATAAAAAATAAATAAAATTGATTTTCTGTTCACCTCTTTGATGTCTTTAATCAGCTTACTAAAGCATCGTTAAGAATTAGAAAGACCTTAGGTTAAGACAGAGAGAAACAAATATGGATGGTGTTTATAGACACACCACCAAGAGAGATGAACAAAAGATCTAGGGGCTGTGGAAAAAAACAACAACAGCAACAACAACAACAACAACAACAACAAAACAATTCTGTAACTCTCTCAACTGATAATTATTGAAAAGTAACCATCCAATATGCAATGGAGGCCCAGAGAGCAAACATTCCTCCTCCATTTCAACACCTCAGTCAGGTGATGTTAATAGTTAGAAGATTTAAGTTGTTTTAAGCATGCCTTTGAAAAATAATAACTAGCCTAGCAAAGTACAGAAAGTGAGAAGTAATACAGGAAATCTCTATTATATTATTAAATAAATGAATAGAATAATAGTGTAAGCAGCAGCAACATGAGAACTAAAGTGCAGAGCAATTACAAATGATAGCAAAAAACAATGCCATTAAATAATCCCTCTTTGTCACACTTCAAAGTGTTTGTACAATGAGTTTCATCAGTGTTTTATATGGATTTCTAAGGAATTGTAATTTCAATAGGCTTGGGTGTTTATCTCCAGCTCCTTGAAAAATCTAGAAGTACAAGAAATATCATCTGAAGATGAGATGAATATAATTAAATAATGCCTAATCTCAGATTTTAGTTAGAATGCATTTTCTTCTGATTTCAGGCAAAAGCTTCCATGAATGTGAAATGTGGTTGGTCTTATTTACAGATAAAACATTTGTTTTCAAATCAAGACATCAGGTTCCTTTAAATCCTGGTATACAACTGAATTAATAATTCTCTGCTCATGAGAGTTCATCCAAACTCACTGTCAGAGCCCAAAATTAAGGAGAAAAGCCTAGTAAACTTAATTTTCTCATCTGAGCAGAATCACCTAGAGTTTTCTTTGCTTCATCTTCTACTATTTATTAGACCCAACAGCACAGAAAAACTCTACATCACAACCAGGCCATGTCTGAAAAATGGCCATCCTTGCAGCTGAAAGGATTACGGGAAAGGCAGACATTATTTTTTCCCCACTTCTTTAAGATGTGATATGAACTGATGTAGTCTTTCCTAAAGACATCTAGGGTCTTGAGCAAAAGTTTGAAATAGATTGAATAGAAAGAATAGAACAAATAGTTTGAACAGAAAGTGGCGTGAAGAAATTTCTGTCAGAAATTTACATAGCTGTATCAACAGAAATAATTGGTGCCCCAATTATTTTTAATCATATGACACATTTACAGTACTGCAGAAGAAACAAACAGGTTGTCTAGAATACTGATTTAAACTATCTCATTGTACTGTCTTAATTACAGCCTGTTTGTTGTTGTTGTTGTTGTTGTTGTTGTTGTTTTTCCTAAATCCCTTCCTACCCCTACCTCACCCCCAAATTATATACACTAAGAAATAGATAACTCAAATAACTGACTTCACCCACCCCCAGAGTTTCTCTGTTACTACAATAGAAGCAATGGACAGATGAAAAAAAAATTATTTTCCCAACAGGTCACTCTCAAATTGTACTCCAGAGGGCATCCAAGAATGAATGGCAAATGGCCATCCAGAGAGTTGCCAAATAACATTAATCAATGCAGCAATGTGGCAACATTGAGAATTGTGACAGGCATGATTTATTCTATTGTTTGGTAATCAACCTCATCTATGGACATTCTGTAATTGTTATAAATTCAAGAATCATTGTTAGTCTTTTGGAGCAGAACAGTAAGAGAATGTCTCACTTAATAATCACAAATTGCTCTTTTCTTCAGTCAAAGAGGTAACCATTTCATGATTAGTTGAGAGAACAGATTATGTCAGCTGGACCTAACAGTGCATGCTTTGTCTCAATGAATACTATTTTCCTCCAATTTACCCTCCCAAATCTCGATGCAGTCTTCACATTGGAACTTGCTCACTAGAAGCAATAGATAATAATGTCATTCATCCACTGTCTGATTCAGATTTAATAATTAGAATGGCTTACCCCGCAGTTGAAGGGCAATGTTACTTCTACTGTTTATTGTTCCTATGATTTACAGCCTAGTACTATAAAATACTCAAAGTTAAATACAAAACAAAACAAAACCTTTCTCAACAGTATGCAATAGTTAGTGGATTACTTCATACTTGACCTTATCTTCTGAATGAAAGCAAGTTATTCATGTGAAGGAGTGAATCATTTTGTCTGTTTTAGAATGTGTACTTTCAGAAGTTTTACATTATTCTGAATTTATCTTAAAACTAGCTTTAAGGTTGAAACTCTCATTTATAACATTTCGGATTGCAAAGTAGAAACCTATAAAACTAGGTAATTTCAAAGACTGAAAAGCTAACTGCCAAATAAAATGGAAATACCAGTAAGAAATACCAGCACTTGCTCAGATAATTCAAATGTGGTTATATATGTGTAAATTAGAAGACCAAATGAAACCATCTTTTGTTGGCAAAATAAAATATTTTCCTCTGTTTTCAATAGCACAGAATATCTTTTCAGCTTCTCAATACCAATATCTTTTTCATAATTGTTGCATTATTTGAAATATTTTTATTACTTCTCAAATCACTTGTAAATCAAAATTGTTGTCTACTTCTAAGGTAAATAAGGATTGGAAAATTGTGCCATCCTTTCTTTAAACTCTTGCTAGTTAAAATATCCCTGTAGTTATTCTGAGTTCCTACTTTGAGACTGGAGGTTTGAGGAGATTAAAATGAAGAGAGAAGAAAAGATCTCTGCCTCATGACAACTTGAGCTAGTAAGGCTGGCTGCTACAGTGAGATGCTGGTGACTTCAGGTTAGATACTGAAGGGTCATACTGTCATTTAAAGAGTTGCACTACAATTTAGAAAACATTCCCTCCTGCCTATCATCTTTGCCCAGTCTGCATAGTTTGGATTCTGTGCAGTACACTTGAATTTTTTCCATATCTGGGCACAACCTATACTGCACATAGTTTGTAAAACCTACTGAAGTTCTCAGTCAAAATGACTGAGCAAAGTCAGAAAGGAAGGATGTGCCAAACTGAAAAAGCTTCCTCTATGTATCGATTCTCAGTCTGGTATCTCAAACATTAGACATCGTGCCAACTCAACACTGAAGGAAGTTGGTTAGAAGGCAGAAAAACATGGCCTACATTTGCATTTTATAAATAGGTAATAGAAAAAAAAAAAAAAAAGTATGGATTGAAAAGTAAGGATTGAGACATTATGCTTGAGGTAGTACAAACTGTACTTAACATTAAAAAAAGCATTTTCAAAAATTGAAATTGATTAACTTAGAAAGTTATGTAGACTGATGTTACTATTTTCATTATTTTTCTGTATATATCTGCATATTTTATCTTTACCAAATTTGCATAATTATGAAAAGGAATGGGAAACTTCAGTGTTTATTTTTAGCTACTGCTTATGGTACCACTGTTTTACTTGCTCCGTTATCGATAGCTTCTATTACATTAAAGCTGTTTCTCTCTCACTTTTCTGATACTTCCAGGTGAGTTTACTCTGTTTCCCCTTATGGAATAGCTCCTTTCTTTCAAATTAAAATCTATTGCTCATAGTTTTTAAAAACAGGACAAATATTACAGGGTCATTTTTTTTGTTTGTTTGTTTTTTGTTTTTGTTTTTGTTTTTAATTTAATTACCTGTGAATCTCTACAAAAGAAAGAACAACAAGAACAAAAATTTCTCCACACTATTGCACTTGTACACTCCCACCCACAATATTGCATATTTGAACCAAATTGCTTATCAATCCTAATCAAGGTTACAGGATATTTCTGTGAAATTCCATGTGTTAAGTCATAATCATTAGCATGTTTTCTGGTCTGTTTAACAAAATCCTGCATGTACCAAAAGTTTATAGGATTTTATTATTATTATTATTATTATTATTATTATTTGTATAATTTTCTAAAACAGCTTATAATCTGTGTTTACACTGTAGCATAGGTGTGCTCCCTAGTATGCCCTGAAGCTTGGACTTACACTGAGCATGTCCAGAAGAGACCGGGGTTGCATACGTTGTGCAGCATTCCATACACCAAACCAAACCAAACAAACAAATAAACAAAAATACAAGAGACAAATATCATAGATGGCATGAGGCCTTACCAAAGGAGGATCAATTCATTTGCCTACATATTGGTATTAGCTCTTTTTGAGATGCTCTGGGATACCTGAGACATCCTAGGGCTACCAGACATAGCACAAAATCTGCAGAAAATCTGCCCTTTGGAGCGGCAGCTGAGATCCAATAGGGATAGCTTAGGGCATGACATAAATATATTTAGGGAACAAAATCAAGCCTCAAGTGTTGATAGACACTCTGCCTGTGTCAAATACACAGAGAATAAAAGCCAAACTTTATAAATCATATTGTGTCATTAAAGAAGCAAATGGGAAATAGGGGCTGATTTGTTCTTCGAAAACAATGTGAATTGCATGGAAAGAGGTAAAAAGCCAAAAGAACTCAGCTTCTGAAATTTGTCAGTTATTGAAGAAAATAGAAAAAACTATAAGGCACATAGGCTTTTTGTTTTCTAATTAACTTGATATAGTTTTTTTGCTTTGGTTTTTTTGTTTTTTTTTTTTTTTTTTTTTTTAAAGAGGTTAGTGAGACGGTAGGATATTCTCTGTGACAGACATTTCTGATTAAAATAAATGAATCAATTTAGCTGTTTACATCTGTTGTATGAAAATGTAACAAAATCCAGAGTTGATGATAAAACCAATGGCAATACATGATCAAAGCAAATAACAGAAACGGGCAGGAACAGAAGCTAGTCATGGTTAAAAAATGAAATAAAATAATAAAATAAAATAATAATAAAATAAAATAAGTAAAATAAAAATTCTTTCATTATTTAAAATTCTTGCTGTCAATTGTAAGGAACACACCACATACTTAGATCTTTTATTTCTTTAAAAGTTATATACAGTTTTAAATTACTATTCTGATTTTATTGGTGCTTTCTCGAAGCTATATACCTCAACTGTTCTGTCTAGGAAGTGTATGAATATAGATGCTAAATATTACATATATATTTATATTACCATCCTATAGGAAACTTTTTATGGTAGCTTAGATATTCACAACTTACATATAAAGATTTTGGAGAGCAGAAATAAATACAACTTCTACCATTTTATATTGCTGAGATCCAAGTATATTCCTGGAAAAAATTGAAAATTTTATTGATCCCCAGACTAGGTAAATTTGATGTTTGTCAGAAGATATCTATATACATTGGACAGTGACACAATAAGTTGTTTTTGTCCCCAGACAATGTCATGGCTAATAGAACTATGCATTGTTTTTCATTCTAGAACTTTTAAGCCTCAAAATTATTTTATAGTTTTTATTATGCATTAATTCTCCTCCCTGGCTCAATTTAAAAGGTACATTCCATACAAATCCTTGAATTTGTGATTAGAAAATGTTAAAAACCTAAGAAGAGAATTGGCAATATATAGGGAAGGAAAATAGTAATAATAATAATAATCACAGAATCATTGGGATTGTAAAGGGTCTCTTGAGATTGTCTAGTCCAACCCCCACCTACTCTAGCAGGGTCAGATAGATCAGGTTTATGTCCAGTCAGGTTTTGAATATCTCCAGGAATGCAGACTCTCAGCAACATGTTCCAGTGTTTGACCAAATTCACAGTAACAAATAAGAGCTTTTGTGTGTTCAGATAGAATTTCATGTGTTTTGATTTGTGCCCATTATCTTCAGTTCTATTACTAGGCACCACTCAGAAAAGGCTCTCATCTTCATTTTCCTCAAGCACGTTTTTATACACATAGATAAGATCTTCCTGAGCCTTCTTTGGCTCAGTCCTAGCGCTATTAGCTTCATAGCAGAAATGCTCCATTTCCCTTATTCATCTTTATGGCCCTTTGCGATACTCTCTCCAATACGTCACTATCTTTCTTATAAGGGACAGCCTGGAACTGGACCCAGAATTCCAGGTGTGGCTTCACCAGGGCTCAGCAAATGGGAAGGATCACCCACCTTGATTTTCTGTCTAGTGCAAACAAGGATACTGCTGGCCTTCTTTACCTTGAGGACACATTGCTAGTTCATGGTGTCCACCAAGACACCAAGGTCCATCACTGCAGAAATACTTTTCAGCTGGTCAGTCCTGAGCCTGTGTTGGAGCATGGAGTTGTTTGTCCCTAGGGGCAGGACTGAGCACTTTCTGTTGTTGCATTTCATGAGATTGCTGACAGACCATTTTTCAAGCCTGATGAGGTCTGTCCAAAGGACAGAAGAGCACTCTAGTGTCTTGGTCACTTCTGATTTTCCATCATCTACAAAATTGCTGAGGGTGTACTCTGTCCCATCCTCCAGTCCATCAGTGAAAATAATAAACAACATTTGCCCCAGTCTCAATCCCTAGAGTGCACCACTTATGACTGGTCACCAGCTGGTCTTTTTGCCAGTGATTACAACCCTCAGCCATTCAGCCAGGTCTCAATCCTTCTCATGCACTTACCTAACTCACACATTGTCAACTTGTCTATCAGGATAATAATAGAAACAGTGTCAAAAACCTTACCAAAATCAAGGTGATCAGCATCCTATGCTCTTCTCATATCCATCAAGTCATCTTATTGTAAAAGGTTATTGGTTTGGAAAAGCACAATTTCCCCACTGTAATTCCATGCTGAATACTCCCAATCACCTTCTTGTCATTTATGTATTTGGAAATGTGTACCAGGATTAGTTACTTCATCACTTTCTCAGGGTTTGCAGAATTTCAGTGAATTTCAGTGTACAGAAGTACAGAAGTGTTGGGAAAAAAAAAAAAAAAAAAAAAAAAAAAAAAGGTAATGATATCGCTTAGGATATGTAAAATGCAAAATGTAACTAAATTTTGAGATTACCATCATAAGTTGTTTTTATTATTATTATTATTATTAATTGTATATTACCCTCCTTTAACCTAACTTTCTTAGTTCTTTTTGGTTCAGATCATCTTATTACCAATAAAGATATTTTAAATATTTATTTATTTATTTATTTTTAAGGTGGCCAATTATTTGCAAATGGATTGTAAAAACCTCTATGTAAAGCATTGGATAATTGCCATTGTGCAGAATTCATATTTGCATGTCAATATACAAAATAATATTAAGCTGTAATCTAATTCACAATTCTGAAATATCAGTAGATCAAATAATCTTCTACCATGTCATGTTTCTTTTAACATATAATTCACTCTACTAAAGTTATCAAATTTCAGAACAGTTGCAGAAGCATGCCAAGGAAAAAAAATCCTCTTTCAGTATTATCATATTAGTTTTAAATGGCTAAAAATTACAGTGTCAAGGAGGATTTAAGATTAATCCGGATGGATCTGCCAGATCTAAAACTGTATTCTGTCTGGTAAAATAGGAATGGGTTCTAACTTACATAATCTAATTATAGCAGTATATATATATTTGAGAAAAAAAAAAAAAAGTATGATATGTAATGGCATTAATATTTATTACCAGAATTATTTATAGTCCCCTCAGCATTACAGCCTGAAGATAACTTGGTGATGAGTCAAACTGTCTCTAGTGTAAACCAGGAATCAAATGGCAGATGAGCTGGTTTTGAAGAACTGGAAAACTTGATATATCTGAAAAGTGCTACAAGGCCTGAACGGTGTGAATAATGTTTAGTTTGCAGCTGTTGTGAATCCAGTTGGACTGGCTACATATCTAGTGCTAGTGTTACCACCCTCTTGTGATCTAATTTATTTAACATCTGATGAATATCATTATAATGGGCCCCTCAAGACCTTTCTGTTTTCACTTAATCAAGAAAAAGAAATATATATATATTTTTTTTCTCAGTGGACCCCAGTTATGCATTACCACCCATTTTTGTGTGTTTGAGACATTATTGAAGTTCAGAAATTCCCATCATATTTGCATCCCACAGAGGTACACAGAGGGTTGGATCTAGTTTTCTGAGAACAGTTGCAACTAAAAACTGTGGGTTTAACACTTCAAGAAGATCCACTGCCTTCCATGTTTAAGGTGGCATCAATAATTGCTGGCTTCTAATGATGACTTTATGTTACATTTTACTAATGTGAGAGGAAGAAAAGAATAAGTGTGCATCCCACTGTTATCCTGGTCCATCATCTGTAAGAAACACAGCTATGACAAGTGCACCTGGCATTGCATCTGAGCTGGGGCAATCCCAAACAGAATTACAGGATGGGTGGAGAATGGATTGAGAGCAGCTCTGATGAGAAAGACTTCAGGGTGTTTGTTGATGAGAAACTCGACATCAGCCAGCAATTGCACATACAGGACAACTGTATAATGGGCTGCAACAAAAGAAGCATTGCTAGCATGTCAAGGGAGGCAATTCTCACCCTCTGTTCTGCTCTCATGAGACCCCACCTGGAATACTGTATTCAGCTCTGGGGCTCCCAACATGAGAAGAACGTGAGATTATTAGAACAAATTCAGAGGAGGGCCCCAAGGGAGCACCTTTTCTGTGAATACATGCTGAGAAAGCTAAGGTTGTTCAGTCTGGAGAAGGCTGCGGGGAGACCATCCAGTACCTAAAGGAGTCCTATGAGAAAGCTTGGGGGGGCGGCGTGCATATCTTTGTCATAGAGTGTAGTGATAGGACAAGGAACAATGGTTTTAAACTTAAAAAAAAAAAAAAAAAAAAAAAAAAAAGATTTAGATTAGATATTTGGAATAAATTCTTTGCTATGAGGTTAGTGAGGCACTGGCACAGATTGTCCAGAGAAGTTGTGTATGCCTCATCTCTGGAAGTGTTTTAGGCCCAGTCGGATGGGGTTTGAGCAACCTGGTCTAGTGGAAGGTGTTCCTGCCCATGGCAGGGGATTTGGAACTAGATGGTCTTTAAGGTCCCTTCTAACCCAAAGCATTCTATGACTATGATTCTATGATTCTAAGTGCAATCTTGGCTGTTTGGGGTCATCTTAGTGCCGACTCTTCAGAGAGTGCTGAAGAGTCCTCTAGATGGCACCCAGATTGACAGTAGGTGTTGTAACACATCTTGGCATTCAGCTCACCCAGGCAACCAAGGAATAGGTCAGCATATATCTCAGGCCATGGAAATCAAGGCATCAGATGGAAATAATTGGTGAATAAAGAATGCATCTTGAAGGGGATATCTGAACCCTCAAAAGATGTGTTGCAGATCAGAAGACTTGAAAAAGAGGGAACATACTGCAGCAAAACAGACAAAACAGGGGACGAAGTTGTGTTCTACCTATTTACTAAAAGTTGTCTATTTATTAAAATATTTAATTAAAGAAATTGCACTGAGACAACTGAAATGCCTCCAATTCCCCCAAATGCCCTTATATTCAATGGAGCTTTAATATGTAGTGAAAGAGGATGAAAATCATATGCATAATTAGTAAGCTATTACCAATTCATTTCAACCAAAACCATAGGTATTTAGCTTACTGGCTTGATTAGAAATATTTATGTAATCCCCATCTTCCTTTAGCTAAAACAGTAATTACAATTTTAGTGTGTCTAGAAAAAATAAGACCTTAATTGAATAGACATAGACATTACTTTTGAGGTTAACATGTCTTACACTTAACAACCCTACACTTCCTTTAATGTCATTCCTTCCACTGCCTCCAATTCTCAAATTATGTGAAAGTTCCACTACCTTCATGATTTAGGGTAAAATATTGGTATTTGTCATGACACCACCAGCAAATCAGAAATCCACTTACTCCTCTTCCTATAAAAGTCTGTCTTAAATGTTGCTGCAATTCAAACAGGAAATAACTGTTCCCAGATAAGTTTGTAAAAAAACTGATAATTAGTTTGATATGTTTTCTAGGTGTTCTTTGCTGAATCAGCTGCATGTAACACTATAACTCCAGAGACACACAAGCTTAAAGCACAGATAGGAATATCACTAGCTAAAAATGTTATTCAGTTTAGCAAAGGAAGAAGTGAAAAGCCAAGGGCCAAGGAAATACCTATGTTTATTTTGATGAAAGGATACTGAGAAAAGGAATCACTGGGAAGAGGAGACAGAAAGGCAAAAAAGACGAAGGAAAAGTGAAACAGACTGATGCAATTAATCTTGGGTTTAGTGTTTACTAAATTCTGAATCTTTGACTTGTAATCCTAATATACAATTTGGATAAATAATAATAATAATAAGGATACATTTAAACACTAGGACTTGAATTAATTCCTTCTGCATCCTATGAAAGGGTTACAGCATTTGTGGATAGGGGAAGAATTATTCTATAATATTGTATTTCTGAACATTTGTCTAGTGTTACATTTGCTATAGTGTATGAGGCAGAATGACAGCTGCTCAAACCGAACTTTAAAAAAGATGTTTATAATAGTATCTATGTGCAGTATAAAAACTGTTACCATAGGGTTGGACAACCTTGACTTTTCAGTATAAAAGTTGTCATTATGGTTTGTTGATTCTGTTTTTCCAAGAATGAGAGCATTAGACATTTTTGTTAAAATTCAGCAGAAGTTAAAGAGAATTTTATGGGACTAAGAAAAAAATATATAAACAAATCCACTTCATTTGGTGGGAGGAAAAATCATCACATAGTGAATGTTAAAAGATGCCTATGGAAGAGGTTAAAAAAATAGAGTACAGTATCTTAAACTTAGAATAGTACCAGCTCAACAAAATACAGGCTTGAATTAGTTATGCTGCTTTCAAATCTGTGTTTTGTTTTATTATTATTGTTATTATTATTGTTATTATTATTATTATTCTTTGGTTCAGGGTAGTAAGGGTATTCTGAAAAAAAATAAATCATTAATATTATTCCTGTATCAGAAAAACAAAAGTTTTAAAGTACATGGTGATTATATAATGAATAAATGTGATTATATAATGATAACCTGAACATATAAATTCTCACTTCTTTCATCTGTGAGATGAAGGTTCTGTTTCTCACCCTGTAGCTTGAAGAAGTGTTTCAGGGTTCTTTAGTCATTACTTTCCTTTAATGAAATGACTTCAGTGTCATCCAGTGTCTGAATGGGTTCTGACATACAATTTATTTATTGTAATTCCTTCTGAATTCACGGATAATACTTATAATAATACTTATAATAATACTTATAATAAAACCTATTTTCTCATAAATATATTTTTTAATATTTTTAATTTTGACTCACCGCAGATATTGAAACATCGAATAAGAAGTGATGAATGAATTCCTCTTTCATTCCTTCCCATTTAGAAAGAAGTTTCTGGGACTTAGTTTGAATCAGGCTCCCTCCAAATTAAGAACTTCCCTTTAAAAAGGAAATTATCCTTTTGTAACTAAATTATGACTTAACTTACTTTTGTAATTAAATTACGACTTAATGAACAGTTACTGGCAAGTTTTTACTGCAGCTAAAGTCATATTTTCCTGTGAACACAGGAAGAGACCTGTGTTCAGGGGAAAATAAGACTTTCTAAGACTTTTCTCTAAGACTTTCTGCTTATATAAAATGCCCCATAAAAACAAAACCATCTAGATCTGTCTAAAAAGTCCAAAACATTGGTCCATACCTGGATAATCAATTATTCAACAGATGCTGCATGCAGTTGTACTCATTTCTTACAACAAAGCTGTAGAGTTGCTGGGACAACCTGATAGCATTTTAAATCATTAAATCATTTTTTATTCACTGCATCTTCAAAGAGGAAGGAACACTTTTTTTTTTTTTTTTTTTCTTTTTTTTTTTTTTTTTTTTTCTCCTCCAAGAGTGGTAGCTTTGTCTGAAAATGAGGATCCCCTCTTATTTCTTTCCTTCAGCATTACAAACTATACTTTGCAGTGGATACAGAGATTTGTTATAATTTTCATTACTATATCAAGAAGAAGGGGCAAACTTCTCAAGGAGCCAAGGATAGTGAATTTTAGCTAGTTCCATCAATAAAGAGTTCTTCAGAGAAAGAGAGAGAGAGAGAAAGAAGTGTTTTGTTTGTTTTTCAAATAATTTATATAATTTTTCATTTTTCCATAGAGATCTCTTTAGCTTAAAAGTATTTATTTCCTTTATTCATTGTGCTGAAGACATTTGCTGTTGGAGAACACAATCTAAATGCTTTCTCTAACATATTTGTTGATGAGTTCAAGTTCTAAAATACTATGTTACTGTCCTGGTACATTTGCGTTATTACATCTAAATGCAATAAAAGTAATTTTAGTACATGTAGGGATTAAATATTTACAATACTAATATATATCCACATATCAGAAAAAAATGATGATGGTGTCACTCACAATGAAAACTGAAATAAAAGCATTTTGATATACGTATAAGAAAGTAATGGAAATCTACCTAGAAAGCCTGAATGATGCATTAGAACAAAAATATTGCAAATTTTTATCACCACAGAATTGAATTAACATGGTTGCACAACATTTTACGTTTTAACTGCAGCCTGTAGTTTCTGGGAAATCAGACTGAATACATAGAGTATAATAGACAAGGAGCTAATTACAGCGTAGATAACATTCAAGACCAAATGTGAACTAAAGGAGAATGATGTAGACAGACGACCTGATAGATCGCATTCAAAGTCCTAGGAAAAAGAGGCTTTTAATTTTAGGCGAAAGTTACTGCCAGAAACTTCAGCTCTAAGTGATGCTTTAAAATCAGATGCTTATGAATTTGCTGTATAAGTTCTGTGGCCTGATGTTCATTCTGCACAACTATAAGACATTTATGTGGTTTTGAAAAAAAAAAAAAAAAAAAAAGCTACAAAAATTTTTGATGTCTGCTGAGGTTTTGTAAAACTACTTACATCGATCTGCTGCCCAAAATGTTAAATCACTGAAGTTGTGTTAGAGATGATTCACGTCTTCAGAGAAAACATATAGTGGGCCAAAGTCACGCTTTGTGCAACTCAATTGAAACTCTTCAAGTTACATGGGGAATTATTTTTTGTTAATCTAGGATAAAACCATTCACATTAAATGTTAATTCAAAAATAATAAAGGATAACATTATGGCTTGGAACCTCTGGGCCCACAGGCCTGATTTCTTCAAGGACATCATGAGATCATCTGTATAGTTGGTTTATAGAAATTAAACAAATTGACTTCAACCTATTGCCTTGGAAACTACAGTGCAGTGGAATACTCCTCATCATATCCATCAGCGATGAGTGACTTTGGAGACTGGTCACCACTGTGGGAAGTTGATCTTAAATATATCTTGTGCTTTTGGGAAGAAGGAGGCAGATAACACAGGAAGGTAATAGAACAACTGTCTTAACGAAACATAGGTTTCTGGAGCATTCAGTGCCTGTAGGCTACACTGGCTGCCAATCACTAGCTTGCACAGTGTTAGGAATTAATTAGTCTTGCTCTGCAGGTAACAGGTAGAAAACTTCACCTTTCCACCAGAGCAAACACATTGAAAGTGAAACATAAAAAGTAATTTACTTTTAGCAGTAAGAAAGACTCATTGCCCCTTATGCAAAATAAGGGTTTTCCTCCTGCAAGCATACTTCCTGGAGAAACCCACACAGTAGGCTGAATCATTACTTAGATGGTGTTTCCCACACCAGTATTTGGCTTTAGAGTAGTTTGAAGATGCTTTACAGAAAAAAGTTACCCTGATAGCAGCTTGTTCGCGCCTAACATTACACATCGAACAGGGGTCAGCACCTGGAGAAAAGCATCCAGGGAAAGCTCTCTTACTCTTGTCATGTGGCGTTTACCAGAAATGTGAAGATTTTAAGCTGCCATAAGTGTTTGGTTCCACTCCCTAACCTCCAACTAATCTTTGCAGACATTCAAGTAACACATTTAAATAACAAAACCTAAAAGAATGCATTTTGTTTTTTATTTTCTATCAACTATCTAGACACTGACAGGATGAGACAAAATGATAACTATGATGTATCTGGTACAAAATAAGAGATAATGGGGGTGATTGCTAAACCAAAACATACTGCAGCCTTTAACAAGCGCTTTGATCACCCCATGGCAGGCCAAACCTGAAACATTTACATCAGTCCTTAGCATTTCAAACATCTTCACTGGATTGCCTCCCTGGTTTAAGAAGAACATGGATTTTATCTTTTTTTTTTTTTTTTTTCCTCATCATGCACAAGCCCACACAAGAAGTAAGTAATTCACCCAGACAGGAAAGGTTCTATTGTGTGGGCCAGATTATTTAGAAATGATTCATTTGTACCTGAGTTCAAAGCTTCTGGCTAAGACCTATGGTGTATTTTAGTCTGTATTCATTCTTGCCTCAGACTTCTGTGTTCAGTGCAAATAAGTTGGTAGAGCAAATATTCAAAAGTTCAAGTGCCTTCAAACTTACTTGAATTTTAAAGTCTCATCTGGGATATATGAAAAAGAAAGAAAATCTTTTTCTTTTTCCTTTTCTTTTTTGGGGGGTAGGGGGGTGGGAGGACGGGGGGTAACAGGATGACACAAAAGGCTACATTTCATGCAATTGCTAACCCAGAAGGTAAAGTCTGATTTCCCCCAAGGCTGTCAAGTGATTTGAAGTCCAATATCTTAACTTACTCCATAAAGATGTGTATATGAGATTACACAACTTTCCCAGCAATCTCTTTCCGGATATACTCGGTGTTTTATAGTGTTGCTTCTCAGTGCAGGTTGAGGATATATGAAAAACATAAACTTCAGTGCTGCTTTTCTATCTCGTTATTAATGCATGCAATAAAGACTCCTGTCAGAAATCTTCTTTCTGCCTGGAAACAAGGAGGAAAAAGACTTTCCCATTGCATGAAAATATTTGAGATCACTCCTTCTCTCCTCCTATCTCATATTATTGTGCATCATGTTAAAAATAATACTACTAATAATAATCTCTTGGAAGTGGAACGTAATAGAAAAGTAAGACAAGTAAAGAGAAATCTGCACTTCTCAATGACCCAAAGCTTATAGTACTACATCTAGTTTCCAATGTAATGTTTTAAGAAGAAGCAAAGGCAAAATGCTCAAACCCAAATCTCTCTAGGTATTATTATTAATAGTGCTTTTCTGGATCAATAAACATATCATTTATCCAGACATAACACAAGAGACTGAAGAAAAGTCCTCAGTCCTCAAACCACAGTACCTTGGTAGTCTCACCTACTAAGAAACAAGACAAGCCAGGCTTGGACAGGTACACACTTCACTGAGTTAAAAATGGGCTGGATGGCTGAGCACAGAGAGTAGTGGTGAATGGAGTGAAATTCAGCTGCTGACAGATCAGCAGAGGTGTTCCCCAGGGGTCAATGTTGGGGCCCATCGTCTTTAATATCTTTATTGGTGATTTGGATGAGGGAATTGAGTGGACCCTCAGTAAGTTTACAGATGACACCAAGCTGGTGGGAAGTGTCAATCTGCCGGAGGATAGGAAGGCCATGCAGAGGATCCTGGACAGGATGGGTTGATGGGCAGAGGCCAATGGGATGAAGTTAAACATGGCTAAGTGCTGGGTCCTGCACTTTGGCCACAACAACCCCATGCAACTCTACAGGCTTGGGGCTGAGTGAATGGAAAGCTGTACAGAGGAAAAGGACCTGGGGGAGCTGATTGATGCTCACCTGAACATGAGTTGGTAGTGTGTCCAGGTGGCCAAGAAGGCCAATAGCATCCTGACATAGTGTGTCCAATAGGACCAGGGAGGTGATCATCCCTTTGTATTCTGCTCTGGTGAGGTGGCACCTTGAGTACTGTCGTCAATTTTTGGCCTCTCAGTACAAGACGGACATTGAGGCCCTGGAAAGTGTCCAGAGAAGGGCTTCAAAGCTGGTGAAGGGCCTGGAACATAATTCCTATAAAGAGTGGCTGACAGAACTGGAGTTGTTTAGTCTGGAGGAGAGGAGGCTGAGGGGATACCTTATCGCTCTCTACAGCTACCTGAAAGGAAGTGGTGCGGAGCTGGGGGTCAGCCTCTTCTTGCAGATAACCAGTGACAGTACTAGAGGTAGTGACCTCAAGTTGTACCAGGGGAGGTTTAGATTGAAAATTAGGAGATATTTCTTCTCAGAAAGATTAGTCAGGCATTGGAACAGGTTGCCAAGGGAAGTGGTGGAATCACCATCCCTCAATGTGTTTAAGGAAAGATTGGATGTGGTGCTTTGGGACATGGTTTAGTGGGTGGCATTGATAGTAGGGTGATGGTTGGACCAGATGGTCTTCGAGGTCTTTTCCAACCTTAATGATTCTATGATTCCTAAGGATTTGTGTACATAGACTATATGTACTTGTATAAACAATCAAAATTGTTCTCCTGTTGTACAGTAAACAAAAATTATGCTGGCATTATTATTTGAACTACTATAACAATAGGAGAGTTCCATTTCAGGGGGGTGTATGGTTCTAGGCTCCAGACACCTGGTAAGAAATTACCTCTGTCTCAAGGTATGATTCAAAGGCATAAGACAGATAGGTAGAACAGAAGTAGATGAAGTGATTTAGCTGGCTTTACTTTTTTATTGATTTGTTTACTTTTTGTTTCTTTTTTTTTTTTTTTTTAATTGATTACTCCAAATCATTTCTGGGTCAGAAACAATAATTAATCTTGTGTCCAAATGTAATATTAATGTACTCTACCACATTACCTTTCCTTTTCATACTGAAAGATGAATAGGAAAGAAATACAATGTTTTTTTTTTTTTTTTTTTTTTTTTTAAATACTGACAATTATTTTAATATCAGCTGTTGCAAGTAAATGTGGAATGGCTCAAGACTGAACTCCAGGAGAAGAGTCTACCCTTCACCTTATTTACCTATTTATTTATTTATTTATTGCATTACAGGAAGAGATGTAAAATGAAAAAAAAAAAAAAAAAAGTGAAGGAAACAAAACTTGGTCACCTAAATTTTTCACAACACAGAAAACCAAACCACCATTTCCACCTTCCAGAAATATTTTCCTTGAAAGAATATATGGTTCTTAAAAGAGCCTGTCATGAAGTACCTGAAGTTTTTTAGTAAGAAAACATTTTGAAAATGAATAGACTTTGTACAGTTAGAGTGACTCAGAAGACTTGGATGCAAAGTTATGGACAAAACTACAAACATGAGTCTCAGAGGACCATGGGATCTATTGTCCACGTCTATTTAGAAATGACCTTAGGTTTTCTGTGGGGAAATATAAAGCATGAATAACTATTCCCCTCTGTCTTGTAAAGATAAATGAGAATAAGTAATCTATCACCCAATAAGCTTTTCAAAACAGCTGACCTGCAATTTCCAGAAATATTTTTAGAAATCAAAACTTCTCTAAATAAGTTTTTCATGGGAAATTACACTAAATACAATGAGAAATATTTGCTTCCAGCTTAAGCCATGTAGATCTTGAAGCAAAACAGAGTGAAAAAAATATCTCAGATTAACATCTCCTATAGGTAAACAGAATGTCAAACACCAGCAGACTTTAAATAGTCATTGCTTCTGTATCATAATTCCTTCAACCTGATTTTGGAAGATTCCCTTCTATCTTTGTTTTCTGGGTCACTTTATTTTTACTCTCTTATAGTTGTGTACAAAAAGTGAAACTTTTGACCCCCTCCTCTTCTCCTGCAGATCTGTACTTACGCCCACTTTCTTGTATTGTTTGTTTAAATACAACCAGGTACAAAGAAGTGGCTGATGTTCTCTTTCAGCAACGGGTCTCGTTTTTAGGACAGAGCAGAACAATGTTACAGCCTCCTCCATGTTTCCTCAAATGCTGTCTGTATTACCTTTTTTTTGCACAGCCTGCACAACCTTTGGTTCATTTCCAATTATTACAGAGTTTAGATCTCTTTGCATTAGAGATTTCACAGGAAAAGAAAAAAAATGCTCAAGTATTAAAACTGAAGTGCGTTATGGTAACACTACATCTGCACTCCATTCCTGCTATATAAAGGAAGAAGCCGACTAGTGAACTAAGCAAAGAAGAAAGCCCCCCTTTCAGTCACCACCCACAAGCCTCTACGGCACTGATAATATTGAAAAGGACAAACTGATTGAGAAATAAGCATGTTAGAGGAGTTAGATGACTGAGGATGAGCAGACGAGAAAAAAGCAAGCAACATTTCTTTTTCAGAAAAAGTTTTCATCTAAGAAACTAGGCTGGTTCATGGGGGTATGTATTAAGTTTCTGCCTCATCAGGCAACTTCTGGTGTACTTTCCACAAGTAAATATAAACTTGTGATTTCTACCATGTGACATCTAAATGGTGAATCCTGATATTGATGGGAATTATTATTATTATTATTATTTAAAAAAAAAAAAAAAGTAACTGACCTCCAGACCTATTACTAAGCATGGTGATCCCAGAAATCTCACAACAAAACTGGAAATGCAAACAACATGAAGTTAAGCAGAAGAGAAGCACTTTCTCCAGGTCACAAAGCCTTGAGCCAACAACAGGTAGATCCAGAGTTTGAGCATGGCCATTCTGGCTCCAATATTTGGACAACACTCCCCCCAGCCTGAGGATTTAAAGCACCAGAAGGGAGGTTCTACATCCCCACGGCACATCTGTCACTGATAAAGAGTGGTACAGTCAGAGGAGATTTGAGGTTTCACCTCCAGGAACTGTTATTGCAAAGTTTATCCATGACGGGCTCTTCTAGTCTTCGATGTGTGCAATGGTTTGAAGCCACATTCTAGCCAGAGTGTGGGTCTAAATACAGGTTACTGAAATCCCAAGAAAAGGTCAGAGTGTTTTACTCAAAAATGTTGTTCCGAAAAAGGTGTTTCATCAGTTAAGTGTTTGAGCCAAATTAAAAAAAAAAAAAAAAATCAATTTGGCTAAACTTTTGATGAATATTATCAAGGGATTTCAAATGTTCTTCTTTAAAATGATACATCCAGCTGTTACCTGTTAACTATAAATATAGCTTTCAGTGTTGAACTTGGAAAAAAATATTTCCTGGGTCAAAAATTTGACCTTCCAAACTCCTGTTTGGGGAGCAAACACCCCAATTTTCTGAACTCGACCATCACAAAAGCTTTCCTTATCAACTATCACAAACTGAGAATATTCACTTTAGTTCCAAATTTGTGTAGTTAATGGAGTAAATATGAACCTCGTGTATGTTTACTTAAAAGTTTGATGGGAAAGTAATGTTTTTCCTGATTGCGGGAAAAGACCAGTCGACCATGGTGTGGGGGAGGAAATACAGTGTGTCTGTTGGCTGATCTGGTAAAAAACAAACTGATATTTAAGATGTTGACCTCAGTTTCCATCCAAAACACGAGTACTGGCAAGAGTGTACTGAAGTGTCCACTTACTACACCATAGGATAAAATCAATTCATTCTGAAATAACTATTTCATTCCTCTAATAATCTGTGGTATAGTGATTTGTTTTTTATAGATTAAACACATATGAATTTGCTGTAAAAAATCCATCTCAGTATTTCCTTTTGCATTCAATTCCTTCTTCGGTTCATTTTTGATGACAAGCAGACTGACGAAAAAGAAAGCAACAAGTACAAAAGGTCTTTAAAACAGACTGTTATGATTATGGATGTGCTTGTGAATACAGTAATTATCTCAAACTCTGGTTCTGGTTCGGTTCTCAGCTCTGCTGCACGCTTTCTTTATGAAAATGCCTAATTCACATAGTTTATCCACAGAGTTTATCTGAGTTTCTTAACCTCAGAAATTGAGATAAGCTTAATTTTATTGTGATATTGTTGAGATAGTTTCACTTATAGTTGTAGACATCATACACATACCTAGATGAAAAGCAGTATTCCTTGTCTCATGATCATGCAGAATGTGCTTACTCTCAGCATTGTTTATGTTAAATTTTTAAGAAATTCTTTTATAATTCCTGTAAGTCTTGTGCTGATTGTGGACATCACATTTGATATAGAAACTGAACCAAAGTGCTTGATTTATGACTTTAATCAGTAGACAAACAACATGTGGCAATAAATTAGCAATCAGAATTCTTCTGGCAAATCCTTGAAATAGCACATGCATTAAAAAAAATAAATAAATAAAATTAAAAAAAAGTATAGCCATTTGTAACTGAACAGCAAGTAAAAAGACAAATAATAGAAAGATGTCCTGTGATGAGTATTACTTCAGCAAAATTATTCTTATCTTCAGCAGCAGATGGCTGTATGTTGCGTACTTCTGCAGGAGATCTCAGGGCTGAGCTCCAACTTTTGCCCTAGCCTAGGAAATATACTAGTAAGTAAAACCCCCTGTATTCTTAAGAGTTCTCTTTGTTCTTCTGAAAGAACATAGGTGTTCTGAGTTGAGTTTGTACTCAATGTAAGCCACTCGGGCCCAGTTACTACACAATGCTAAACAGATTCAAAGATACTTACTGTGATCTCAGACACTAATGTTATAGCAAGAGAATTAAAATTTAAGGCTAGCAAACAGGAGATGAAATCAGTTCTAAATTAATGTTCCAACAGTGGGATGTTATGGATAGATAGCGCCAATTGTGACACTTTACAGGGATTTTACAAGAAAAAATTCTGTGAGTGTCAGATTTTGATGCCTAAATGAGGTCTCCTGATAAATGTTCATTTAAGTACAGTACCTGTTTTTAGATTTGAAATGGCTTTGCCCAAAAACCTCATCATTTCTAATTTAATTTCATGTATGTACATCAAAACATGTTTGCATAGATAACTCTGTCCTTCTGATTTCATAACCTGGCTTTCATTTGTTTAACCAAGCTGCACGTTTTTGTCTGGCACACCTGCAAGTTAATGGCTGTCTAGAGAGCCAGCCTTTATACTGATTGGAATTTCATTTAAGACAACAATCTGAGTGCCCAGGCCTTCTCCTGCCTGCAAAACATACATGCTGAGATGGAAAAAAATATCTGTAAATGTTCTGAAAGAAAAATGTAGAATGTTTATTCCCCAGCCCCCTCCTCCTCAATGCCTCATTCTGCAGCACTATGGTAAATACCAGCAAGACAGTCTAGCAAATTCCTGAGAAATGTTAACACATGAATCTCATACAATACACTATCACTGGTCATCACCAGTGAAGGCCACTGAGAACTTTACCAGTGAAGGCCACAGTGAAGAACACTGAGAACTGAGAATTTTCTTGTACTGCTACAAGAAAATTCCAAGAACCCTGGTTTATTACAATGGCAATCGTGAAGGGCACATTGTAATGCAGCTAATATCTCAAATTTGGAAACCAGGAGATCGTGTGTGTGTGTGTGTGTGTGTACACACTTTAATGGACAATGTTTGTGGCAAAGTTGGCAGAATATGCAATAATTTTTAATTATTTTACTTGGTAGACCAATATTGTGATACACAGGAAACTGTTCAAACTGTTTAGAGGCATCAGATGAATGATCTTCACTGCAAGTAGGAAGTTTTCTAAAATCTTAGTTGGAAATCCAGTGTTCATTTTTGGTTTAAGCTGCCAGTGATTCAATAATAAGTTCTCTTCCTCTTTAAGAATTACTTCACATCTTCTTATGATCAAAGTAATTAAATTTTGAAGTGTTACAATATTGGATTACAAATTCATTTTTCCATAGTTATGGAAATAACACTTAGAGCACTACTGTGTATAACATGCAGTTATGTTTTTCTATACTAAATACCAGATCTGATTGCTTTTCCCAGTACTTTCTAGTATTTCTGAATACCTTAGCTTTCAAAAACATGAAATTAAGGTAATATTTTTATTTTCACTGACCTGTAACAGTAATCATTGTTTCTTCTATCAAGGCAACAATCACTGCACACCAATCATTTTGCAGTGCAGGTACAACTGTAGGTACAGCTAAGGTTCTTAGCTGTAAGGTACAACTAAGTTATCAGACTTCAATTAATATAAGCTCTAAACAAGATATAGGAAAGTAAATACCAGTGTGTTGCTATATATATATATATATTAATAAAGAAGGTGATTAGACTTTTGTACAGCTATTAGACAGATAAAGCTACAAAAACAAAGTTTCCATGAAACATTTAAAACCTTCAGGATTTCATTTCTTCCAGAATCACGACAATGAATTCCCTTCCTTTTTCCTTTCAGACCTAATTAGAAATATTAACTTTTATTAAACACCCTTCCAAATAAAACAGTTCTGTTGAAAAATTATTAGATCTATTACATAGCCCAGCTTTAAATCAGCTAGTGGAAGCACTTGACAGGGTATTCCATAAACTTTATGCTTATTTAAAAATTAGCCACATTTAGAAGTTAATATTTAAAAATAATTAAAAATAGGATTAGAGAGAATAAGAGTGATAGGGAACACATTTTATATATAAAGACAATTTATGGATTATTTGTTCTAGAGTGCTGCTAGTGCTATGATAAAAATAACTATCCAGGCCACTCATGATTTCTCTTGAAATTAGTAAGCAAATATTTTCTTATGTAAATTTAAGCACACGTTGGAAAAAAAAAAAAAAAAAAAAAAAAATTTTTAAAATGACCCATACAGATAGCAAAATAAAAATTGTTGTGGTAATTTTTTGAGGATGTGAGATGAGGTCCACAGGAGGAAGGAAGATTAATTTTTTAAATAATATATTTTAATTCATTTTACTGTTTACTTGGAAAAACAAACAAACAAACAAAACACTGTTTGGCTTCAGGATTTAGATTGATATCGTTTAAAGAAAAATGTCTTCATTAATATTTCAAAGCAAAAAATTCCCTAATGTCATTTGCCAAGGGCAAAAAATAAAAAAATAAATAAAAAATACTACAACTATAAAGGCTTTACAGCATATTGTTATTTCCAGGAAACATTTCATGTGCGTTAACTCTACAGACAAAACCAGAGGGAGTACGTAAACAAACTTAGAGGAAAATGTTCCTGGCAGCAGAAGAGCACATCAGAGACTCTACACACTGTCATCTTTAGGCTCTCTAGTTAGAGGCTTTCTTTGTTTTTATAGACAGTTTACAGATGGCTGTGACACTGAAGAAAAGCTAACGTGGAGAATAAGAAACACATCTTTTCTAACTGTTCTTTGGGAAAATGAAATACCGATTCTAAGAATAAATAATGTGATTTTCTGCTTTATTTATGTCTTCAATTGAGTTGTAAACATTAACAATGTAGTGGGAGGAATATCACAGCCAGTTCCAACATACATACACACCACCTGTTACTGAGATTTCAGATCTCTGAGGATAGCTGCTTGTAAGTGGCAGTCGGGTTTGGAGACTTAATATTTCACAAAAAGGACATCATATCAGTCTGCTACAGATTACTCATCATTACTGGTGACTCCAGCAGGTACCATCCATCACACAGGTATAGCAGAAGGTTTATATTAACCTTGGAGGCATGGGAGAAAGGTCTTGGAGAAAGCTGTATATGTGGCTGAAAAGTCTGAGGGATCAAGGGATGGGAATGAATGAGGGGAAATGATTTTTCTTGAAAAGGTGGAAACAAGTTTTGTGTCATTTTCTTCTCCTATTCAATGCATCTAAGTTAAACTTAACTCAGCTTAAACTTAAGACATCCACCATATTACATAAAGTCTATAAACTGCCAATAAGCCCTCTTTCAAAAGATTTTGAAATCTGCAGACTCCTATAAAAATGAGTTACACAGAAACCAAGATTACTACAAACAATGAATTACAATTCACTTTTTTAGCAGGTGATCTGAATTTGGCCTTAACCCTCTGAAAAAGTTGAATTTAAAACATTCATATGAGTCCATGCTCACACAGATTTTTTTTCCATTAAATTCCCAAGAAAGATGGAAGAAAATGTACCCATCATCTTAGTAGTAAAAGAATTCTGATAGCCAATTTGCACTGAAATGCATAAAAACATTTCAGAAAATAATGAAAAAAAAAAAAAAACAACTCACCAACAAAATATTTAAACAGAAATAAGTACCAAAAAATGGTATTTAAGAAGATTATATTTTTTTTTGGTCCTTTTCCTAATTTTAAGAGCATAAAATCATAAAACTGTTATTTCTTTAAATCAAAAAAAGGATGCTAAATATCTAAATGTCCCTAATATTGTCAGAAGAAAGTACTTGAATTGCCAACTTTCCATAAAATGTATAGAACAAGGTTTTAAATCTATCCTGGAGCTACAAGGAGGCTAAGCTAATATAGCACTGAATATCCACACATCTCTCTAATGAGACTTTTTTACTGCATAATAAATCTTTGAACAGTATGTATATGCACAGCAATTGCAGTATGACTCAAACAGCATTAATCAAGTGTTATGGTAACCTCATTTTAAAGTACAAATCCAGTCAGACATTTCTATCACTGTACTTCATTTCTTAACAAGATTCTTTTAATAGGTAGGAATTTAGGATGTCCTGTGCATTTACTTTCCTTGTAAAAATGTCAAATCTCAGTGTTTCTACATACCCAGAATTCTTCACTGTGTTTTCTCCCATGTGCCAGTAGTTGACATCATTTCTGCTTTGTTTGAACAGCTGTTCTTCACCCAGCCTCGGGAGTTCAGAGGTACAATCAAGGCCAAGACTTCACTCTTCATAAAGAAGAAATACAGAGAACAAGGAAATAGGATGTATCGCCAACCATCCACATCCCTTCCCTCAAGGGATAAGCTTGTTATGTTAAAAGTTCCCTTATGCTTTGGTAATGCAGGTTTCATCCTATACCTCAGAACTCCAGTGTGTTATCATGAAGTTAGGATTTTCAATGACTCAAGTATACATGTATTTTTTTTTTATTATTTTCTACACCACAACCCCAACTCTATTACAAATTACAGATGGCCATCACATCCTCTCTCTAGACCTTGTCTCACATTTCAGCTTGCCCTGTGACAGTGAAGAACACAAGTGGGTTTCAGAAGTTACTTTCCAAGGAGATAGAAAGGCTGAAAATAGATTTTAGCATAGTCAACAGTGAGGGAGCAGTGAAAGTAGGGCTGTTCCACAAGGAGACCAAGACAAGCAGGATGTCACACAGGTCCCCAGTGTGGTGGCAGCAGACAGTTCCATGTCTAGACAGAGCGATCAGATAGCCCTAAATCTCCCCTTCCTTCAGAAGCCCAGAAGAATCATCTGTAATGTTTTCTGCAAAAAGAAGCTTCCCTTTAAATTTATTGGTTTCAGCATCAAACCAAAACACAAACTTTTTTCATTTTGTCAAAAGACATTTAATTTCCTGAAGTTAATTTCTGCTTGACTCAGAGTGAACTAGTAGAGCAAGGACTTGAAGACAAACCAGAAGTCTACCTGCAGATATGTGTCATCTTAGCATATCTGGTTTTGGGGACATGCAACATACCCAGGCTCCAGCGTCATTTGAAAATTTCTGAATGTCAGGAGTTGTTGTACAACAGAATCCTCTTCCTCCATTCAGGTTCAAAGCACACCCAGTCTGCCACAAAGCAGGTCTGTGTCTGCATTCACAAATAGTGGCTCTGTTCAATGAAAGAACTGATACTGAGGAAATGAAACCAATATTATATATACTTTAGGGAGGTTCTAGTTTGGATTAGTTTGAATTGTAGAATGTACTGAGTGCCCATTTATGGCTTGAATGTATCAGGTGACTTTTCAGCTTGATTTTATCTCAAAGGCATCATTCTCACACACTTGAGACTACTCCATGATCCAAACAAAGAACAGCAAATGAAAATAATTTGGAGTTTTCCTTAAAAGCATACTTCTGATTTGAACTAACGGAGCAATGTAGTTGGGTGCAGGAAGACCCTTAATACAGAGGTAAACAGAAAGACACTCATGCCCCCATTCCCTTGGAAGCAGGGAGTTTGTTGTTTGTGGCAGAACATCGAGAACACAGACACAAATACTATTTAGAATTCAACATGGTTTTTGTCTTCATGTTCTTCCACAAGATATAGTAATGTTGCATTCTTCATTAGCCGTATAAATTTATGAAAGAAGTTACAGAAATTGTATGCACCACTTTATCTTTTTAACTTTCCTTATCCAATAAAATGCAATGCACTTATGGAAGAAAATAATAATAATAATAACAACAACAATAATAATAATAATCCTATACATTTGAATGTGTGAAACTCATGAAGCCTAGATGAAGCTAAAGAAGTTGAGATAGTGTTGTAAGGTTTGAATTAAAATAAAAAAATACGGTATGGATGAAGCATACAATTCATTTTCAGCTCATAAATCCTGATTTTCAAGTGAAAAGGGTACACAGAGGATGTATAAAAATTTAGTGGCTACAGTCCTTCTAGTGTCAAAAACACATATTGACATAAGAACACACACTTCTATCGAAAAAAAATGTGAAGCCATTAAATTGTAAGATGTTAGTAAATCAGCTTTGGTTAAACTCAGCTCCCATTGTGCACCTGTATATGTATTTCACTATGTTCCAAGCCTTCTTTACTAGGTCACTCAGTAAATCAAGCTATGATTTACTGAAGCAAGAAATTTTGAGCAAGAAATGAGTCACAATATTTATTTGAATTTCATTGACCCCTGGTGGGAATGAGGGAAAGGGTGGCACTGCCCATTTCTCTGAATGCAACGATTTCTTGTCTAACTCCAAGACACTTTATTTTTACTGGGCCAGCTTCTGAGTTGGAAACATAAATAACAAAGCCAGTATTCCTGTTGGCTGCCTTCTCAAATAAGTGAGGGTTGTAGGAAAAGGAAAGAGATTTAATTCAAACTTGACAGTCACCAAGCAACTAAAGAATAAACAAATAGACACAGGGCCAAGGTAAAATAAAATGTGTTGTGTCTCTTTAAATTCTGTATTGATTACACCGTGTACATGTATACATATATTTGTGCATGTGTGTATAAAATCCAACAAAGGTTTACATTGCTTTATACATTCATAATTTATATATGTTTTTTAACATCATAGGTGATGAATTTGATGAATGAGTAGAACTGAAGACCAGACCTTTGCTTTGACAAATCTTTGCTCAGTTCTGAATACAACATGACAAAAATTAAGATGGCTGAATTCCACACCACAGTTCTTATCAAATGTATACTAGCACACAAAGGTCAGCTAGACAACTACTCCACTGAAGTCTGTTGGTTCTGTCAACAAAATAGAAGTGTACTATTAAAGACTCCAAAATTAAAACCTCTCAATTTAAGGAAAATGACTCCTATAGTTACAACTTTTCTGTTATATTCCCTGTTGTTGAGAAAAGCAACGAAGCCTTGTGATATTAGGAAACAAAATACATTTATTTTCCCTCAACATAATTAACAAAACAAGTATCATTAATATTCCTGCATAATGAGAAAATCTATCTCTTGACTGAGATACATCATATCTGGACTCTTAATATAATGTAGAATGTAGATTTTTCAATTAACCCTTAGAACAGCAAAGCACTTAATGTTTTGGTTACACAGCCTATAAAATTTCAGGTTCTGTGCTTGGCTCAAGATCAGACTAAATGATCTTCATAACTTTTGAAATTCTTCACTTTTAGACTTTCAAACACTGAAGCAGTCTCAATGAAATTAATTGGGCAAGATCTGCAGTGTCTGAATTGCTGCTTGTACTCTTCTGGTTAATGCACCCATGTCCATTTGAGGACATTGAAGCCTTTATGTTATGCTTCTGCAATGGTTTGACAGGTGATATTGAAAACTTATCATGAGGAATTATTTCCCTTAGGTCGCCTTACTACCAAATTGGTCCTGCAGTACAAACAGCACTGTTACATAAGTCCATGTGCCAACCCCTGTTCACATGACATATGTGCTTTCATAACTTAACAAGAATACAGAATTCTTTAAAGTTGGTGTTGAGCTGAGAGCAGCAACTAATATAGTTCCGGGCACAGTATCCAGACTGAGAGGATGGGAACTTGGGTTGCTTGTAGAACTCATCAATTGTGAGGTATTTCCCTGTGTGTTGCAGGACCTACCATCAAGACTATGAAAAGCTTTTAGTTTGGCCTAGTTCTTCACAAATCGTCTACATTCCTTTCTCAAGGCAAGCTGTATATGACCCTATGGTACCTATGGTAGTGTAAAATACCATTTCAATCAGATGATTCTCTAAGACTTTTTGCTGAAGAAAGATATTGTGCAGCAAGAAGAAACAGAAGAAACAAACAAACAAACAAAAAAATCATTGGCACAGAGCAAATATCAATATTCAGTTATCACAAGAGAATATATATCACTTTTCTTACTCTAAGAAAGTAAAAAAAAAAAGCCATTCACCTCTAATACTCATTCCTGTTATTAAAAACTGTTTTGTTTATCCATCTCTTCTAGTAGATTGTAGTTGCTTTTAAGCATCTGCAGTTAATTTTTATATGTCAAAAGGGCTTGACTGAATCTCTTCAAAATCATTCTTACTGGTATTTTTCTTGTAGTCCACTATCATTTTAATATTCTTTGACAGCTTTAATAAAAGCTTGTTGCAGAACAGCGTGAAATATCTCCATCATGGTGTGTGATATTTCTTCTATAACGAAACTCTATGCATTCACAACCTTTTTTTTTTTTTTTTTTTTTTTTTTTCCTCTTCTTTTTTGATTCAGCATTTACCCAAATCAGAGAATAGCTGAGGTTGGAAGGGACTTCTGGAGGCTACCCAGCAGACCCCACTGTAGTAAGAGCTGGGTCAACTAGAGTAGTCATGTTTTGAATCTCTACAAGACTTCATAATTCTTCAGTAATCTGTTCCCATCTCTGACCACCCACACAGAAAAATATATATATATATATATAAAATAAAAAATCTGTGTTCAGATGGAATATCATGTATTTCCTTTTGTGCCCATTGCTTTTCATCCTGCCACAGGACACCACTGGTTCTGTCTACTTTATTCCCCACCCCATCAGGTATTTATACACATGGATAAGACCTCCCTTGGTGCTCCAGAATTAACAGCTCTAGATCTCAGCCTCTCCTTTTATGAGAGATGCTCCAGTCCCTTAATCATCATTGTGGACCTTCACTGGATTCACTCAAGTACATCTTTGTTTCTCTAGTGCTGCAGAGCCCAGAAATGGACACAAAACTCCAGACGTCTCATCAGTACTGAGTAGAGAAGAAGGACCAGCCACTTTGACCTTCTGTAAATTCAGTGTCTAATATAACCTGGGATGTTTCTGGCCTTCTTTGCCACAAGGATGCAACGTTGACTCCTGTTCAATGTGGTGTCCATTATGACTTCCAGTTCCTTCTCTCCAGAGCCAGTCAGTCCTGAGCCTGTACTCGAACATGGGGTTATTCTTCACCAGTGGCAGGACTAAGCACTTACTTTTTTTAAATTACTTGAGATTGCTGACAGACCATTTCTCCAGCCTCTCTGAATAGTGGCACAACTGCCTGTGTGTCATCCATTCCTCTCAAACTTGCTGAGGTCCCACTGTCCAAATAATTAAAGAAGATGTTAAACAATATCGGACCCACTGTCAGCCCTTGTGGTATACCACTTCAGTGACGTATTGGCCTCCAACTGGACATCAGCTGCTGCCAATGGCAATCATTTGAAGCTGGCTGTTCAACTGGTTCTCAGTCCATTCCACAATCAACTTATCGAGCCCACTCTTCACCAGTTTGTCAATGAGGATGTTATGGGCAAGGGTGTCAAAAGGCTTGCAAAGGTCAAAATAAACAACATCCACAGCTTTCCGTTCACCTACCAAATTTGTCATCTCATTTCAGTGGGTTATTAGGTTGATCACTAATGATTTCCTCTTCAAAAATCCATACTGTATTTATCTTAAAGAACAATATATTAATTAATAACTAAAGATTAACTATTCTCACTTTATTATTATTATTATTATTATTTCTTTCTGATTTCTGATAGGAAGTTAAATTCACTGTGTCTGGAAATTATGTATTATTCAATGTTTGTGTTGCAGTTTGGGGGATTTGTAAATTTGACTACCTATTTGTGTGTCTGTAGAACCCTCGACTTCAGTCCCAAGCCAGTGACTTTATCAGTATGAATACACATAGATTTTATTTCCCTATCCTATCTAATTATAGTTAGTTTTTCCAGTCCCCTCTCAAAAGTCCCTCTTCAAAAGCCCTTTCCATGCAGTATTTTCTAGTACACATTTGAGCCTTTAGATTTGTGTTGATATTATGAATCATCTGAGAGAGGTCTATATCTATTAACTTATGGCTAATTCATGCTTTCCTTCAACATTCAAAATAAAACATTAAGATGAGCTGTTGCATTGATTATTCAACTTTTTAATAAAAAATGGACTTATGGACTTACAGCAATATGTCAGTAGTCTAAAACTACATCACATAAGAGTAAAGAATTAGAAGTCATTAATGATTATTTCATGATCATCTCTGCTCAAAAACAGTTGAAATACCATGAGAAGAGGGGATACCATTCTGAAGTTTCCTGTTCTGAATCAGGTCACAGCAACTGCAAGCCAAACTACATTTAATGGGAACACCCTTCAAGACAGGAAGGACCTTGGTTAATGAACGCATCTGGGAGATATGGGTCTGATAAACTTGGTACATATTTCCTCTATATTGAAAAAAATGTAAGATTAGGGACCAGGAAAACTCTAGTTAGTAGAAATACTCCAGCCTGTCAATGTTATACACTTAACTGGATTTCATAACTGTTATCCCATTTGTTCAACTGTTTGGAATTTAATCATACGACCAATTTATTGAATAACTGTTAGTTGTTAACGAAACAAAAAATCACAATTTTGACATCATTTAGGCCTTGATATATAGATACAGCTGATTTTGCATAGTCAATGTGAGCAATGCATTGGGGTCAACTGGTCAGAAATTAATATAAAAAAACAATGTATTGCACAAAGTGAGAATGGTATGCTTGTAAGAGAGTCAGGTAGATGCCTTGCAGAAAGGACAACTTGGACACCTAAATGATCTCATGGCCTTATTCTGCATGAATACTTCTTGCAGAATTCACTGCTCTATACATGTTAGGCTTCAAAGAGGAAGACAAACAAACAAACAAACAAAAAACATTTGAGAAATAGTAACAGTTCTCTCTTAGTTTTGAAAATTGATACTGGCTCAGTGGTTCTGTGGCTCTGTGATACATTTCATTGCTAGAGATAGTTCTCTTTCTTTTTCCTGTTGAATTACCAAGGGTGTATTTGATTAGAGGCATGTCTAGTAGGGAGAACATAACAACTCATGGAAAAAATCTCTGGATTCTCAGATTTGTCTGATTTTCCACTCATTTAAACAAATCAATTTATTAAGTATTTTTGGAAGATCAAATCATACTCCTTGCCAGAAACAGTCTCATGTCTAAGTGAACTGTTTAGTGACAAGGAAAATGAGTCTCTTACACATTCTAAGAGATACGTCTAGGGACATGATAAAAGGTTCATGTTAGATTATTAGAAAATGAAGACTTCTTTTTCTGGTCCTATTCAAAAATTTACTTGCAGGTAGTTTGCAAATGATTCGTAAAGAAATTAGAAGAAACATGCAGATTAAATAGTTCATGATTTGGGCTCCAGAATTGTTCCATGCTTGGAACAGTCCACATGAGGAACTGGGATACCAGACAAAGCTAAATCTGAGGAAGGTAGCTGGTGGGCAAGGGAAAACAACTTTGGAAAGTTTTTAGTCATGGTAGAAACTAACTGAACACACATACCCAAATTTGGTAAACTAAAAGCCATACCTTTGGCTGTCTTCTAAATACTAAGCTCTTACTGTCACACATAGCACTTTCGACCCTTTCCAATAGAAGAACATGCTCTGCTGAACATTAAAAAATGACTAGGGCTTAGTTACAGGCACAGATAATAATAATCCCCGGGCACAGCAGTACTTTATTCTTTAAAGGTTAATCTTTTTCCCAACAGTTTGATGTTCATCCAAAGCCAGGTTTCCTAGGAACAACCACACAATGTAACAGATCTCTGCAGGAGACAGAGCTTTCTCAATAGCCGATCTGAAATTGCAGAAGGAAAATTCAGATTTCTCTAAAAAACACACTGTCATTTGCAGTGAAAGGACTACCAGCATTGACTGCAGAATAACATAATATTTTGTTCAGGAGGACTGCAATATCCAAAAAAAACCTGTGCTTGTGTGTGCAATTCTTTCCCCTAGAGTAGAAAGAAAAAGGAACATAATGCACTTCTGGAAGGCAAAAAAATGCCATAGTGCTGTGGATATTTTAGCATATTATTCTTTAAGAGTTTTAACAAGGACACTTCCTATTACTGTTGAACATCATCATCCAAGACTAAAACAAATATGCAGTTATGTAAAGCAATAGGTAGTATTCTGAACTTTTCTGCTTTTTGTTTGTTCATGGTTTGGAAATGTGTACACTTTTCTGGGTGAAGAACTGTCTGGGTGTCCCAGTGATTGGAGTTCAGTCCAGTTGGTGGCCAATCACCAGTTGTGTTTCCCAGATCTCAGTATTGGGGCCAGTTTTGTTTAATACTTTTTCACTGATCTGGATGAGGGGTTCAAGTGCACACTCAGTAAATTTGTAGACAATACCAAGATAGGCAGAACTGTTGATCTCCTTGAGGTGAGGAAGGTTTTGTAGAGATATCTGGGTAGGCTAGATTGGTGTGATGAGTCCAATAACAGAACATTCAACAAGGGTAACTGCCTGGTTCTGTATGGTCATAATGACTGAATAGGGGAGTATAGGTTTGGGAAAGAGTGCCTGGGAATTCGCCCAGGAGTAAAGGGTATGAGGGTGTTGTTTGACAGCCTGTTTGACAGCTGAACATGAGCCAGTAGCTAGGTGGCCAAGAAGGTCAATGGTATCCTGGCTTGTATCAGAAGTTGTGTGGCCAGCAGGATTAGGGAAGTGATTGTCCCCTTGTACGTGGCACTGGTGAGAGTACATCTTAACTATTGTGTTCAGTTTTGGGCATCTCACTGCAAGAAGGATTTTGAGTTGCTTGAGCATATGCAGAGAAAAGTAATGAAGCTGGTGAACAAACTAGGAAACCTGACTTTTATGAGTGGCTGAAAGAATTGGGGTTGTTTAGTCCAAAGAAGAGAAGGATGAGGGGAGACTCCATTGTGCTCTACAACTACCTGAAAGGAGGTTGCAGCGAGGTGGGTGTTGGTCTCTTTTCTCAGGTGAAAGTCATAGGATGTTAACAAACAGTCTCAAGTTGTGCCAGAGATTGGACATTAGGAAGAATTTCTTCACAGAGAGGATGAAAAGCCATTGGAACAGGCTGCCCAGGGAATTGGTGGAGTCTCTGTCTTTGGTGATATTTAGCAGACGTATGGATATGACACTAAGGGACATGGTTTAATGATAAGATGTGGTAAATCAGGTTGATGGCTGGACTTGATTGTGAAGGTCGTTTCCGATCTAGATGCTTCTATGATTCTATGAATCTAAGTAAACTATTAAATTATCTACCCACAATATTGAGGGGATAAATGGATTATCCAAAACTGTTGAGTGCTAATCTTTACCAAGCTACCATTTTCCTAGCAAGAGAAAAGAGACATCACAGATTGAGTTTGCATAGTAGATGACTATGGAACTATTTTCTGAAACCTGGGATCAGAATATGTTTCACATGTCTCACTTGTTAGGCTTAACAGTGTCACACAATCATATTTATTTTCCATAAACATGAATGTTTCAAATATATATTTCATTTATAAGGAACATGTCAAAATTTGATCCACATAATTGATAGAGTACAGAAAAAGCAGTAACCTGCTATTAAAAACATTTCCATTTGTTTTTTAACATGTTCCATTTTAAAATCTGTGAAATGCCTTTCTTAACACCTGTTTATTCAGGTGTTAAGGTGATGCAACTCTTCAACTGAGATAGGCTGAAGTTAAAAATTAAATACTTCAGGACCCTCTGAAACTCAATCCCTAGATATTCTAAGTGTTTTCTGAGTGACTATCACTGTTTTGCAGAGGGCCAGTCGAGCTTTCCACAACCCTGAATTTCATGTACAACTCCCATTTTGAACAGTTAACTAAACTTGGCTTAGGCTGTTCTTTGTCTCTACTACACAGAACTTGCATTCTCTGCAAGTGGCAGATCACCACATACACTAAACAGTAATTTTGTTGACTAGTGTTTTGACGACACTTATTTCCCCTCAAAACCGGGCAATTAGAAACAAGCATCTGGAATCTACTTCCTACTTAATATCAGAATAGAAATAGCAATTGAAAAAAAAAAAAAAAAAAAAAAAAAAAGCCATGATCCCTGCAGCTCCACAATTTTGCAGCAGAATTCTGCCTTTCTAAGGAAAAGTTCATAGACAGAAAACAAAAACCCAGAATTAACTCAGAATCACATTGTTTGCTAGTATCCTCCATGCAGATAGAAATGCAACCAGTTCTCAATGGTCAGGCAGAAAACAATACAGAGAAAGTCTCTGATTTTGGAGTACCATTTCCAATTTTGTTTCCCTAAAGAAGAAGCAAGATACTGTTGAATGAAAGGAATGAGTGAGTCAAGCCAGGACAGGCATAGACAGACAAAGATAAAAGAGAGAGAGAGAGAGAGGAAGAGGGAGAGGGAGAGAGATTAGAGCATAAATACAGTTCAAATTAACATGTGTAGGCAGAAGCCCTTGCCCTATTAACCTATCCCATACCGTACACACTCTAAGATGCAGTAGTAAAGGTATGGTTACCCAGATACTTCCACTCACAACACTTTTGCACCTGGCCCTATACACATGCATATTGTACAAAGTTATGGCGGGAAATGGCTCATCCTTACTGAACCTTCTCCATTTTGACTTTCTGTAGTTGAAAGTCAAAAGTCAAGTTGAAAGCATGATCATGCTTTCCAATTGTTCGTCCTTTTTCAAAATCAGAAGCTAATGTCTTTCACGTTATGCTTGTCTAAAATATCATAAATATTTTCTACTAAAGCAGGCTCAAATTCACAACTGCTCTAAGATAGCTTTAGTTTATATGAAAATCATCACTTTACAACATACTTTAATGTCCGTCACAAGCAGCTGCCATTACCCTTTGAATTTTATTGTTTATGTACCATTTGGAAGCTTTGAATGGAATATGCGAAGAAGTGGATTTTACAAATATGAGGGTGAATGCGGACACTTCTTTTTCCATTTTAAAAGAAAAGCAACCAAGAGAAATTACTTCCTAAAATCAAGATGATAATAAGAAATGTTCTGGTTTACCTTAGACACAAGGTTATGAACACAAGCTATGAACACTCTAAAATATTATGAGAACTCAAGAAAAAATGGTCAAATCTACATAAAAATTTACGATATCAGGGCAAACTCCATTTTTAAATTTTCCTTTCCTTGAAGAGATAGGACATCTAGATATTGGCTGTAGAGTTGATTCATACTGCCTTTATATTCTTCTTAGCTCAATGTAGTATGATTTGGCATATAAAACAGGCTGACATTTGTTGGTTAACAGTAAAATATGAAGCTTGCTTTTCTGTCAAAGTTCAGAATATAAAAAGAAATCTGAAAATTCAAGTTTCAAAAATATTTCCTAAAACACACAATTTGAGTTATCCTGATAAATAAATAATAAAATATCTTCCAAATTAAGGATTTTCAACCAAACCTGATTCATCTACATGTACACCAGTACATTTAACTTTTTGCACCATATCCCCTCAGGGAAATAACAACAAAAATAATTTGGGTGCATAAAATTAGGTACATTTTGCTAAATATCACTAATACATTACTATTCAATTATTTTTTAAAAAAATCATAATTGTGTTCTGCTTGACATAGCTTTATTATTATAGAGAAATCAAACCCACTGTAGCTTATAGAAAGCATAGGAAGTAGTACCTAGTTATCAATTCTATCATCTATTTGGTTAATGACAAGCCATGCAGAAATATGGCAGTAGGACAGAAATCCTAAAATTAAACATAAAAAAAAAAAAAATCAAACACAGTATATGTATAACCAGTACCTTGCATAACCGATATAAAGAGGGCATCACTTGCCCATGTGAACAACTGAGACTATGTGGAGCAGCAGACAACTGGCAAGCAGACTTAAGATCAACTGTAACATCTTTCATCCCTCAGTCATACAAGTTGAGGAAGATCCATATAGCATTTACATAATAGTACATTTATATTATTTTTTATTTTTATAATAAAATTATTTTTTTATTATATTACTATTATTTCTATAATAGTAATATAAAACATGCTTTAAGTTTCTGTACATAAGCGCCTTGCAAAGCTGAAAGCTAGCAGAAATGTAAACTTGATAGCAAGATGCTGGAGCACACAGCAACAATCCAGCATCACACCTCTGCTTATTACAGACTGCCCTCACTCATGCAGCTGGACCACAGCATGGTCAAGGAAATTTCACCTGATTATTGTGTGTATGATATAAGGATTCTGAATATAGAGCAACTAAATTCTCATTATTGTCTTTTATTCACCCTTTATAGTAAGTTTTCTAGAAAAGAATGATAACTGTTCTTTCCTCAGCTCCCAGTGTCCTCACTTTTCTTACACAACTTAAGTAGTTCTCTGCATGTTTATTGGAGATAAAATGTATATTGGAGAACTGTGCAACAGTTCTTGCAAAAGATTTCACCGTAAGTCCAAACACCACATAAAAGGAAAAGAATCTGAATAAAGGAAAAAATAATGTATATATGTATACAGATTCCTCACAAATGTCAATACATCTGAAGAAAGTTACATGCATAATATGTACTTAAGATAGATTATAAACGGTAGTGATAGTAGTCTCATTATTACTCATATTATGGTAGCCTCAACTTTTGAAGATAAACATCTTAGAATGTGATTTTTTATTCATAAATAACTGTTGTTTGAAAAAGACATATAAAACCAAGCAATATCTATTGATAGACTCTGTATCTAATGTTTTGCATTTTAGAAAAGTTAGAAACTCAGCCAGATATATACATATATATGCATATATACATATATACATTTTTACATGAGATCTCTGATACAATTATATCTAATAATTTAAAGTATTTTCCCAAAGAGGAAATATTTAAAGCAAGTAAAAATGCAGCTTTAATACTAGTTTATATACTTTTCTATTATGAAACTCACCACTTAGATGTAAAAGCAAGAGCTCCCTCTAGTTAACAGACTGGTGAATTTTCCTAGCTTGAATTTTGAAGTGAACTTTGAAGTTTGAATTAGGAACTACCAAAGCACAGTTGTCATTGTTCTGAGGACACTTGGAATTTGTTTCCTGGATTTATGTTTTTAAGGAAAAGGTTTTGGATTTACATAAATAAATAAATAAATAAATAGGCAAATTTAGAATTTTGAAATTATTGTATCACATTATTTATGTGTTTTAGTTATATCACACAAGTTATATAGACCATCTTCCAAAATTAATAACAATAGATTAGTGGCTCCTGATGCCTTTTTAATCAGATTTCAGCACAGAATCGGGTATGATCAGGTCCCTCCTTAAGACTTTCTCTCTTCTCTCTCACTGAAATACTTTGGTTAGGAAACAGCAATCAGTTTGGGGTGTTGTATTGTAACAAAATTAGGGACCAAAAGGAATTAAAAGATTTACAAGAAGAGTCACAGAATATGGCCTATAAGAGAAAATTAAATAAATAAATAAATGAATAAATAAATAAATAAATGAATAAATAAGTAATCAGCATTTCTTCGTCCAAAGAGACAGAGACAGAGAAGAAACAGGATGTTTTTCTTCAAACAGTGCTGTGAGGAACAAGAGGACTATCTGTTTTCCATGTACTTAGAATCTGGACAAAAGTAACAGATTTAAATTGCCTGGAGCAGCTGTTCTGGAGCAGACTTAATTTGTGTAATTTGAACTTAGACTTCCAACCCTGTCAGGAATGCTTAGATAAAGCTCATTCTGCCTCAGTGAATGGGAAGGGTTTGCACAACAGTGTTTGGTGTCCCACCTCTCAGCACTCTACTATATATCATACACACCTTTTGCTGGCCGTATGTCAGTTTACACCTTGAAATGTTGTTACTTCTTTGTAACAATATCATTTCTGAGGATTCACTGTAACTCCTAGATTTTTATTTTATTTTATTTTATTTTCTGTAGAAATTGTACTTGGCCCCAACAACATAGGGTAACTTACTGATTAATTCTTTCTCCATTTAGGACATTACATTTATGTCTAACGAATGATGGCCTTTTCTTCTCCAGAATATTGCCTGATTTTTTTTCAAGATTACTTTGAGCTTTGTTTATATCATCCAATGTGCTATCAACCTCTCCCAATTTGCTCTCACTTTCACTTTTAATAAGAACATTTTCCATCAGCTGTTAGATTTGTCCTGTTCTTGTTTTTCAGTATTTCTACTAAATTCATGGAGACCTCAACATTAGAAATGTGAGGTACCAAGCCTGTAAGTTCTCAGGAAGAAGACCATAAGTCTCAATGAGCCCTAAATCAGCAGATTTGTGTTCTTTTATCTTTTCTTTCCTTATTCAATACTGAAAACATTCTCTTTAACAGTGGTACCTAATGTATAAGCCTTCTCCGTGCATGTTGGCTTATTGCTGAAGACATGAAATGTAGTTTTAAACAATTTAAACAGCTTAGAACTTTCATCAGCAACTTTCATTCTCACTGAACATCAAGCTATGTTTTTTGGGGGGGAGGGGAGGGGAGGGGAGGGTAGTATTTCTTATGATTATTATGTCTAGAAATACTTTTTTTTTTTTTTTTTTTTTTTTTACATGTGATATTGCTTACTAGTTGCATTTCAGTTTACATAACTGGGAAAATTCCAGAGAACACTTAAGTGCTGACATATTTTACCAGCAAACAGCAGTTTCCAGAAACCAATACTTCTTCCTCATTTTCTGAAATTTTTGCAGATTTTCTGGTTAAAAAAATAAACATGGGGTTAAGGCTGAGATTTATGTTAATTTGTAGGAATAAAAATTCACTTTATCTGAATATTTTCTAAATACTGAAATTAAATGTTTCTAATGTCACTGCCAGAAATGTTGCTCACTGTAACAGTGATTGTCAACATTTTTTCCATAATGCTCATGGTCTTATTTTACAACAGAACACATCTGGGAACTCCCACTCAAATCTAGTTATAGAGGAAGAGTTATAGATGTAGAGGGCATTTTAGATCCTGTTTATGACCCCCGGTAGACCCTAGTTTCCTATGAATGTTTGCTGAAAGCATTTAAATGAGGAAGTAAAAATATAATGTTCAGGTGACTGTTCATGTACCAAGGCACCTCTGTCTTGCACACATGCAAATGGTACACATAAACTAAGTCCTTTAGTTGTTGATGAAACCTTTATTTGCTTAGCCAATAGAAAGGTTTGGCAAAACACCCCAAGCACAAGTTTATCATTCTCTTTAATAGACAGTGGGAGTGTACTGACATGCAAGCCAGCAATTACAATACAAAATATTCACATCTGCCAAAGAATGATGTCAGTTCCAGGCTGTGGTGTTTGGTACATATCAAAATACCCTTGCTACTAGAAACAGAGGTACGTATGTGTGAGCTGTATATGAATTTCTAAACTTAATAAGGCCACACACCTTGAAAATGGATCATTTAATGGTCAACATCAGCACATACATTTATCTGCAGTAGATTCCTTTTTACACATAAAACATAGGTTAACAAGTGACCTTTTACTTTGTTCTTAGACAACTGGAAACAATTAAAAAAACATTTAGTTTTCCATTCTGTAAAAATATACTATTTCTTTAAGTAAAGAGCTTGCAACAAGTTACAGAAGAGGGAATACATTT
Organism: Stictonetta naevosa; assembly: GCA_011074415.1. Classification (NCBI taxonomy): domain Eukaryota; kingdom Metazoa; phylum Chordata; class Aves; order Anseriformes; family Anatidae; genus Stictonetta; species Stictonetta naevosa. The sequence goes on from CM021697.1 coordinate 104,541,192, forward strand.
AAAAATCTAACTTTATTAATAGAATACATCTTTCTTGTTATGTACTAAATTTGTAGGTGGGGGAAAAATATGTATCAATAATGCAAGAAGACTGAAAGCTTTAAAAATATAAGGAACCATCAGATCACCATTTCTGGATGATCTCCAAGAAACTGCATTGAATTCAAACAGAGATTTTAAAAATTATATGTATTTTTCCTGTTCGCTAGAGGGGTCACAGCTTTGATTTGTTCTTTCCTCTATTTTCTGAGTAAGGCTGGCTTATATTAGTCATATATTACAGCTCCTGAATGGATAACACTGCCTAATATCAGAGATCTCCCAAATATTGTTCTGATACCATAGACACAAAGCAAAACCCAATTTAATATTTGGAAGTCTTTCCACACATTTAAAGGGATTTTAATCAGGCCCAAAAAGAATACCTTAGTAGTCTTTTTATAGGTATTTATATTTCAGTTGCCTTGAAACTGCTTTCACATAGGAGTGATTGAGAGATAACAGAATAGGGAGGTAGGAATCAGTTCATACAAGAGACAATGGGCTGTAGACATAAGACAAACACTAATCCAAAACGCAGTAACGTAGTGGAAAGTCATAATTGATCCTGAATAACTTCCTTTTCCTCCCACACATCCAGGAGCTGAGAAAATCTTGAAGGAAAGATGAGAAAATTCACATCAATTTCTCCTGAATATGGAGCCAAACCTTGGGAACTGGTTTTGCCTGTCTGCCCCTTGTCTCCCTCCTCCTAGTGGAAAAAAATGCTGTGACCATCTCCTCTGGAAAACTGGTGAGCATGAATCATTGTGCTGATGAATAATTCCCTTATTAAAACATTTCTAAACTGTTGCCAGCTTTGTGATTCTTTTACCTTTATGCCTCCAGCAATTCCTGTACCTGTGAGAGAGGAGGAAACAACTGTGTTGGGTCTGTGGGTGAATTATAAAAGAATCAGTACTTCAGCTGGGGAAATAAGAGAGCCCATTCCTGAATGGCTTATGCAGTAATTTAGGACCCCAGCTGGACACCTCTACAATAAAGAGCAATCTCATCCAAGAAAAGGAGGCATATTACCCCATGTTCTGGCATAGTACTCATTTCATAGAGGGTATGCTCACCGACATGTGGTACTAGGAATAATAACTCTACCTTCCCTCTCTGCCTGTCCGGTTTGTGTTTGTACTCCCAGTTGAAACATGGCACTTAACTGCAGTCAACTTCAGGTTGTGTTATAAGTCACATAAAATAAAAATGTGGTTTTCAAACACAGGATCTTGACATAAATTTTAAAAATAGAACTGGCACTTGTTAAAAGCTTTTGGCTGAGCATCTCTTTCCTAAAAGGCTTTGTAGGCAATTACACCGTGGAGCTAAGTATGGAAATACCCACAGTAGTGGTTACAGCTGTGTAAGTCTGTCTGAATCCAGTTCACACAGAAACATGCTGACTTTCTTGTTTATGAGCTTCATTCACACATTTCAAGGCAAAATTGAGTAAACAGTGACCCTTATGTGAAGAGTCACCTAGTCATGAGCATTACCATGATGTCCTTTATGCATGCTCCTTGAAGAGAACAGGAAGGCTGTGGTTCCAACAAGCTATGAAAGGGGAAGTCAGTGAAAACCCTAAAGGTTTTTGAACAGCTTCTATGAAAATGGTTGAGTAGCCCTTGACTGCTGGCATGTATCTGAGATATGGAATGATATTTTTCATTGGGGCATGCTGGAATTGACAACACCTCCTAATGATGAGCTTCTAAAAGCTGGTGAAGGTCATGCAGATTTTACCAAGGAAATGATGTCTGACATATTGTTCCAGCACATAGCAGAGGTTTTACTTTCACATAATGGGAAAGAAAAATGTAATTTTAGCAAAGTAAAATATCTCTCAGATTATCTCAGCTCTACAAAAGACAAAGGTTAATAACAGATGCCTACAAAAACATGCAACAGACTATTCAGCATTCCCAAATTTTCAGATAATGACAGTTTATAGTAAGTGAGAATGCATAGAACATGAGAGGATTTTCCTTAACTGAACATTGATCTACTGGCTTTGGAGATCAGGATCTCTCTCTAAGGAAATGAATATTGACATCAGGAGAAGGAATTAATGGAGTAATATAAATTTTCTATCAACTGCATTTATATAGGGAGCTGTGCAAAAGCAATATCCTTTTGCAATACCTACTCCTGGCAGTGGACAGCAAGCTGAGCTTCACTCATCTTTGGGATCACATAAGATACTGTATTGTAAATTTGGTTGCTTCTTTAGTTAGTTAGAAAAGTTAGGAAAATTATCCTTTGTACAAGAACGTATACAGTCAGTACATCTCAGGATTCAGTGCTTACAGTCTCCTAAGTCAATATTTAAAGGAAAATGCCTAAGCAATTCCCAATATGTTCTATAATTTTATGTCAAATTGATAGGAGGAGCCATAATAGAATCTTACATAGTCATGAAAATTGCCACGTCTTAATGAAATGCTTTAATTTTACGGCCTATCTATCTTTCCTTAATTTTAGTTCTGAATCATAGTCATTTCAGATTAAAATTCAGTATCTCAGCAGAGGTTATAAAAGTACACTTGCTGGCAATTTTATATAACAATGAATATTTAGTAGGCATATTGAGTTTTAATTAACTGATAGACAGATCTGACAAATTTACCAGGCGCGTTGTGTTTAATTCTGAATAGCAAAGAAAAGTTAAAGGAATTCTAAGCCTTTCGAAAACACTCAAAAATGCACATTCAAAGTGAAGGACCAATGTGGCCACCTGACACTTTGATCAAAAAGAATTGGTACCAGACATTTCAACAGATACAAATATCCATACAAATCATTCCCTTTGTGACAAGACTGACATCACCCACAAGGTCATGGTATGCATAAGCTTAAAAACATAAGTCATTTGTTACCTAAAACTATGCAAAAAGAAAACTACTGCCCAAACATAACACAATGTATAGTTTTATGAATGAGACAAACAGGTTTTTAAAGAGAGGTAGGCTACTGAAGGGAGGATGTCTACTATTTCAGTTTCTATACTGCTCAAAATTTAGTCATATTAATACAAGTTAGTTGCAAAATTTTCTTCATATCATTCAAATTTCAGTCCCCCAAATATTTCTGGTTCTTCTTGTTTCATAGTTGTTACAGCCTGCAAGTCTTCTGGTAGATTATTGATTCTTCTATTTCTGGAGATGTTTTTGTTGGGATGAAAACCTCTTCTAAATTAATATTTTAAATAGCATTGGCTATTTTTATGATTCTTTAACCAATGTTGAATCATTTAACTAGCAAATTTTAATATATTTTTCTTAATTGCATTCTTAATTATTCCTGTTGTCTTCCTAGAATAATATTAATTCATGCTCAGCAATTTATTCTTAAACTACCTTGCTGTTAGATAGCTTGTAAACTTGTACAGAACATTTGTTATCCATCTCACTTGAATTTTAAAAGTAAGGGTCTACATAAAATGGCCACATCTAATGCTAAATGAATTCAAGAACCCCTTCCAAGAACTTTATGGACAAACAGATTTATAAGGTAAAAACTGGAAAGTACAATACACCTCTTACAGCCGAAAAGTATATCCCAAACCAGATGGACACAGGAATCACATTCATAACCCAATAATCTCTTTATTGTCATAGTTAAGAGTAGTTTCTCCCCAGTTTACAGGCAAAAGCTAGTTTGCTGAAATAAAAAAAATAAAATGCACCATTTTGTTCCCATCTTCCCTGTTTGATTTTAGATGTCCTTATGGTTCCATCTTTGCTATTATGTTCAACTATTTGGACTGTTATTTTGGTTTCTACTGTAGCTGCGACTTATTAGTCCTGGCTGCAAGCCATGAAGTGATGGAAAATGCAGAGGTGGCACCTTTTGATGTTACTTGTATTGTAGAATAGACTTCCTGTGGGCCAGACACAGACTTGGGAGCTGATAGCAGTAATTGTTTTTTTAGGGAAAATGCTGTGTTAATATTGCTGACTTAAAGATTTTCCCTACTGTCATTCATACAGAGTGTCCTTTGTATATCTAACTTTATGGATATAATACACTTATCAGTTTGTTGCTTCCAGTGTACATTAATTCTAACAAAATACTAACTCTACTTTATTCCATTCTCTTTCAATCTTCCATTCAGAATCCAAGTTTTGGCTATAGATATTTCTTATTTCACATCTGTTGTTTTAAGGCTAAACTGGTCTATCCTGTGGCTCCCCTCAATAGACAAATCAATGTAACCATAAAAACAAGTGACTAAATTTGAAGATTACATAGTAAATTATTTGGACATTTGAATAATGAAATGTTTTCAAGTGTACATATCACAAATCAAAACCTTGTGGTTTTCCTCATAGCTTTGCATTAATATTCATACATATTCATATTACATGTCCTTGGATGCATAGCAACTCTAGTTGAAGTCTAAATGAAACGTCAGGACACTCAGGAACATACCATTAAAAACCTTGACCTAGATTTCATGTAGAAAATTCCATTCAGTTTTATGCCTATTATCTATTACCGATCTCTTTTGAATTAGTATTAGTTATTTGTATTAATGTTAGTCTCTTCTGAAGGGGTTTCAGTTTTGTTTTCTTTCTTTCACATAATCACAGAATGGTTGAGGTTGGAAGGCACCTCTGGATATGATCTCATGCAACCCTCTGTTCAAGAACAGTCAGCCAGAGCAGGTTGCTCAGGGATATGTCCAGTCAGGTTTAGAATATCCCTGTGAATGCAGAGACTCCACAATTTCTTTGGGCAAGCTGCTCCAGTGTTTGTGCATGTTCACACTAAAAAGGTGTGTTTTCCATGTACAGATGGAATGTCATGTGTTTTAATTTGTGCCTATTGCCTCTTGCTCTGTTTCTGGCATTACTGAGAAGTCTTACTTCTTCATCTTGGTTTCCTCTCATCAAGTGTTTATATTCATTAAGAAGATGTCTCTGAGCCTTCTGTGCTCCAAACTTAAATTCCCAGTTCTCACAGTTTCTCCTCTTATAAGAGATACTTCAGTCCTTTGTGACCCTTTGCTACATTCACTCAATTAAGTCCATGTCTTTTGTGTTCTGGAGAGACCAGAACTGAACACAGTACTCCAGATAAGTCCTACCATAGATGACATTTTACTGCAGTCTAACAAAAATTCTGCAATGGGAGCAGCAAAATACGTTCCATCATAAAAGAAATTCAGCTGACAGCAGTTCCTGATTCTGATAAGGTTATTGCTTTTCTTTGTATATTTGTGTATAATGGTCTTGACTAGAAAACTGGTACTCAAAGGGAGAACTACACAAATATTATTAATTTAGTACATATCCATTCTTATTCCTTTCTTCATCAGGATCCTCAGGTTCAATTCTCAACTTGCAAGTGTAGGCAAAATATGCTTTCATCTACAGAATAATAGGGTGTAGTCTGGAGAAGCTGAATAACTGATGATCAGTCTTGGCTACAGTGATGAATATTTATCATTTTCCTGTAATAACTATGTTTAAAAAATCTTGCTTTTGATGATTTATATCTAAAAAGAACTCATGTGTTTTCATTTCTCTTGTTAAGGATGGACAATGATTGTTTTCAAATATTTTTCTATTGCTTTGTGGTGTTTTATTCTGTTCTGATATTATGGGCACTCTTTTCATACACCTCTAAAAAATTCCCTTTTTCTCTGCAGGAGTTTTCACATGGCTAAGATAAATACTGGTGAATCAGAGTTTTTCTCATTGGTTTGTTCAGTTTATGTATCACCAGTCAATAAAGGAAGCATTTTAATTATATATATGCTGAAGTTTGTACCATACTTTTCCAAAATTCATTCTTGCACTTAGGTATTTTTACTTCTCAATATATATATACATATATTTACAGTGTATTTTCTGCAGAGCAGAAAACATTCTATATTGCCATCAGGGCTAGATAATTGGTGGTTTACCATCAAGGACCTCAACTACAAACTTTGCAGAATGTTTGGGCTGTTTTTTACAGTGCATATCTCTGCTATGCCACTTTAAAATCCTCACCTACATATAGAGCCCTCACAAAATCTGTATTCTAAATTCAGATCTAAACCTCCAGTTTCCTAGTTAACCAGGTATTTCAGTTTCTTTTCTCTCTAGTTAATAAATTCAGCAGAGACTACCTCATTCCAGGAGCAAAACAAGATTTCTGGCCATCAGACATTTTCACCATTTTATCCTTTTAAACTACTGGCAAATAAAGGACATTTAGGGAGGTGTTTCTGTACTTCAGTCTCTTCAAGAGTTATCTTCTGAAAAGGTCCCAGAAAACCAGTTAGAACAACACTAGCATGGAGTAAGGCCTTGTACGCACTACATTCATTGAAAACATGATTACACATAGTAAGGGCTTAGAGTTTTATTATCTTTTTTTGAAATTAAACACATAAATTTCAGAAAAGATCCTTGAATTTATCTTGGGAAATAGTTGCTCTCATGGAATCTGCATGACTATGGAGCTCATTAACTCGTTACCACATTTTTATTAATGGAAATTCTGCTTCAATTCTCTTTCTTTCTTTCTTACTTTGTTTTAAGTAGGTACTTTCAGTCTTTCTCAAACTGGATGCTTTCTTCAGTGATTAAACATATGCCAAAATAAAGTCAGCCATTTGTAAACTAGAATAATGTATTTGGTTTAACTTTTTAGTAGAGTGCATGGAATGAATAGAACATTTTACTTTTTTTGGCATGCAAAGACCACCTCAAGTTCCACAGCTAAGCACCTGAGGACAGATTTTTTTTTTATTTATTTATTTTTTTTTTTTCCATCAGACACTTTTCCCAAGAGATTTTTTCTGGCCATTCCTCATCTCCTACACTTCCCAGCGTAACTACAGTCAAAACTTCCTATAGTGATTGACTTGTTTCCCCAGATATGCATTCTCTCATGTCACTGTGAATCCAAAGCCATGTTAGGCATGGTTTATAGCAGCATATTTGAAGCTGCAAGTATGAAGTGAGGAGAGAATGATGAAAGAACTAGATTTTGATAAAGAGGAATGATGATTGTTATTCTCAGTCTTCACTGACTAGTTTTTCCAGGTTCCACCAGGGAGCACTGAGTGCCTGCCAGGGCTGATCAGATCCTATTAGGCTGACATTGCATATCTCTACAGTTCTTTGCTAGCTAGACCTCTTAATATTTAAAGCTCTTTAATGATTTCAGACTAGGAATAGAAGAACAGTATGAAGAATTCTATCACCATATATCTTTTAACTCTTTCTTTGCAGTCATGGAAATTTTGTTTCTAGAAACTGCTATGAAGGCAATATTTCATTTGTTATCTTTCTTTAAACTGTAGATTGGCTGGGTAAAATGCTTTCATATCTGGCCTATTCTTGACTTGTTGCAGCCTACATACAAAAGAAATCTACATGCATCCATGAAACTCCAGTCGGTTATTCAATCAGGTAACCCATTCAATCAGTTAAGACTGATGTCTTACTTCCATCAAAGTTAGAGAGAGAGAATGGCCATGACTAGAAAATACTTGTTCAGTTGAATGAATGAAATAAAAATTAAAATGATCTCCCATTGTACCTTTAAATATAAAATTGGTTTTTACCATTTTTTTGATTAACAGTAGCCTAGCCCAAGAACCAATACTGCTCTTCAAGTGTTCATCTACAGAAGTTGCTAGATTCCAGTAATCATCTAATCAGAATGACTATAATTTTATATTTCCAAATAACAGCAGATATCAATCTTCAAGTGTTACAAGTATGCAAAGATTAAGAAGTTTAATAACCTGTTAGGATTTTCCACTCCAATTTTTATCCCCTTAACTAGATATGATGAATATCTTTTAATATCTATACAGATAAATCATCTTTAGGAAAAAAAAAAAAAATGAAAACAGGATGTAAAAATAAAACAGAAAAAAAAAAAAAACTTCTGATGACAATCTCTTGCAAAAACAAAATACAGAAAAATCATAACAATGACATTGAGCCATAATTCCTTAATATTAATTGCATAATTTCATATCAGAACATCTTAATTCTGTTGTAATTCATTAATTTGGTCAAGAATTTCATTAATTTGCAAATCATTCTATTGTAGAAAGACAGTTCATACTTTGCCATAACTGTCATCATTAAGAGAATGCTTAGCAAAATTAAAATTTATTTGTGGTACTGTCTTTAGGGGTATTTATCAGAGCACAATTTCAACATCTCTCTCTCTCTCTCACACACACACACACACACAAAAAAAAAAAAAAAAAAAAGAGAGAGAGATTTTGCTTAAGATTTCTGTCTTCTTTCTCAGCCACCATTTACTGAGCTAAATCACATTCTTGCTGTGAGTTTTATATGCATAGGCTCTTGCAAAGAACACTTATTTGACTTCAAGACAGGAAAAGACTATCCAAATAGCATTATTTATTGGACAGGGTCATAAAGAGAAGCGAACTGCATGATTCATTCCAAATATATATATAAATTCTCTCATAAGACCTTTTAAATTACATTTAATAAATACTACAAATTCCATGCTGTTGCAATTAAAACCTATGGCAGTTCTACACACAAAGGTTCTACATGGAAAGTACATATATTCATTTTGATTCCCACATGACTCACCTATATCTTGTTTTAGAAAAGTTTGTGAGAAAATTGTATATAAGAAACATACACATTTTTGTATGGATATGTACAGACATATTGTCCTCTGTGCAGGGTAAAAAAATTCAAATTTATCCTAATTCTTACACAAGTCCAAGTTCCCATTTTAGATATGGGAGTCCTAAAAAGCAGAAAGAAAAGAAGGAAGGAAGGAAGGAAGGAAGGAAGGAAGGAAGGAAGGAAGGAAGGAAGGAAGGAAGGAAGGAAGAAGGAAAGAAGGAAAGAAAGAAAGAAAGAAAGAAAGAAAGAAAGAAAGAAAGAAAGAAAGAAAGAAAGAAAGAAAAGAAAGAAAACATCAGAGAAGAAGGACTGATTACCATTTAAAAAAATTGCAGGTGCTGTCTTGTCCTCTCCCTGTAACAGTGCCAAAGACATGGGATCTTATCCCTCTTAGTGGCATAGATTCCAATCTCATCAATTTAAAGTGGTATATTTTTATGTAAAAATAATGTAGGAAATATGCATGTCCCCACACACCTCATCTATTACCTTTATTGGATAACATAAATCTTAGAAATGTTAGTAAAAATTATTTCATATTGCATACAACTGAATTCTGTCATACCTGTGTAACCTACCACACATTACACCAACTTTTGAGGAAACACTTTTATACAAAAAATTCATTTTTTTGTAAGTTTGTATTTTATTTGTGTGCATAGAGTTTCTTCACGTACCAAAGAGCAATCCTAAATCTTAATTTTTTCACCAACCTTTTCTACATTTTTGCATTTTGTTAAGTTGAAAACTTTTAATTTCTGAATTTTCTAATGCTTTTGCATGCAGAAATGAAAAGCCTTGTGGTTAAATCCATGCCTAGATGGATGAGTTTTACTCCATTTAATAACTGACAGTTTAATGATTTTACTGGTACTATGTGATGCATCAAGAATACATCATGTTTTAATCAGAAAGAGTTAGCAAAATATATTAGAAAGTGAGAAATATCCAGTAGCAAATTTAGTTTGAATATAATCTTAAATAGGAAACACACTGTATTGCCATGCAGCTCAACTCTGGCTTTTAAATATGGTAGGTAGCCCTTTTTCTCATAGAAACAACACCTTTGGAAAACTGCATGAACACCTACCTGCAAGACACTTCATATTCATGCAACTTCCGAATTTACCTCTTCAGAACCACATGCCCATTACCTCATGATGGCAGTCAGAGAGAAAGGACTGTGTATTCAACCTTCTGGTACTCCCAAAGAAGAAGAAACAGGGCCAAATAACTAAGGTCCTCACACAATACAGAACATAAGTATTTCCCTAACAAAGACGAAATTCATTTACTCTCTGGGAGTAAGACTTCTCCTGCATGCTGGAATTAGGAGATGGATTTACTGATCATGAATGGCTCACCTCATGGTAGCAACACCATCCAGCAATCCTTCCCCATCAAGGAATACCTCAAGGTAACACAGTCTGTGCATCCTTTTGACACTCAGAAGTCAACAGGCACCAGCCCTTCTCAGTTTACCAGGGTTGTGTACAGTTTTCAGCTACCACAGACTTCTCCATCCTCCACTGGTGCCGTGTCTCCTGAATTGCATGGTGTTTGTTTAGGAGGAGAGGTCCTTTTTTCTTCCTGTTTCTTTCTTCCCTGCTATGTCCTTGATGTTAGCTGGTTCTTCCCATGTGGGGTTCATAAACACTGTGACACTGTCATTGCTATATGAGACCCTGAAGTCATGAATATTTTTAGTAGAGTGTGGGTTGATTTTACTTTTATATATACTTTGTGATTGAATCTGAGTCCTAACTCTTCCTATCAAACTCTGTTAACCCTGGTATATAAAAGACCGCATTTGGAGATCAGACCTGTTGAAGGTTATTAAACTGTGAATGATCCCTGTATCATGACTTCCCTGAAACACACATATCAGAGGAATAATTGATGTTAGCTGCCTGTATAATGGCTAAAGTAACCTGTAACAGGGGAACAACAAAACAGGTGCAGGGAAATAGTTGTTAGGATACCACCTCTGATATGTCAGGATCCCAACAGGACAGAACTGGCAATCCTAATGAGCTTAGCTTTTGGCAGAATAGTGTTATGGCACCGTGTTGTTCTGTTTGCTGGGGAAAGAAGACGGCATTAAGTGCCTGTGGAAAGAGACACAATGAAGTATGGAAAGGAGTACAAAAATGCTGAAGATAAAAACACACACAGCAAAGCAGAGAAAAAGTTATGCTTGTTATGCTTACAATTTAAAACACATCTTAATTGGGTGACTAAGGGATTATGCAAGAATTTCAGAGAAATTCTGTTTACCTTGTTGCTCAAAATTTATTCTTTGTCTCTTTTTAAAGATAGTTTATGATATAGAGAACAGCTATATACTGGAAAAAAAAATATGAATTGTCATTTACTACTTTTGCTAACACTCTTATGGACATCATTTTTCCCAGCTCATAACAGTTCATACAGCTGCTCACACATTCTCTTCACATTCTTTAAACATTGGAAGCTTCTTCAGACCTCTCACAGTTTAACTAGCACACACAACTTTGCTAATGCTGATACTGCATTCACAAATTATCAGCAACTTTTCTGTAGGAAATTCAGCTTGTCTAAACCTCACTCTGGAAGCTCTCAAGCAGGAACTGTATATTTTCTCTTTGTATGCTTATGAGTCATCCCCTCAAGAACCTTAGGGTTTAAGCGTAGGCTTCAATAACAAGCTGCATGCCAAAGGGCCTTCTTGGTTACCACATGTCACTAGAGGATACACCTCTCTGTGACACAAGCTCTCCATATATGTAATGTGAAACTTCCTTTTGGAGACTCTAGAGGATGTGCTGTGGAAGATACAACACCAGCATATGAGCCAGCAGTGTGCCCTGGCAGCCAGGAGGGCCAACCGTATCCTGGGGTGCATCAAGCACGGCATCACTAGTCGGTCGAGAGAAGTGATCTTCCCTCTCTACTATGTACTGGTGCGGCCTCACCTCAAGTACTGTGTGCAGTTCTGGGCACCACAGTACAAAAAGGACATTAAACTGTTGGGGAGTGTCCAGAGGATGTCGATTAAGGTGGTGAAGGGCCTGGGGAGGAAAAGATATGAGGAGTGGCTGAGGTCAGCCTGGAGAAGAGGAGGCTGAGGGGAGACCTCATCACGGTCTACAACTTCCTCGTGAGGGGAGTGGAGAGGCGGGTGACCTATTCTCCATAAACATCAGTGATAGGACCTGCAGGAATAGTGTTAAGCTGAGGCAGGGGAAGTTTAGACTAGACATCAGGAGGAGGTTCTTCACCGAGAGGGTGGTCGCACACTGGAACAGGCTCCCCAGTGAAGTAGTCACTGCACCAAGCCTGTCTGAATTTAAGAAGCAATTGGACTGTGCGCTTAGTCACATGGCCTAAACTTTTGGGTAGACCTGTGCAGTGCGAGGAGTTGGACTTGATGATCCTTATGGGTCCCTTCCAACTCGGGATATTCTATGATTCTATGATTCTATGACCTCTGAAGGTACCCCAAGATCCTATCACTTAGAGATGTAGGTTAGGAATGTCTAATCACAACAAGGTAACTGAAGATCCAGTCACCTTGAACCACACTTAATTCAGCTTATGTCAAGATGAGATGTAAATAAAACCTATCTACTTCAAGAATATCTGCATACATTTATAATAGCCAAGTGAAAAGAATAAGAGAAAAACAGGATTAATCAATTTACACTGCTTTATATTGTAAATGTCTCTTCTCCACCTCACTTACCGTCTTGACAAAGTATATATTGCACATTCAGTGTCTGTCAGAGCACTTTTCAATACTCCCTACCCACTAAAGGAAAACTCTGAAATTAATACTTAGAGATTAGGCTGTTTAGGCCATTACACAATAATAACTAGTTCTGTTCAATTTGTTTAAAATCTGATGAAAGTTTAGAAAACATCAATATTAACATCACCAGACAGCTACTGGCAGGTCTTTTAATGTAAATGTTTTTAACTGTCTTAAGTTTCAAGCTGTTACCTACAGTTGTTTGAATATCAACTGAATTTTGGGTCATGGCAAGGGTAAAGAGCTGTCAGGTGCTGTGCTCTTTGCCTTATGGGACTTCCATGTCTGAGCAGGAATGGTCCTAACCACTGCTTTTTGGCTGCCATGAAAAAGGAACCAAAAGCAGGAAGCAAGGCAAGGTCTGGATTGGTCTTTAGGGATCTTAGCAACTACGCAATACCAACCACATCTAGCTGGTCTCAATAAGCAATCTGAAGCTAGATACTGAAAAAAAATCATGGAGAGCTTGGAATGCTTTTCAGTATTGACCAAAATTTACTCCAGAAATGCTAGAGAACATACCATAACTTTTTGAAGTCTATCAAACTTAAAAATATTTGATGCATTCTAAGCAAATGGATATAAGCCTATTTCAAATATATATTCCTCAAAATTGTATTATATTAGTTTTCATATAGTGTTCAGGTTTGTGGACATCAAATAAACATAAATACATGTTTAGAATTATTATGACTGAAGCCATTAAATACTTTCTATCACTATGGTTATAAAAATAAATACCAGCTACAGAAACATGGTTAATTGGAGATAAGGAAGATGGAAACAATTATTTCCTTTATTAAACTACTTAACCTCTGATGAAAGATTGGCCAGTGAACAGAAAGAAAAAGCATTGATATAAATTATTTATAGGAGCCAGAGGGAAATATTAATTCTACTTCAGAAAGGGATTTAGTAGTCTACACTTGGTTGCAAACTACATAAAATTTCAAAAATTGCAAAGAGAATGGATTACCAGCACTGCCAATTCAAGTTTATTCCACTTTAGGTTTGGGTAGGGGCCAAGAAGCAGAAATTTTGGTGCTTTTCTTGGACTCCTATCCCAGAGGAGGCCAACAAAACCTGAGAGAAAAGGGTGGCAAGTTCTGAGGAAAGATGACCATTGATCTGACCTTCAAAACCTGGCATAGTTGCCTCTTTGTACGAAAGTCCTGCTTAACCTCCCAGTCTTTTCATATTGATTCAGGAAAATAACTAGCACTCTTAAAGCCAATGTTTTTAATGAAGTAACAACAAAATAAACTAAATAGAAAAAATATATATAATCAAATGAAATTATTTGTGATCACATATTTGTGATGAATTTTTTTTTGATTAATCCAATCTTGTTGATGATTTTTATGGAAATGCACTCCTGCTCTTTAAGAAGAGAAACATGCATTCCCCAGAACTGAACATTAAGCTCCCTTGTGTGGGGAGAGGTTAGGGAAAAGGAATGAGGTGGAAGAAGTGGCTACTAAAAGATGCTCAGTCCTGCTAAAGATGTTTTTTACATTATTTACACGTGTTTGACAAGCAAGGTACAGAATGTGGGAGTACTGACAATAAGCAATGAGTGAGATGGGTCTCCTCCCTCTGCTCTCCTATTCCTCTACTTCCACAATTTTATGAAGTAACTGGAAAAAACATGATACAACCTCTTCAGCCATCAGCTTCATGGCTGTTTGGGATCACTGAGAGACAGCTTCTGCCACAGGTCTCTGGTAGGATACCCAGCATCCAGACTCATGATACATGCCAATTCTTTACTTGAGAATTGGATCTTATTTTTCTGAACCATCTAAGGCTGTATTTCTGTAGAGTTTATGATTTCTGGAACAGCAGAAAGCTTAGTCATGTTGCCAATTGTCACTATTGGGTTGAATTAAAGATTACTGAAAATACATTGGTGAAAGAAATCAACAACTGATTTTCTGGGAAATGGTAATGAACATGCACGTCAGAAGAAAAATAAAAAGAACTGGGAATTCTGTCAGTCTGTTATCATGGAGAAAAGTAAAAATGTGAAAGTGGTCAAGACATCATAAAGTTAAGACTATCTGGAACCATTATAGTCTACATTGGCCTATGTTTTCTTGTCAACTGCTTTTTTCCTTCCAGAATGAATGAGGTCTCCTCCCAGTTCTTAGTCTGTGGGTTTGGACTGATCCCTTTCAAAGGAAATGCTCAGCTTGTGTTGCTGCTGTGAAATCCTAACAGAAGGAGGGGACTGATTTCTCAGTTCTGTTTTTTCTTTTTTTTTTTTTTTCTTTTTTTTTTTTACTGAGCCAGAAGCCACCCTGACATCAAGTGTCAAGTGTAAACTCAAGTAGTCTCAAAACAGAGCTGATTTATACTCATACCCCATTTATCTGTCACATCCCCAGGAAGATACAAGCAGAGGGAAAACAGCCCATTAAAACTTTGTCTTGTCCCTCTCACTGGGGCATTATTCCTCCCCTGTTTTTTGCTGGGAACAAAAGTGGATTAGAGTTGTTATCTTTATTTCAGAGATGAAATTTGCAACGTTTCTTCCAGGAATTATATCAAAATTGTACACAGTCCCTTTCTGATGGGAAATATAATAGAGAAATTATGTGTCGCAGTATTTATTAATACAAAATATGCCTTCTTACAGATATCAGGCATTTTCGTGGATGTTTCCTGAAATTACAGGCTGAATGAGAGTCATGCAATTTTATTTTATTAAATTAGTAACTTTTGGTTACTTTCAGGGAAAGGTCACATACACACACACAAATAAATAAATAAGAAGGAGAACAGATACTAGTTATTGCAAATACATATTGGGAGGAAGCAAAAACTGTTTTCAAAAAGTTAATTCCATATAACTTAAGTCTCCAAAACAGCTTGCTTAATAATTCAAAGAGGCAAAATGTCAAAAGCCTGGCTCTTTTATCATTAACACTGTTCATTATTCCATTAAAACAGATGGCATTATTTCGCAAGAAGTTACTACTATTCCTGCTAAGAAGTGTACAGTAGTTTTATCCATAACATGGTGAAAAGGACTTTTAGCACATCTGGAGACTTGGAAATTTTTAAGCCACAGTTACAGAAGTGGAGAATGGTTTCCAGTAGCACTTTGCCTCTGCAGAGAGCCCCAAATGAATCATTTGTGTTACCCATTTCTGAAAATATCAGTATTTATTAACTGGAAAGTGATTTTCTGAAGAATAATTGGTTATATACCATTCAAAACTCTGGGCCTAATAAATGCAATCAAAAATTCCATAGTTCTGTTTCAAATTGAAATATTTCAATTCAAACATACCACGGTTGTTCCCCAGTCCTCATCCAGAGTAATGCTTTGTTGCAATTGCACTATTGCGCTACAGTGACATTTACAAACTGAAGCATTGATTTACATTGATTCTTTTAATGATATTGAAAATAATATCAAATCAATACATTCATTTTAGCAGGCTTCAGTAATTCCACTAGATTAATTTATTTAAATAGTGTCTCACATCACCATATGTGATAGTTCATTTGCTCTTAATTCCCTGCATTCTCTTATGAAGATACACTGAGACAGCTGTGCATGTTCAGCCTGGAGAAGAAAAGGCTCCAGGGACACCTCTTTGTGGTCTTTTAATACTTAAAGGCTTAAAGGAGTCTTATAAAAAGGATGGAGAAGGACTCTGGTAGATAATGATAAGACAAAGGGTGAATGGTCTTAAACTAAAAGAGGATAAATTTAGATTAGACATTAGGAGGAAATTCTTCACTGTAAGTGCAGTGAGTCACTGGCACAGGTTGCCCAGAAAATTTGTGGGTGCCCCATCCCTGGAGGTGTTCAAGGACAGGCTGGATGGAGCTTTATAATAGCCTAAAGTGACTTGAAAATTAAACTGATATTCATAGTTTAAAGAAAGGGTATAGCATTGAAGAAGCTTCCAGTTGGACTATAGTTGCACTACCTAAGCATTCTGTAGACCTCCAGTCTTATTTGTTAGCACACTGGGGGAACTTGGTGTGTTGACTCTAAGGAACAGTACAGAGTGTAGAGTAGAGTGTAGACACTGTGGCTAGGCTCTGTGACATGATTGTTCTTGTGCACACCAAGACTGATGAGCTGCACATTTTCTACCTTGAGCCAATGACTTGTCATGTTTTTGACAAAATGCTGTACTCTAGTGAACTTTGCTCATTTATAATATCATTATAATATCAAAACACACCTCCATACTAAAAGCTACCTACCTCCAAGGTGCAACCACCCCTCATGAGCATGTGCTCTAAATTGCTCAGAGCCTATACCTTTAAATGAAAGCGAGAAAACTTTGCACCAATAGTAACCAAGATATACATGATTCAAGCTCCACCTAAAAGATAGAAAATAATATAAATTGGCTTAAGACAGAGGGCACATGAGGGAAGGTACCATTGTGACTTCTGGGATCAGTTGATGGGCTAAGCCTCTCTCCACCCCCCATCCCCCATCCCCCCACTTCCCCCAACTGGGTTGCCCTTGGATAAGATTTGAACACTTGGCTATACCAGGTGTCTCCACAGAAACTTAGATATTTCTATAGAGTCTTTGTGCCTTTTAATGCATCAATAGCCAGCCTGTGTTACTCATACTGTTGGCATTTGAGTGTGCTTTGCAGACAGTGAATTTATCGCCAGCAATCCAAAGAACCTGTGTACTTGTTGCTTTAATAAATTGCACTAGATTGCATTGAACCCAGACTTGATAGTTCTCATTGAAAGTGACCAAACTCTTTAAGTGTGGCCGTGGCAGTTCATGGAACATGAGGGTGTACTACGTTATTTGTGAATCTATAATCGTGATAGTTCGGTACCCTGAATGCAACCGGATTTATAACAGCTAATTGGCTACACCCCTTAACGCAACAGGCCTTGTCCAACCGGATCTAGTGGGTGACATCCCTGCCTATGGCAGGGGAGTTGGAGTTAGAAATCTTTAAGGTCCCTTCCAACCCAAGCCATTCTGTGATTCTATGATTATGTTAGTTACTTTCTGTTAGGCAACTATGACTTTTCTCCTGTATAAAAATGTCTTCCTCTGATAGCTCTCTTCAGCTTGGATAAATTGCTAACTTTGCAGTGAATTATGTGTGCACTAGGACTTGTCTTTACCATTTAGTAGCATTAATAAGATTATTATTGTTCTCTATTACCTTTTTTAAACATCAGAAATAAACATTTTTAGCTTACATTTTCTTAATCCCTATTTCCTATTCTTTGTTGTTCTTTTGAAGTCATACGCTTAACTTTACAATTCAGGCAACTGAAATTAATGAGAACTCTTTTTCTGCCCACTTTCCAAAATGAGAACAATTTTTTTATGAGTCTCTTTCCAGTCTCTCAAGCAAGAATGGTCTCTGGAGGAGGGCCAAGGACAGAAGCTAGAAGAAGACTCAGGCACAGCCTTTAATAAGATAACTAAAACCCACATTTAACATTCTGAAGTATTCTTATTGTTGCATTGCTACCTGCACATAACAAAAGTATATTCCCAAAAGGATAATGAAGAAAATGATATTTGAGCACAATATTTCATTTCATTTCTCAGCAGGAGGGGAGTTTGGAACTGGCATACGGTTTAAGAATGAGCAAAGCACAAAACACACTTTTTTTTTTTTTTTTTTAATGAAAACTGGCAAGGAAAGCCAAAAAGTAACAGAGGAATAGTAATGTTTTCATTGATGCCAATATAATCAGAATGACATTATGCACTGCAAGTTGCATTGCAGTCAAGGATACTTTTTAGAGACGTACTTTGTAAATTAAAAAAAAAAATAAAAAAAAAAATAATAAATTTTTCACTTCCAAAATTTTTTTTATTTATTTTTTTTGGGGGGAAAAAAAAAAAAAAAAAAAAAAAAACTACAGCAGATTCAGCAGATTGAGCATTTTTTTGTATCAGGAAGATTCTTTTAAAAGCCCAAACATTAGATGTCAGTTGATACTCATCAGTACTACACGAGTTAATGCACTTAAGGATATTTTGTTGACTACTGCCATATATATTATATATTTGGTTTTGGTGAAAGAGAGATTCCTGCATTGCACCCCAAAGCAAGATGACAGCTTGCCTGGACATAGAGAGAAGATAAGGAATGATGCACATGAAGGTATAATATAAGCTAATGTCAGAGGTAGTATTTCCACCCAAGAGGACTTGAAATGCTAGTAATAATGTAAAAGTTCACCAGATTATAGTTATGTTTTCAAAAGGTAAAGTTCCTAAAGATATTTTTTGTTTCCTTTTTTCCTTTCATTTTCATACTCATAGATTAGCCACTGCATTCACATTAAAAAAAAAAAAATACTAATTTTTAAAATAAATGATGTGCTCAGTGTAATTAACTTCTATGTCTGTGGTGTGCTATACACAATAGAAAAAAATGTGTCTTTGATTCTAGTCACAGACACAGGATATAGTCTGTCTAGACTATCAAGCAACTTACTTCTAAAGTGAGAATTTTACACTTGAGATTACATCTCTGAAATGGAAACTGCTTCAAGAATATTGGCCAGATTCCTTTTACAACTAGATTCCTTTTACACTGTCCTATTTATTTTACCCACTCACTTTTCTAACCAGTTGAGAGGAAACCTTGTACCTAGGAATTGTGCAGTCTGGTGGTGTTGTGGTTTAACCCAGGAGGCAGCTAAACACCACACAGCCGTTCGCTCACCCTCCCCCCTCCCTCTCTGGGATGGGGGAGAGAAATGAGAAAAACTGAAGCCTGTGGTTTGAGATAGAGACAGTTTATTAGGACAGAAAATAAAATAAAATAAAATAAAATAAAATAAAATAAAACAAAATAAAATAAAATAAAACAAAATAAAATAATAATAATATGTACAAAACAAGTGATGCACAATGCAATTGCTCACCACCCACTGAC
>CM021697.1:104560658-104581338 GCA_011074415.1 Stictonetta naevosa
AGCCACCCCTATATATTATTTAGCATGACGTCAGATGGTATGGAATACCCCTTTGGACAGTTTGGGTCAGCTGTCCTGGGTCTGTCCCCTCCCAGCTCTTGCTGCACCCCCAGCCTGCCCACTGGCAGAACAGAGCGAGAAGCTGAAAAATCCTTGGCTTAATGTAAGCATTGCTCTGCAACAAGTAAAACATCAGTGTGTTATCAACATTAGTCTCATCCTAAATCCAAAACATAGCACCCTACCAGCTACTAGGAGGAAAATTAACTCTATCCTAACTCAAACCAGGACAGGTGGATATGCCAGTGTTTCCTGTAAGATATTTAATTAATAGATACCACCTTCTTTCCTCTAATACCTTGGAAAATTGTGTATTTTTCGTTAGAATATCATAATTTATGTTCATAACAAAATTTAATGAAATCAGTACAGACTACAGAACCCAAAAGTAATTATACAATTCAAAGCTTTACATTCAACCCCATGACTTATTAATTTATAGATCTGAGTTCGTATGAAATTTCAAATGACAATATTTCTAATCATTCTTTTATCTCTACATAATTTTGGTAATCAAGAATACACTCAGATATGCTGGATCTTAGGCTGGGAGATGTCAGAAATCTACAAAAATTTTAAGTTCAAGGGATCATTTTTGTATTCTCCATTTTTACTGCCTTCTCACCTGATCTTTTTAAAAGTCTGCCCACTACCTTATTGTATGCAACTTCTACTTGCAGCTAGTATCTCCCTCTATTGTAGGCTCATACTTCATTTTGTAGAGAAACCAGAAGACCATCTATAAATAAAGACATTTTTTTAATGACACAGCTAGCAAGGCAGTTCCCAATGGATGTATCATCAACAAAACTTTCAGTTTCTTTTATCTAACCAGCAGCTCACCCAAATCCTTCTCAGGCTGACAGACTGTTTGGTCTCTGACCTTATCCCCAATCCAAATTTTCTGTGAGTGCAGCCTCTTTAATGCTGCCAGCCCACACAGATGCCATGAAGCTAGTGGGGCTGCTGACTTGCATGGACACACAGACAACTCACAGACAATGGAGGTGATGCCTAAATAAAGCAAAATGCATCTAAAGAGTAAGATAGAAAATAAAGAGACAGAAATCCTCTTAAAATCTTAATTTCCTTGAACATCCTGGTCTTTAATCTTCTATTTGAATCTTCAATTAATCTTCTATAATGAATTAAAGTTGGAAAAGACCTCCAACATCATCTGGTCCAACCATCCCCCTACCACCAATATCACCCACTCAACCATTTCCCTAAGCACCACATCCAACTTTTCCTTAAACATCTCCAGGGATGGTAACACCACCACCTCCCTATGCAACCTGTTCCAATACCCAGCCACTCTTTCTGGAAAGAAATATCTCCTAATTACCAACCTAAACCTCCCCTGGTACAACTTGAAGCCATTATCCCTAGTCTCGTCACTAGTTATCTGCAAGATGCTGACCAGCACCCCACCACTTCCTTTCAGGTAGCTGTAGAGAGCAATAAGGTCTCCCCTGAGCCTCCTCTTCTCCAGACTAAACAACTCCAGTTCTGTCAGCCACTCTTTATTGGACTTGTTTTCCAGTCACTTCACCAGCTTTGTAGTCCTTCTCTGGACACACTCTAGGGCCTCAATGTCTTTCTTGTAGTGAGGGGCCCAAAAGTGAATACAGTACTCTAGGTGTGGCCTCACCAGAGCTGAGTGGAGGGGTTGATCAACTCCCTGGTCTTGCTGGCTACACTATTGCTGATACAAGCCAGGATGCCATAGTTCTTCTCGGCCATGTGGGCACACTGTTGGCTCATGTTCAGGCAAGGTTCGACCAACACCCCTAGATCCTTTTCCTCTGCACAGCTTTCCAATCACTCAGCCCCAAGCCTGTAGAGTTGCATGGGGTTGTTTTGGTCAATGTGCAGGACCCGGCACTTAGCCATTTTGAACCTCATGCCACTGGCCTCTGCAGATTGATCCAATCTGTCCAGGTCCCTCTGCAGAGCCTTCTTAACCTCCAGCAGGTTGACACATCCCCCAAATTTGTTGTCAACTGAAAATTTACTGAGGGTGCACTCAATTCCCTCATGACGATATTAATAAAGATATTAAAGAAGATGGGCCCCAACATCAATCCCTGGGGAAAACCACTGATGACTGCTCACCAGCTGGATTTAACTCCATTCACCACCACTGTCTGGACCTGGCTATCCAGCCAGTTTTTAACCCAGCAAAGAGTGTACCTGTCCAAATCATGGGTCTCCAACTTCTCTGTGGGATAATATGAGGGAAAGAATAGCAGAGGGCTTTCAGGACATGTACAGGTTGGGCAAAATGTATATGCAAACAACGAGAATAAATTGGGCTTTCATTGATCCTCTAGATTAACAATCAACCTCTTTGGAGTGGTCTGTATTGCCTACAAGAATTTTTAGCAAGTTTCTATCTATAGAGCTAATTATTGATATTGGTCTAATAATAAACATAACATAAATGAAAATATTAGCTAGGGTCAGGCCTTTCAGTGGTACCAAAAAAAAAAAAAATCTGTCATGGGATGTGTATTTCAAATACCTCTAGATGTAAGGGCACTCAGTTCAGCCAAGCAGGGATATAAGGAAGGGGATCTGCAGCTGCCTACATCTCTCAGCTGTGGCCTTTAATGTGCCAAAACAGCAAGCATGCCTTTATTTACAGAAGACAGTTTGGGCACCTGACTGTCAATCATATGTTTTGCTGGCAGAGACAGGGGAAAAAAAAGGAGTAAGTTTAAGGTAGGAATGCATAAGATGAGTTGTTTGGGAGAAAACGAAAAAAAGCATTGAGGGCTAGCGAGCAGCAGGCAGGCAGAGAACGTGTGAGTGCCTGTGTGTGTCCTGGCAGCAGAGAGAGGAACAACAAGGCACTTCACAGAGAAAGCCAAGTCCAGGGTCTGCCAAAGATACTGGGAGACTTGTCCAGCCAGCAGAGCTGTCAGTCTAAGTGCTCATTTAATGTGAGAAAGAAAAAATTGGAACAAGTCAGTTTCAGACTGAAAGGCTTTGAATTTTTTACATTTTAGGTAATTGTTGACCTTCAATATTTTCTGAAGGGGCTAGTGAGATTTGAGGTCCTGCCTTTTGGATATCCACATGGAACCAAAAAGATTTTTCAGCAAACTCTGTACCTCTAAATATCAAAGTGCTATATGTTTAATACAACGTGCATCCAGTGAAGATAGTATTTTCACATGGTACAAGATTTCCAAATCCAGATGTGAGGGGGGGGGCCCCCGGAAAGGAGGACACAAAGACATTTCCCACTGCTAAAAATAAAATCTTTAGTAGATGTAGACCAATTAAGAAATAGTTTTGACACAGCTGTCTATCTTTGGGCTTATAGCTCTTTAAATATTAATAATTTCAAAAATGTCATTTTGCTTTTCATTCATTTCACCAGATTGTTTTTCCACTTGTGACAATTCAGTTGCTTACGAAATATGTTTTGCTAAATTTTGTAATAAATCAAAAAAAGCATAAGAAGTTGAAATAATTTATTATTAAAGAAATACTAACATTTTCATAATGGGGAGAGAGAAAAATTTCCTTTATCTTTGGCTGATTTACAGAGTTACCTTGGCACAATACCTTCTTTGGATATCATCATTGGCAAGAGGCCGGATGTCTACTTTAGGTCCCAAATATGTCTATTTTAGAGCCCAATGAACTTCAGGTTGGTGATTTGGGTCAAACACAACTAAAACACCTACAGCAAAAATTCTTAATTTCTAGTTTTGATGGGTGGAAAAATTAGAGCCTCATATGTTATTTGAGTCATAGAGTCAGCAGTCTGTGTTCTTTAAAATTGTACTGTCTTGCTGGGAGCACATGCTTATTCCACTACTTGGTCCCAACCCTAATTGCACCCTTGGATCAATGACCAAACCTTCACTCCTACTTAAGAGTCAAAATGTTTATTTTTCAATATAGTTTTACAAATAGTTACTCTGTAGACTTCATGGATTAGGCCTTTGCCAGGTAATTGATAAAACACTGCTGAAAAAAAGCAGTTTACATTTTGGAGAGGAATGTGATATTACTAAATGTTTCCTAAACAATTTTTAAGAGGCCCATTAACAAAATTATAATTTCAATTAGACCTGACAGTGTAACCGGAAATAATTGCTGCTCTGAATTTTATGTTTATCTGCAGGTATGGGGGGTGCATATGCATATGTGCATTTTTGCAGAACAGAAACTTCTTGAGGCACAGCAGGTCAGCACTGGGGTTCCTCTTGTTATTTTACCATATAAGCTTCAACTGGTGTTCTGGCCCTGCTTTCTGGGGTTCTACACAGTCTTGATCACACAGTCATCCACATCACAGAGATGTTGCTAGTGTCTTCTTTTCACCTCTTACCCTGTTTAAGCCTGTGATTATGATTTAATGAAAATACTGAAAAACTCAACAGGAGAGTTCTCACAAAACTAAACTGAACACAAATCAGATTGGTAAAGCTGTGTACAGTACCAATCACTATAGCTAAACGGAAAGCACGGCTACCTGATTTTTGCCAGTCAGGATCTAACATAACAGAAAAAGAGGTGTACTAAACAAATGCTTCCTCTCCATGTTGTGCCAATGTATGTGAAGAAAAAAGTGAAATTTGAAATAAAGTACAAGCAGAGTGCAATAACACATTTACAAGTACTGAAGACTTTGACCACCTGTGTAAATGGCTGGAACCACCTCATTCTCCATTATATTTGCTTTCTCTTCCCACACCATCTGCATCTACATCTACATCAAGTGACTAATGGTGACAGTTGTGAAAAGGTTTCTCTGTGCACATAAACTTGCCTTTGTATTTTAATTGTCCTACTTCCAAGTAAAGGAGAGCACAGGATATTTGGTGGTATTAAGTTACCCATTCTGGAAACAGTCTTTAAAGCTAGTTTAATATGTATTAATATGTATTAATATGCCTTTTAATATGTATTGTTGATCTAGAAATTCAAAACTCCTAGATTTGTGAATAGACAGCAAGTGATTTTTTTGTTTGTTTGTTTGTTTTGTGTTGTTTTGTGTTTGGTTGGTTGGTTTTGGTTTTGTTTTGATCTTACTACAGGGAAAACAATTTGCATGTTCCCAGCTGTGGACTGTGAGATAAGACACATTTTAAAATTTCATTCAGAGAAGCCATTATTCAACAGAATAATGCCAAAGAAAACTTGTTGCCTCTTCAGGGGCACAGAAAGAAGCCACAGAAAACTTGTTGCTTCTTCAGGGGCACAGTTAAGATTCCTAACTTCAGTTCCACTCTCCTTCTAAAAAAGAAGTGTGTAGGAACTGTTTTTCATATTCCTGCTGTGTCCTCCCTGGAGCTCATTCTATGAAGCAAAGAATATACAATACCTCTCCACCTAACAAAAAGACCAGCTTCTGGACTCTGTTTTACTTTTACCTTCACATTGCACAGAAACATAGAATAAATGTTGATCTACAGATAAACAGAGGTTTCTGTCTGGGAAAAAAGTGCTTACACACAAATAGTGACATTTTGTTATCTAACAATGTCTGCTGGCCACAGAGCACAGGGAGTAAAAGAAGGTAAGCTCAGGAAATAAAACACTGGAGAGGCTTTCAGCAGTAAATTGAACTGTGTCTTGTGTGTGCTAGGTGGATATGATTTAGAAAGACCAAAAAAAATATCTTTTTAGCTAACCTGATTTCTGACAAGAGCGAAAAGAATCCCTGTTCATTTTACACTGATGGCTGCACAGGACACAACAGAGCCATCATGACCCTCCTCAGGCTTCACACTTGCAATCTGGTACATCAGAAACAATCTTCGTGTTTCAACCAAAGTTATTTCTTGAAAAGTTCTATTACCCAGAACTTCAAAGAATTAAAGTCTTCTTCTACCAATTTTCAGTCATCCAGGTAGGGAAGGACTGCAAATTTTTAAAAAATGATGACTAAAATTTGTGAAAAGTGTCCATCTAAACACAGATCTTCTATCCCTTACTTCTATTTCTGTTATCCTTTAGGACTGTCCTTTAGATTCTTTAAGACTGCATTTGCTACAAACAAGAGGCAGACTTAAATTATATTAGTAAGGCAAAATTAAAATCATATTCTGAATTTTGTGTCTAAAAGACACTTGAATGCAGCAAAAATGGGGAAATTCTTTCACCCCCACACAACCTGTGAAGTGTAAAATTGCTATTTGAAAGTTGTAGGAAGAAGAAAGTCCAAGCAGGCTGTAAACTTCGATTAATCCAATAGGATGTACTCAAAAACAGATGGTCCTGACTCATGGAGTCATGTTGTATGCCCATTTCCTCTCTCCATATAAACAAGACAAGACTAAGTACACAAAAATACTTTATATATAATATAATATATAATATAATATATATAATATATATTATATATTATATAATTTATATTATATATATTTATATACTTTATATACTTATATATTTATATACTTATATATTTATATACTTTACATATATACTTTATACTCTGAATATAGTACAACATCAATTTTATTTCCTTTTCTTTAAAAATACCACTTAAGATGTGGAAATAAAACAGTTGATCTACAATGGCTGGCAGTTCTATTTCCTGAAACTTTTCTTGTACCAACTAGAGGAGCCTACCATTACATAATTAAACACATGGGTCCAAAGCATGACAGAAGTGGCAGTAGATATGGATGTTTCTTCAGATACTATCTTTCTCCTTAGATATTATGACTTGCGATAAAACTGAAATAGAGCATATGTCTGCAAGCAAAGTTTTCTGAGACATTTAGGATCCTATGAAATTTTGTTTAGTGTTTTCTGATGTAGATTTTATTACATTTAGTATCATATTCTGAAATTACTATTATAAAGCCACCAAAACACTATAGGATTTTGATGTCTATTAGTTACAAAGTACTAAGTGATTACTTTTCTTTTCTTTGGTCTTCCTTATGATAAATTTATGCTTAAATATATATATCTATGCATGTATATATATGTATGTATGTGTGTAAATGTACGTGTGTGCATGTTTGTGTGTGTATAAAAGTCCATTTTCTTTAAGAAGCTTTGCTTCCAGTTTGACAAAGTCAGTTGCAGAACTTTCAATATCATGTCATCTGTGTGGTTCATAAACCTTCAAAATATTTGTTCTCATGTAACCATTCAAACTTGTCCTGTTAACATCTAGAAACTGACTGAGAAGATGAACACCATTACAAAGCTGTTACTAGACTTCTCCCTGTCTACTGAATGAGAAGAAATAGGAGTCAAGCAGCCCAGTGAGCCTAGGAAGCCTGTGTCAAAGATTATTTATGTGCTGGGATGTACTATCAACTACTCCAGTGTTTTGGTCCACAAGTCATGCAAATTCTGACTAAAAGCATCCACACACTCCAACAACAGAGCAATGGGAGATGTAGATGCACAGGTACATGCAGAGCCCAAGAGTGGACTAAGATTGCAGTGAACATGCCGGACTAAGAGTGGAGTGAACACCAAAGCTTTTACCAGAATATTCATGAATTAATGTAACTGTCCTCATTTGCCTAAGTCTAGATGTTATCAATGTCTGTATCTAATGCTGCTCACATGGTTCCTTTCTAGGAACATAACTGTATAAGCAGCCCCATCAATTTGCACCATGCCCATCTTTCAGTCAGCAATTGCTCAAGTGGGATTATGGCAGGAGAGAGCAGTTCTACATATCACCATATCCCAGCAGATTACCTAATGAAACCATGGACAACTTGACTCACACTAAAACAAACCATAACCACATGTAAACATACTTAATGAACAATGTGCTGCTTAAAATGTGCTTCATTTGCTACTGCATATTCTAGCATGATTTAACCTCATTCAGATGACAGACTTCTCTGCTAACATGTGCATTTGGGAGCTAGCCAAATTCAACATGATTTATGCCATGAAGAATCTCACTGACTTCATCTCATTTTTGTGTTTCTCTGTGTTCTATCAACTGTGGGTGCTATGAGACAAAGGATCTATTTATATTGTTTATAACTAGGAGACTTATCAAGAAAAGGAGGGAGTCAGTGAGTTGCTAAGGCAGACATCAGAAATTTCCCCACCCAGTAATGCTGAAGATCATTTTCAGTTTCTTTTTATGAAAAAAAATTGTCAAGTGTCAGCTGCCAAGAATGCTGGAAAAAAGATGGGTGACTTTTCCTTAACTGGAAAAAAAAAAAAAAAAAAAAAAAAGGAGTTGTTAGAAATATATACGATATACCTTTCTACATCTCAGCAGGGCATGGTGCCATAAGCAGATGAGCAGAACTAAGAGGTCAGTCACTGTGATCTACTAGGGGCTTGTTTCTATAAAACAGACAGCAGCTTTTAACAGAAGCTGTCTGAGATGATTGTTTTCAGAACACTGTGACAAAGCTAGAAACTAGGCTAGAAACCCTGCCTCCCAACTGAGAATAAATCCATTCCCCTCATGTAGAATAAAGCTTCACATAATGTGGGTAGCATTGTATTAACAATGACTAAAAAAACATGCTCCCATTATTCTACAGTTCCCCCATAGGGCTGGACTAAACATAGCAATTGTTGATTATTCACGTTCAATTTTGATCTCTGCTCCTGCATTCATTCCTCTTTGGACAGATTTCTAAACAGAAGCTGGGTGTTTTCCGCTTTCCCCAGAAGCCTACTGCTTGTATAACTTATTAACAAGAAACCTGGAAATCTATGCTTTTAAAGGACACAGAGAAGAGGGGTTTGGGACAACCTGTCACGGACTTCTGGGATGGCTCTAAATAACCTTACAAGCAAGAGCATAAGTCTGTGTATTTGAAATGTCTCTTTATTGAAGAATGGGAAAATAGGGGAAAATGCCAAAGCCAAACTCCTCCTTCTACACCTTCATTTCTTCACTTTCAGCTGAAAACAGCAGCTGTGCTCAAGAATGTACAGTAGTGTGGGATACAGGTTAGAGAACAACCGTGGTTAGCCAAAGAAGTTGGATTCCAAGTTTGTGGGAAAATGAGCGTCCTTGAAATTGGTTTCAGCCCAAATAAGACAAAAATCCAAAGGGAAAAAAAAAAAAATACAACAAACCCAGAAATCCCCAAGAGCTGGAAGCTCTCTTGATCTTTTAGCAACTCAGTAAAACTGACAAAAAATGTAAGGTTAATATAACAGCTACAAGCGTCACACCATGTTGCTGGTCCCAGGGCAGACTTGTTAACAGCGCACCCATGGCAAGGGTCACAGATCTCCCCATCCCCCAAGCTCCAGGGAGGACCTGCCAAACCCCACCGTGAGGTAACATTTCTTTGCTTCCTCAGTAAATTTTCAACCAGCAAAAACAACAGTAATTGCAACAGCACGGCTCAATCTTGGAGAGCAGACATACTCAATCTTAAGGAGAGGAGTAATCAGTGTTTACCATTGCCACAAACACTAGTCCAGACTAACTGTAGCAGTGACTTTGTGCTGCATTTACATTTCAGTTGTGAAACATTGCATAATTAATATTGCTCTATATTCAGGGTTAATATCAGCCTTTTTGTATCATTTTGAAGCTTTTAGAATGTGCTTTATCTAAGTAGTTAACAAATTAGATTTTTTATGTTAATCTTGGTGATTCAGACAAAATCCGGTTATTTTACGCAGTAAAATCCCATTGAATCTCCATTATGAAGGCTAATGGAAAACCCCATTGGATTGCAGTTTGACGTCAAATCTGGCACAGCACAACCTGCAGACATCTGACTCACAGTGCCAGCAAAGTCTTGGAAACTTCCAAGGAATCTTTCCTGTATTTAAACCAATATAATTCCCTGGGAAAGAGCACATCTGAAAACAAACTTGTCTTAAGAACTTTTATTGCGATCCCTTTTGAAAAGTGATTGGCCTTTTCTTAAGGAACAAGCGGGGAATTCCCTCTGACTTCTCATGGAGAATGTAAATGAACATTGTTTTTTTTTTTTCTTTTTTTTTTTTTTTCTTCTTCTCAGTAGCTCTAGTATGTAATTTCCTTTAAATGGGAATGAATAATTTGTATTTGAGAACTGTGGTGATTAATGGTCTGGTAATGGTGGTGGCTGGTTTGTTGGTTGGTTGAACAGAAAAAGGGAAAACCTTTCAGAGTCCATTAATTTCCTGATACTTTGCCATGGCATAAGTTAGTGGATGTAATTTGTAGGTGTATGTGTATGCATGTGCGTGTGTGCGTGCATGTGTGTGTATACATACTATTTTTATCTAGGTTTATCTGCAGATTTTTCAATATGAAAAAGCATTTTGGCCTTAAACACAACTTTCTTTCACAAGTTTTCAGATCTCAGTCCATGCCTGATACATTGTAAGAAAGTTTCTGCATTTCAAGAGATGCTCTTCCGCTGTTAAATTTATGCAGCTAGGAAAAACAAACAAAAGAAAAGAAAAGCAAAAACAACAACAACAAATAACTGTCAGACAGATCAAAAAATGTTTTCTTTAGTTTGCAAGTATTCATTGTAGCAAAGACAGTCCTTTATCAGAGCTTTTCTTGGTGTGGTCTTGCATAGCAAGATTTCTGAAAGTAGGGGCTACTGGGAATGCTCTAAAAGCTGTCTGATTATCCTATGTCAGAAAAGTTATATCCAGGTAAATAAGAGAAGCTACAACTGAAATAGATATAAAATCACTTCTTTTCAGTAATTTCACCTCCATCAAGAACCTGAACAGTAAAGTCCTGCTGTCAAAATTACGCAATGATACATCAAACTGGCTGGAACTTTTTGGTTAAATCTATTCCAGACATTAATAAATAGATAAGATGAAATCTAACCAAGATTTTATTTTTTTATTATTATTATTATTATTTTACCACCTTGCATCCATCAAATCTTCAAGTTAAAATCATTTGATATTATTTAGATGAATTATTAATTTTAAAATATCCATATATCTTAGTTTTAAGTACAATGCCTTTGAAAATGTTAGTATGTCTATTTGGGTTGGGTAAAATACCTGATTTTTTTAAATTTTCAAGAAAGTTTCAAAAGAGGTAAAGATTTTTTCTTTTCCACATTGCTGCCAGTAGCCTGTGTGATGAAGGGATTGTACAAATTTGGAGCTGCTAAAAACAGAGTTGCCATAAGAGACATAACACTATGACAGCAACAATTTTTACCTGCTGTACAGCATGCACTATCTGGCCATATGAATGTCAGTCCTAGTTGTTGATCTGGCTCTGTGAAATGCCTCTCTAAACCTGAAAACAACTCAAATCACCAGGAGCTGGAACAAAGCTGAAAGAACTGACAATGCAAGTTAGGCCTGCCTTCTTATGCCAATTATTGAAGCCTCTGGGATCTGTTGTCCAAACATATGCTGAAAAACCTGGGAATGAAGACAAACACTTTGCAGTGTGGAAATGATGATTCTGGGTCCCTCAAAACCAAATGTTTTAGGTTCTATGTAAGCATGTTATCCAATTCTTTAGCATGCATCCCTGGTAAGGGCTGAGGGCTATTTTAGAAAACAGGTTTATTTATTTTTTAATTCTTATTTTTATTATACTTCCAATTACACATATCTGTAGTTCTTTTGCTCCACCAAAATTCCAATTTTTACTGACTTCATGAATCAACTCTTTAAACTCATAATAATAATAATAATAATAATAATCTCACAATTAGATTTTCTCAGTCTGAGAAGGACTGAGAAATTTGCTTGCATGATGTTAAATAGCAAATGAATGTCTGTGATCACTGCCAAGTTGTAAAAGTTGTAATTACCCTATAAAAGTTTGGCTGCCTTTTTTTTTTTTTTTTTTTTTTTTTTAATATGTGTAGCAGTATACTATTTCACCTGAAGGAGGAAAAAAAAAAAAAATCTAAATATTTATCGTATCACATAGTTCTTTAATATACATATATATTTTTTCAAAAGTATTCCTGGTTGCTCAGTTATATTCTGCAGAATACTCTTTCTTGCAAACAAACTAGGCAGAATGAATTCTAAGTAGATTGTAAAGTTTCCTGATGATAATACTCTAAAAAGGGTGTGAACCATTGAGTAAAGCCACTACATCTTTATTATGAATCCATATTAACTTAACAGTTTCCAAGTTCAGTCTCCTGAAACCTTTAAGCTTTGGTACAGGTACAGTGTCTTCAAAAAGGTGAGTACTCCAATGACTCATGAAAAAAATTTGTACACCCTACTGTGGAAAAAAAAAATAAAAAAAATGTTATGTGCTAATTAAAGGTGGAAGTCAGAACTGAATAAACCTTACATAGATTTTGTCTGGTATATAAGCTTTTTTTTTTCTTACCTCAGGTAGGACACACACACAGTTGTTCATACTTCATTCATTTAAGACATGATTAAATAACCAGAATTTGCCTAAATAAGGGTCAGTGCATATATCCAAGATTTTTCATTAAGCCCTTTTCTGTTTCTCCTCGTTGGTATCCTGGAAACTTTTGTTTATTTCCAAAAACAATAGGTTTATTTGTCATTTCTATAGAAGAAAAGCTTCTAGAGCTAATTTACAGGCAAACTATGTTCCCTCCCATTTTATTTTATTGCTTGCAGAAAAACGTAAACTACTTAGTTTCCCTGAAGTCCCTTGAAAATTAAAGGTTCATATGGTAAAACCTTATTTTTTATATTACTCACCTCCATAGATTTATATCTCACTTTAAGGAAAAAGAAAGTAAATTTCTTTTCCTGGCACCCCAAACATGTGCAAAGGGATATCTTTTAATTCTTGGACCTTTTACATCTTATCAGCCTTATAGTCTCCCCTTCTTTTATAAGCTTATTTAAATTAAAATTAATTATTTGGCATTTTTATTCAATCTTCTGTCCCTTATGCTACCATGGACAATTACCTTAAAGAAATGTTTGTGAAATACAGACTTCCCAAGCTTAAACGAACTTTAAATCTGTTCACATTCAATGATTCCACTAAGATTTGATTTAACACTTGAAGCAGAATAACATAGTTATGGACGACAAAAATAAGGCAATCTTATATACAAATATCAACTTCAGTGAGTACATTTATTACTCCACTAATATACATCTTCTAAACTTGAAGATGACACATGGAATTTAGTTCCATCACTCTGATCATCTTCATGGCCTTCCTCTGGACCTATTCTAACAGGTCCACATCCTTCTTATGCTGGAGGACCCAGACCTGGATGCCTGGATGCAGGACTCCAAGTGAGCGAGGCCTCAAAACGACGGGGGGGAGGGGGGGGGGGGGGGAAGGGGAATGGGGAGGGGGGGGACAATCACCTCCTTTGACTTGTTGGCCACTCCTCTCTTGATACAGCCCAGAATGCAGTTGGTTTTCTGGGCTGCAAGTGCATATTGCTTGCTCATATCAAGTTTTTAAACCACTAGAACTCTCAAGTCTTTCTCTGCAGGGCTGCTCTCAGTTTCTTCACTCAGTCTGTGCTCATGTCTAGGATTGCCCCAACCTAGGTGCAGCAACTTGCACTTGAACTTGTTGAACCTCATTAGGATCACATGGGCCCATTTCTCAAACTTGTCCATGCTTTGTATGGCATGCCTTCCTCCTGTTGTGTTGACTGCACCACTCATTTTGGTGTCATTTGCAAACTTGTTGAGGGTGCACTCAATCCAATTGTCTCTGTCATTGACAAAGGTACTAAACAGGACCAGTTCCAACACAGACCTTTGAGGTACACCACTCATCACCGGATTCCACCTGGACATCGAGCCATTAAGCATCACCCTCTGGGTGCAGCCTTCAAGCCAATTCCTTATGCACTGAATGGTCCACCATTCAAATCCACATCTCTCTAATTTGGGGACCAGGATACCAAGTGGGACTGTGTCAAAGGCCTTGCAGAAATCCAGGTATATTACATCAGTTGGTCTTCCTTTGTCAACTGATGCAGTCACTCCATCACAGAAGGCCACCAGATTGATCAGACACAATTTTGTCTTGGTGAAACCATAGTGGCTGTCTTGTATCACCTCTTTGTCTTACATGTGCCTTGACATTGTTTACAGGAGGATCTCTTCCATGATCTTTCCAGGCACAGAAATGAGGCTCACTGGTCTGTAGTTCCCTGGCTCTTCTTTTGTATCATTTTTTTTTAAATGGGAGTGATATTTTTCACTTTGTCCAGTCACCAGGGACTTCACCTGACCGTCATGACCCTTCAAATATGATGGAGAGAGGCTTGGTAGCCAGTTTCCTCAGGACCCTGGGACGCTTGTAATTGAGACCCATAGACTTGTACTTGTTCAATTTCATCTGGTGGTCTCGAACCTGTTTACAGTGGGAGGGCTTTGCTCCCTCAGCTCTCATCTACAGGTTCAGGGAAATGAGAGACATAGCCTTCTCTGTGTCCGTTGTTACCAGTTCTCCCTTCTCATTTATCAAAGGGGGTACATTCTCTCTGGTCTTTCCTTTCTGGTCAATGTACCTCTAGAATCCCTTCTTGTTATTCTTTGCATCTCTTGCCAAGCTCAGTTCCATCCATGCCTTGGCTTTCCTGATCCCATCCCTGCACATCCAGGTAGCATCCTTGTATTCTTCCCAGGCCACATATCCCTGCTTCTGCTGTGCATTTCCTTCTTGTGCCTCAGTTTGACCAGAAGGTTCTTGCACAGCCATCCTGGGTTTCAGCTATCTATGCTCTCTTTATTATACAGGGGTATGGAGAGTTCTTGTGCTCTAAGGAAAACATCCTTAAAGAGTTGCCATCTCTGTTCAGTTCCTTTGTCCCTAAGGACAGTGTTCTAGGGATCTCATTCACTACGTGTTTATATAGCTGGAATTTTGCTCTTTGGAAGTTCAGGGTCCCGACTTTACTCATTGCCAGGCCAATATTCCTTGAGATCACAAACTCAACCAGTGCATGATCACTGAAGCCCAGACTGCCTTCAGTCTTAACCTCTTTAATGAGTTCTTCTGCATTGGCAAGCACCAGGTCCAGTAATGTTTCTCCTCTGTTTGGTTTCTCTCTTTCTTTTTTCTTCTCTCTGGAACTTATCCTCAATACACTCTAGGAACCTCCTGGATTGCTTACAGCCTGCTGTGTAGATTTTCCAGGAGATATCTAGGTGGTTGAAATCCCCCATCAGGAGGAGAGCATGCAAGTGTGATGCTTCTTGTAGTTGAATCGAGAAGGCCTCATCAATACACTCTCCTTGATCAGGTGGCCTTTAGTAGACCCCAACCATAAGTTGTCCTTTATTGGTCTTTAATTTTTACCAATAAGCTCTTAACTTGTTCAGGCTAATAATCAGAACCACAGCTCTCCTGAACACGCATCCCAAAGTACGTAAGGGATATAGAACCTTCTCCCTCTTCCACCTGTTGTGCAAACTTGGTTGTCACCCTGTAAAGTACAGTCACGTTTTACTTTCATTTCCTAAAGATATTTCAATGGCATAAGGTATACCATGAAAAGAAAACTTGATAAGGATGCAAAAGTTGCTCTGCATAAATCAGATGGGTCAACACTGGTGTGGCATACGTATATCCACATGCCTCCAACATGCCTATTGGAAGAATTGCATTCACCTGGTGGGCAGCAGAAATGAGCATGCTCTTGGTAAGCATTGGTTCAATTAGAGTTCCTGTCCAAGACTCCTAACCTCTCCACTAGTATTGCATAATGACCTAGATACATTATGGAAGATGATTGAATTCAGAAGAACCCAATTCAGAAAGTTACTGCTAAGAACAAGTTATCTGGCCAAATAATGTCAAATTCTACCTTACTGTTAAATTAATTATGTCTATGTCACATTCTTTCCTTCTCTCAGTATGTCATCATTGTCAAACATGCTTTCCATCTCTCAGGACCAAGGCAGTCTGAAGGCACCTGAAAAGGCTTTATCTGAATATTTCAATGTACTTGATCAGGTTGCTGCAACATGACCTTTTGTCCATCCTTACACAACATTGGCCCGTGGTCTAGGTCTCTGCAAGTCACAAAACCCTCCTAAATGGAAACTTTATAATATTTTTTTTATTGCATATAAATTAAGAAAAAACATAACAAATAATATTCTATTTAGTTTGCCTTTAGGGAAGCCTGAAAGAACTCAGAATTGATTTCTTGTAGAAGATTACTTAATTAAGATAAAGTTATTTTTTATGAAGTATTACTTAAGTCTCAATATAATGCAAGGGAAAAGCTATTTAGGGGTTTAAGTAGATGTTTCTGATTTTTTTTTTTTTTTTCACAGTATGTTTTGCCTATCATAATTATTCTGTATATACATTTGTCATGATTAGTAATTATCAAACCAGTACTAAATGAACTAAAAGGAATGGTGCACGCAATACAACCTGAATCTATGGCATCTCTCTGTGGGCCTTTAATTCCATAAAAGGTTGACTGCAGCAGAGTAGGAGCAAAGGCAAAGAAGACTGGAATTTAAATACTGAAAAGCAGAGAGAATAAGAAGCACTAGAGCCTTGAGTCAGAGGAAGAATCATAAATGTCAGAATTATGGTGGTTCAATTAGGGTGAGAAGGAGTTATTTGGAGTAATGATGAATGCAATTGGTGAGGGAGCCAGGGAGAAGAAAAAAAGACACAAGGAAATGGAGTACAGATTACTTTTATTCATTGAGAGGAGTTCACAGGTAAACAAAGTAAACAATGACCTTCTGAAAGCAAATACTTACAGCTAAGGATTTTTGATTGAATAGGTCTGTTTCTGTATTTCATCTAATTTTTAAAATTTCTAACATGCAGTGGGAAATCGGTTGTTCAAAATGTCTGTCCTTGGATGACATGATATCTGTCTGCCCTCTGATCTGCTTCTGGGCTCAGATGTAACCCAAGGAAGTCTGCACCACCAAAGGCACCCCCAGTCCACACAAAGGAAGAAGATATGAGGGTGTTACCATTTGTTTTCTGCTAGTGATATATAAGCACACACTAGAGAGGATGCAGAGTGAGCTTTCTACTCTTACACAGTGCTTCTACAAGATGAGGTAAATCTCCCAGTTCTATACATTGACTTTTTTTGCTCTTCTAGTTTGAACTGCTTTTGAATCACAAATGTCGTTAAACTCAGCTTTTATGCTATTTCATTCATGGTGTTTGTTTCTTTTGTAAATCATGTGTAGATACAGTAGAGATATTCTGCTAGGGAAAAAAAAAAAAAAAAAAAAAAAAAAAATAAA
Source organism: Stictonetta naevosa (assembly GCA_011074415.1). Lineage (NCBI taxonomy): Eukaryota > Metazoa > Chordata > Aves > Anseriformes > Anatidae > Stictonetta > Stictonetta naevosa. The sequence continues at coordinate 104,577,834 of CM021697.1, forward strand.
AAAAAAAGCAGTCTTCCCTGCTATGAATGAGTAACACTGCTTCCCAGTTTTCTTGAAAATGAAATTCTATTCTCTCTCGAATTACTCAGAACTAGCCACATCCTTTCAGGAGTATGTGAGGACATACTGTTGCAAGACGTTGCTGTCTTCCAAGTGTGACAGGGTACACCTGCATAGGGTGTTGCAATCCCTGATCCAAATTTAAGCTGGTTGTCTACCTCAAATACATGCAGAGATTATGGCAATGAATCTAAACGTACATTAAGCCTAATCAAATACCTCATCCCTGTCTGTCAGTAAATTGTGTATTTCCCAGAATCCATCAAATAGGTTTACTAGACATGCAGATATGTGATCACCCTTTCTTTATATAAACAAAATAGAGCACACTGAAAATTTGAAAGTGGAAGACCTGGTCGATAATCCGATCTTGAAGAATATAAACAAATAGCAACTACATTAATCCCAACAACTGTCAAATTTAAGTTAGAAGTCTGAGTATTCATTACTACTATCTGCATATGGCCATGATGAAAAAATGTCATATCCTGTCTGAAGTGAGTTAAGAAACAGCCAGGAGTACAACCTCTTCAGTCTCATGTCTATCAAAACAGTATCAGAAAATCTTAACATGTAATTTTTTCCATGGATCAAAATTAACAAATTAGTAAATAAAGCCCCAAGTTCATACCATACCTGTTGAATGATATCTTTATTACTATTGAGGATTAATATCATGAGCATGGGCCAAGAATGCAAAAATGCTATGTGAAAGAATTTAGGAGCACAGCTGAAGAGTCAAGAGACTATTCAGCAAATACACTGATATGTTGCCTTCTCAAAAATTTGAAGAAAGAAGGCAAAAGGAGAAGAAAAGGAGTAATATTAGCATTGATTTATGTTTTGCATTCATATTAAAATATATTTTTGTTGTTGTTGTTATTGTCTTTTTTCAGTTCTGCCCTGTTACTTACTCCTCCCCCACAGGCCAGATGACATCCTAATATGAATGAGTAAGCTAACCTCCACCCTTTCTCTCCTGTAATAAAGACCTTTTCCATTCCTGTGCTAAATGTACAGCAGCCTTCTAAATAAACGGATCTTACTCTCTTTTTCGTATACATCAAAAGTCATACTCCATACATCAGCATAGAAAATGCACCTAAAAAAAATGTTGCAATACCTCCAAGAAAAGAAATATTATTGATGCAGCTGAAGTACTTCAATGTTACATTTTATTTTATTTTTTTTTAATCTCAAAATTGATGTGATTTATTGCTTCTAAATCTGCTCTGCTTCATTGGCTTTGTGACATGGAAGCATTATGACATTACCTTGTCCTTGCAGAGGACTATGGCAATGGCAGTGACCATGGTGAGACACGGCAAACTGGACAGTGCAGACAAGAATGGAGTGTGATGCCCCCTGTCATGCATCAACAGTGGACAAGACAACAGTACCTGAAACTGATGGACAAACGTACCATGGTACCATCATGGGCAGATGAGATTGGTAATCACTGGCAGCATCTTGCTGGAAACACCCTCGGTGCCAGAGATTAAATGGTGGGACATGGTTATGTGTGTGTCCAACACTGCCAGCATGGAGCCGAGCTGCTGCCATAAGCCAACAACAGACCAGCAGGCCCAAGAATGCTGCCTCCAGACCTACTGTCCTGTCATGGCAGGAACTCAAACGTGGAGAAGCAGAAGGACTGGTGATAGTCCCAACCGCTCCCTAGTCCCATAGGTTCAAAATTCATGTCTGAGACTCTGGGAAAAAAAAAAAAAAAAAAAAAAAACAACAAAAAAACAGATTATAATATTTTCACTGATTAGCAAAATATCCTAAAACCCAGCAGTGAAATAACGCCAAAATATTAACTGCTACAAACTGAGTCACTGGGGTTAGTCCAGCGTCTTTGTACAGAGTGTTGATGAAAACCTTTAGAACATATTTAAAACCTTAGTACATGTTTTATTCCACCAGTCAAAGTCTATTATTTTCATAAAGCTGTTCTATAGGCCACCAACACACTGTGGGAAAGCTTAGAAAACTCTAACATAACATAACATACCTTGGGACTATATTTCTTTTAAAATCTTTACTAGCATTAGCAAAACACTGTATAAAGTTGTCTGTGTACATCCAACAATTTCTTTCCATTGCAGGACAAAAAAAAAAAAAAAAAAAAAAAAAAAAGATGAGGAGGTGATGTGGTTTGGATTAAGACAGACTGCAAATGATGAAAGATTGTGTGGCAACTGGGGACAAAGTTGGCTTCCTTACATTTTTATTTACAGAATGTATTTCTCAAAACAAGCGAGAGGTGTAGCATTCCTGCACACTTTGGGAAAGTTTTTTTTGTTTGTTTGTTTTGTTTTTTTTTTGTTTTTTCACAGACAGGGGGTCACTGAATGTCTCTTAAACACAATTCCACTGTAGTTGTTTTTTCACTCCATTGTTTCCTATCCTAACAGAAACAAAAAGAAAACAAAACCAAAAACAAACTAATAATAATAATATTTAAACCAAAAACAAACAAACAAACAAACAAACAAAAAACAGGCATAGAAGGACAAAGTGTTTAACATAGCTGTTAAGAGTACTGCACACTCATGGTGATATTTCATGGTGCAAATGCCTATAGTTGGTATAAATATTGTTTGTTTTATTCCAGACACTACACGTGCTGCACAGGAAAGGTAATTGTGCTTCAGTGGTTAAACCAAATCACGCTGGGTTTTAAACGACACATCAGCCTTCACAAAATCAGGAGGGTTTTGTGTGATCCCTGAGCGACACCTGGTGACCATTTTCTGCTGCCTGTGTCAAAGTTTCAGATAACAATACCAGCGCCCTCTTTGAACACTTTTCAGAACTGGAATTTCAATAAATTTAACCAACACGTAATGTTAACTGGAAACTACACTGTTAATCAATGCCAGGGAAAAAAAAATTATTCCAGAGTTAAACATATTAGAATTGCCAGATAAAGTATTTTAATAAGACAAATGATACTATATTTGATACTTAAGGAAGTTATACTCCATATGGACAGTTTACCTCTATACCTCCTGTCACAGAAATGCAAACAGAATGGAAGTTTCTGTAAAGCACAAGTTAGACAAGTGTTCATGCAATGATCAACTCAAAAAAAGTACTTTCATTCTAGCACAATAAAACCTCATGTGAGTCTTTCAGACTCCTTCACTCCTGACATCCCATACTCTGTTTTCTACAACATTACTTGGAAAAATCTCTATCATCTACACGCCAGTATTATTTCTGAGAGGTGGATGAAATTTTGTTATTACTCTTAGTAATCTTATTACTCTTAGTACTCTTTGCTGTTTTTTCTTTTCTTTTTTCTTTTTTCTTTTCTTTTCTTTTCCTTTTTCTTTTCTTTTTCTTTCCTCGCCTCGCCTCGCCTCGCCTCGCCTCGCCTCGCCTCGCCTCTCCTCTCCTCTCCTCTCCTCTCCTCTCCTCTCCTCTCCTCTCCTCT
>CM021697.1:104581438-104630599 GCA_011074415.1 Stictonetta naevosa
CTCTTCTCTTCTCTTCTCTTCTCTTCTCTTCTCTTCTCTTCTCTTCTCTTCTCTACTCTTCTCTTCTCTTCTCTTCTCTTCTCTTCTCTTCTCTTCTCTTCTCTTCTCTTCTCTTCTCTTCTCTTCTCTTCTCTTCTCTTCTCTTCTCTTCTCTTCTCTTCTCTCTTTTCTTTTAACATAGATTACCATCAGAGGTTACCTGATGGATTTAATAGTTTTGCAGTTGTGCTTCCTGGCACTATTGTGGTGCTTCTGCCCAAGCTCTGAAGGCACCTTTCCCTCAGGGGACCACAGTATGTGGACAGACAGAAGAGCACGATGTTTATCATTACCTGTTCCTCTTTCTGATGTTCCCAGACAGAGACACTAGGCCAGATTTACCAAGGAAATTTTTTCTGCTGTTCCCCTGTGCATCATTCTGTCTGCATCTTCTCTGGTGCCAACAGCAGCTTATGATCCCGCATGAGTGAGTAGGGTACCCAGTTGGGAGCCCAACAACAGCAAGGTTGAGAGAGGCAGTAAGAGGTGGGGGCTGCAGGACTATAAGAATGTGCAAAAAAAATGGCCAAATACCCAAGCTACTTCCAGAAACAGAGCAGACGGGAATATGGACTCAACTCCCCTTTGCTAAACTGTAAAGTAATGCTATATTCTTTTCAAGAACCTCCTCCAAATCATGGCATCTAAGGGTGATCAAATCACACCTCACAAATATTCAGCAGTAAAATTAGTTTTAAGAACTGCATGTCATCTCATAGCTTAGAAAAAGGGGGGGATACATTTTCATACTGCATTATTTAATGTTATTTGAGTTGACCTATTTCCTTCAGTTTCCCTTTTAAGGAAAGCTTGGATCCTGCAGAGAGCAGGAGAACTCAATTCCATATTCTTCCAGGAACCTGTTTTTTGTCCCTGACTGTATCTCTCTACTTTTCTTTGCCTTTGTTTACTGTTTCACACATTTTCTTGGTTTTAGTCCAAGCCTCAAAGGACTGGAAGAGTAACTGGTATCTTCAGTACCAAACTGAGAAATACAGGGAATGGAGGAAAGGAGAAATCAGTCTGTATTATGTGCATTAAAAAATAAAAAATAATAATAACAAATATTACTTTTTTTTTTTTTTCCCTAACCAATACAAAAAAAAATCTCATATGTAAAAATTTACTCATCATAAGACATTTTGTTCAAGTATTGTAAGAAAAACATAGGCAATGAGCAGCAACCCTGTAGCTGGCATCTCCCCTCATGCCAAAGTACTGGAGCATAAGGTCCAAGTCCCCCTTCTGTCGGTGGGCACCAGTGACATCTGAGACGTGTATCTAACCCACCATGCTACCGAGCCCTTCTTTTCTGCTTGCTGTCAATAAAGAATCACAGAATAGCTCTAGAATTGCTCTAGTAACAAGGATTTCTGAGAGCTCAGCACTCACTGCTTTGCAGTCAGCATGGGAAGAGTTTATATCAGCAGTTTCTGCCCTGAATCAGAAGAGAGTATAGTTATCTTAGAGGTGGGCACCTAAGCCAGTTACCCCAGGCTGGAGGGTTTTCCCAGGCAGATCTCCTGCTGTTCCCACTCTTGATGAACCTCTTAAATATCACTGGGACAGAATGAAAACAAGTCTTCAACTTAATGGCAGGGACACTCAGCTTTCAGCTGCTGCTTCACTATTTTTAGAAAATGGAAAGACAATTCATATTGCAGTCAGACTGGATAACCTGATAATTGAAGTGTTTTCCAAGAAAATGTGGGAGAAGACAGAAGTCATACCAATTTCACACATTTTAGGCAAAGTACTTTCAAACAGCTAAGATGTAGTTATATCTTGTTTACCTTCCTTGTAAATCTAACACCCCAAACTTTTTTCCAGATGAATTTATTCAACCAATTCAATACAGATTCACAACTGTAAGAGGCCTTTTAAATTTTTAGTTCAGAAACATTATTTCCAGCTCTCCATAATCAGAACTCATTCTGTGGAGATGCAGTGAGCTCTATTTATATAAATAAGAAAACAGATAGAGGATATTATAACATGGACAAACACTTGTGTATTCTGTAGCTGTGAGAATGGTTCTCTACTGCTTATAAATTCAGGTGCCTCATCCCTGGACATAGAAGCATCAATCAGTTAGTTCCAATTGATTTAGATCTGAAAATATGTATGGTGGAAGAAAAGTGCAAAAGGTACTGAACCTCCTGACTTCCCCCTCTATGCTAAGAAGTATAAAGGAGTCAGAGGACAAATATTTAGCATAAGACTTGCCCCGTCTAGTGAGGATTCATCCATAGTACAACATGGGCAAAAGCATCCTGTGACCCTGTAGACTTCCATTCCTTGTTGTGTGTTTGGAAACAGGTGTGTAAACATAACCAAAGCCTCCATGCTCTCATGCTCCCTTTCTACCATAACACCCCCTTTCCATACTGAAAGTGTTTTCTTCTGCAATATGAGAAACAGGTTTCTTTCTTTTGTATTACACATGCAAGAACAGCATTCACCAAACTACATATTTGAGTGACTGAATTAGACAAACTAAAGCAAAAGGTCAGCTACCTACAGTGATTTCCGGGCATGTGCAACATATTGTTCTAGACTAAACTATATTTTATTCACTCATTCTGTTCATGCAAAACAAACTTTTCCTTTTATGCTCACTATCTGAGCAAGTAACAGTGGTAAAAAAAAAAAGGCTTAAATAAGAAGAGATGTTAATAAATGGTGTGTTTAACTTCCTCAATCTCCAGTAAGAAGTAACTTGTGTGATCATCCTCTCTTGTCACATGACAGGTCTCTCTCAAGCCAGAGGGAGATGCAAAGTTTTTTTGTTGGGCCTTTTTTTCTCCCAACATTATTACTACTCTAATATAGAAATCTCTGAAGTGCAGAGTCTGCACTCTGTCCTTTGAGACTCAGCAAAAGTCTTTAAAATGCTTAGTCTATTAAAGCTTGTGATTATTAATCATTAATGATTAATGATTTGAGGGCTGCTGATCTGAGGTGAAGGACTCAGCAGAATTTGCCCAATAACTTTTGCAGATTTATGTTCTACGCATTAGAAACCAGAACCGTCACTGTAATTATTTCACAAAAGCTCAGATTCCTTTGTGAAGTACACATAAACCACCACAAAACACACACACACACAAAAAAAGAAACTCAAGAAGCAAAGGTGAAGCTCTCTGCAGTTTTCCTTTTGCTCTAAAGTCCTAGCTTCTGTTTGCTCCTTCAATTTCTTTCATCTCACTGCAAAAAGAAATCTTCTTATTTGTTTATTTTCATAAGACCATGCTACAGCTTTACCCAATTTTATGGTGTTTTTAATGAGATATTAAAGGTCTGAATTCTCTACAGACTTTTCACTTTAGTCCAGGGCATGAGTAAGTGGTTTTCATTATGGACATTCTCAGTTTAAAAAACAGCACTCTGCACAGTGCTAATTTGCACATTTATAAAGAATATTCAGACAACATTATATCAATTTTCTGTATCTTTTCAGCTCTGTAAGTACAGGGTAGTCATTTAGAGATAAATATTTTCTTTTCAGGGTAAATATCATACTCAAAGTAGTATGTATAGATGGAGATATGCAGTTTTCACCTTTAAATTTATCCTGGTAATTCTCAGATGTGAGCAAGCTATGTGCAACTTTAACATTTTTGATACACATACAGTTGTTATACTTGAACTTACATTTCTTCTTTAGTGCTCCAAATGACAAGACATTAAGAGCTGTGTATGGATAAGGAGATATCAATTCTAAAGCCATTACAGTCCAAATAATACCTAGAAAAAATAAAACATGCACAGTAGATGAAATGGGCTGTGAGACAGTGTTAGTTGCACAGTCAACAATGCAACACTCTTGAATATGATAGCCCAAAGCTCCAGCCTTCACAACGAATTCATATGTGTATTGCCAAAAGGGCTACTATGCTACAACTTTCTGAATTGAACTGTTTAGTACCCACCAACTTTTTTTTGCAAAGCCATATTTCTCAGATATAGATTAAAAGGCCAAAATGATAAGTAAATTACAAATAACAATGGAGATTGAAGCATGCATCATAGGGAAATGTTTTATATTTCTTTCCTGTGGGCACCTGCTCCACAGGAACACTAGCATACTCCCCCAATTCTCCTATCATAGGGTTTCTTGCCAGAGGCCTAAGCCACCCTGTGGCAACACTTTACAGCCTGTCAACAAAGACACATATTCAACAAGTCCTGCAGAGAGATTTGTAGATCCTGACCACTCCAAAGCCTTCCCTGAGGTAACAAAATCCAGGCAGGAAGGTTTCATGGTCAGAAAAACTGAGAAATAATTGAAATGGAATAGGATACAATTGTATGGTTCAACCCAGGATAAAGGGGAAAGGAAGAAACACATGATTATGAAACTTCCTTTGGGTTACCTAAGCTTGTCCTGAACTGCATTTAAATTGTCTCTGGTATACTTGGTACATGACTGGCACCACATATCTAAATACATAACAATAAGTTATTTTTATATAACACACCCATACCATGTTGGCACTCAATACCCGAGATTCAAGTTCATACACATTCTTTGACAAATCCAACAAATGATGTAAACTTTATTCAGCTGTCAAAAACACAATTGATTATGGAAGAATATTGTCAAATGTAATCCCCCAATTTAATAAGCATCCAGGTTATAAGTGGAAGGGCAATATCATCTTTACAAGCAAACTTGAAAGAAATTGGGAAAGCACTAAGTACCCCTGAGAGGTTCTCACGGACTTTTCATACCAGCAATTGTACAGCCAGTCTGATCATCACCTAGCCGCGGGGTATGTGCTTGTCCTCCCTCATACAATGCTCCTCTTTGCTGGCTTGAAGAGTGGAAGTAGAAGGCTTGGCAAACAGCACAAGAGAAGCCTGTGATTTTCATTTCTAGCACCAGAAAGTTTGGTGCTACCAGGTGCCAAAGGGGAACAAGTCTACAGGGTTTAGAGATGTTTAATGCTCTGGTCATCTGCCATCATGGTTGTCCTTGATCTTGCTGAACAAGGCACCCTCTGTTAGAAGCCACTTACGTACATAGAAATCAGGGAAAGGTAGTTGCATGACCATTAATCTCTTCACAAAAGCAATTTATGAAGTTTTCTTTCCCCCCTCATCCAGCATCTGCTCATGCCTGCCCTGCTGAACTTTAACGGCCCCTCCTAACATTCAAGGTTTAATTAACCAGATTGCTGAAATTATTCAAATACGAGGAAGGGGACAAAAAAGACACATACATACACACCAAATGTGGGAAAAAATAAAAAAATAAATAAATAGGAAGACAGAGCAGATTGCTTTTTTTTTTTTTTTTTTTTTCCTAGTTCTGATAATTTCAGTGAACTTGTTTGCAGTGCATCCCCACAAGCAAATAAGTGGGTTGTATGCAGGGTGTGACACAAGCAGTCAGACTCCCAGGGAACACCATGTGGGCCCAGTGATTTTGCGGTCTTCAAGGTTAATTTCTGCAGAACACCCAAGTAGTCATAGGAAGCTGCTACTGGGACAGTTTTGACATGTAAGATAACATCAGAAGAATATGTCTGGCTTCTCAAATAAAAAATACTGAAATTGTGACCAGAAAATCTGAAGTAAGTCCTGTACTGACATTTTGAGTTACGGATCATTTGTATATAGTTGGGAAAACAAAATACATAGGTAAAATAAAACATCCCAGGGAAGGGGGTGACAGGTGGAGGGGATGGGTGCTGATCCCTTACAGAGTCATAGAAATAAAAATAATATTTTGTCAGAAAAAAAAATAAACTTTTAGTTATGAAGCATCCTGTTAAATTTTTTTTTCATGGGTGTCTTGTATGTCTGATTCTAACTCTTAACTTTTATTCCTGTCTCAAATCTCTCTGACTATGATGTCTAAATCAGATCCAGGTTTGTGTAGATGTGCCAGGATAAAAATGGCAGAGCCAAATAGCTCTTCCATGGCCAAGATAACAGCCTGGTAAGTATCTAGCTGTGAGGCCTTATGTTTAGGTCACACCACATTGGATCTGTGCACTCTTAAACTTCCATCATCTGGGTACACTGCAAAACCATTTCATTCTTTGATTTGTAAGGCAGACTCTTGAGGGCATTTTTCACATAAGGGATAACAGATCACTCTGGGCAACAAAATCCTGCTCAACCACCCGAAGAGACTGCCTCTTTTTGCCAAGTTCCAGATTTTTGGACACGTGTCAGCAGCTCAGAACATACATAAGCACATATGGTGAGTGTTACGGGACGTTTTCTTAACCCAGACCCTCTTTAAGCTAAATAGCACTCACAGAGGAGATCTAGGCAAAATGTGATCGATCACCTGCACACTTTCCTTACCTTCCTTGTCTCATCATTGCAGGATGTGCTTCAGATCAGCTGCCCTCCAGCCCACCTTTGGCTGAGATCCTCTCCCCTGCTGTTGTTTTATTCCTCTGTCAAACAGGAATCTCCCAGCAAGCAAACCATGTCCTCTTGCTGCTCTGCTGGGAGATTTCCCATTCTCTGCTCTCTCTCTCTTGTGTGGATGAGCCTGGCAAAAATAGTTTTCCCATTTAGGCACCCCCATAAGCATCCAGCTCTGATCACCTGCAGCACAGAGGTGAAAACTTGTGTTGGGCCCAGGCAGGGTGGGCGGCACACGACTCACACACTACATGAAAATTGCAATGCAAATTATAATTGCAATAACTGGAACTCTCAGTTATGAAAAGGTTGCTGTCCTCTCTCAAGTCTGAGTGCACACATCCCTGAGGATATTGTGATAAAGGTCTGCAGAACTGGGTCAGATAGTTCAGTAAAATATTAATTACTTAAGAAGGGGAGCAAGGAAGAAGAAAACTTGGCAAACATATTATTCTAATTAAAAGCATTATCCAAATGCCTCTTAAACACAGACAGGCATCAAACACCTCTCTAAGAATCCTGCTCTAATGCCCAACCACACACTTGGTAGAGAAGTTTTTCATAAAGTCTGGTCTGAACCTCCCCTGATGCAGCTTTGAGACTCTGTCATGCATCCTGTCACAAGACAGCAGGGAGAAAAGATGGGCACCTCCCTTTCCACTTCCCTGCCCCAGGAAGTTGTAGATAGCAAGGAGGTCATTCTTCAACCTTCTTTTCTTCAAGCTTAACAAACACTGTATCTTCAGCTGCTGGACATAACTTCTACCCTTTTTACCAGTTTTGTTCCTTCCTCTGGATGCATTCAAAAATTTTGGAGCCCAGAACTGCACATGATGTTCCAGGTGAGGCTGCACCAATGCTAAATACAGTGGGAAAATCATCTCTTTTTTGACAGGTTGTGCTGTGTTTAATGCACTCCAGAATATGGTTTGCCGTCGGCTGTCAGTGCATGCTGCTAGCTAATATCTCCAGCAACTCCAGCGAACTACTTGCAGCATGCCAATTAGATTCTGACTCTCCTGTGAAGTAATTAAATATATCTTGCAACTTATCATATGTTACAATATGGTGGCTTATATGTTTAATAGGCTCCTTTGTCCATAATGAAAGGAATTAAGCATTAGAGAGCATGAAATTTTGTCTCTGCTAAATATGATGTTAATTTAACATGATGCTTGTCAAATAGTGATTACAGAGCAGAAGCTCTGTAGGCAGGAAATTATGGTCTCTGTGATAAAGAAATGTTGTTTTCTATAAAATACCATTAAGACTTAACTATTTGTATTTGTGCTGTCTGGAATAGTACTAACAGGGAATCAGAACAGCTCTGAGAGGGGGAAAATAAGGTCTGATCACAGACCTTTACAATCCTAGATATTTTGCTAGACCAGACACAAATACACAGCTAGGTCTTTCCCATCCTTCCCTTCCTTTCCTCTAATAAAATCTTTACAAACACATCTCTCTCTCTCTTTGTTTTGTTTTGTTTTTGTTTCTAACACTGTACCCTGCTCTGTTAAAGACCTTGGTATAATCAAATACTTCACATTCTGTATTACATATTTACTCAAAAGTTTTTGAAATTTCACTTTATTTTATTGCCTCCGATGTTACTCCTTTAATACTTGCCCAAGCTGTCTGTCCACAATTACTACTTCCCTTCATTTATATTTGTCTAGGACAGTTATGGCCAACATAGCATCTAAGAGCACCATACTCTAATGTTCCTAACGTGGTGTGCTAGACTATTCCATCATGTAAAGCAACCTAAAGAATATAAACTCAAGGAACTGCTTGTAGGATGCAAACGAAGTACATCCTCTGTGCTGGCTCCAGAAAGAAAAGCGACAACAGAGCTGTTCAGTAGTTGTAAGTCATTTGTGGATCCCTCTAGGCTGAAGGGATCCTTCCTTGTCTGTTTGACATGGTGTCAGGGTAGCTTTATGGCATAGGAATGACATAAAATGATCTAATGCTTCAGAGGGCCTCGTCCCAATGCATACAACAGAAAAGTAGGTCAGAAAGGAAATCTCGCTATTACAAACATTGCAGTGGCAGCAGTCCATTGTACGAGGCTCAGAGTTTATGTAAGACAGTGGCCAGGCCTGCTTCACTCTGAGTTTCACAACCAGCAGAAGTCTTGTGAGATAAATCCTTAGCTGCTTAGCACAAAAGCAGGAATCAGCTTTGCTCTCAGAAGAGCAAATATCTTATCACCAATATTACAATTTTGTGTTTGTAGTAATCTAAACAGTTTAATATGATTAAAGAGCATATAACAAGCCTTTTCTGTCCCTCATTCACAAAGGATTTTCTGAAACAGAGACGATATCTTCGAAGGCATGACCAAAAATGCAGTCAGTTGTTATTCTGGTGGCTCCCTTCTCTTCGGCTCTATTCCCAGTTATGACAGGGTTTCTACACAGTATCCCATGAGACTAAAGAGACCTTAAAAGGATGTAATCAACTCCCTAGTCTCTCTGAAAGAGATATAACTAATGGAAAGGGATGTCTCAGCAGTCTTCTCCAGCTCTCACAGGAAGGGTATATTATCAGAAATGTGACCAGAGAAAATTGTACTGTTCCCTCATTTTTGGCTATTAAAAGCCAAAAAGAGGGGCAGAGGCATACAGAATACATTAGATATGTCACAAGTGGAGTCAGTCCAGTGACACTTAAATGGGAAATACTGTGCCTGATCCCATACAACAAATTATGTCAAAGTGTCTTAAAACAACTTTAATGTGCCTCTACTACATTCATCTTTGCATCAGGGTATTGGGATAGAAGAACTGGGATCTTCTTCATGCTTACATGAAGAAGATCATCTCTGTTACTTCTGGATTTCTACTAATTAAATAAACATATTGGATTTATCAGGAAACCAAAAACTTTATATTTAACAAACACTTGTCTTTGCAGTGTGAATACTCGCTCATCAGGAATTCTGCAGCTGTCCTTGCTGACAGTGATTTTTTTTTTTTTTTTTTTTTTGGTCTTTACTTTTGGTATGCTCCAGATACTAAGACCAACACCAGAGCTGATCTCCAAAGGCAGCAGCACATGATTGGCAGTAGCAGTACCCAAATGCTAAAATGTACTTAGCAGTAACAGGAGCTTCACCACATCAGTAAGTAACCAGTTGGCTGGAAATGTTCCCCTTAAATTTAACAGCCTGCCTGGAAAAGGCTGATCAAACAAAATTGGGTCTTGTTCTGTAATAAACATACCAGGTAAAACAACACAAGGAAATACATGCAACTTAATAAATTGTCTAGTGGATCATGTGCACATTTATTTTGACATAAAGAAAGGAGAATTTTTCATTCTGAATGCTTTGGATTGCACATAAATTTACCCTGGGCCAGGAGCAACAACAACACAAGAAAATCAGCCATGGCCTCAGGTCCCCGGAGCAGCTCATTCCCTGTGTTCTGAGTCTACTTAGCGGAACAGCACATTTTCTAACTCTCTAAGGCCTAACCTTTAACTTTAAGCCCTCTGCTGACTGTAAATGACTTTGCAGACAGGTGGGAATACTAACAGTAAGATTTTAATATCTCTCATTTGTCATAATGGACCATTAAAGCTAATGCCTATAAACACACAAACTGTGGAGTTACCAAGTTCGTTCCAGAGTCAAATGCTGGTGTTAACAATTCCCTCCTAGACTATTGAAAAGGTAACCCCATTTCTTTAAGTCTTTCTTGACCATGTTTAATCACTGGAAAAGTCATGGCAATGGCCCCAGGGAATGAAACGGAGCAACATAAATAGACTTTTAGAAATGTTGTGTCCTATAACAGATTAAAATAAGTGTTGCAAACTCTTAATTCATGCAAGCATTAGATGAGTATCAGAGACAAGAGTTTCAAGCAATTACCCAAAAAAAAAAAAAAAAAAAAAAGTATAAACACTGAATCAAAGAACAGTGTAGCTACAACTTAAGGTGGTGTAGTACTGGTGTCTGTCTGATGCTAACATCTCATCAGATAATTATCTTTCACACCTTTCTTTTGATTTTGATTTGTGAGATCTAAACATATCCACACATTATATTGGATTCCTTCTTAGATCTTCTCTAATGGGATTTTCATTAAAGTTTTCTTTTTGTTATGCTTTCTTTGAGTGAGATTCTTAGTGCTTTTGTACACAATTTTTGAAGTTATGAAACAGTAAAAGATTTTTTAAGAATTGGCATTGTCATAGAACTTTGGTGAATATGTTTTGTAAACTCATAAATTTAAATTTAAATTGTTCATAGCTTGGATCTCCATTAAACTCAGTGTGCAAAAGCTCTAACAACAGAGTTAAAATAGCATTTTACACATCTGATCTGTGTGTATACCACTCTGTTTTTTTTTTAAAAATCAACTTACACCCATGAATCTAAGACAAGTTTTCTGTAGAAAGTCTTTTCATAAATTTCCATTACTGTTTAGAAGTGATATAGTGAATCTTGCCTTAGCTTGTAAATGTTAGTAACCTGTTAGTGCTCATTGCATTCACCAAAAAGCTTTGTAATTATGTTCACAGACAATCTTTGAAATATCAGATTTGACAATGAAGAAGCCTCAATTAAATAAGGTCAAAAAATGTTGTACTAATAACATATTTGACAGACAGGGAAGAGACAAACAGCAAGACTCAGGAAGCAACTGTTCTTTCTTGTTTGACAGAGACCATGACACTGGCATCCTTGCCAAAGTATAGACCCTCAGACAATAAGCCATCTAACCAATCAAGTAGTTTGGGTATCCTTTCACACAATTTAATCAGAGTATTAAAAAATCAGTCACCCTTTTTCAATGGAAAAGATCAACAGAATCTGAGATGGTCTGAGTCAGCAAAATCAGTATAGAGACAGGGGAGCATAAAATACCCCTTTTAGAGCTGGCACAGCTGGCACTGTGAGCTCTGAAATTCCTCACATGCTAGTCAGCAAAGGAGTAAAGGAGTATATGTGTCATTTTCTATCTGGAAGCTTTTTTTTTTTTTTTTTTTTTTTTTTTTTTCCTCATGGTGATTGCATTATAATGTATGCAGTGTATTCACTTGTTCACATAGTGAAATGTGGCCATCAGGGATCTCCAAAATACCATTTAGTGCTTCCTTTCATTCCAGAGCTCTGGAAAAGAAAATGAAAAGTGCGTCTGACCTCTGTTAATGTCCAGTTTCAGATCTGGGTATAGCAAAGAAATAGGTGGTGGCTTTGCACTCAAAAGGCTGGCTATCTCAGTAATCAAAGGTAGTGCACAAACAACCATGCTAATGAACCACTAGGCTTTTAACAAAGCATTGAAGTCAGCTAAGTGTAGTCAAAAGACTGTTATGCATTTCAGAAGAAATTGCAGAGAACAGTAATACCATGTTCAATTCCTGCTCTCCCTCCATGACACTTCACTTGTGGTATGCCAAAAAACACATTTTTGCCTCCCATTCTATTCAGAATAAATCATAAAAAGCTGCAGATTTAATGAGTCTGCAATACAGTTTTAGAGATTTTGATGTTAGGAGGTCCTTGGTTTAGAACGCCCTCCTGACAAAATGCAGGACAAGCATTTAACTAAATATCACTTTTAGGAAGTTATTTAATGTAGGTAAGACAGAGTTGGTACTTAATAGAGGGAAAAAAAGTAATAATAATAAAAAAAAATCCTCTCAGCTACAAGAACTGAAAACTTACACAAGTTGAAATGAAATTCCACCAAGGGATTAATCCAAATTCATAATAGCAGAAAGTGAACAGGATCTAAGAAGGAATCTGTGGGCAAGTTTTTATATATCACATTTGCCCTTAACAAATGTGTGAATACCTTTGATCAGTAGCAGATACAACTCTGTTTTACTTAAGTAGGCATGGAAAATCTCATAATCCATAATACAATACTCAGCATTGGCATGGGATACATAGAATAGAATCCCAGGGGATAACACCTGTTTATCACAGATCAGCTGATACAGAGTGACTTCAGTGTGGATTTTAGAATCATGTTTCTTGTTTCTTTCTTTCTTTCATTCTTTTCTTCTTTTTTTTTTTTCTTTCCTATTAGCATCATCATCCAGTGAAGCCAAAAATTATCCAAAAATCTGCTCTTTTTTAGAACAGATCTGTGTTTAATAGATATTTATCTTCAAGATACTTTCAAAATACCTTTTTGTTTATTTTTCCACTAGAAGGGTGTATTACTGAGAGAGCTACACAGATGTCTTACATAATAACATATTGCTTTCATAAGATCCAAGTATGGTTTAGATAAAGGTGTACTTTGCCTGGTATGTGTTTGAGGAAAGTTGCCAAGGAAAAATTGAGGTGATATTCTGAGAAGAGTATTTCATTCTAAAAGCAGTAGCTGGACTTTGCAAAGTGACATAGCTATGTAAAGCGAACACAGAAAAAAAAAAAAAAAAAAAAAAAAAAATGTCACAGGCACATTTTTTGAAAAATGTATCTTCTATTTTTCTACAATATCTAAGAGTGCAATCAGAATTTCCAGGAACAAGTCATTCTCCTAAACTTCTAGTAACATCTTCAAATGAAAATATTGTATAAATAAACTTAGTTGCTGTGCTTTGGAAGCAATTATGTGGATGGTAGAGGTAAGAAAAACAAGGAAAAACTAAAATTTTTATGTCAACATACTTCTAGTATATTTTGTTGTTGTTGTTGTTTTGAAAAACAAAACAAAACAACAAAATACTTAGCATGCTCCTAAATGTAGTTAAGAGCAGAGAGCAACCTTTCCATTATAGCATCTAAGGGCACCACAGTGATTAATTTTATCCTCCCTTGTGCCTTTGAAGATGAGATAAATGAGTTGTCCAAGGTCAAATAAAAGTCTGTGGTTGAACTGGGAACAAAAATCAGATTTTTTGTTGTCTAGACCTCTGCTTTATCTCTCTAACAAATGAGACAAAGAAAAAAAGAGAGACAAAGAAAAAAAAAACTGTTCAGATGATAGTTAGTTACTTTCAGAGAGAGAAAGCTATGAGAAATGAGCAAATAATTTCTACATGAGATGTTTTTAAAGTCAGTCATCATGTTCCTAATTATTTCCTGCTCTGGAAAAGACATAAATAAGATTATACATAATTTTCATTTTAAATATTTATTTTAAAATTAAATCCTTTCTGTACATTGATAAGCAATTCTTAATCATAGTTCTCTGGTTTGCTCATGAAGGAAAATGGAAGCTATCATAGTGCAAAATACTCATAAAAAGTTGAAATTTTTTTTTACTAAATTTCTGTGAACAAATCAGTATCTTGTGAACAAATACATTTTTCTGAGATGTAATTTTTCTACTGCCTTTGCTTTTGATTCTAACAGAAACTTATGGTTTATATTGGTGTCCATTTCTCTCATTTTGAATTTTATGTGGTTTCTATAATTCTGATACTAGTGATAAATATAATTAAAATAGTTTTTTTGTTTTGTTTTGTTTTGTTTTGTTTTTGTTTGTTTGTTTGTTTGTTTTGTTTTGTTTTTTTCCAGGAAAGCCAAATAACTAATAAATAACAACAACAACAACAATAATAACAATAACTCTTCTAAACATACAAATTATAGAATAAATTATTTTTCTTCATATAAGTCTTATATTTTCTTATTTTTAGCAATAAAATTTTAAATTTTAAGTCCTTGAGAAACTTCTCAAACATGTATTGTAATGCTTTTTTTCTAGTTATTAAGATTTTAATCCAAAGGCTAATCAGAAGCTAATCAAAATCAGTTCCTTAGCTTTGATGGATTTGACATCAGCCACCAAATCTTAATTTATTTCTAGATATTACAAAATTACAAGTAGCTCTATATTATGTATATAATTGTGTAATCAGGCAATCTCAAAAACCTATGAAACCTGTTAAAAGCACCCACAATTAAGATGAATGTAAAAGAGGTTTTAAATAAAATGTTGCATGACTCAATTGCTGCTTCTTAAAAAAATAATTTTAATTACAGATGATATTACCAGATGAATGAAGTGTTACCTGCATATTTTATTAAGTTTATTTTGAAGACGCATGTATCTCTGAGCTAAAAACAAACTTGCCAGGAGGTGACACTAACTTAAAAGAAAGATATGCAAAATGCAAGCAAGCATAACTTCATGCATATTGCAGACCATCCAGGATGTTTGAGGTATTACGCAGTAAAGTAGGATGCGCTTTTAAATTTTGTAACTAAAGTTCTTATATAGAAGGCTTAATAATATTAATATGACTGATTTGCAATGTAAAGCTGATAACAAATGTAATCCATATGAGCTCATCATAGTAGGGCTTAGAAAGAGGTGGTTACCTCACTATTACCCCTGTAATATTTTAATCTTATTTATTTGGATTCTTCTTGTTTATTGACATGTATGATTACAATATGTAGGCCAAATTTCTGTAATCTTGTATTTAGTCCTAGAAACATCTCTGTTGAATTCTGTCCTTGACTTAACTGGCATTTATGGTTTGAATTGACTAATAATCCATCCTATCAAATTATGTGTTTATCTTCTAAAAATGGGCAAGGCAAACTATATTTTGAATGTGTTAAATAAATTGAATTTTATCTTGAAAGAAAAAATAGGTTATTGTTGCAGTCCTGGTTTCTGTAAGTCTGTATAAGTAAGTCTGACTTGGTGTGTCAAGCTATGAGTTGTACAACTGTAATATGAAGTGAACTGGTTCCCATTTAGCTGGTATTAAAAAAAAAAAAAAAAAAAAAAAAAAAAAAGTATTTAGTGTTTGCTTTTATTTTATTTTTATTTATTTTTCTGAAATATAAAAGCCATGACAAAAATATTTTAAGAAAACTACCTGTTCTATGTCAGGGAGTTACTTTTTCTCCACTCTACGGACAGAAGAATTCCCATCAGTCAGAAAGGTTGAGCTTATCTCAATTTAATTGTTTACCACGCTTGGTAATTGTTCGACTTCTTGACTGCTTTAAGCAAATATTCTCACTTGGATTGTACCCTCTCATCATCCATCTTTTCATCACCAGAAACAATTGAGACTAATTATTGCACCAGATTTCTCTATTGTCTATCTTGACATTGACCCTAATTACACAAATGAGACATTATTTAGACACATCATGCTACATTGTTAAAATGGAGACTAAAGTGGCAATTTTACACTTCTCAAAGTACTTTTTAAAAGTCGGAAAACTGTAGGTATACTGGGCCTAATGCAGATCCTTTCTACTGTTTCAGCCCATGCATGTCACATCAGGTGTCACTTTTCACAGCAAATGATTCAGGCCTCTTCCCAGCAGTTGTAGCCACTCTGACAGCAGCAGGTTGAGAGCTGTCATGAACCCCAAGTATCAAACAATGAGCATTAAGTATGCTTGAGTTCATCTCAATGACATTAGAAATAAAAATAAATAAATAGGCAACTGCAAAATTAGTACGTTTTCATACAAATATCAGAGCAATTTTTTTCTGAGAATTTTAGCTCAGATTCTATTTCTTGAATATTTTCACAAAAGTGGATTTTATTTCATACTCAAGAACTATGAGATTTATGTGGTTTCCAGTTTGATTTATTTACACAAGCATCTCATTGGCATCTATGTTCTTTGTGACAGCTTTCATATATAGTCTTGGTTTTACGTTTTTGTATCTCTATGTCCTTTCAGAATACGCCATATGACTTCTATGAGTCAGCCATAGTTCTTCAGTTTTACATTACTCATATTAATAGTGAGAGTAAAGGTTTTTGAGACAATATACTGGCCTGAAAATTTATTTATTTTTTATTTTATTTAAATCCAGATGTCAGCTATGTGTACTAGTGTTTCTGCAGTTGGAAAGAAAGACTGCAATAAAAAAGAGCATAGAAGACAGCCCCGGGGGAGGGGGGGGGGGGGGGGTGCTGAGGAGGGGGAATTATCTAATTTCTTTATTCCTGAAGAAAAATAATAACTATTTAGTACTTTAATTCAAAAAGTACTTCAAAATATCATTACAGACCACACTTTATTACTTCTAGAAAATGTTCTTAATGAATGCAAATATAAAAAAGTTTTCCAGTATAGCTTTCCAAAATAAATAATCTCTAGGGCTGTGTGGGTGGTGAGACACCAGAACAGGTTGCCCAGAGAAGCTGTGGATGCCCAGTCCCTGGAGGTATTCAAGGCCAGGCTTGATCTAGTGGATACATCCCTCTTCATGACAGGGGGGTTGGAAATAGATGATATTTAAGGTCTCTTCCAACCCAAACCATTTTATGATTCAGTGAAGGTAACTACAGTCAAAAAAAATAAAAATAAAAAATCACAGTGTTGTAGAGGAAGGTTTTGGGACAGACGATTATTGTATCTGATAGCTTTGCTTCAGATTTTCCAATGGTTCCATTGTTCAACAGAACATTTAATGAGGTACTCCTATGGAACAGTGTTATAAAATGTAATAACGAACAAAACAATTGAGATCCATAAAAATGTCAAAGTCCTCAAACAAACAAATAAACAAACAAAACCTATAGTACCCAATACAAAGCAAAATTCCTTCTAGTAGTGAAACTATTAGAATTATTCCAAATTTATGTTGCTGGAAATCAGTTGACCTTAATAGAGCAATAGCATTACAGAGAACAGAATCTGGCTGTCTTTGGATTTATTTTAATGCAATTTTTCTGCAGCAGAGCTGTACTTTTTATGTATTTTGGATTACACCATTTTTGGCTCTCCCCAAGAAAGCCTATGCTCCTTTACAATTTTGGTGAGTTTTGTCACTGAAATTACTCAGGCAGTGAAACATCTTGCAAGAAGGCTTTCATGTTTAAGAAGCCAGTACAATATTCATGACATCTTTTTAACATGAGAGCTTTCAAGACATGTATGCAGTGCAGTGTTCTATTTAGGCCAAATACTAAGACAGCAAATACTTTAATATTAATGCAATGTTCTGTACCTTTGATAATTCATTCTGGGATTGTTACACTTCATTGTTTTCTCCAGAATCTTAACACTGAGGCAATAAACCTGTCTGGTATCAAAATTAAGTAAGATAGCACATGAGGGAACCACTCTAGAGAAAAATCAGAAATTATGATAAAGTATTTATTATTCATTTTATTATGATAAAGTTTTTTTTTTTTTTTTTTTTTTTTGTCTTGATGGTTGAAATTGTTTCAGTTGTGTAAGAACTAAACAAGAACACTGGCATGGTGTTTAGGAATATTGGGAGTCAGAACATCTTTTACTGTTCTGCTTATCAGTCAGAAAGTGCTTGTCTCTGATCCAAGTTGGTGCTATTTCATGCAACTTAGGTCACTTTCATGAACAAATGATTCTGTATAAAGACCTAGCCTAACCAAGTGTAAAGAAACCTCTAACTGCTTGTCCAACTACAAGTTAATGTTTCTTTCCCATGCCTAGGAAACCTGATTAAAAAAAAAAAAAAAAAAAAAAAAAAAAGAGGACAAGGACTGTAGATGAATGTGTAGTTTATCTTTGATGGTCTGCTGCACATATATTTGTATGGTCACATACTACAGCTGTATGTGTGTGAATGATCTGGCAATTCATAAGCCTTCTTGAGCTGTAATAGAGTGAAAACATGTAAGGTTTTCCAGGGAGACCTCACTGCAGCCTTACAATACTTCAAGGGGTCTTACAAAAAAGATGGAGAGCAACTTTTTACATGGGCAGATAATGATAAGACAAGAGAATGATTTTAAACTTAAAGAGAGGAGACTTAGATTAGATGTTAAGAGGCAATTCTTCACTGCAAGGGTGGTGAGGCACTGGAACAGGTTGCTCAGAGAAGTTGTAGGTGTCCAATACCTGGGACATCACCTGATCTAGTGAGTGGCATGTGAGTTGGGTCCCCTGGCAGGAGAGTTGGAACTAGGTGATCCTTAAGGTCTCTTCCAACCCAAGCCATTCTATGATTCTATGAAGAAAGTAAGGTTGAAGTCAGCACACACCCACACAGAAGGATGCCATGAATCCTTTGACAAAATGTACTTAATGAGCTGCATCGCATGCAGTAACCTGCATCTCTGTTGTCTTCTCTATGCCAACATTGCCATCCTTCATGACAACTACAATTATAAGAACTAACACTACAATATCTGAACCACATAGAAAATATGCATTGATATTACTTACCTTGGTCTCACCTGAAATTATGCACTTATATTAAACCTATCAAAATGTATTTGTCACCATCTAATGGAAAGCAAACCCTATTACATTCCTCACAGCAATAAATTCTGCAAAGTCACACTCTACATGTACAGTGTTGAGGCTGAAAGTCCTCATCAACTTTACCAATAATATCAGAGGCGCAGAAAATACTTGCATAAGTATAGACTGACAAACATTCCTTTGAAAAGATGCTTATTTTTCCTGAAGTATTTTTCCATACATCTTGAGTTCCATCTCTAGCTAGACAACATGTTTGCGCCTGTAAGTGCAAGAGTTCCTCCTCTGCTTCTCTTTAGAATATCAAACATATTGCAAAGATATTTAAATTCAGATTCATATAGATCAATCCTCACACTGGTTAGAAAAAGTTATTTCTTACTAGAAGTTATTTCTAATGAGATAGATATGAAGTAGAAATATTACTAACATTTCTACTTAAAAGTTATTACTAATGAGAACCATTAGTAAACAGTTTCAAGTTTTTAAACAAGATACTAAGCATAACTGAAAGTATTGTTTCAAAACGATGAAAGTCAATAAGTGCATTTATGTTTCCTGTTTCCAGCACCTTCCTTAGGGTTTTGCCTCATGTTATATGAGTGTTGTGACTTATTTCCTACGCTGGGTATAAAGGAAATAGAAGACATGATGGTTCACTTATGCAAAGAAACATATTGCCAACTTCAGCTGTCATAAGCTTTATTTTATTTTGAATTATATTTACATGGTTCATGACAAGTGCAAGCACCTTAATAGAGTGCAAGAACAAAGTTTCCACTGAACATAAGACAGCTTCTGTTTGTGTAAGACCAGACCAAAAAGCTGAACACTTTCATTGCTCCAACACTGTCAGAAATCTCCCTTATTTTGTCATAGAGTTTACGCTATAATGACACTATAGATCCTCTGACACTTGCACAGAACAACCCAGTCAACTTTTAAACTCTCAAACCTTTTACCATTAATAAAATTATTTAACTCAGTTATAATAAGGATTTCTGATTTCATAGTATTTTCATGTGTTTATTGTTTCTACGCTGCAATTAATCCCTCAGGCACATTAGCCAGGGTCTATTTTAAATCAAGGTAAAGCTTCCTCTGATAACCAAAAATGTGTGTGCATATGGATTCAAACTCCATATAATGTTGACATGGTATTCGCCAGAGTCCCCTGTAGAATTCAACAAAGCTACACACTTTTGTACCTGCTGAGTGTGCAAATTAAAAAATAATAATAATAATAATAAAATAAAAATCATTTAATGCTCAGTGTGGGAAAAACAAAAACAAACAACAACAAAACAACACAGCCACACCACTATTTTTTTTTTGTTAGCCAAAACAAAAAATAAAATCAGCCATGATATACTGAGAGAAATCTCTACAAAATCATTAGGTCCTTTGATCAAAGTGATAGGGAAATACTCACTGAAGACCTGCTTCATTATGGAATTCCAGCAGCTGAAGTGCAATCATGTGATTTTACATTATGACCTGTATGTATAGACAACTCTTGTTTTATGATAGTCAAATTATTTTTTTTTTCTGATTCCTTGTATTAGTTATAAACACTTCTGCAAATAAATAGTTTAAATAACTTTTACTTTAAAATGGAGCACACTAAAAATACATTTTAAACTATTTTAGTTAGAAATTTTAGGTAATTGGTTTTCACAAAGAACTAGGGAAACCTTTAAATTCAGTAGGTTAGTCTCTAGGGCTTAATTTATGGACATCCTCTTTGCACATGAGGAAGGGGAACAATGGAACAATATGCTAGAATAGTCATAAATGTTCATTAAGCAGATGAGAGAAATAAAAACATCTTGATTACAAATGAAAGCAAGAGGATTTATGGAATGGCCTGTATATATCTTGCAGTTATTGAAATAAAAACTATAGAATTCAGTCAACTCTTAAAATGGTGAGGAAGAACACATCTCTAAGGACAATACTAATTTATTTTCTTTAAATACTTTATTTTCTCTATTACAATCTGAGTAATTGCTCAGGGGAGAAATATTTTTCATATGATATACATATATAGCTATTTTTTGTATATATCAAAATGCATAAATTTGTTTTGGTTGAGAATGAAAGGATGGATCTTTAGAGCGAAAGTACCACATGACAATGGAAAATATGCTGCATTTGAAATCAGTCTCAATGCAATTTAGAAAAACAAATACCATCACCACCTCAGGAAAAGAACCACTAAAGACACAATAAGTATCTGAAACTAATTAAAAAAAGAGGTCAGAGAAGTGATCAAATATAAATTTCCTTGGAAGGAAAACTGCTGCTGAGATATAAAGACCTGTCTTCAAATGGGAACATTAAAAAAAAAAAAATAAATCATTTGTCAAGGCTTTCATATTTCTTTCCCTTCCCTAGCTTCTGTGCAGAATATCCTTTCAAAAGATAATGGAGAGGCGAAGCCCAGCCCAGTGCTCCATATTAACCTGCTCACCACCCTACAGGCATCCATCTGAGCCTGGATGCCTCTATTGTTCTTGTCCTGGGGCAGGCTAATGTGCTCATTCCAATGAAGGCAGCGCACACAGCAGGCATCATTCTCTGGTGACCCTCGGCTGGAGCATCTTTATGGATGGGAGGGGACTTCCTCGCCTGGAAGGCCGTTGTGAAACAGACCTTTGTGAAGAGCAGTGTGAGCACTGAGGCAAACACTGCCTTAGGGATTGGCACCACCAACGAACTGCTTCATGTAGCCTTTCAAATTCTTTTCCTCCTCCAAACAGTATTACTTCTTTCTTGCCTTCTTCTCCCCCACCGCTCTCTGTGCCCCTCATGTAGGCACTAATCTCTTGCTGAAATAGTGACACCTTCTGTTTTTACCCCTATCTGGCCAGATTAAGACTGATAGTAGGGCATCAGCAGATGCTTCAGCCTGGGAAGTTTTGATATCTCTTCCAAGCAGATGAGAGCGGAGATCTCTGCAGCACCTTCAAGGGCAGCAGCTGAGGTAGGAGGAGTGCTAACTTGTTGGAAGAATGCCATGCCTTTGCAGTGCTGCAGAATGCACTGAAGGGATGACATGCTAGGGAATCTTCAGCATGAGGACTTCTGCCTAATCACCTGCAAAGGATGTATGACAACAGTCACCTCCCTCAAAGTATAATCCTTACATGTAAGGTTATAAGGCTCTCACAGTAAGGCTACACACACAGAAGAGATAATATGGATGGGAACAGCTCAGAATATATAAGCTAAGAATAATTTTTCTCCATAGAACAGACCTGAGGAGGGGTGAATACCTCAGGAGATTCTCTTCTGACTGCAGACGGTACAGCTCCTCTATGCCACCATACTATCTGGATAGTAGTATCATGTGGATCCTGACACTTCCAGGTAGCAGAGTGGTAGGAGAACACAGGAGGGACAGAGCATTGTACAGATAAACAGCTTCACCATGAGTGGCAAAGAGATGCACAGAAGACAGAAAATGTTAGGGTACCACATGATTTCATGGAAAGCATGTGTCAAAGCCATTAGACTTCTGATTTTGAACTGTGCACAAACTGTGCACATTGAGCCTATTTAAATACATGACATTTTTACAATTGCCCTCAGTCTCTTTCCTATTGTTTTACAATTAGTTCTTGTTTTCCTGTCTTTAATTAAACTGTAAGATGCTTAGGGCACCATCATGACTACTCCTATTTATACAATGTTTGGCACATAGACTTTGAGGCATTGCCAAATGTGGAAAAAAAAAAAAAAAAAAAAAAAAAAGAAACATAAGACAGCAAAGTATTATGAAGTAAGCTCTAACTTAGAAGTCTATTCTTCTAGACTATATAAACTTTGGTTATTCAGCTCTGGAAAAGTAAAAGCAGAGAAACTAGTGGAAAAACATTCAATAGAGAAAAAAAATATAATAATGCATACACATGCCCAGAGAAATGGAAATATAAGTAGGCAAGAGAAACCACATTAAAAAGCCAAGTTTTGGATCAGTAATGCAGCACAACATATGCAGGTGTCTTATAAAAGGAAGCCAAGTAATTACTATATCTTAGAATAAAATAAAAATAAACAGTCCCTATGACTCCCTATGAGTCCCTATGAGTCCCTAATCCTCTGGATTCTGCCAAGGAGCAGGTTGTCCTAGAGTTTAAGGAGCAGTATCTATTCTTTAGTGTATTTTGCATCTTAAGGAAGGGTACAAAACCTTGATCACCTGTAGACCTGGAGAAGACCCACATCTGAAATTGACACAAAATTAAACGATCAAGATCAAGATCAAGATCAAGCAAACGAGCAAGATCAAGAAAAAACTTTTATTTTCTATATTGTTCCTAGGCTTTTTAATCAAGGGTATGGTTCTACTGCAATCTGCTAAGAAGCTCTAATCAGAAGGCATCTTATAGCAAGAAAACAGGCTTCCACATATTTTACCTTGTCAGATTTAATTATTTGAATTTTATTGAACTACTTGAATTTAAGTCACAATGAAAGAGACAAAAAAGCCCTTTATCTAGCTGGGCTCTCTTGCAGATAAGACTCTAAACTATTCCTTCAAACTCCTCTTAATTTCTTAACAACTTGTATGATTTTTTTTTACCTTTGTTTATACAAACCTTGTTTTCAGTCTTGTCATATCCATATTGAGTTCTGTAATCTCACCACTGCATGGTCAGTATTTTTATATTTTCACTGATCTTCTGATCTTTCAAGAAGAGCACAAGAGGGTACCTGAAAAAAAAAAAAAAAAAGAAAAAAAAAAAGTGATATCAGTACAGTGATATCAGTAACTACACATGAAAGGCCAAAAGAAGAAATACATGTAGCTGTGAGGGGGGGAGAGGGGAGGAGAGGCCCAGCTAGAGGCCAAATAGACCATTGACATTGAAAGTTAAAGATGTTATGCAATCATCCTTTCCCTAAAATTAAGATCTTTCAGCTAGGCAAAAAAACAACACCACATGCGCAAGTCCCAACATAGGCAGCTGTATGTGAACATTTTATACGTCTTAACCACTTTGATTTGTTTTGGAATATGTTACTACCCTTTCCGCTGAGTGACCTCATCACCCAGCCTTAGCAACTGCTGCTGAGCTGACCGATGAACAGTGCAGAGACTGCAGGGTGAATCCAAGCATTTGACTAGGAGAGTAGAGAAAGATGACATGCTCCAGAAAAGCTTTTTCCTGGACCAAGAATGGATAGTTATGGCAAACAGATGGAGGGAATCAAATCCAAAACACAGTGTGTGACCTATCTCAGATAGAGTCTCCTTCTTGCATTTCATTTTGGCAAAATTTGAGTATCGCTTATGCCAACAGAATGTTCCTGAGCTGAAGATCTTGTCAGCAGGCTCCAAGTTACAGTCCTTCCCCTATCAAGACTAAATGGACAAAATAGTTCGGCAGTAAATACTGACTTCAAAGAAGCATATACAAAAAATAACATAACATAAAAACAAAACACAACAAAGCAGAACTTCTATTCCAGAGTCAAAGGAACCCATTTTTGCCTTTCAGCAATGTGACAGCCTTGGTTTCACATTGGCCAGAGCAGGCAGCTGTTTCAAGGCTCTTAAAATCCACAGATGTGAAAGAAAATGCACTCTGAAAAGGGCTGTGTTGTTAATCTCCCTAAATCAAAGATGGAAACAGGGCTCCATTTCTCTGTTTGACAACGGCATGACAATACCCTAAGTGAAAAATGGAGGAGTCAGTCCCTGCTAACTCTGCCAAGGACTCAGAGCCACACAGAGATTTGCTAACAGAGGTATGGGTCAGAAAGTCAGGAACCAAGACAACCAGAACAACATCTGGAATCTGCAAGACCCAGCCCATGTTTCTGAGAAGTCTTATTTATTTACTACCTGTTCTCTTGAAAGGAGTCATCAGCCTTTAACTGGCTTTTAAAAATGAAAAATTACAACTGGGGGAAAAAAAAAAACAGAAGGAAGGCAAAGACTACAGACTAGCAAAATCTCAGACTGAAGTCGCCCTGTGTGGCCTGCTTTCTTTTGTGTAAGTTGGGAAGAGAAACCATCACACAGAAAAATGTCATTGATATTAATAGTTATAAGTAGAGTAACACAAAACATTCATAGTGAAGACTTTTGAAATTTAATCATTGAGTGTGCCAGAAACTACCGCCCTTTTTGATCTGCTGTCACGCTTCTCATGACAGCATCCCCCAACCTGTTTCAGCAAAAGTAAACTGCATTGCTTGAGAAGAAGCTCTTTGCCAGCCCACCTTATTTTGAATCAGCTTTGGGCACGATTGCACTGACAGCTATGCCAGCAGCCCAGAAAGGACTGCAACTTTTTTTGGCGGAGGAGAAGTGATAGCAAGCAGCTTGAGGAAACCTCTTCATCAAGGATGTGTACTGATTAATCGGACATGTGACAGCAAGCAGAACCAACAATGTTTTTTCCTTTCTTGTTCCCTACTCAAAGTGCTGCACAGCTCTTTTGTTCTTATTTCTATTTCTACCTGCATAGGGTCTGAATGCTTGTCTATCTCATAGAGTAGGGACCTGAAGAACTGTTTTGTTTTGCTCTGAAAGCAGCTCTCATCTCAAATATACCAATTCTCATCAGTCTGTTCTACTTACAGCTTATTTTTGGTTTTGTTCCATGTTTAGCTCATGTTAAATGTAATGACAGACACCAGAATAGGAAGCAAACCCTACCTCTCCTCACATGCAACTGCTCTAGAGCAACTGTCCTCACAACAATTGTGTCCCTGGAGAGTTGTACCAGTTATAATCCTCAGAGCCTGGATGGGGATTATCCCAGGAGATGTATTCTGTGGGTTCAAACCCCTCCTCCAGAGTGAGGAGGTGAGTGCCATTTGAACTTGCACACCTTCTGCTGCAGCAAGCTATGGTTGAACTGTCATTAACATGGGGGGGCTACTTAAAGTAAATGAAAAGCTTTTTCTGTGTTTCTTCTGTCCCTCTATTCAGGGAACTTCTGAGCCTGTGGTGGAGCCTTGGATTAGTCTAGGGGTGTTTTCTGTTTGTTTTACATGACTCTTTGAGACTTCTGTGTCTGTGTCTTTGGTCTGTGTCCTTTCAGGAGTAGGGTGGTGCTTGAAAATGGGGTGGTCTCAGTCATTCTCAGAGACTTGGACATTAAGATCCTCCTAAATCCTCCTTTAGTCACTGTAAATTGCTGAAAGCTTCTCTGTGCTGGGGTCTGCTTCTGACTATGTCTTTTTATACTGTGAGAACAATGGGATTCAGATGTTGGGGAGGGCTTGAGGGACTACTGTAATACAAATAATACATTAGTATGACATGCCACTTGGAGTGTGAAAAGCATAGTATAAAATCCCAACAGCTGCATTCCTTTGCTGTTCTGGCAAATAAAACCCAATTGCAAACAGAAAGTGGATGCGTGTGCACCTGAAGCAAAATCATCTTTCAGCCTGAGAGAATTCTAGTGGAAACTGTTGCGCCGTGTGTGCCAAGTCTCAGTTGTGATTGTGGTGAGCTGCCTTTCCCACATACCTCCCCCAGGCAACAAAAGAATCAGATGCCAGGATTTTTGCTAGCTTGGCATTACACAAAAGGCCTGTGGGGTGGGTACAATGGAATTTAGGCTGGGCATGGAGGCAGGACACAGCAGCATGAATCTCCAGCAAACAATAGCAACAGCAGGATCAAAACAGCAGGCAGAAAGCATATGCACAAATTACCAACAGAAAATATCTGCAGCTACAAGGACATTACATCCTTAGCCTTGTCCCCAAGTGGGATTCCACAGTTGCTAATGTAACCGCTACTGAATCAGACGTATTTCACACAGTGTAATGCATATTACCCCAAAAAGAAGGTGAAACTCATAGGGATTAACCTAAGGCAACAAATTCCAGTCTATTCCTTCAGGTTTACAGAGCATTAAACCAACCAATGTCCAGACCTCCATTGCATAACAGAAGCACAAGCATTAACGCACAGAAGCAGCAGAATAGAAATTCAGACCAGCTGCCAACAACTGAACCTGGTATACAAGAAAGCAGGGAAATATATACAATCATACTTGAATAGTAAGTGTCCAAACGAGAAACACTGAGAAAAGAGTCATTTCATTTGCACAGAAACCTGCTAGCTTATTTTTGCCTTTTAGAGTGTGAGGACAAGGAGGGGATAAAAAATGTTTTCTGCTCACTGTCTTGATTCTACAAGACATAAACATATGACAAGCTAGTTGAAAAACAGCTTATGTTGGAAGGGAAACTCACAGGAAAAAAAAAAAAAAGAAAAAAGTTAATTTGAAAATATGAATCCCTTCATATAAATATATATATGGCGTAAAGAAGAAAGACACTTCTGGATCTAAAGTTTTGGAAGTGCACCTGCTTTGTGTGAGAAGTCATTCTCAGGTCTGGATTTTTGTCCCATCTTTATCGTATTGGCATTGAGGGAAGAGGGAGAGAGAAGGATCAAAATAAAAATATGGCAAGTAAAAATGGCACATTTACTTTTTTTCAAAACTATGAATAATTTTGTTGAAAAAGAAATGAAAAGGGTAGTGAAAGATAGATAAATGGTATATTGTACTGGAGGGGAAAACTCTAAATGATAATGTTCATCACAGCTTTATCAGTGAACTTGGAGCATCTTCATATGGTTACTAGAATTTTAAACCATTTTAGCAAACCTAATACAGTCAGGTGCACGCAGAAGTGCCTTCATCGTTTGTGATTTGGGCTGTGCTCGCATTCAATATTACAACACAACACAAAACAAAACAAACAAACAAAAGTCTTATTATTGTAACTAGCCAAAATATTTTGTTTAAATCCTTTCTTCAGTATGATTCTTTGGGCCTGAGTTTAGCGCTACAGACAGAAATAAAAGGTTTTACACTGCTGATAATTTTCCATAATTGGCATTGCTTTTAGAGTTTAATGTCTGCCTGCTACATTCTCAGGCCATTTTCTAGTTGGCAATACATATGGTTCTGAAGTTAGAAAACAGCTAAAAAGCCAACCTGAATAAATGGATCCTGTCCATACTGTGTAAATGACCAATAATTAGTCTTCAAGTACTACACAGAAGCTTGAAGTGGGAATTGAATGATATTTTATTTTGAGGAGGCCTTCTAAATAAAAAGGTCTTCAGTATGTACAAAAAATAACACATACAGGTCCTTAAAAACATTTCCTACTCCTCACAGTAGAGCAGTTAAGGTCTGCCAGCTTGGTACTTCCCAGCTGAAGAAGTGATAGACATAGAATAACTTTCAGTCAACTCACTGAAGAAAATTGTCAAGACTAAGGACAGAACACACTATACATTTCAGAAACAGCTGCCAAGTTAGATTTCAGTTCTGGGCAGCCAGTGAGGAGATTTCCAAAACTGCTCATGCTATATTAAGCAAGAGTACCTGGACAGAAATCGAAAGCAAGTGTTAAAATCTTTTTGCAAATCCCATTTTTATGATTCCTACATGTTGGTTTCCTAATATGATCATGGGGACTAGGACCTGTAAGCAAAACAGCCATGGCTTTCCACAGTTTTACCTGGCTTACAAAGAAGTAAAATGCCCCTATATAAAACCATGTGCAATCTCTTGACACAAATCAGATGGTGAATATCAGATTCTTGGTTACAGAAGAGTGAACAAGAGTTAGGCCGTCAGTGTTTATTCACTCATTTGGCCCTAATGCAAAACTATCTTTCAGCAGGGTCTGGTATAAGAGCAATCATGACAGATTTAGAGGCAGCTTAGTTCAATGCTCTACTGCCGAGACATGACAGTCTGCCAACAATACTCTTTCCTCTAAGCTTAATGGGCACAGTAGCAGAGCAGCAGTCATTGGTGACAACTCATATGTAATTCCTTAAGGTCTACCTGGCACTGGCTTTCTAAGATGGCCTCCAAGGCTCACCTTGTCAAACAACTTTTCATGTGCTTTAATGCAAAAATGAAGGCTAAGAAGATACAAATAACTAACCAAAGTAGCCAGGAATCTTGGTCTGAATCATGGGAGTTTTGTTTGTAAGTTTTTGCTATAGAGTATTAAGAATACAAATAACCCAGTTTTATTAACAGTTTGTTATATTCCAGATGTCAGAAATTCATTCTTCAAAATCTGCTGAAATGTTAAAAGCTCTGTTTGATTAAGTATTGGGGTCAGCGCTAACTTGTTCCTACAGCCTCGAACAACAAGTGAAAAAAGCTCTCATTCAGATCCAATCTGCAGTGTGAGTCATCGTGCCTTGACATTTCCCCAGCCGCTGGAAGTGAAAGCAGAGCGCAGGCTCATTCTTCAAGAGAGAAACTCAGCACATTGCTTCGGGAAGGCCGATGACCGGTTCTTTCTAGTGATTTTTTGTGCTGATACTGTGCTCCGGGTTATTCACGTCAGCCAGCAGCCAGGGGCGGGTGGGACAGCCGGAGCGGAGCTGCTCCAGGTTACAGAGTAAACAGAGGGTAAGCAGAGGGCTGACCACTCTGCCTCGCCGCCGGAGCCAGGCTGATTGCTGAAACCATTAGAGCAGCAGCCCTGGCAGCAGGCGGCTCTTCAGCCTCCAGGCCACCATAAAACAGGAGCTCCTTTTTTCCACAAGAAGAAAAGGCCAGTGTCTCTAAAGCAAGCACTTTACCACATGGTTCTTTTGGTGGAGAGAAAAAAGCCTGACACTGTACCTCAGAAGGGGGGGGGGGGGAGGGGGGAGGAAGCTTCCCTTTTCCTGTGCTTGTGTACAGCTTCCTTATTTGTTAGGGGAAACAAATACAGGCAGTATAAACAATACAAAACAAACACATCAGACATGATTTATTAGTATTATATACTTGCTTTTCTAAATTCTTCGTCACTGCTTTTTCTGCACAGCTGTGACACCAAACTAACTTAAGGACTCTACTGCATGACGGTGCTACCTTTTCCAGCCCCAGATCTCAAGTCACAGAAAAGGCAGACTGCAAGTAAGGCTGGGCTGTTTCTCCACCACATGACACATGGGTACCCACAGCCTTCACCAAAGCCTTACAGCTTTTTGTAACACATTCATTAACCTGCTGCTAATGGTAAGCATCAACTCCATTTTACCTAAAGGGAAAGTGAGTCAGGAAGAGCTGGGCTGGTCAGTCTAAAGATAGAGATGGACCCAGCGATCTCTCAAGGTCCATTTTGGAGCATGTTACACCTCTTACTGTGGCAGGTCCATGTTCGCTGTAAGAGGCTTTACTGAAACATAAAAAGATACTTTCAGATATCTGAACAGAGTGACCTACAATATATACTGCCATCATGCAGTGATTGCAACCTATATTTACATGGCTAACATTTTACTCTTATATATATATATATTTCTGCTGTAACTGATAAAAAAAGGACACAGAATCTGTGGTTATCATCAGATAGATGTTTCAGAATAATTCAAAAAAAAAAATGGAATCTGTTTCCTCTATTTTTATTTTATTTTTCATATTTTCAAAATTATTTGCTCTTTAGATCTTAAATTCTCCATCTACAACATATCTGATTCTAGCAGAAGTGTTTTAATGTTACTATGGTCCTCAACCACATTTCTGCTGACATAACTGGAAATAGTGACATTGTAGTAGCAAGCCACTTGAGCACTAAATGTCTGCCACTGATTCTTACCTCCCCTTAATGTTGCAAACTCTGCAATGTTGTTAACTGATTTAATATATATATATATTTCTTTCTATCTAGAACATCTTCCTACATGCTCACATACTGCCTTCAGCAGCTCTAAACATTCAAACTGAGATCTGTGCCTCTAAAAGCACACACCACTGCTTGAAGTAAATGTTTAGCTTCATTAGCTTCAAGAAGGAGAAAATGTATACCTCAATAATTGTTCACATCCCAAAAGGCAAGTGATCACAAAGTGAGTTAGACTATCTGGACTTGGGGTCTGCCTTAATATGTTGTGTTTTGATTTCTCATGATGTGACAGAGATTATGTCAGGCAGAGTAGTTAGCTAAATAAGACTGTTCTAGGTCCATCACATGAGGAACTGATGAGAGCTTTTGGGAGCTTAGGCCCTGGCTGCCCTCAAATTACAATGGTTACCACCCTGAGTTACACATGTCCCTATGGACATATGTAACTTGGGTTAAAAAATGTTCCTGCCAGAAGTGTAGCTATAGCTGGAGCATCTAGTGGGGATGCACACAACAGTTCAGCAGCTGATGAACCACCCTTTCCATCACTCATTCATGTTTTAAATTACTAACAGCATTTACCTCCTTTCTGGCAGTTTAATTCTCATATTCCAAGGTGCTTTCAAAAAGCCGGTATTCCTATCTATAATGAGTTCATGGGAAGTGTTTTCTTAAAGTTCACAAACAGGGTTTATAGCAGAACTAGGAACCTGCTTTAGGTCTCCCAAATAAACGATGAGTGCTTTAACTGCTATTACAAAATCTTACTGTATTTAACCAGCTCAGTAACACATGGTCTGGCTTTCCTCTGCAGCCACAGCTTAAAATATACACCAAGGAAGCAATGGGGGTTTGAGTGGAGTTTGCAAAAGACTTATCGGGAAATATTTTGAAATTCAGATTTTCCTTCATACGCTTCAAAGAATTATGTTCAGTAATCTTACAGTGAAGCCAGACAGAGATTCAAGCTGGAGCAGCCAAAGCAGACATTTGGATAACAATGTTTTCATCAGCTTTTTGTACAGGTTTTGATAGATATTATCTCTCCCATACTGGTTGATTGCTTGCTCCAATCCCTCCTACACATCTCTCAATTTCTTCATTCCCCCATAACCAGCAAAACACCAACATGAAATTGCTATCATTTTGCTCATAGGTAATATTTCTTCTCTTTGCTTTCTATCCCATCTATTTAAAATCATAATCTCTTCAAGACAGAGGCTGTTTTTTGTGTTTATAAATTATGTGACATATGATACCTAAACTGAAGACAGGCCTTCAGGCACTAACAGATGAACTTTGGCACTTCTTGATGAAGTGATTAAATGCACCTACCTCACATTTCTGCCAGAGGTCACTGTCATCCTGGAGCAAAGGGAGATGTGTGCTTGCTCTTCAGCCATCTCACTTCACTGCACAGGCTAGTAGCATGAACATCTACAACCGCCTTTACAAGTTTCAGTGCCAAGCTGTGAATTGCAACAATTGAGGAAAAAACAATTAAACTGTCCATCCATCCATATCTCATAAAAGATTTTCCTCAACTAAAGATCCATATTTCTCAGAATAAAAATATTATTACAGTGTGAGCATGTTTAGCACTTCAGAAGAAGAATTTACACAGAATAAGTTGTACAGCTCCTTAGTAAAGAAGTTTCCATCCTTCTGTAAGATCATTTTTAAAGGAGCTGCTGTAGAAACAGTAGAAATTTCTCTAAGGCTACAAGAGTGCTTGTATTGTATCTCTAATTCTACTGTCTCAAAGATATGAATAATTGAGTAAGTCATAAATATTTATAGATATTTCTTCAGTGGCCTAAAGCACATTTAGGCAAACTCAGCTCCTGCGAGTTTGAGAGTGCTGGATTTCTAGTTGTGATATAAACACCTCTCATATAGCCTGTGATATCACACCTGTGATATATACACCTCTCACTCCAAAATACAAAAAAATATTTTTTTTACTTCAATTAAATAAGTAGGTAATATCACTGTTATGTTCTCATGGAGTTTAACAGTTAAATATTTCACAGTAGATCAGGAACAAGACTGGCGGCACCTTTTTTGGCTTCTCAGGAACAGCAGACAGCTATTCCTTCCCTTGCTGCCACAGGCACTGTCCTGGCCCTGGTGTCTAACTGAGACTGGGGCTTCTGGGCTTGCCTCTCACCCATGCATCCACACTGTCCTGTGAACTGGACAAGAGAAAAGCAGCCCTGCCTACCATTACCCTTTGTCACAAGTAGTTTCCAAAGTTTCTATCCTTGTGTCTTCCTCCCTAAATTATCCAGTCCAAGAAGAGAAAGTGTTTTTGCCAAGGGGGCAGAAAGGCTACCCAGAGCACAAGCAGCAGAGAAGGATCATACATTTGCATCTAGCATTCTTCCCTGAGCAGGAGCTGTGGTGTCACTGCATAAGAGGTCATGAAGAGAAATCCAAGAGATTCATTTGGTCCATCAAGAGCTCTTGCTTTCTCCTCTCAGAGGCCCATTGTAAAAAAGGAAATGGGATCACAGAGATCAGAGGTTTCAGATCCAAGCAGCCCATAAATATAAGTAATATTCTCAATTCTCCCTTCATTAATTCACAAAGGCATGATAACCAGACAGAGCTGCACTACTGACATGAGGGAAAAGGAAATTAGTAGGGAAATCCTGTGGCAACAATTAGAAAAGGAGCTAAGGGAAAGCAAAGACAAACTTTTATTTCTGCTCAACCCCTCTTCTTTCTACCACACAGTTTCTACAGAGTTATATCCTTCCTACTGAATTTACCAAGAATTATTCTCTGCTTTCTATCTGCCCCTCTTAGTAGGCAATGAATTCCCCAGCCTCAAATCAGCTGTGAAGGTGACTCAAACTCAAACCATATAGTTGTATCCTATTAGGCCACTTTTATCCCCTAGATGTATGCACTGCCCATTTTACCTCTCAGTACAAGTCTATGCACAGCTCCAGGCCTGCACCTTGTGCAGTCCTTCTCTTCCTCGGATACCAAAAAGGGTTTGTGAGTTTTGCTGAGTATCAGTTCATAGGTTCTGCCTGTGGGATACAAGTTCAACAGCCCTGGATTTTGCTACTGAAAAGGACTGATACAGAAAATCAGTCTGAAGATTTTTTTTTTCTTTTTTTTTTCTGTTTTTGTAGTTCAGGATATCCCTTTATAAATTGTTCCCTCTATAAATCTGTAAGGGCATAGACCATGCACATGTGTTTCCAATGTGATTTAAGAACACCTGTTTTATCACTGAAATAATATGGAAGGGTAAGCTTATCTATTCCGTATTTTTAATTTGTTTTGGAAGCAAGGACTCATTTAATCAAACTAGAACTTTCTGCTTGCTTAATCTCTCTCTCTTTTTCCCTCGACGTTTCCCAATCCACATTCCTCTGCAAGTGGAAAGGGCCCTAAGCAATGATATGTTTGAAGTTTACCTGGCAAGAAAGAAGCTCTTGGACTGAAATGTGTGTCCACAGATAAGGTGGGAAATGAACAGTGTTATGTGTTACGAAATTCACAATTTTTACTACAGGACAGCTAGACTGCGTTATTTCAAATATTGGCTGAACAGTATTTACTGATTGCTCTTAGATACAGCAAAAATATGTCACAGTTTGGAGTTGCTTTTTATTTGCTTTACGTCAGTGAAATCTTCTTCCTCAACAAAAGAGTGTAGAAAAGTGTGCTCATTATAATAAAAAGTAGAAAGACTTGAAAAGCAAGGTATGAAAAGCTCTGAAACAAAGGCAAACTCAAGATTTCTGACTTTTTGTTAACAACTTAGTTTTGGTAACTTCCACCAAGCCTGAAATCATATATGAAGTGGTCATTATATCAAAAAAAAAAAAAAAAAAAAAAAAAGGATTTTAATTCCAAAGATGGCAGATACATTTTGATCTGCTGTAATACTAAAAAGTACATATAAGAAAGGAGGTATGACACTTAATCATTTGCAACTGATATATACTTACTAAAACATTTGAAAAAGTGAATATATTATGAAAGATTATAAAGTTGAGCAAATCTGAAGATTAATGAAATATTCCAAGCATGTTACATTTCTTTGTAAAAAACTACATCATAATATCTCTTCTGTCAGTGTCTAGGTTATCTTCCATTTTTGGTTTCATCCTATCTAGGCAGTCCTTTCCTGTCCCGCTTTTTGGCTCAGGATACTCCACTCCCTTTTGTTTGACCAGTAGGAAGTTCACAGTTCCAACAGGAAGGCCCCACCTTCCCAAGACAAATCAGATGTTTTTTTGTTTTGTTTTGTTTTGTTTTTATGACTCATTTTTTTTATGGATTACCTGGATAATATGACATGCATTTGATTTTTGTTTTAAAGAGATTTAGCTGAGTTTTGACAATTACTCCTTTATTCTCTTGAATTTTATGTATACGTAGTACAGTTTCTCTTTCCTTCATTACATGAGTAACTTCAATTTCTCAGAGTTTAGTAAAGAATGAAAATTTGTTTGATCTTTTTTCTCAATCTTTTAATACAACAATGTTTTTTGAGGGAAATTTCAGTTTTTTATGTACCTAATAGTTGATGCACATCTTGTCATCTGCTGGTTGAAAATCAGTGGGCTTATGGAACTTCAGTTGGTTGCATACATGTAGACATATAGACATGGAACTTATATTTCTAGCATAAGTTTTAGTTATACCAAAAAAAAAAATAAATAGGAAACTTCACAGGAACCACATGCAGTTTGGGAACCCAAATCCAGTCATGACTGCATATTGGTAAATATTCAAGAGAAAATGATGCAGGCTTATCTTTCAATTTGAATTTATTGAAGCAAAAGTGGGAAAGCTCTTTATAGCTTTCACTGTGATACCTGAGATAAGAAAAGAACTTCAGAGATCAAATCCAGAGCAAAACTGTGTGTGGGAAAGAAAACTTTTTTTTTTTTTTTTAAAAAAAAAGAATTTTCAAAGTAGAAGTTAATTTATGCCAAATTCTGGAAGCCTTACCTTCATTTTAAAGTTTTAATGGTAAAGGGAGATCATGCCTAAGATCAACGCATGTCTGCTGCAGCATAAATGCTACTGTATTAAAAATCTAAATGGTTTGAAGCTCCATACATTGTACATCAAGTCAACCTTTGTCTGGGGAAAGTCTAAAGGGGACACTGATTATCTCCAGGATAGTTCCTTGGCAGTAGGGCTCACTCTCTGTTCCTCTTGCACCAGGAAAAACTCATGCCAGCTTTTTAGATGGCTCAGCCTTGCTTCTACTTGCCTTGGCTTGTTTTCTCAGAGGGACTGCTTGTCCTGCCAGGGAAATTCCAGCTTCAGCTCCTGAAGAAGATGGCTGTCTCCCAAAAAGGCATGAAGCTCCAGCTTCTCTGGTCTCACTAGAAGCAGGGTTAAGATTTATGCCTGGGATTTCATAGGTTATGCAGCTTCCTTTCTGTGCAGAGGGCTTCTTTTCAATGGTTGTCTTGATGGTAAAGATGACATTGGCTGTGGACACCTTGGGGAATGGCTCCAGTAGAAGGGCATGGCCTACTGCCCTAGGGCAGAGATAAAAAACACTTCTTCTGTTCTATCTGTGGAAGTGGAGATTATTTTGGAATTTCCTGCTACAATGGCCAGGGCAGTGGGTGAGACCTAGGGATTTTTTGGCAGGAATCACCTGGCTTCTTTTTTTTTTTTTTTTTTTTTTTTTTTTTTCCGCCTGCAGGCAATAGGGAACAGGCAGGGCAGAGATGCAGGAGGAGGAAGGAACCACCCTGCACATTCTCTGCCTGTCAGGCAGGGCAGAAACTTTTTTTTGGCTAAGTCACATATCCTTAGGTCTGCACTTGTGAACAGTACAGGCTCTCCATATATCCTGACATACGATGAGTAAGAGAAGAAGACACAGATGTCCTTGTGAAGCTTTTTGGCCAATATTTACTCTAGACTGGGGGGAAGGGGAGATGTGGAAAGACTCTGCATGTGGCTTGTAAATTAGTCAATAATTATGAAAACTACTTAATTCACAGATTGGACTAAAGAACCTCTGGAGGTTTATTCCAACCTAAATTACTCTATGTAACTGTGAATCTATATTTATTTTCAGGTAGGCTTTCCAAAAAGCTATTTGAGTTACATTGTCTGAGTGACATCTGAAAGTTAGATTTTTCACATTCTCTCAAATGTGGTTATAGTATACCAAGCTTGGCTTTACATCATTGCTTTATTACTCCTGGACCATCATCCTTGCCAGGAAATGATGAGATGAACTCTACTCTGAAGGTATGCAATGACATAAATTCATGGCATTTAGCTATATGTTTCTGCTGTTCATCCCGTGGTAATGAACCCCTTTTATTCATGTTCTGTGCACTTGCCTGACCTGTACATAACACATCCACTGACATGCAATCTTAGTCATTATCCTGTTATCCTAAGATGATCACACTGGAGCTGGAAGGAGAAAATCTCCATGCAGAAAACTAATCCTGTGACATTTTCAATGTGACAAGAACCAGGACATGCTGTAATTCTAACCAGACAGTCTGTTATTGAAAGATACGTGGTCCAATTTCTTGTCTAAATCTCCAGCTTTTAATAGGGACCAGGACTTTGGGGTGCTAATCTAAGCCAAATTAAACTTTGCATACTTTGAGGCTTAACTATCATTACCATATTATGTACTTCTTCAATATTGTGTAACTCTTTCACTACTTCCTGTTTGTCATGTAATTTCTTCATTGCTGCTTTTTGATGAAAAACAATGCAAATGTTAAAAAATAAAAAAAAAAAAGTAGAAGCAATGAATATTCGGCATCAGTTACACTTTAATATTTTCAATTTATCTTTTTATTACTGTTATAAGATTACTTCAAAAGAAAAAATATATAAAAATCTTCTGCCTGAAATCTATGGAAGGAGAAAAAAATCTCATGTAGGGAACTCAGGGGGAACAGGAGACCACTGAAGAAGAATAGTGCTGATGTCTAAGAATAAAGAAAACTGACTAGGAGGGTAAATTTGTAGTGTCCTAGTGTCCTCTGGTAACTTTGGAAACATTTATGCTTAAAAAAAACACAACCAAATAAACAAAAAAAAACTATTACATTTCGGAATTAGAAGTTACGGTCAATGGGAAAACAATAATTTTGTTAAAGGCATGATTGACCTGTCTGTGTTCAGCATGTTGGAACAAGGTCACTTTAATAAAATGAAAGAAAGAAAGAAAAGAAAGGAAGGAAGGAAGGAAGGAAGGAAGGAAGAAAGGAAAAAAGGAAGGAAGAAAGGAAAAAAGGAAGGAAGAAAGAAAGAAAATTTATTAATTTATTCCAGTCTGCCAGAAAAGTTGCCATTGATCTGTATATATTATACAGACCAAAGTCTCAGTAATATTGTTTCCTAGCTATCTCCATCTGGATTACTGAGTTCTGAAATATATAGCAAAGCTTTTACCATTTGGATCATGATTTTAACCATAGCATTGATCATTATAAACCCCAGAATCTTTGAGCCAAGGGAGTTTGCATATTGCAAGAGTCCCATGGATTATATTACTTAAGGTGTAAATCACAGATTGCTGTTTACCAAGAAATGCCATGGGTTACACTGACTAATACCAAATATTTAGGAAATCAAAATGCTTTTGTGCATCCTCAATTCACATTTATAACAGCATTATTAGTGGAGTAGAATTTCCTCCTGAGAACAACTGAAAAGGTCCTTTTAACATGACCTCAGTGCTTGTAACTCTTACATTAATTGAGCACAAACAGCTAAAAGCAAATCTTATTCATCTCTCCAAGTTTGTTTCATTAAGATGCCACAGTACTGACAGAACCCTGAATACCTCCAAACACCCAAGACTTGGCTTTCTGGGCTCAGGGTTGAGCCTAGAGACAATGCAGCTTGGGGCCTTGAAATGGAGAGCCAGAAGGAGCTTCAGCACGGGGCTGCCCCTTCTTCACACAGGGCTTCTGGAATTGACCTGTCCTTGCCCATTAGGACTGGGGTCCTGGCTGGTCCCAGGGCCTGCAGTAATGCAGTAATGCCCTGTCCCACCCCACCCCATTCCACCTTGCTGGGGGCTGAGGGATGGGTCTGGTTAGGGAGGGAGGGCATAGCTCTGTGGGCCCCTCTCCAGCCTTTAGTTTTTGACAAGCACATTTAACTGAGCATTGAACAGATAAATTAAAAGGCATTGAATAAACAGTAATGATTTAATCCCTCCCTAAAAAGTGTCATCTTCTATCAAGCAGCACTTAACTCCAACTCTAACGAGGCAGAACCCAAGGAAAATAGATTGCAAAACTGCATTCAGATGAGAAATCCCTGTCAGCCATGTTGAAGGTGCAAGCTGATAGTGGCGATTAACGTTTTCCAGCCAAACACAAATACAATGGTGGAACATAAAAGAGGTTTATGAGAAGTACCAGGCTGGCCCTGCTGGAAGATCCATTATTCAGTTTTTCCACAGGCTCAGTACAACATGGACAGCAGAAAGTAATTGGTGTTCTCGCTACCCGCCCTGTGTGTTTTAAGCAACTGCTACATGGGGTGGAAAGTTTAGCTCTGTCTCAGTGCCCATTCTATGTTTGGTGTTTTGGCTGCGACTGCTGAGGAGCAGGCTGTGTGAGGTTACTTTAATATAATATGTATTGACATCCAATAGCAGCTGGCATCTGACCACCAAGTCCTATCACACATGTGCCCACCAGACCCCCAGATACACAGGCAGCAGGCAGTACTGACTTGCAGTCACTACCAGCTTGGTCCAGATTTGATTAAATGGCTTGAACTCTATCCACTACAAATCCCTGAGTCACCCTATTCTGCAGTAAAAAAAAAAAAAAAAAAGAGATCGTTTTTGCTTGCCCATCTGTTGAAGACTTGGACCTATGGATGAAAAAATAAACAAATAGAATGTTGTATGTGTCACAATATTCATTTAATCCATGCACACTACATAATTCATTTCATGTTGCCTCCTCCCCAGGTTTCAAGGAATTCCAGACTGAATTTATCTGCTCATCTTACATACATCTGAGCATTCAACTTTACAGTTCAATTCCTCTTCATGCACATAAGAAACCTCTTAAAAGAGCTAAACATCTTTTTGACATTAATTTTCATATTATGCACCTCAGTTTTAAATGTCACTATATTTGTATTTATTCACCAGGCCACTGAATCTTATGTGTAATAATTTCCAAGAAACACATTAGGCTTTTTAGGCTTTTTTTTTTTTTTTTTTTTTTTTTTTCAAACTGAGAGACATAAGACAGATATAGTACTACAAGAAACAACAAAACTTCCTGTTTAAGAAAACTACAATACAGACACAAATAATCACAAAGTAAGATTTTATATTTACATCATATGCTGTCATTTCTTGTAATCCCTTTAAAGAGGCCACAAACTTTTTTCTGCCCTTATTCATTGTCTGTTAGACACCTACGTCACAAGATCCACAGTTAACAGAAACTGATCTCCCCCTCTCACTAGTGTCAGACAAGCTAGTACTTCAGGACAGTGCTACCTACTGTATGTGCAATTCTTATAAAACCATCTCTTTTAATTTTCTTTCTGTTTGGGGATCGAAGACATGTGTGTGCTCGGAACAACATTGACATTAATAAAAAGGTCAAATAAAAGTGCTTATATTGGGCCAACAAAGCTGGGATCAGAGCCAGACTTTTATAGGCTAGCTTTGGCATTAAAGTAGACATTCCACTATCCTGAAAGCCAGATGTACTTAGTTGCTCTCCTCATCACTACAATCAGAAGTCTTTGATGATTCTGAAGCTAGAAAATTACAATTTAACCAGTTGCTCACTTCCTCCCTTATATCTATCCCAGGAAGTGGAGAATGGTCTTCTTCTGTCTTTAGCTTTATTTCAGATCTGCATAAGCATCCATTTCTTCTAGCTCTGGAAGAGGAATAAAGTACTTTGCATACAAAGTCCTCCAACCTCTGAAAAAAGAGCAGATGAGAAAATAACTTTGACACCAGGATTTATTTAGTAGTCTAAAAGAGGCTGTAGAGGCAAGTCAGGTCTAGGATAGGAGGAGATCCAAATGCTGAGTAGTCATCGGAATCAGCAGATTGACCACAATAGTAACAAAAATATTGCTGCATTAATTCCTTCTCTATGGTTGTGACATTTTCTTGAAAAAAGCCTGACATTAATCTTTCTACATATTTTTTTACTCCACTGCTAATATATTGATTTTAGTGGAAGGGTACCTATAGAATAAGGTACTACTCTGACTAAGTAGCAGCACTGAATCTCTTTGTGAGAAGTT
This sequence comes from Stictonetta naevosa, assembly GCA_011074415.1. Classification (NCBI taxonomy): domain Eukaryota; kingdom Metazoa; phylum Chordata; class Aves; order Anseriformes; family Anatidae; genus Stictonetta; species Stictonetta naevosa. Next base: position 104,621,916 of record CM021697.1, read on the forward strand.
AAACCTGAACTGAGAATTAACGAGAAAGTGAAGTGAGTAACATGATGTCCAGAAAAAGACAAAGAATGAAACTTCAGCTCAAAGTGCCAAGATTCAGGGCCATAATAATGAAGCAGATAGTTCCTTGCAGATAGTTCTGATAACAAAATCTAGGTGAATATTTTCTGGTCTTCTTATAGTCCACAGAAATTCATACTCGTGTTGTCATTGGAATATCTTCTCCCTTCCTGAGAGATTTTCCAGGAGAAAGCAATGTGGTCCATAATTCAGGTTTTAAAGGACAAAACTACTGTATGCATAAAATAGCTGGAGCTTTGTCAATTCCATCCTCACAGTTTGCTCTCCATAGCCAAGCTGGCAACAGAAGTGGAAGGAGGTGTCAGAAGCATTTGCTGCCTTTGGGACAAAAATGGTGATTCTAAGAATATGGGTTTCTTCTGTGTTTTCTGTCTTCTTGAGGGGGGAAAAAAAAAAAAAAAAAAAAAAAGGTAATACCTAAGATAACTTGAAATATATATATATACTTTACCTACACCTACCATAAGATAACAAAATTATAGTGAAAAAAAAATACCCATTCATTGTAGTGCTTTTGTTTTATTTTTTTGTGTTTTCCTGTGAATTATACATTTCTCAATATTTATTAAAATAAAAAAAAATAAAGAAAAAAGCACAAAATTTAAGTTTATTTTGTACAAGTTTAAAACTTATGCTGCTATATTGTTGTCAATGGAGCTGTATAGTGTGACTCATTTAAAAAGTGGCCAATCTGTTTTAGAGATTATTTTAAATAAAGTTTCATTATTTTGGAATATTAAACTTAAATGTAACTGAAGGTGGAAAAGCTGTTTAATGTAAGTACTTTTTAAAAATTCTCTTTTTTTCCAAAAATGAAATATTACCACTATCCTAATAACACCACTCAGCCTTGCTGAATATTACCAGTGTGAATATTTCCATCAATTTCAATATTGTTTCTTGCAGTCCTATGTAGTATTGGGCCATAGGGAACTTTCCTTTTATTTTTTTACAAATGGGATGTATCTTGGAAAACACTTGGGGAACTTCTAGGGTAAAGAACACTCTTTCTCTAGTATTTGGATTTGAACCACCCAGAGAGAAGACAGAATTTCATTATAAGCTTTGATGAACTCAGGGCTTTGAGACTTTTCATTGGAGCCTTAATATCAAGCTAATTAGAGTGTGATACCTTCCCAATACTCTTTAGTCTTGAAGCTCCCATCCTGAAGCTCCAAACCTCCTACCTCAGCTTGACTTCTGGGGCTTCTAGGTTCTTCTCTCTCTGTCATACAGACTGATGAAGAGCTGGAAGCCACCAAGCTTTGTTTTACACTAAACAAAATGTTTCATCTTGTTTGTTTGTTTGTTTGTTTGTTTTCCTATTTTTTTTTTATTTCCCTCTGGATTTATCTGCTTGACAAATTACTCCTTTTGTTCTAATACAGAGTGAATACTTTTTTTTTTTTTTTTTTTTTTTTTTTAGTGTGTCAGATTTCCCAAAGAGTATTTCCAGCAAGTAAAGTCCCATATCTGTTAATCCCTTTACTTCCAGCAACTAGTTCTTAATCTGATTAAGGAGAAAATAATAATAATAATAATAAAATTCCTCATAAAATAACTCCAGGGGAAAGAAAGGATCCACAACTTGATTCCTATTATACAGCTCCACTTTTGAAGAGTGCAATCCTGTACGCATTTAGGTCTGGACTAAAAGATTTCAGAGATGAAGCCCCTATTAAAATAAATAAATAAACTTTTGATTTGCAAGTTCACAGAACACATCTCCATTGGAATTCTTTTAAAATATGAAGTCATATCTGGGTTATGACTCCTTAAAGCTGTCAAAACCAAAGACAATTCAATTCCATTACAATCATGTTATAAGAAGCCTAAAATCAGTGTCACTGTCAGTGATTCATAGAATCACAGAATGATTGGTGTTGGATAGGACCTTAAGGACCATATAATACACGCTCCTCCCGCCCCCCCCCCCCCCCCCCCCAGCTCCCCCAGCATGAGCAGGAATACCGCCCACCGGACCAGGTTGCTCAAAGCCCCATCGAACCTGGCCTTGAACATTTCCAGGGATGGGGCATCCACAACTTCTCCAGTCATCCTTTTCCAGTGCCTTTCCACCCTCGTAGAAAAGACTTTCTTCATAATGTCTAATCTAAAAATATGCTTTTTTAGTTTAAAACCATTCCCCCTACTCTCCCTGACAGAGTCCCTCCCCAGCTTTCCTGTAGTCCCCTTTTAGGTATTGGAAAGTCTCCCCAGTCTCCCCAGAGCCTTCTACAGGCTGAAAAAACCCAACTCCTTCACCCTGTCTTTATAGGAAAGATGCCCCATCTCTTTGATCATCTTTGTGGCCTTCCTCTAAACTCATTCATAGGTCCATGTCCTTCTTGTGCTGGGGGACCCAGAGCTGAATGCAGAACTCCAGGGGGGGTCTCACAAGAGTAAAAGAGGAGAATCACCTCCCTCAGCCTGCAGGACATGTTTCATTTGATCCAGCCCAAGATATGGTTGCCCTTCTGGGCTGCAAGCACACATTGCTGGCTCATGTTGAGCTTCTCATCCATCAACAGCACCAATTCCTTCTCATCTGGATTGCTCTCAACCCATTCTCCGCCCAGCCTGTATTTGTGTTTGGAATTGCCCTGGCCCAGGTGCAGAACCTTACATTTGGCCTTGCTGAACTTCATGAAGTTCGCACAGGTACACCTCTCAAGACTGTCAAGGTCAAATCAAATCTTTATATTTGATTATATTATATATATTCTTTATAATATATATTATTATATGTTTTATTATTAAACTATTAATATTGCTATTTATATATAACATATAAAAACTGGAAAGATAAAGTTTGTTGTGGAAATGCTCATAGAATAGTATTTTAGTATAACTACTTATTTTTCTACAATTTGGCAGTTTCATAAAAATCAGTGTTGTTATGTTTCTTCTGAGGCACACATACTCTTTAAATGTCATCCTGTAATTTTCTTTCTTTTTTTTTTTTTTGTGTGTGTGTGTGTGTGTGTGTGTGTGTGAAATACAGCCCTTTTTATGTTACATTTCTCCAGAAGCAAAAAAATTTGTTATTGAATAAAATAACATCACTTTAAAAATAACAACTATGTTGTAAACTTATGTAGTTTAGGCAGTCTGGATACAAACTAATGTAATCATATTTACAGACACAGACTCTTCTTTAAAACACAAAGCTACTAGTAAAATATGTGACTAGGCGTTTATTTTTATGATTTATCAATGAATTATCAAAGTTGGTCCCCGCTTTTTACCTTATGGCAAAAGCTAATTTGAAAAATCTGCAAAATCTTCCTCAAAGCCACTGAAGATAGACAGTCAAGGTGAAGCAAGCCAACTGAGCTTAGTAAACTATAAGAAAGAATTGTTATGGGTCTTCTTTATATCATGTAAAAGATGTCTTTATTTTGTATGAAGAGGTTGGCTGGGCATCATCAGAAGCAAGTAAGAGTCTAGTTAAACTAAAACACAGCTTCTCCATCTTTCAACCAGCTGGACATCTACACAAGATTTTTCTCAGGCTATTCCTTTTATAAGGGATAGCCTTATGAATGAACCAATAAATATTAGCCAAACAAGTATGTGAGGATGTTGACTTCTCCAGGTTTTGAAAAGGGAGATACCTGAACACTGGGATACAATACCTTGTAACTGGGATACAATACCTTGTAACACTTAATGATTAAATTAACTTAAGGAGAACAAAACATCCACTCAGAGCATGAGTAAGTCCTTCATATGCCAAAACAGTTCAGTTAACACATACAACATTATCACAGACATAAATAGAAACTAAAAATAAATATTTGTAAAGTTTGCTTTTGCAAAACACAATGTATTTGTTTTTCATTTTGACATCAAAGAATAAATCATAATTTAAAATAATCACATTCACTTTTGAAGTCCTTATTAAAATCAGACGTTGTCCCAATGTGCATATCCTAGTTATGTAAGGATTTTTTTTTTCTCTTGTAGCTATAAAAAGAATCCTTTCCACATTTTAGATAAAATTCCTTTTCTGAAAGTTGACAGGTTGAAGGAGTTGAACATCAAAAGAAAATAAAGATGTTTTATTTCTGACTTATTCCAGTCAGTTTCCTTATTGAATACTAAAGTTTTACTGGGCTTTCAGTACGACTGTAGCCAGTCTGAAAACAGTTAATCACAAAACTAAAAAAGTTAGAAAGAGGAGGCAATGTATTTAAAAGAGTATGCAGCAGATATTCCCAGAATCCTTTACATAAGCTGTTTTGTTGTCCCCTTTAAAAAAATCTGCTTTACTTATGGAAAGGTGTCAGAGTGTTTTTGTGTTTGGCAGCTACCTGCTTTGTCAGGATTTCTATCCTTCCAGGAACCGTGGAAGAAATAAAGTATTGTGTGCTGGAGGCAATGGTTGCCTGAGTCCAGTGAGGTGAGAGGGAGATTTGGTTGTGATGCAGCAGCTCTAAAGTTCCTCTGAATTCCTTCTTCTACTAATCCCAAATAAATCATAAGTTGGGCAAAAGGACTGGAATGTGAATGAAATAATTTGCAGGCAGGAATTTCTTCCAGCAAATATGAAATATTTCAGTATTCCCTAAGAAAGAGCTCTCCCACCAAAGGGAAGTCTGTACTGAGCAAGAGAACTCTGAGTGCTCCACGTGATATCTTTCTTGAAATAAGAAATAAGTCAAACAGAAAACAGTACTTGTTACAGAAATGTTATGTGCCATTTGATATTACAACAGAAAGTTGCATTTTGTTATGCTCTTCCCATCAGGCAAGCCAAAAAGCAGAGGTAAAATCATTCTCTACTGACGTCAATGGGAGTCCTGCCACTGTCAGACCAGGGCCAAGAGTTCACTCCAGGAATTTTTTTCAGGTGTTTTACCTTTTATTTTATTTTATTTTATTTTATTTTATTTTATTTTATTTTATTTATTTGACAACTTCACAGTTGAGAACCAACTTTGTCTTTTTATATGTGTTATCAGAATATATTTCTGTTGTTTATGAATGTTTGAACATATGTCACAGTAAGATTTAAAACACAAAGGCGGGTGTTGAAATCATACTACTGTGTGCTCTCTGGTATGCTATTTACCCTTCTAATTGTGGTTACTTCTATTTGTATTAGATGGTGTCCTGTGGATTTGCTGGAGATTTGGTTCTTCATTTTGTGGTTCCTGGTCATCACTGACCTTTGAGTAAGAAATCCTCCTGTTCACACAGAGGTAATTTTTGGAGCCAAGTATAATGCTACTTCTGTTTGTTGAATCATAATGATATAGCTCAATTTCTATTTCTGAGAACATAGGCTCTACTAGCCATAGTAAGGTACCAACAGTAACAAGTTTAGCATGGACTTCTAGATGTCTAGGAACAAAAATACTCTTTCTCTTTACTTAATATACAAATAACTCATTTATACACTCTTTGGAGAAAGAATCAAATTACTAATAAAAGTCTGAGATCATCTGACATGAACGCATCCTTTTTTGTTTGTCACACCACGTTAATCTTATTAATTTGTAGACAGCTCATTGCATTATGGTATTTCATAAATATTTCAGAGTAAATGAATGAGTATTCCAGTAGAGTCTTCAGCTATCTAACAAACTGACTATAGTTTAGTGAAAGAATATAATGTAGGAATAAAAATGTTTCAGTGATGTGCTACAGTTCCTGGATTTCAAAAGTTCTCCTTTTTATTCAAATTTTGCTTTCAACTAAAATAGAAGAATTATGCACATGAATTCAAGGAGTTGGACTGAAAGTCCTCCTAGAATACCTATATTGTTTTCTCCTTAGAAGGGTAAAAATGTATCAATTGGGATGTTCCCAACATGTCCCACATACATAATAGGCAAATTCAAATAACAAACAGGTTATTTTTAGAAAATATTAATTTGGATATTAAAAGAGTTGTATTCAACCTGATTGGTTAAAAAGGGAAATAAAGCAGACTGGGCATTACTTACTGTATAACCTTTCTTTCCATCCAGAAACTGAAGAGCTATGAAATGCTAGCAGAATATGAAAAACATGTCTTGTTCTGTTGAGTTAACATTGGCTTCACACCAGTGTTCTGCATAAAACAAGGGCAGTTGTCATTACTTCTTGGCTTAAGGCAATTTTGTCAGCCCAGTTCAACTGGGTTGAAGAACAAAACTCTTTCTGAACACCAATATCTTTATATATATATGTATATAGAAGAACTGATATCTATATTTTATACTCAGTTCAATATCCAAGATCTGGTCACGGAAGCTTCATATATGAAAGGCAGAACACAAATACATTCCTCAGACTTCTAACAAAGGTCAATTTACCAATCTAATGAAAGATGTTTCATGTGATCCTGCACTGAGATAAATGTTAAATTTTCATGGTTTTAAATTATTTACCAATGGTTAGGAGAGATTCTTAACTTAAAAGAAAAGGCATTTAAAAAGATTCTAATCAGTTGCCAGTGCTTACATGCTTAATTGCAGCTAGCATATGCTAGCACTTCATCAACTACAATTCAACAACTTGATATAAAGTACAATTAGTCAATGAAACAAACATAGGGTTTATTTTAGTGGATAAAGCATGTGGAATTTTATAATACATTTCTACGTATATCTGGCTTCCCAGAGATATTTTTAAAGTGACATAAAAACATTCTGCTGTTCATGCAGGTAGAGAGTCACATTTAGGGAAGACAAAATATTCTCATAAATCCAAATTAATATTTTCATGAATACTGCAATAATCTAGCAGTTTCCAGTGTAAAGCCACCAAAGAAGACGTTTGACTTCAAGAAATGAATTAAGACTGTACATCAGGAAGACAATAACTTGCTATTCTTCACACTTCCATTGTTGAGTCCTTTCCACAATAAGGTATTGAATTGCAAAAACAGCCATTAGGACAGATGTTAAGATACCTCAGAAAAGTGATATATGTGTTGTTGAGATGGTTGGAAACTAGCTAAGAGATATCATATACAGTGAAAAGGACAGAAGGATTCAATATGGGGGTGATATTATTTTCTTTCCATAAACAGGTTTCTGAAAACCATTGGTATTACTTTCAAATGAGGACAGGGAATATTTTGAGATTCTGCAATTGTTTCCATATGATAAATATGGCTTCCTTTCTTTTAGGGATGCTCATACATGAAATGTGGAAGCACTTTCCCAAGTGCACTTGATTTATAAGAATACAAAAACTATTGAAACACTTACAGGGATCTCAGAGATTGTGAAATCACCAGATTTGAGCACTCCCCACCCCAAACAAAATTAAACAAAACAAAGCAAAATAAAATAGATTAAATAAAATAAATTAAATAAATTAAATTACCAGAAAATACAAGAAAATACCAGAAAAATCAAGAAAATACAAGAAAAAGCATACAAATAATGCATATACAGTTTATAATTGCAGATAGAAATACTGCCTGAATTCACTGTTAGAGCTGTACCTATCTGTATTTCTACAGATAAAAAGACAAATGGATTAGATGAGTTAGTATCAGATTTCCAGATCTGAATAAATCAGTGGTCTGAGTAAATGAGTGCAAATCAGACATCGTTTTTTCATTTCTGTTTTGGGTTAGACACAGCAAAATGAAGACTATCTTATGATTCCTAGTCAAAAACAAATACAGAAGTTCATCCCAATTCATGGTACAATGACGAAAACTTAAAATGAATCTAAACTCATAATAATACAGAAAAAGGACAGCAGTTCAAAAGAGCAATTATTAAATTCTTAACTCCAAGATACTCACATACTACAGACTTGATTCTCTCTTTTTTTTCTTAGTTATCTGTATTTCTTTTTCCCATTAAAAACTAACATAGTCCACTTGTATTCTAAATAAATGATTTCCAAAAATAACTTCAAAAAATATTTAAAACTAAATGAAGGGTATTCTAAAACATCTTGTATAGCATACAGCACACAGTACACTCAGCAAAGAGATATTTTACTTATATATATATATATATTTTTGTGTGTGTGAAATTTGGCTTTTTTGGTACAAATAAGATTGGAAAATGATAGTTAGGCAGGGGAAACTGGAATTTTGATTAAAATGGCAAAAACTAATAACTGATATCAAATATATTTTTTTCCAGAATTTAATTTAAGGTCAGTCATTATATTACTGATTTTTTTTTTTTCTTTCTTCTTCTGCTGGGGTGCTTTAAAAATGGAGCTTAATGCATTGACAAGGTGTATGCAATATATGCACTAAATAATTATGAAGTGAATTCAACTGTTAAGTTTCCATCTTTGACAAAATATTATACACTGCCATCTCCATACTGACTTGGATCTAGTCCTCAAAATGTCCTTGGCTTGAGAATGGCTTACAATAAAGTCTTCAGCCAAAACAGGCATTTTCTTGGGATCAGGTAGAACTGCCTCTGCCCATCCCAGAGAAAGTGTTGCAATAAACAAGGGCTCAGTTCAACATTTATTTATAATTTTATACAATAAAAGCATTAGCTATTTACTCAGTACTTTGTAAAAAGAAAAGAAAAAAAGGAAAGAAAAGAAAAGGAAAGGAAAGGAAAGGAAAGGAAAGAAAAGAAAAGAAAAGAAAAGAAAAGAAAAGAAAAGAAAAGAAAAGAAAAGAA
>CM021697.1:104645358-104740111 GCA_011074415.1 Stictonetta naevosa
TTTTTTTTTTTTTTTTTTTTTTTTTTTTTTTTTGCTAAGAGAATTTAAGTCCTAGTTTCTAAAGGAATTATAACTGCATATATTCAAAAATTTAAGTATAAGCTATGAATTGTCATTCTAGCAATATTTGTCTTAGAATCCCACAAAAACATTGTTGTTCTTAATTTTCTAGTAAATTATTACAATTTAGAAAAAGAAATATTGTTATAGATAAACAATTCAGAAGAAAAATAATTCAGTGAAATTTCATGAGTGAAAAGATTTTTCCAAAACAGATCTATACTCCTGGGTAAATTAGACTTTTTGATACTTCAAAATGTGAGGTTTTAGATTTAGAATTTTAGAGCAAGAATTCAGCCATTTAGGTCTTGACATTTTCTTCTTCTTTTTTTTTTTTTTTTTCCCATTTTGTGACTTGACTTTCCACTTTTCCCTTAACCTTTGCAGGATTTTTTTTTTTCTTTTAATGTTCCCTTACATTTAAAGACAGGGAATTTGACATAGCAGTTTCAACATTTTATTTATTTATTTGTTTATTAAACCATTTACATCTTTTGTTCTATGTATCTAAGAAATATACATGATAAAACTCATACAAACTCTTGTCCTAACAATGAGTTTCTGAAAAGCATGGAATCATGGAACTGCTCAGATTGGATAGGGCCTCAAAAGATCATCTGGTCCAACCTTTCATGGAAAAAGGAACGTAGATGAAATAATCTAGCACTCTGACCAGTCATATATTGAAAAACTCTAGTGATGGGGACTCATTCACTTCCATGGGGAGGTCATTCTTGTGTTTTATTGTTCTTACTGTAAAAAAAAATATTTCTAATTTCAGGATTCTAAATCTCCCCTGGTACAATTTGTATCTATTGTCCCCTGTTTTCTCCATGTTTCTTTCTGCAAAGAGAGAGCATCAACCCTCTTTGTAGTCACACTTTAAATTCTGGAAAACTGTGATGAAGTCCCCTGTAAGCTTTCCCTTCTCCAGGGTGAAAAGACCTAACTCCACTCATAGGGCAGGTTCTGCAACCCTATGGCTCTCCTTTGGACCCTCTACAGTCTGATTTCATATTTTTTTTTGAATTATGGGGACCAGAACTGGGCCCGGTACTCTAGATGTGATCTGGCAAGTACTGAGTAGAGTGGGATGATTGCATCTCTATCTCTGCTAGTAATGCCCCTGTGGATGAAGCCCAGGGGCACTACTGTACACAGATCTATTTAAAATTATCAACTTGATTCCTTAGCTGTATTCTTACATTTACCAGAGGTGTGAAATATGTTAAATTCATGAAATAACTCATGAGGAAAATAACCAAAGGGAAATGAAATAACTCATGAGGAAAATAATCAAACTGGGGAGATTCTGTTATGCATGGTGGCATGACTTTGGAGTTTGGGGGTGCACAGACTTTACTGCTCTGAGAGAGTTTCCTGAAAAACATTCCTGAGTCCATTCCATGCCCTTGATAATAATGGACATAGCTATTTTATTTTAGACCTTTGTAGAGAGAGAACAGAGTAAATTGAGAAGTAAAGTCCTGTTTGTCACCAGTAACTTAATTTCTGGACAAAGATATTTTTTTGAAATGACAAACTATGCAACTGGCATCTGTTGTGATCACTAAGTAAGAATGAAGTTAGAGCCAGCCCTAAGAAGCATATTAAGAAAATACAATTTTTATATATATATATATTCCCTATATTTATACTATGTCGTTCAGTTTTGTTTTGTATAGATTTTAATAAATGAGTTTAATAAACAGAGTTCTGGGATATAAGCTTTCTTTTCTTTTCTTTTCTTTTCTTTTCTTTTCTTTTCTTTTCTTTTCTTTTCTTTTCTTTTCTTTTCTTTTCTTTTCTTTTCTTTTCTTTTTCTTTTCCTTTCCTTTCCTTTCCTTTCCTTTCCTTTCCTTTCCTTTCCTTTCCTTTCCTTTCCTTTCCTTTCCTTTCCTCTCCTCTCCTCTCCTCTCCTCTCCTCTCCTCTCCTCTCCTCTCCTCTCGTCTCCTCTCGTCTCCTCTCCTCTCCTCTCCTTTCCTTTCTTTTCCTTTACTTTACTTTTTTTTTTTTTCTTTTCAACTTTTATGGACATGGTTTTTGATTTAGTTTAGCCTCCTCAGAGGAGATTTTCAAAAAACAAACAAAACCATTCATAGAAACAGGAAAACAAAGAAAAAAAAAATAAAGACACAAAACAGAGGCCAAACCATGCTGAACTAACTTTTCAACGGGTATAGATACAAAACTAAGATTCCTAAGTATAAATACATCCAGTTTGAACTCGTGTTTATGATCCCAGAGAGTACTGAATTCAGTCAATGGAAACTTCAAGTGAGAGCACCACACCCCTCACCTATTGAAAGCAATCCAGGAAAAAAAAAAAAAAATACAGATTTTGAGTTTTCCTAGTATAAAATGTATCTATTCTAAAAAAAAACAACCAACCAAACAAAAAAAACCTGATACAATATTAACAGTTTGGGACATATCCCATGTCTGACACTTCTGTTTCTAGAACAAATGAAGAGTGTAAGAAGAATATAGTCTATGGAAGGAAAGAAGAAATCGAATGTTACTATGAACAAAAAGCAGCTTGCTTGTTCAGTTTCTACATTTTTAATATATGAGAGCCAAATAGAACATGGTATTGTATTTTGTATATCTTATAAGTCACATAGATATGTAAAACTAAAATATAAATAAATAATAAATCATTTTCAACTTCAAACATTATGGGATAAAGAACAATTTTTTTATTATTTTTATTTTTTAAATAAGGATTGATATTTTGAATTAATTTCTAGGACTTGTCTAAACACCTCAGTCCTTTCCACATACAATTAAGATACATATAATAATTGGACAGTCAGAGATTTTTCCCTTACGTACATAGAATTCATTTATCTGTAGATTAAAAAAAAAATGTATTTCACTTGTCTGCAGAGTTAAATATTAGCATTCCTTTCACTATTTTTTTTCAAGATGAAATCCAAAGTTTCAAAAACCAAACTTAACAAAGAAAACATCTCCTGGATGTTAGTTTAGAAGAAGGTACCTAATGTTTGTTGAAAAATGCAGTCTGATATGATTAACAGATATTAGGGTGGTGAGTCAGCACTTACTTTCAAGATGCTTGGATATGAGCTGAGGGCAAAAGTAAGGCTTTGCAGATGCTAGCAAAGAATGGCAAATCACCAGCCTCAGCTGTCCCATTCTTAATCTTTAACCTTTCTTCCTTTCTTAATTTGGAAGGTTATATTCTTCATTCCCACAGAAAATAGAGCCTTTTTTTTTTTTTTTTTTTTTTTTTCCTAAATTTAGAACAGTGGGAAAAAGCAATCAACTAATACATATATTAAAAAAAAAAAAAACTACCAAAGCTTAAAAACAAAACAAACAACAACGACAAAAAAAAAAACACTAAAAAACATGCAACAACAAACAACAACAAAGAACACTAAAACAGTTTTACCTTTAAAATGAAGAACCACAAGTCAGTGAGGTTTAATTCCTAGGCACTATTATTACGTTATTTTAAAAATAATCCTTGAGATATATTTTTGTGTTGAGCCTTGACTGTGTTCTTTCACACTTCATGTTGCAAGTGCTAAGTGAATAACATTTTGTTCCATTAGTATTATCAACAGCTAAAGAGGGGTTTCCTAAGACAATTGATGGCTTTTTTAACATGTAAATTCTCCCCTGAATAAAAATAATAATAATAATAATAAATGGTTCAATTTTGCCCATTGCACTATGATGATATTTTCTAATTAAAAATAATAATAAAAAAATAAAATATAAAAAGTATGCTTTCGTTCCATTTCAATCCAGGTCATATTAAACTAAAGATAAAATAAAATAAAATAGTTGTAAATCTTGTATTTATGCAGACCAATGAAGTATGAAAATATTTGAGCAATAGTGTATTAAAAAATTACTACCCCTAATTTGCCTATATTCTTTCTTGAATGCTTATTCTGCATACAGGAGTAAGCTAAAGGTAACATGGAGATGGTGCTAGAGATAAGACATCTCCTTGCTGCAAATATCTCAGATACTTTGTTGCCTATATTTTCCTTCATGTCGGTATCACTTGTGCCCTCATGTTGTGGGAAATTGTGGTCTGTGCCTTATTCCTCTCTAGCCTCCACAAATGATGTCTTGATGTCTCTCTGTTGTCTGTTGTGTGACACCAACTGCGAAAGCATTTCCCAAGCTAAGGAATGGGAGTAGAGGGAGAATGAGAAAGAACTCAAGGCTCATCCAGCAGCAACATTTTGGTAATGGATTGGATAAAAAAATCACAGAGCTGAGCCACAGAATGACAAGAATATTCTGCATTATTTTACATATGTTAGTATATTTTATTAAAATATGGAAAATCTTAAACTGCAATTATAAGTTACACTTTGAAAAAGTTCAATTATCCAATGCAGCTTTCAGAAGAATAAAGTAATGACAGAGCCAAGCCAGAAGGGTTTCCCTGGAAACATTTCTGTTTGAAGCTTTATTGAAGCTTTTATTTGTTGCTGATGTAGCATATTTTATTCTGTACTCCAGGGAAAATAATAACAATAATAGTAATAAAGATGAAAATTAAAAACGATGTGAGAAAATATAATGTCTGTACTTCTGTGTATGCATTTCATCTTGTTATAGCAATCATGGGATTACAGACCCTGGTCCCAATAGGATTTGTGTCATATGAATAGACTTTATAATTGAGATAATGATTATCTTCAAGCTCTGTTATCCACACATAGTAATAAAAAGCTGACCTTCATTGTTGATCTCTGGTTCACCTACTGGTAGGAAAAAGATTTTATCAAGCTAAAACAAACTGCTGGTGTAGAAAAAGAGTAATCCTTCATTCTTTCAGTTTAAATTAGGAATATTTCAGACAAAATATAAAATAAGTTTTGCACTACTGCTTCTTTCTCAGAGGAAGGTTATGAAACTTCCTGGCACAACCAGGGTATGGCTGTTTTTACTCCTCTCCTCTCCTCTCCTCTCCTCTCCTCTCCTCTCCTCTCCTCTGCTCTCCTCTCCTCTGCTCTGCTCTGTTCTCATTTGGAAGCTTATATATAGCATTAATTAAGAGTGTTTTTTTTTTTTGTTTGTTTTTTTATTCTTTGGGGGGGGTATTTGTTTTTGTTTGCTTGCTTTTTTATTATTATTATTTGGCTGTCACCTTGGCAACTGAATTCCTTATTCATATTTTTCAGTGAGGGACATTTTTTACTCTTGTTCATATGTATTTTTGCTCACCATTTCACCCAAATATAAACCTGGGAAGAGTCATCCACTCACAAATTCTGTTATTATAGGCCAGAGACCCTTATTCTACTCCGTAAAGATGGTCTAGCCCAGACTACTTACTCCTCTCTACTTTTCAACATCAGATAACAAACTTAAGACCAGAAGATCAACAGTTACCAGAGTCACCTGTCACAGGGCAGATCAAGAGCATCATCAGTATTGTAGGCCCTTGTGGTAGAAGAGGATTTAGGATAAATTCCTAGATAATTCAATTACACATTCACCATCTCAAAGCTTCTGTTGCTTGGTAGAGAAAATTGTTATTTAGCAGCTAAACCCAAGGAATGAGATCTATATTTTCTGGTTTTTATTATTTTTGTTCCAGTTTGCTGTATCTTCTTGCATACCATTGCATCAACTCTTTCCCACATCTGTGAAATAAGTGAAGCTGCACAGGCTTCAGTTCAAACTTGTAGGAAGACTACAATCAGCCTTGCTTTGCTGCATATGTGCTATCCAACAGTTGTGATTTCCTCAGATTTCCTACGTCTGTAAACTTTCTGAAACTGGAACTATTTTGATGTATCTAGTTATACATTCATTTTATCAGGCCATTGTATATAGTAACAAAGACAGATTAGGGGCTAGAGATTCTATGGTGTTTCTCCTATATTAACAATCAAACATCCAAGAGGAATATCAATAGATAACATTTTGAGATGTATTTAATTCACAATCCAGGTAAATGATTGCAGCTTCCATGGGCATGTTTAAACTATCTCTGATCTCCCTGACCCAAACATGTACAACTGTATAGATGCAGCAACTATACCATTAAATTCACTTAATATCTTTCCCAACTTGGACATATGCAATCAAAATTAAGGCCTGTACTATCATAATCATTATGCCCTAAGTATAATGCAAAGCCAGTTAAAGCTAACACTGGCATGACCTGTAGTTACACCTCTGGAAAAATTTCTCGACCTGTCAGAGGGAGATGAAGAGAGAGAGAAAAAGAGAGTTTCACTTATCCTGAAATTTCTGATCCCCTGTGAGTAATCAAATCCCAAAAAAAAAGGGGGAAAAAAATGCCTGCACAACAGGACAACTACATATTGTCCCAGTCTATCATACAATTTGAACTCTATATTAATTTGCTTTAAAACTTTTGAATATTTGAAGTCATTATGTTGTTATTGTATACCTTGGCTCATACCCCTAAATACATTCTGGTTTTTGATGAGGACAATTGTTTTTTGAGATAAAAGTTTTCTTGTGTATCGGAACTAACTTGCATGAATTCCTAGCAGAAGACTATACAGTCCTGTAATGCACATAGTTATTGTCATTATTTTCTGTAATTGCACATGTAAGTATAGGCCAATTTTAGAGAGAAAAATTATTTCTACTGAATCAATGTTCTGCTTTTATATTTAAACTGATAAATAACTCATTCACAAGGTTATACAATGAATAGTTTATACTTAATATAGCCTTAATTTTGAGAAACAATCTTAATTTCAGCCTCAGTTTTACTCACCCAGCAACTTTGAGGACAACAAAGACTTCTTTGTTGTCCTCTCATTTTTATTTTGGGGAACCATTTACACAAAGAATTATGAGTAACTGAACAAGAGTTTGAGAAAGAGCTGGTAATTTCAAATAAGTGTCACAGATTCTTAAATGTTTGTCATGAATCTTCTCACTTTGGGTCTTTAAGGCCGGATTTTTCAAGGCTTCTAAGCACCTATATGAATATCCACTAGGATTAATTACCATTCATAGATAGATTCTGACACCAGAAAATAATAATAAATAATAAAAAAAAAGGTTAAAAATGTTGAAGGAATTACATTTGTAAACTTAAAGAGCATAGCTTATTCTTAAAAACCAAACCAAACCAAATCAGTACAGTTTTGCACAAATATCTATTCCCAGCAGAATGTGCTGAAAAGACTATCTTCTCAAGATCACAGTTTAACAGAAAAAAAAAAAAAAAAAAAGCACTACTGCATTATTATTTTTTATTAATAATACCAAGAATGTTGGAGCCACTGATCTTGAATACATTCTCACTTTCCTCATTTGTGTGATTAAAGAGGCTGATCACAGATACCGTCCTTCCCACTCTGCTCTAGCACTTGTGCAATTTGCTCTGCACAGAGGTATTCTAGGACTGGATTCTGGTGGGAACCAATAACTCACAGCTTGCAGACCTAAATGCCATCTCTTGCCTTTCAGATAGAAATACATGTTTGAACAGTGATGTGTAGGCATCCTCTCTGCAAATGTTTTAACAAAAGAATGCACTTTTAAATGATAGCCTGGGAAATAATTAAATGGTCTGGTCTTTCAAGATGCTACTGCTATTTGAAAGTATTTATGTGCATGACATTCCTGTCTAACAGCCACTTCCTAAAAGCCGTTTTTCTTCATCATCACAAGTAATAAAGACTGTTAAATGTTAATGTTAATAAAACATTATGATGTTCCCATTTCTTCAGGCTTCTTTTTCAGAGGTACAGAACATGAGGATACTCTTAAAATATCTTCTTATTGTTCCAAACCTTTGGAACATTGTCACATAAAATATGTCACATTTCAGTTATTTATCATGCATTTTCATATTTTCTGTCAATTTCTGGCAAACCTTACAAACAAGAGCTGTAGAAAAATCATGGGGCTTCCCTTCTTGAGAGTTATGGAAGACTGCAGTTATCTTTCATGTGACTAGGTTTTGATGAAAAACGAATAGCACGGGAAAGACGGTTGTTCCAATTTCACAAAACAGACAGGAAAGATGCATCTGCCCTTCATTCTTCAAATGTTTCTCCAAAAATAGTCCTGTACTAAGAGGGATTTTTAATTATATACAACATTTGAAAAATACATATAAGTCTCAGGGAAAAAAAAAAAAAAAAAAAAATCTTAAGGCTCCTATTCTTTAATAGAAAATATGGAAATAATTTATTTGAAGACAGGCCAAGAGTCAGTATTATTTACAGTCTCTATTCATAAAATTGAAGACATACTTTAACTTATTTCAGTTCAAAGAGGTTTAAACTTCACTTAGACAGACTCTGAAAAGAGATGCCTCTGTGCATGTGAGAGTAGAGCCCTGCTGTCAGTCCATAATTTGTAATTCAAGTTCTTTCCTAAATATTCGATTCTTATATTGTAACAGGTGTCCAAAAGCAGTCTTGACATTGGAAAACAGAATAGGACTTATACTGCAGACTTTTTACAGTATCTTATACATAAGTTTTAAAAACAACAGGTTTTAGAAATTATATTATTACATTCATTTGTCCAGTCTGTATATTTCTTCTTGAGATAAATAAGTACAAACAGGGGAAGTTTTAATCTTCTGCATTGTAAAACAAACAAACAAAACAAAACAAACAAACAACAACAACAAAAACTAAGATAAATATACTAATTCTGAATTTTTAAAAGCTTATGGTTTTAAAAGTAGGTCATGTAAGGCACAGAAAACGCCCTTCAGCAACTTAGACTGAACAATGCCAGAGTTTTTCTTCTTTTAATATAAATAGCTTGCAATAGTTCTGCTTAATCATAGAATTTTTGAATTCTTTTATTTCAAATCTTAAGACTGCTGTCTGCTTCCCATCTGCATTTGGCAATAGTTTCATACAATCAGACAGTGTTTTCAATGTGATCATTCATCATGCTCAGAAGTGTGAAGTTAAAAGTCAAAGAGGAAGTGAAAACATATGTCACAAGAATAATAACTTGATAAAAACACTTTATTTTAGTTTAAAAGACAACTTATAAGAAGAATGATAATCACAACATCTTTGTTTTACTGTTGGTTTTACTTGGTTCTGTCTACCTCAGATTAAAATATTGCTTCTCAGAATTCGGTACAAAAAATAAGAGCAAGTATATAGAACCTGAAAGGAAAAGACAGCACCTTAAGCTGGGAAAGTTGAAAGAATGGCAAAAACTTATTTCATACATCTTCAGATTCATAAGAATAGTCCAAGCAAATGATATTGGTCACTTGAAATTGCTGTTTTTCATATAATCTCTATAATCTTTATGTCATAGTAATAACAGTTGGAGCTTTGGCATTGACTTCAGTGGAGCCTGGATTTTAGCCTTTATCTCACAACTGGCTAGGATGGAACTGGAAAATGATACTGAGTATTACATCTGTTGTGAGTTTTACACACAACTACTATTATTACTATTTATTTTTTAAACCTCTTGACTAATTCTATATTTAACAGAACTTTTTGGGGTTCATACAATAATATCACAACCATTGGGATTCTTACAACAAAAGGTTTCAACTGAAAAACTTTACCTTAACTCTTCACATCTGATGTAGACATTTTCACTTCACAGTGAAGTATCTGAAAAATAAAATTACCCTTCAACTTGTTTCTTGTACATATTGAATCCCTTGATTTTATCTTAACAAATAAATACTGCAGTTGGGAAGGAAAGCATATCTACTATCATTTTTAGACAGAATATTAAAACATGATCATGAAAACCTGAAGAAGAGTAGAGATTTGAAAACTGATGCAGTTTTCTGCAGCACCCTGATGTTGAATATAGCAACAATTTTTGTGACAACCCTACCTAAACAAGTTAAATTTATCACCATTGTATCATCTATGCTGAATACAGTTACTGATAAAATTTTAAATAAATCTGTGATAAATTATGCATAAAATGATAACATATCGGGAATTCCTGAAAAGGAGTTAATTCTTGCAATTTCATGAAATATCTGTTTGATATTCTGACTTGGATTTAGAAAATGAAAGCTACATGTGTGTAGATAACACACTAAGTTCCTCTCCATTTCTTTGTCTCCCATTTTCGCTCTCCCACTTTAATGCTGCTATGGTCAGGTACCTCTGTATTCTAACCCAGCAAATGCCCTTTTCCTCTATCCACTCCTTTCTTATAATTTTCTTCTTAAAATAGTCTCCTCTTTCTTCATTTAGTCATAAGTAACTACCAAAACACATTATGCATTTTTGTACATTAACATTTCTGTTTCAAACTTTGTATTGCTAGGGTCCTGCTCGCCACATAGGCACACATTTGTCTAGCTTTCAATACCTGGGCTTGCCAAGCACAAAGTGAATACAGAACCACAGAATCACCAAAAGGCTGAGGTTGGAAGGGATCTCTGAAGATCATCTATTCCAACACCCCTACCGAACAGGATCACCTGGAGCACATTGCACAGGATGGCATCCAGGTGGGTTTTGAATATCTCCAGAGAAGGAGACTCACAACCTCTCCAGGCAACCTGTTCCAGTGCTCTGTCACCCTCACAGTAAGGAAATGCCCTCTCATATTCAGCCAGAACCTCCTGTGCTTCAGTTTGTGCCCATTGCCTCTGGCCTTCTCACAGGGCACAACTGAAAAGAGACCGACTCCATCCTCTTGTCACCCTCCCCTCAGATATTTATACATACACATCTATGAGGTCTCCCCTCAGTCTTCTATTTTCCAGGCTAAACAGGCCCAGATCTCTCAGCCTGTCCTTGTACGACAGGTACTCCTGTTCTCTAATCATCTTTGTAGCCCTCCTCTGAACTTGCTCCAGAAGTTCTGCATTTCTTTTATTGGGGAGCCCAGAACTGGACACAATGCTCCAGGTGTGGCTTCACCAGGGTTCAGCAGAAGGGGAGGGTCCCCTCCTTTGACCTGGGGGCAACACTCTTCCAAATGCACCCCAGGATACCATTCGCCTTTTGGCCACAAGGACACATTGATACATATATATCAATGGAGTTAACAATGAGCATAGATTTTTACAGCATCAGAACTCATGATTTCTAAAATGCAAATAAATAAATCATTATAATTATAATAAAAATAAAAATAAAAATAAAAATAAAAATAAAAATAAAAATCTGTTTTACACAACTGTGCTTAATCTTTGCTTCAAAATGAACACTTTCTAGAATGATCATTGCTGTCAGATACATATTTAGATACACATGGAGGTAGCAGTCAAATTTCAGTCAGGCTAGGTTAAAGATTTCTGTTTAAGTAGTTGAAGTGCAATATTCTCCAGTGTCAACAATGTATTTTTAACTGTCGTAATCCTGTAATTTTTTCTTAAAGGCTAACGCAGATTAGATAACTTTAGTCTCCTTTACAAATGGTGATTCATTAATTCATTTTTTTTCTGGCAACTAGGTAATACTGTCCAGGTTTTCAGGAGAAAATCCAACTGGTTCCAATTTTCAGAACAAATTATCATGAATACTTCTTTCTTTTAAATTTATAGACATATGAGGCTAAGTCTAGAATAAATGTAATGTTCCAAGCATCCTGTATACAGTGGAATAACTGAGACTTGCTTTGTGAAACATTCTGAATATCTTCCATTACCTCTGAAATATAACAGATGATTTTTGTGATTTGACATGGCACAGTGGGATGGGGGAGAAAATCAGAAAAAAATAAAAAATAAAAAAAAATTGAAAACTCACAGGTCGAGATAGCCAGTTTAATTGGACAGAAAAATAAGGCAAAATAATAATGATAATGATGATGATAAAAGAA
Source organism: Stictonetta naevosa (assembly GCA_011074415.1). Lineage (NCBI taxonomy): Eukaryota > Metazoa > Chordata > Aves > Anseriformes > Anatidae > Stictonetta > Stictonetta naevosa. The sequence continues at coordinate 104,657,192 of CM021697.1, forward strand.
TATACAAAGCAAGCAATGCACAGTGCAATTGCTCAGCACCCCTGTTTGATTACCCGCTAGATCCCAAGCAGCAACCACCACCTGAGTGGCCAACTCCCACAGCTTTTATTGTTGAGCATGATGTCATATGGCATGGGATATCCATATCCCTTTGGCCAGTTTAGGTCAGCTGTCCTAGTTCTGTCCCCTCCCAGCTCCTTGTGGACCTCCAGCCTCCTCTCTGGCAGGGCAACATGAGAAGCTGAAAAGCCCATAACTTACTGTAAGCACTGCTCTGCAACAACTAAAATATTGGTGTGTACTGGGTCTGGCTGGGATGGAGTTAACTTTTCCTGCAGCCGCTCCCAGTGCTGTGCTCTGCACTTGTAGCTAGAACAGCACTGGTATCACACCAGTGTTGTGTCTACTTCTGAGCAATACTGGCACAGCATCAGGACTCCCTCTAACCCCCCCAGAGTCAGCAGGCTGAGGGTGGGCAAGAGGTGAGGAAGGAACATCACCAGGGCAGCTGACCTAAACCAACCAAAGGGATATTCCATACCATGTGATGTCACACTCAGCAATAAAAGATGGAAAAAGGAAGAAAAGGGAAGGGTGGGCTCTTGCTGTGAAAAAGTCTGTCCTCCCAAACAATTACGTGCGTTGAGGCCCTTCTTCAAGGACATGGTCAAGCATTGCTTGTTGGTGGGAAGTAGAGAGCAATTTCTTTCCTCTGCACTTCCACACAGCTTTTGCATATATTTGTTTGTTTGTTTGATTGATTGATTTTTCCCCTTTTCCCCTTTCCTCTTTCCCCTTTCCATTTTCCCTTTATTATTATTATTTAATTAATAATAATTTTGTCTTAATTTTTCCTTTAATTAATTAATTTTTCCTTTAATTAAATTATCCTTATCTCCATCCGTGAATTGTTTTTTCCCTTTTCTTCTTCCTGTCCTCTTCTGAGGAAGGGGAATGAGAGAGCGGTGGTGGTGGGGTTCAGCTGCCTAGCAAGGTAAAACCACCACAGTGTGTTATCAACATTATGCTCATCCTAAATCCAAAACACAGCAACGTACCAGCTACTAGGAAAATAAAAATAAAAATAAAAATAAAATAACTCTATCTCAGCTGAAAACAGGAAAATGACTTGGCCATCTTGTATCACTCTGATAAAAATGTTGTCACATGAAACTGAAATGCAAGCTAATTCATCATTCTAGCCGCAGAAAATATTCTAAATACACATATTTAAGGTTTCTAATTGAATTTCAAGTACAGATATTAGAAACTTCAGACTTTGGGTTGAACTTGTTCATGTTGCCCTTACAGATTCTGGTTAACAACATTTAAATCAAAAACTTGTAATTTGTTTTTATTATATCTAACTTTCTAACTATCTAACTTGAATGCAACTTTATCTTAATTTAATGCCTAACAGCTAAAGCAAAATAATGTTTTTAATAACTCATTACAAATTTCATGAACACCAGGGTAAATTTGAATTTAGGAAAGTGAATCATCTCTTGTTTCTAATTGATGAAGTATTTGAGTTCATCTCCATAAAGCACTGAAATCCCCTTAGTCAGTGAACAAGTACTTTGGTAAATTGTGGATTTTCAGTCTAGCATAAGAATTTCAAATTGTTTACATATGGATAATTTCAGTTGAAACCTGAGAGTGACTTTGTAGAAAAATCATTTTCATGTCAAAGATAACTCAAAAGCATTGTGGGTAAGTACCTCCAACAGGGTGGATGAGTTACTGTAGCTTAAACTTCTTTTTAACATCCTGAAAGAACATTATGGAAAGTAGGAAAACAACTTTAGTGCAGGAACAATCCAGAAAATATGTGCGGTATTCTTATCGTGTGTGTTAAAGGTACATTTTGACTGACCTAGGTAAACAACCTTCTGTTGTTTTTAGCAGTTTTCTCTGTCTTTTATTTTTGTGTTTAATAACATTTACTTAACTGTGTGTTAAATAAAATTTTAAGGTATTATGACATCATCTATAAAGTAGATTGGTGTCTGGGTATGCTACCAAGTTATGTGCTTTAGACATCATTACCAAGAAGTTCATGTACTCATCATCATCTTTCAACCAACAAATTTATAACTTTTGAAAATGCTAGATTACAGCTGTACATCCTGCAAACTTCCTTGTTTAAACAAACACAGTTCCACTGACTTCACTATAAAAAAAAAAAAAAAAAAAAAAAAAGTGGAACTCACATTATACAGTATTTTGTGAGGAACTTGCAATCACAGATCACTTGTGATTATCATTAGATAGCCACAGCCCTGAAATTCTCTCTGTTGACTACACCAGTAGTGTATGTCCTTCTTCCTGGCAATTTAGTGCACCAGCTAGCTGAGCAGCCACTGGAATGGTGGCAATAGCAGTATTTCTTTCACCAAGCTGAAAGAAGAAAGCAGGAGGCATGGGCAGTTAGCTGCCTGCAGACAAGGGGTACTACAGGCAATAGCCTCAAACTAAAGTCATCAACACAAGCAGTTTGCCAGCCAGTCAAAAAAAGGAAAAGCAGCAGAAAGAAGAATGGTGCCAGATTAATTGCAGAAGATTAAGTTGTGAGTGAGTAGGCCTAAGAGTGAGAGGGATAGAGAGAGATGTGGAAAGCAACTAGGTACTTTATGAACAAATTTAGATAGACTATACACTGTTATGGAATAATGATAAATGCACATGTAAGAAAGCAAAGGAAGTCAGTTTGTTCAGACTCTGTGTTACATACCCAGAGTCAGAAACTGACCCCAAACTATCAATCCTAAAAGATATGGGGAAGAGGGAACAGAGGGAAAACAGATGACAGAAATCCATGACCACTTTATGCTATCTGGTCAAATGACCCTAGTAGCCTCAAGATTATCTTTCCTAGGGAAACAAACAAAAACAAAAATAAAAACAAACAAATAAGTTTCTAGATTTAAATTGTATTTTAAGTGTTCTGTGTATAAATACCATTATTGTCAAGGGACACATAAATAATCCTTTAAAATATTTGTAGGGTCTTCAGTAACAGAAATAATTTTTTCGCATTATTTTTTCCTACAATAGAAAAAAAAAAAAAAAAAAAAAGCCTCAATTTTGGAGCTAGTATTTTCTGTCAAATGATGTAGCATCTGCAACCTTTGCTAACAAGAGATTAACAGATCATTCTTACTGATGTAGACTTCAAATAGAGATACAGTTTTACCCGCGTTTTACAATTTAAAACAATCTGCAAATGTCTGTAACATGGGAAGAAATTGTTTAGTGTGTGAGACCTAGATTTCTACTTAACTTTATGCAAGCTTAGTAACTTCTTCAACAAAGAGATATGTATAGTATTTCTCAGTTCTCTGTTTTGAATTTAATATATTTAAACAAAGTATTTGAATATATATATGTATTAGTGTGTGTCTGTGTGTCTGTGTGTGTGTGTGTGTGTGTGTGTTTAACATCTATTAATATAACCTCATTTGGCATTTTTAACCTGAATGAAAAATTCAGCCAGGTGTCAAAATTCAGAACTGACAGGAATACAGAAACTGCCTTGGTAAAGATGTGTGTCTAAAACTCCAGTCAGAATACCAGAAAGGTGTTTTTGTTGTTGCTGTTGTTTTTGCTGTTGTTTTGTGCTTTGTTTTGTTTTTGTTTTTGTTTCCTGTAAAAGAAGATTTTAAAAATTAGTAGTATTAGAGTCTGAATTAAATTGCAGAAAAGGCATTGTAACCCACATCACTCTTCTAAAGTCTCAACCCCTGTATCCTAAAGAAAATCATGAACTGGTTCCTTTCACAGCCTTGTGTGGCTCTCCTAAATGCCACACAAAATTAGGTGCAGGAGTCATTTATGAAGAATGCTAACTTGGCCATCTTATCTTCTTTCTCAGAAAGAAGGTCCTTTTCCCTTTCTAAACTGTGTAGATATTCTCTTTTTTTCAGAAGGAAAATATTATGCCTCACAGAAGTCTGTGTGAAAGACATGATTTCAGTCTTATCTCAAAGTATTTCACACACTCACAGGGTACTACACGGAGACCCAAACGTCCTCTGACACAAAGTCGCTCATAGGGAGGGCCATAGAAGGTTGTCTGTGACTTAAAACAAACCTCCTTACCTGATGCCTGGGATCTCCCTGTTTCCCAAAAGTGCTCATAACTGAGAAGTCAATTCTTTTGTCTCCCTAACAAGCTAGGAGAAAATAACATAATAATAATAATAACAACAACAAAAATAATGAAAAGTATTAGCCAATGTTTCCTTAAATTAAGATTTAACCATATACAAGAAGGAAGAAGAATAGACAGACTACACAAGCAGGAAATTATCTTCACAGTAATATCTTGGTCAAATTGGTTAGAGTAGGATGTGCTGTTTTCAAAACAGAGTACTATTAAATAAATCTGACAAACAAGGACAGATTGAAGTCTTCCAAACCCATCAGATGGATAATTTGATAGGGAGAGTATTAATCTAAAACACACCTTTCCATCTGTGAAAGATCTCATCATCTGTGGATCACCAGCACAAGTTACTCAAGAGTCCTGAAAGTTACTTTAAAAAGATAGCTTAAAGCACTCAGGTCAGGGCCACAAGGTGTTAAAGTTCTGATATGTTAAGTATCAGGAATGGAGAGGCCTGAGTTTAACAAGCAAAGGATGTAAATGAAAACACAGTCTGAGCACTTCAATATGATTGTGAGGAGGGCAGTGGCATGATGAAAGGCAGAGAAGAGCTGGGGAAAAAAGCCACTTCTCAAGATGTGGAGACCTAAAGATAATAAAATCTGGAGCTCTAAAATAAGATATACAAAATATATAACAAAATAACCCTGACAGACAGAAAGCAAATTAGGAAATATTCAGGCATATATATAACTAAACCCAAGGAGTTAGTAAAACTGTGTAAAGTTCAGTTACAGAAAATCACAAAGGACAACTCAGTTTCACAGCATGGAAATGATTCCTCTGGAATGCAGAGAAATATTCCCAGTCCAAAAGACATAATATAAAACAGACCTACAATTTAACACTTCAGATAGAAATACAATGATAATACTAATCTTTCCAGTTTAATTTTGTTGTTTAATTTTGTTACATTAGGAAATATCTTTGCATTACAGTATACAACAGAACAGTCACAATCATTGTGTTCCCAAGAGCTTTAACCCTTTGTTTGTTTGTTTGTTTTAGTTTTATAACTATAACAGTCCTTTACAGATCTTAATACATAAAGCAAATTAGTAAAAAATGATAAGAAAAGCAAAAAATTGTAACTGGTGTTCTGATGTTACCACAGAAAATATTACACAACATGATGTATCAGTGTATATTCATATCATATAAATTAGTGTTTTGTTTTGTTTTGTTTTTTTATCCCCTGCCAAGATACAAGGCACCTTAGGAAATGTGTATTGATAAAGTAGATTACCTTGGCCCTTACCCTGCCTCAACCACATATCCCTCAGCCCTGCCGTGAACCTTATTTTTAATTATGATTAATATATATGGAACATGCAGAGCAAAATTATGCCCTGCAATGCAAGTGTAGGCCTCCCATAGAGTTCAATGGAAGCTGTGCATGTGTCAGAGGACAGAAATTGGCTCAATATGTTTAATAAAAATCATCTCTTCTGCCCTCTGCCTCCAGGCAGATTCCCATTTGCAACCCTAGTATCATCCATGATTAATAAGACATGTGTTAGCAATGAAAGCTCTCCTTCTCCCCATCGTCTCTGCACTGATTGCTAATAAATATGTTAATAATTAAAATCTTGTCCCCCTGCAGTCTCCTTGCCAGTAGCAAATTCCCAACACCTTAGAGCTCCTACCCTTAGAGACATAACAAATATATCTAAAGTTAAAACCATACTCTTCAGCTGTAGAAGCCTTTTGCCATCCATTTTTCATCTTCAGTTCCTAGAAATATTTTGGCAGCAGATATGACCCTTCCCCAGTGCATCTCTCAATCTAACTGCCACTTCTTTGAGTTAATTTTAACAGGCTGCTTCAAAGCAGGAACAAACCAAAGTGCTCAAGAGGTCGAGTTCCTTTGTTACATGAAGCTTGAACCCTCAGATAAGCACAGTGTGCAAGTACAAGGTAACAAGGATAAAAGCTAAAGTGGAAAAAAAAAAAAAAAAAAAAAAGCATGCCCACCATTTTCTTGCCAACCTATAATTTCCATTTGAAAATTTATCTCATGAGATGATTAATGAGTTTTTTTTTTTTTTTTTTTCAGTTGAGCAATAGGTTTTCTGTGATAGATTCTTCTCTTCCAGCCCATTACTAGCAGGTAATATTTTGTCAATTCTATTCTTCTCTACAGTCACCATTGATAGCACAAATACTGCTTAGCTATCATCTTTGAACACTTGACTATTACTTCTAAGTTATATATTGAAAAAGTGACAAAGATGGCTATCATTATAAAAATACAGAAAATGCAACTGTTTAATTATGTCAAGTGGTTGGATTACCCAAAAGCAAATAGTAGTTATAATTTCTCCTTCATTCTGGAGAGAATAATAAACAAACCAGGAATCAACGGCTTTCTCAGGTGCATAAAGTTAAAAGAACAACTTCACAAGTGTGGGGGCCTCAGTGGATATGACAAGAGGGAATGCTGAACAACCATTACATTTACCAAAGCCAATGAAAAGAAGACTATACCAATGACTCGATACTCCAGAAATGCTCAACATTTTTATTTTGTTTTTTTAATAAAAGTGTGAATAACAGGGGAGGTGGGTAGAGGTTCCTCCACAACATTAGAAAGCTCTAATGTAACACCATTGCAGTAAGGTTCAAGGAGTGTATCCTGCAGCCTTCCCAATAAAACTTGTGTTGGTATTCAGATACTGCAGATACTCAGCAGTGTTAATTTTAGTTGCAATAAAGGCTCCTAAGACTGCATGTTTATCTTTACAGTCAGTACTCTGACTGTAGATTACACAGTTACTTAGTGTTAAAGCTGAGACAGCAAATGGAGGAATGACGGCATTGGTTTACTATGCTTTGGAAGGAGGAAAAGAAAGAGGTTTGGGGGAATCTCTGAAACAAGATATCCAACTGTGCATGAAAGACAATGAACAGGTCCATGCATTTCTGGAATTACGAATCCTGCTTCCAAGCAGACAAGTGTTTTCTGCTACACTCTGGATTTGCATATCAAAATGTAAAAATGACGTATTAGAAGTCTGTCAAAAGGAAAAGAGAAATATGCCAGAGAAGTGGATTAGAGAAAATAATAAAGAATGTGTGACAGCAACAGAAAGAGAGACGTTTTGCTGTTGAAGAATAGGTTGTCTCCATAGGTCTACTCAGATCCAGGAAGTAATGTCCTTGGAGAATGCCTGCAACTGCCTTTTAAAGGTAGTTTCCCTTAAACATTTTTTTTTCTAATGAGTTTTATTTCATTGCAAAAGACATTTTGATTACTGACTACCCATCTTCCACTTTGTAGAGAAGAGAGTTGTAGGATGTGAATATGTTGTGGAGTACTTGAAGTTAAGATGGGACTGAAAGTTAAGATCAATCTTAAAAATTAGAGAATGGGATGAATCAGATAATCATTTCTGGTTTGGTATTCAATAATAAATGTATTCCCTGAGAACAGGAAAAGTCATATGTGCATTTTGCCCATGGAAGAAAAACAAATGTGTATATCTCCTTACAGACAAAATACATATAGAAGTTATGAGGGACTGAAAATTTTCTAGAGTATTTCAAGTCTTGTTTTAAATTCTATAGAAAAGATGCATAATTCTTTATCAGCTTTATTTGTAGGAAGATTCAAAACTAAATAGATTTTCTTAACCCTACTTCTTGCTTGGGATTCTGCAAAACCATCTGTACCCCATACTTCCCAATACACCAGGGAGGACTGCAAAATGAAGAACCTAGCCCAGAATAACAACATTCATGGGCATTTTTAATGTCTCAAAGGAACCTATTGGAGCTGAGAATTTGGCCCAGTATACTGAGTGCAGACTCTTTGGAAGAGTTCCTGCTGGCTGTCACATACCATATAGCTGTTCAGAGCTGAAAGCTGCAACTATTAAAATATATTTTTAATGGTTGAACTTGTAAAATTTAATAGTATTAATAATAATGGTCTTGTAAAGTAATGAAGAAAAAGTATATGATTTTCTAAAAATTGAAATATATTAAATAATCAATTATTTATTTATGTTTCCTAAGAAGAAAGTTACATTTATCTGCTTTTCAGTAACGATATTAAATAGTCTTGTAATGTTTAGTACAGAAAGCTATTTCAAACTAAAAATGATAATTTGCATTTACTGCGCAATCAACACACTCTCCAAGGAAAGATTCTCTCTTATTAAATATAACATTTGGTTCAAGTTCCTGTAAGATTAATTTTTATTATTGCATTCTTTAAAAACAACATGAGCCTTGTAAAAATTAGAACTGATTATAATTAAGTTCAAGATAGGAAACATTTCCCATGACCTCCTCTGAAGTCTTTGAATGTCCTTTGTCTTACGCTGATTCTCTTACATATGCTTGCCCTGGACTTTGCATTAGGATGACATTTAGGGTCAAACCAGTTTCATGGTCATAGTTTTTGCAAGTTTTTATTGTTATAATTATTGTTATTTTTTTTCTAAATGGGATTTTTTTTCTTACTCTACCATCCTCGTCAATGGCCCTTATTTAAGGTGTTGTGGAAAAAAAATGTGCTCATCATATATGTTAGGCTATCAAATAAATACTTTACAAAATGATGTTAGGAATAAGTATCTTCCTCAAAGTCAGTCTGTTGATTAGGCCATATGACTAATAGTTAGCAGTAACAGTTTGTCAGTCTAATGGAAATAGAGTTCCCAACAAGTAGCCTCTAGCTTTAAATAAAATTGTAAGTGCACACTTAAAGGATATTGCAAGGAATGTTCATTTATTTTAAAAGACTTGAGGGAGTATTTATATACTCACTATTTCCACTCTGTCTTTTAAGAGTCCCTCACCATTACCAGAAAGGGACACTCGCTGGAAATAAAAATCAAGGACAAAAATAACCAATGGTTGTTTCTGCTAAATTGTTGCTTGCCACCGCTGGAATCTAATGTATGTGTTCATTTAATTTTTACAGCCATGCTATTATATTCCGCATTGATATCTGCAAGGTTATTCACGGTATTCTACTGCAAAGTGCTTTGATTTGGATTCTTTATATTGGGAAACTTTTCAGTGCATTAGGTAAAGGGCTCTTGTTAAAGTCCCAATAAAAGGCACACGTCCTAACCACCGTTATTCATCTGTTTTCTATAAGACTGGCACCTAAAATGTTGCTTTTCCACTTTATGTTTATGTTTGCAATAACATTAGTTCCATTTCTAGATAAAAGAAGAAATCACTGTGTCAAGAAAATTATTCTTTACTTAGTGGAAAATAAATTTAAAAACAAACTAACTAACTAATTAACAAAAAACACTGGGGGGAGATGTGCAGGGGAAAGAACAGCTTCAATGTGCATGTTGTTGATCCAGAGGACAATTTCCAACATTTAGTCCCTTGCTCTTAAAAAAGACATTGTTGATGTTTAAAACTATTTTGTAAACAGTTCATACATCCATATACTAACTGCATGGAGCACGTGTTTTGGTGCATTTTGGGGAAATTAAATTATATAACACTTGTCACTCCAGCTTCAATTCAGTAATTAGGTACTTTACACAGAGATTGGGAATATCCATACATTTAACCCTGAGCTCAAGTGTAAGCATAGTTATGAGTTAGCCTTTATTAGAAATGAGAAAGATGAAAAAAGAGAAATGAATTATTACACCAGGAAGTTAAAAAGTGTTTGAAGTTTTTTTTTTTTTTTTTTTTTTTTTTTTTTACATACTTCATACAAAGTAGACACAGATATGAGAGCTCTTGGTTTGCTTGCTCCTTCAGCAATCCTTTCATGATCAAGAACAGAAATCATGAGCAAGATTAGAGGTGAATATTATGAAAATGGAAGTTAGTGATAAGATGTTATTCTATTACTAAAGGTAATGACTTTTCTCATCTTATTGAAGTTCAGTACATTGTGTCCTGAATGAACAGAGTTCCTTGAGGTAACTAGAAAGAAAATAAGGATTTTTTTTTTTATTATTTTCCCCAGTGTGTACTAGGTGTTTCATAAAGTAAAAATATCTAAAATGTAATGAAGTACTTAACATACTTCTTGAATAGAACTGATGTGATGTTGTCCAAAATTCAGATTCTGATAATGTGGTCCACTGCCCCTCACAGAGCTAGACCTGTTGATCTGAGATCCTCAAGACCTAATTGATGTATCAGTGGGGCATCTACCTGGACCCCTCTAGGGCCCTTCTCCAGCCAAAGTGATCACCAAGATGTGTGCCTTTGAAGCACTCTTACCATGCACATCTTCCACCTGAGATGGTCTACCTGGACAGCCATCACCTTCTCTTAATCACAGCAAAAAAATGTAGTAGTACTCAGAAGTTCTGTCTTCTCTATACAGCAAGGAAAGTCTCATCCCCAAAGTGACACATGGGACCCCACTTCCCCCTCTACAGCAAGTATTTCAATCTTTGCCACCAGCTCTCCAAGACAACATCCCAGCAGGAGCCTCTAAGAGCCAGAAACTCTGCATGCTGGCCACTCCTGGGCAGCTCATGTATTTGGTATGTATCAGATGTGGATGATTTTCAGCAGCTTATTGTATGTGTGTGTATTCATATATGCATATGAATACATATACATATGTACATATGTATACACACATTTAATACTACACTTTTTACATGTGAGGGGAAGAATAGAAAAGACTGAGAGGTGTTCTTTTGGGGAGAGATTAGAAAAACATCCAAGTTAGCAGGATTAAAAAGATATTTGAAATAAATAAGAAGGATTAAGGATTTCTCTCACTGCTTTAAACAGTACTTGCACACTAGCTCTAAGTACATGGTTTCTGTTAATCCCAGCAAAACATAAGATATAAACAAAGAAGAAATATAGCATAAAGCATTGAAGCAATTTAAACCAGTGACACCAAGTATGTACTGAGTCAGTACAATCCTATCACTAATGAACATGTTGCAAATGGCTTCTGTTAGCTACAAGAACATTCCAATTTTCATCCTGCTGATGGCTTCTCTGTGAAAGCAAAGGCTTTTCAAATGTGAATGCACTTTAAAGTACTTTTACCTTGCCACAGTACATTAAAACCTCTAAGGGTACCTAAAAAGTCATATTCCAAGCCCTCTTTTTTCTCAGTTAATATGAAGTTTATTTAGCAAGTTTTAATTTAAAACCTGAAAGAGAGTAGTTTCTCTATGTAGAGCAGATTCACATTTATTCTTATCTAGGGAGTATACACCTGGAACATATCACTCACTCCTGCCTTTTCCGTTGCTGTTCTATACTGCAGGACCAGCAGCTAGCTGAAAGTTTGATAACACAAGCCACAGTGGGAGAATCAGAAAAAAAAAAAAAAAAAAAAGAACAAAAAAGAACAAAACTGTAAGGTATTTTTTTAAAAAAAGTGTTAGGACACTACATATCTTTTTTTTTTTTTTTTCAACAATGATTCAGTAGAGAAAGTCCTTTGAATTTTTTTCTTAATATTTTCAAATGATATATAGCACAGTGGTAGTATACAATGGAAGAGAAATTATAGTTATCATTTCAGATGAGGTGCGTTGAAAGAACTAGGACTGATGCAAGTTGGCAGCCTTGGAGGTTGCTTTCTTATTACTACCATCTGTGTCAACTTCAGTATCCATTACAAGGAGAAAGAAGAAGTGTTTTCTTGAGTACGTGACCCTGTTTATGTGCAGACCTTAAATATCTGCAGCAGAGACTGGAAGTGTACTCATTCCCCACTAAACACAGTGAGAGATTCCAGTGGCTAGATAACCATTCAGTTTACCAGCTTTTAAACAAAATTCAGTGATAATATTGTGCTTTTCTTCTTTTCTATAAGACTTTCCTCTGGATTTTTTTCCCTAAGTGTCAAGATGGTCATGAAAAACAATCTCTTTGCCTTCTTGAACCTGATGTCTCTTGCAGCAGCAATCTTATAAAACCTAGGAGACTAGTAGAGTAGTGCTTTAAGTTTTTGTTTGTTTGGTTGGTTTGGTTTGGTTTGGTTTGGTTTGGTTTGGTTTGGTTTGGTTTGGTTTGGTTTGGATTGGTTTGGATTGGTTTGGTTTGGTTTGAACAACAAAGCACTCATTCCAGATGAAAGTAAGTGGAGGAAAAACATTGCACCTATTATGTGAAACAGTTGGCTTATAAATTAGTTTGGAAGCAGTCTGAATTATTTCAGGGAATTTAAGTGGACTGTAACCAACTGCAAGCTTAATGTCCAAAAGAATACTGTTGATACTGGATTTTTAGAGTCCCTTACTGAGTTTGTAAGATGACATCATCTGAAGACTAAATGGGATGACTAGTAGTTTATATATATGAATGATAGTTTTAGCTTTCAAACCAGAATGAAGTATAGAAAAATGTATTTAAGTGTGTATAGCAGATATATATATATAAATATGCTGCCTTGCTTGCCAGTGTTGGAAATGAGATTTTTATTTCACAGCCTTCAAAAAGTTGCATTCACCTCCTAAAAATTTCTTATTTATGTAGTGTGAAATACACCTTGACAGCATAGATAATGTCCAAGCAAAGACAAGGCAAATGAGGAGCTGTGAGGTCTACTTGTCATATTTTTACATATATTTTGTTGTTGCTGCACTGTTACTTGTCCTTTCTGTCTCTCTCAACATAATCTGTTGTAAAAAATCTCCAAAACAGGGGTGATTGGATGGTTCTTTAACATAAGAAATACTGGTATCCCTAGAGAGCTACTCAAGGAGCACTGAAATAAGGGGTAAAAGAAGTTATTTTTATTTGAATTCCATTCCTGTGTAGCAGAGCAAATTTAATCCCTGTGAGTTCACAGCTGGTTTACTCTCAGTACAGAGTAATCTCTACAAATCACAGCCCCTAATGTGGAATAATTTTTGCCTATCATATCCAAACCAAGTTTCCAGCAGCAAGCCTCACTGGATGCTTCAGAGAAAGAAAAAAAAGGTGGCAATCATAGAAGTGTCTCAGAGCATTACTAAGGAAGCCTGGGGGTTATTATTACAAATTATATACACGCCCAAAATTTCACTATTAAAGACAGATTCTGAACTATTTTCCTGTCTTTGAAAATGGTCCCTACAGGTGAATAACGAAGTGGGTAACAAGCAATGTAAGTATATTTTCATTTCCATCCACATGGCTGAAATAGCTTTCCATATGCAACATTCTTTTTTTTTTTTTTTTTTTTCCTTCAAGGTATAGATTGTATTTATGCTGATACTCTTAACTGGGGCATGTCAGCCCATTCTTCTAGAGACATTCCCAGGGAGAGAGAGTGTGAGCAGGCAGCAATAAGAATGTGACCACTGTGAATCACATTTCAAGGAAATACAGGTATTTTTAGAACAGTCAAGAATCTGTTTCTGAGTACAGTCAAGGTAATTGGTAGGAATTATGTAAGAAAATTCTGGTATTAAAGATACTAGTAAAGAGATTGTTATTGGATTGTCCAAATCACCTGTACATATTTTGTTTTAAAGTTACTGTTGACTTTTTTGAATACTTGATGAAAAAGTACTTGTCTATATTACAATATCTACAAATGAGTCACAGTTCCACTGAAACTGCAGTGGTTTAGATATAGTTGATGACAGGTGGCAACAACAAGTCATTGCCACATGCACTTCCTAAACAAGGTTCTGGACCTACTTCAGTAGTCCTTGTAGAATAAGTGTTTTCCCTTTGACTTCTAAAATCATCAGTACATCAGTAGCAAAAGAAAGATGAGGGAACTGTGTGCTTGCTGATGAATGGGGTGGTTGCCCTGGTGATGAAGCATACAGAGAAGGCAGAGTTACTGGATGCCTTCTTTGCTTCTGTCTAAACTGCTAAGACATCTCAGACCCTAGAGATGAGAGGAAGTCTGAAGAAAGAAGGACTTTCCCTTGGTTGAGGAGGATTGGGTTAGAGATCATTTAGGCAAACTTGGCACCTACAAATCCATTGGCCCCAATGAGATGCACCCATGACTGCTGAGGGAGCTGGTGAATGTTATTGCTAGGACAGTCTCCACCATCTCTGAAAGGTCATGGAGAACAGGAGAGGTGCCTGAAGGCTGGAAGAAAGCCAACATTACTCCAGTCTTCAAAAAGAACAAGAAGAAGGACCCAGGAAACTACACGTCAGTCAGCCTCATCTCCATTCCTTGAAAGAAGACAGAATAGCTCATCCTGGAGATCATTTACAATCATGTGGAGAATAAGAAGGTAATCAGGAATATCAGCATAGATTCACCAGGGGGAAGTCATGCTTTACTGGTCTGATAGCTTTCTGTTATAGCATGACTGGCTGGGTAGATGAGGGGAGAGCAGTGGAAATTGTCTACCTTGACTTCAGTAAGGTTTTTGACAATGTCTCCCATATCATCCTCATAGACTAGTTTGGGAAGCACGGGGTAGATGAGTGGTCAGTGAGGTGGACTGAGAATTGGCTGGATGGCAAAGCTCAGAGGCTTGTGCTCAGTGGCACAGACTAGTTGGAGGCCTGTGGCTAGTGGTATCCCCCAGCGGTCCAATCTTGTTCAATTTATTCATTAATTACATGGATGATGGAATAGAGTGCACTCTAGCAAGTTTGCTGACGACACAAAGCTGGGAGGAGTGGCTTATACACCAGAGGGCTGTGCATTCAGAGGAACCTTGACAGGCCAGAGGGTTGGGCTGAGAGGAACCTCATGAAGTTCAACAAAGTAAATGAGGGTCCTTCACCTTGGGACTAAAAACCCCAAGCACCAGTAGAGGTGATTGACCTGCTGGAAAGCAGCTCTGTGGAGAAAGACCTGGGAGTCCTGGTGGACAGTGGGTTAAACATGAGCCAGCAGTGTGCCCTTGTCATCAAGGCCAATGGTATCCTGGTGTACATTCAGAAAAGCGTTGCCAGCAGGTTGATGGAGGTGATCCTCCCTCCCCTACACAGCCTTGGTGAGGCCACCTGGGCTACTGAGATGTTTATGGGACTGGAATATCTGTCATACAAGGAGGGGCTGAGAGATCTGGGCCTGTTTATCTTGGAGAAGAGTGAGAGTGGGTCTTATCAATGTGAATGCATATCTGAAGAGAAGGTGCCAAGAGTATGGGGACAGATTCTTCTCCATGGTGCCCAGCAACAGGACGGCAACAGGCACAAATTGAAACAAAGAAAGTTCCAGATGAATATGAGAAAATACATCTTTGTTGTGAGGGTGATAGAGCACTGGAACAGGCTGCCCAGAGAGGTTGTGAATCATCATCTTCATTCAAAACCTACCTGGATGCTATCCTGCACAATGTATTCTGGGTGAACCTGCTTGTCAGGGGGGGTTGGACCAGATGATCTCCAGAGGTCCCTTCCAATCTCAGCCATTCTGTGATTCTGTGAAAATCTGTGGTATTCCAACAGGGCCATTAATGAATTGTAATGATCAATGAAGATCACAGAGACCCCCTATTTTTTTTTCTTTTTTTTCTTTTTTTTTCCAAATGTTGCATTAGTATTAACTATTAGTACCTGAGGAAATATGAAAGAAATTAATACACAGTACACATAAAATCTCTGTTTAAGAAAGGAGAAATATGAACTTTGAACCACACATCAGTTTCATCACTCAAAAATACGTTTTGAAAAAAAAATCATATTTTTATTAAAAGTTTGTTTTCTTAAATCTCAGAAGCTTAACAGAATATGAAAAACAGATGACATAATTTTGAAGAATGTAAGTCTGAATTTGACATTGAACTTTGTACTTTTCTAGTATTTTACAGGTAGATTTCTTTGGCCAAATTAAGCCTACATGAGGTAGGAAAAATGGGACCCAAAGAAATTACATAAACACATTCATGAAAAAAAAAAAAAAAAAAAGTTAAACCAGGAAATGTAAGCAAAATAATTCTTCCAGAGGTCACCAGAGACCAGAGCCATGAAGAATATGGAACTGTGTATTTACAGTATTCTAACATACATTGCAAAAATGTTCATAACTTCATATATACACTTCAGATTATGCCTTTTGCCAGAAATTTGACAAATTACAAAAAAAGCTGCAACTGAAAATAAGTATAGCTCCCACATATTTTTACATCCCCAGGCAGCATGAAATTGTTAAAATAATTACAGAAGTTGATTAGATAAGCATAAGATGAGAATGCCAATTTACATGTCTATATTATACTTTTTATTGGAGAAGAAATTCTATTCAACAAAGTTCCTTTATCTGATTCCTGGAGCCTCTTGTAAAAGGGAATATTGGCTGTGAGTGAGTGTTTCTTCCAAAGTATCGCTTTCCATTAAGTCTAAAACATCTATCTTAAGTGTCTTTGAATCTTCAAAAGTCAAATGCAGTGAGTGACATTACAAATAAAATTATATTGCTTCAACTCTCTTGTCCAATATCTTATGATAATACTTTTTTGTTTGTTTGTTTTATTTTCATTTAATTTCTGATTAATTTTTTGTTCTATAAAAGCTTCTAAACAGCATTCCCCAGGATCATATAACATTTTTATCAGCATTTTGCCATCAGAAATACTTTGAAGCTTTGCATGACTGAAGCAATCTTAGAACAGGTGCTAGAATCTGTCTAATAGGAAATAGAGTTCTCTTGTGGTTTCAATGTCTTATTTAAAATAAATAAATAAATAAATAAATAAAAAATCCTTCTCATAACTTGTGTTTTGTTATTATGTATCAGGCATACGATAAATCTCAGCCTTTTCCTGACTTATGGAAAAATAAAAAGATAACATCTTCTTTTTGGAACAACTAGTGCTCAGAATGTGCTTGAAATTTAACAGAGCAACCATGCCTTCACACTGTTTCATTAACCTTAAACAATGGGAAAAAAATGTCCAGAAATGAACATTTCATTAATAGGTGTGGTGATCTCTGGGAGGAAAAATGAAAGAACAGAATCCTTTCCAGTTCTGTAAATCAGACTGACAGAAGCAGATGGAATTATGTCCTGCCTCTTATAAAACTATTATCTCCATTTTAAGGGCATTTCAGGACATCTGAACAGTTCAATTTTATTATTTTATTATGATTATTTTATTATTATTATTATTATTTTCGAAACATTTGATGACGTGTTTATAAGAAAAATTAAAAGCACCTTGCATGCTGTGCTTGCCCCAAGCACTTATACAGATCTAGTAGCATATATTTGGCAAGAGTTTGTTCATGAGGGTTATCTATGTCTAGATATTCTTCACAGAAGATCTTATAAATATTTCTTAAAAAGTTTACAAGTCTCATATCAGCACAGGTGTAAATTTCATCAACTTAGAGGTGTAAATTCGTTTTGAGAGACTCTCTATTTCTCATACTTTCTGTTGGGGTTTTCACATTGTTTTAGTAAAAACGAGAATTTTCAGACTTCTTTTGCTGGGGGAAGGAGTGGTCATGGGCAGGGAGCAGTAAAAAATGTCCATACAGAGAAGTAGCAAACAAACAAGGGAAAAAAAAAAAAAAAAAAAAAAAAAAAATCATAACTGTGCACTACATTAGTTTCACTATCCACATTTTACAAGAATCTTAAAATCCACTTCTGTCACTCACAGATTCCTATTAGCATGTGTGATAATTACAGGGCATTTGTTTATGCTGATAATAATTTTATCATATATGTTTTTCCCATCATAAAATAGGCTATCTTATCTGCAGAAAATTAGTTATTCCCAGACAGGTAGTTAAGTTACATGTTTCCCTAATCAAAGTATACAGCAATCTAATTTGCTATCCATGCTAGTATGGGGATTTTACTTCTCTGAGGGAGGAATCTTAGTATACCACAAAAATAAAAGTACCTGGGCTGGTACTCAAACATGCAGCTATGAAGACATGTCTTCTGATACAATCATAACCTAGCTTTGAAAATAAATGCCTATTCTCCCCTTAAAACATTATAAGGAATAATTCATTGTTTTCATCATACATCGCGTAGGTAATATCTAGAAATTTGAAACTGGAACTAAATGTTTACTTATCTTGGTCATAAATCAAAACTAATTTTTACAGTTGGGAAAGGTTCAAGCTGATAGACTGCTGCTCAGAGTTCCTATTATTTTAACCTAGAGAGAATATGAAAAAATACTTTGAATGGATTGTTCAAATGTTTTAATCACCTGCTGAATAAAGTCTACAAGGCAGTTTGATGTTGTCATGGATCAATTAGCGCTCTAGCTGATGAAATGAGAAACAGGTAACCGGGCTGGGTACATCAGTTCAGTAGCTGAAAATTGTAAATCAGGTCAAGTGGAAAGTCTGAAGTGAAACTAATCCATTCCAGTCCCCCTGTGCATATCACCACCAGCATCCCTTTGCACTGCAGGACTAAAATCAGCGTCAATGGGTGCCAGCTGGACTAAGATACAGATTTGACTAAAACCACAGCTTCAGTTCTCAAAGATCATTAAACAGTCATAAAACAGAAAAAAATCCACTTTTAAAGGCTTTTCAGAGTTGTTCTTTATTTTTATTTTTATTTTATTTTTATTTTTTTCCTCTCCCCACAGATTCATAATCTATATAACAAAGGAGAAATGAGTTTGAAGCATACAGATTTCCTGTTCAGTAAAACAGAATCTCCTTAGACTTTATGTTATTAAGTGTACTGTAAGGTCTCCAACAGTTTCCATACAGAGTCATCAGTAGTATCCATACTGAATTAAGACAAGTAAAATAGTGGTTTTTAAATAGAAAAGGGACAGATTTTAGAAGGCTTAAAAGTAAGACATTCTCTATTTTAAGCTAGAAAGAGTTAATGGGATTTACTAGCCCATCACTGAAAAAAATAAAAATAAAAAAAATATATTCTTGTCAAGGAAATAAAAGGTGGAGTGCTCATGCTGTTGCGTATCACTCAGTGATTACACCTCAGGAAGCATTATCTTGGCTGGTCTGGGCCATCCCACTTCCGATTGGCACTTCCTCTGCAACCTCCCATCCTTTCCCTGCTGTTTTATGTGGAACTTACTAGCTCCCATGCTTTCCTTATTTAATTCTCCCTAAGGGCATCAGCAGGGATTGAAGTAAACAATTTGCTCCTATTGTACGTTCATGCCAGAGAAAAGGCCCAAACCTTGGCTTCATTCACAGAGGCTGCTCTATGCCAGACTGCTAGTACAAAGAAATTGCAAAGAACCTTTTGGTAGTGCCAGAAATTTCCCTCATTTTTCATGAGTCTTTGGCTATAGATACCCTGTACAAAGAAGTGTCTCTCCAGTTTTACCCCTGTATTTGCGGCTCACAAGCTGTTTTTAAGGTACAGTTAAGTGAAAAAAGAAAAATATATATATATATATCTTGAATACTGTTCTAGTGATTCAATTACTAAAATGGCCTACAGGACTCATGCAGCTGGATGTAAATTCAAACAGGCCTGAGCCTATACCGAAGTATGCTGTTGGCAGAGAGTATGCCAGGATGATGAAGTTAGTGTTCCATCAGTTATGTCCTCCCATCCAAATTTTGTACCATGTGGAATTCAACTGGACCTGCCCAAATTCTTTTTTTCATTAGCTGGTTGCAGTCTACGGCTTCTCAGATCAGTTGCAACAAATCCAAACTTGATTTAAAAAAAAAAATAAAATAAAATAACAGTAATGGCATTCCTTATTTCCCTTGTAATATGGCATAAACACCAATTACAACTCTAAATATAAGTACAGAGAGTTCACAGGTGTTTTTTGTATGCTTGTTTTTGTTTTTGTTTTTAATTTGGTTATTCCCTTCAACAACTACTCTCTAGGATGAAGATGTAGTTTTAAGAAAAACAGCCTGGGTATGTTATGGAATGTGCTTAAATATGGCAACATATATATAGATATATATACACAGTGCCTGCTGGCGTTGTATTGATGTCTCCTGTTGTTTGCACTGCATCTACTAAAACATAGTGAAAATATAATGATTCCTGAACAGAATGGAATTTACTGCAGTGATAAGATTATTTTCATGCTGAACTCACAAATCATTCCCAAATTCTCCTTGTTTCAAAGTGACATTTAACATATGTAAATGTTCTGTGGTTTACTATTTTTGTATTATGCTTGTGTCACTGTGTGCACGCTGGTCACTACACCCTAAGAGTTTTTATTTATATGTACTATACTATCTCTGACTAAACACATTTTGTGAGCAAGTACCTCAAAGTTTTGAAAGGAAGTTTTCCAAACAGATCTCTACTCTTGAGAAAATTAATGGGCAGTTCTTAATACATTCCATTAAACATCAATTGCATGGCTGTAAAATGACATCTAGTCTGATATGATTAATTTAGTGTTGTTCATCTTTGAATAATTCCTTTAGAAAACACAGAATCAAGTCTGCTTTATAGTCCTAAATATAAGCCAAATACATCATCCATCCTTTCTCTAAACTTAAGGTTGTCAGATGACATCAGACTCTGAGTGGGTAGGTTCAGTTTGCCAAGTCTTCTTTACAGAGGATGGCTACAACCTCCATGCTGTTTTTATATCCACACAGACACCCCCTCTCCCACAAGCCTGGCTAGAACTAAGTGAAGCATGAAATTATGTCTCCTCAGATCTAATTGTAGTCTAACAGTCTTTAATAATTCATTTTCCCAGTCATACTGTTCCCTAGGACACTGTAAACCAAAAATGTCAGTGGCTTGGTGATTCAAATATAGGTTTAAAATCAGGGGAAAGAAGACCTATTCCAAGCTGCATCTCCTAAGTTTCTTGCTTGTGTGCACACATTAGATAACAAAAAACCATCCTGCTTTATTTACTGTGGCCTGCTATAAGCGTATCACACTGAGTTTTCTTACTGATAGTTATGAAAAACATTTTTATCTATATGAAGCAGCATTGAGGTTATGTGCAGTAAACCCTTTGTATCATGCCAAAGATCTAGAAGTGGATCAAATATAAAATATGGAGATTTAGATGTAGCCCTTTTTAATTAGGTACAAAGACTTGCTTTGTTTTAAGGAACTAAGCTTACCTTATTCTACCTTAATTGACCTGGGTTTGAAAGGCTATCAAAGAACTTCTGTTAAAAAAAAATAATAATAATAATAATAATAAAAAAAAAAGTTTTCACACAGGGCTGCACCCTGCCAGACAGAACTGCCATAAAGAAAGGAAATTTATCTCAAAAGGGATAGGGAGGAAAGGAGTGGGAAGCTTTTTTTTTTTTTTTTTTTTTTTGGATCAGAGTGCACTTGCCTGGTTTTAAACAGCTTAACTTTTATCCAACCTTCAAAACCCCAGTGCATTTGTTTTTACAGTGTCTCTATTCCTCATCTTTAACACTAATTTACAATACAGGACACCATGCCAATGAAAGGAGGAGAACTCAGCACACAGTTTCTGTGTTTGGCCTTGGAAATTCAGACCTTCATCTCTCAGACTTCGACCTACTGAAAAAAGGTCTACCAAATTTTGAGCTGATAATTTGTAACATAACCAGAAAAATAAACACTCTGGCAGATAGCAGGAGAAGACTCTCCTGGTTTAAAGTCAACACCACTAGTACCCAGGAATTTGATCACATGGATACTAGATAGTAATGAGACAGAAAAAACACAGTACACTGGTACTTCTTGGGCTTTGTAATGCAGAGGAAGAAGTCAAAGTCCTGATGCAGGCTTTGAGGAAGGGCTTACAAAAGTATAAGTTGAAGTATGCCTGCAGTGATTTTAAACTGCCTGAAACTTCATTACTGTGCATTTGGAAACTGGACTTTCTTGTTCGAAATATATATTTAGAAACTGGGAAATCTTATACATTTCCTGGAAGCAACGTCATCCTTTCTCTTGCTCATGAATATATTCCTCCAAATCCGGACATCATGACTGTAAAACCTGTTGTGACCCTTTAATATTAATACCAGGAAAGATCATAATGTCAGAGAATTCCTGTTTGTCAGCTTGTTTGTTTTTGCTAGAGTGCTGTATTCTCAGCCCAGTTTCAAAGTCCTCACCAAAACAAACAAGCAAAAACAAAATCCCCTAATCTGAATCCCCCATTGTTTTTACACAATACCAATTTTCAGCACAAGGATTTTCAGTTAGGTGACAAGCTCTTAAGCTCTTTTTTTTTTTTTTTTTTCTTCTTCTTAAATATGTGCAATCCCTTGATCGACCTTTCCCAGTTCATGTCATTAGTATTGCCACTTGTTGCATTAATGACTGCAGCAGAAAAAAATTCATGCTAATGAAAGAAAATAAAGACTTAAAATCTGCTGGAAAGGACAGTTCTTGATTAAAAATCATATTCATTGATCAAAATGGTATCTTTTTATTTTCTCCTATATCATAAAATCATAAATCTCTTCATTACCTGAAGCCAAATATGGTTAGGAAGCAAACATAGACAGACAGATATTGTACTGGCTTCAGCAGCATGGGTTGAGCCATTTTGAAACTACTGTTAACAATGCACCTCACAGGCTAACAGTTTTGCAGCCTCTAAGCACTCCAGCTTCTCCCTTTGAAATCCAACTTTGACTTGAATAACTTCTGAGACACAGCATGCAGCTGAAGGACAGCAATCTGAAGTCTGACTGCTGTCAGTGCACTAGTGATGTAATTTGAATAAGTAAACAGGCTTTATGGGACTTATAAAAATCAGATCATAAAATATAAACTTAAGTCCACTTAAGTGAGATTATTCCCCTATATGCTATACAGCAGAGAAGGAAAGCCATGTGTGTGTGTAAAAAATGTTGCATAAATAAAATCAATGACAGCCCAGGCCTAAGGTTTTTGTAATAGGCAAATCACATATGACAGGCTTTTTTTTTTTTTTTTTTTTCTTTTTTTTTCTCTCCAAATTTCTGACCTCCTTCTTGGAATGGGAAAAAAAGACAATAAATTTGCACATTGTATAATGCCAGTCTTATATGACAATTTCCTTTTTAATTTTTATTCAATTATTTCAGAGAACAAAGCCATAGTTTATAACAGTAATTAAAAATTCACATATGTGCATTTTACACACTCATCAGCAATCTATATACACATCCTTACAGTTTATCCAGGCTGTAACAGCAAGTCCTATATCTGCTTAAAGGATATTACTATCAGATGCAGCATAGGAAAAATGTCTTGACAAATTCTACAAATAATTATATCACCTGCATTATGTAGCAGCTAAAGTAACACACTCTAGAAGACATTGTTAATTTAGTGGGATCCAAGAGACATGCTGTGACAAATTGTCTACTTAGCCCAGTCTGCAGAAGGTTACTGTACCAGGCACTAAAACAAACATTGACAAACTGTGCTGTCACACAACAACATTATGAAACACATAATAGCAAGTACCAAAATGATTTTTCATTTTCCATTTCTGTGTATCCCACTGTTTTAGAGAGAAATTAATGTTTTGTTGTTGGTGGTGATTTGTTTTGTTTTGTTTTGTTTTGTTTTCTCAATATGTGGGTGCTCTATTCATTAGCTATCTAAAAGCTTTCTAAATTTTTAATGTAGGTCAGATTAAATTCTTAATAGTATATTTAACCAAGATACAGCTGCTAAGCCTCCCTTTAAAATAGTCTCATTCCCTAAGCCAAGAGCCCTGGCTCAGTGCTCTCATTAAAAATTTTAAATTCCAAAATTAGTAAGTGGTTAAGGTGAAAAAGGATGGAAACATAACACACCCATGATTCATTATTCATTGAGGGAGATCTCATATTGGATGAGAAAACCAACAAACACTGTACACTTGTATTTGGAGCTGACCTGACTACTTCTATAAAATGAACAGAAAAGACTATTTTTATCAGATGCAAACCAAGCATTTCTCATATTCCGTAAGAAAAGATGATCCTTGCTGGTAGGTGTGGTGGATGTCCTTTCCAATACAGAAATGAGATTTCCTAATTTAAAGTCCTTTATTCTTCCACAATTAATAGGTTTAATTAAAGTATCAGGGGAAATCCACTGATTTCATACTTTCCTTACTTACTGCTTGGCTAGATTCCTCTGCTTTTTTCATGAGTAGTAATTCTCCACCAAAACCACCACCCACCTTCAGCCAATGAGTTTCTACATTACTATTGTAGGACTTGAGTGCTGTTTGACATGGAACTCATATCAGTTTACCCAGCTTAAAATATTTGCTAGACTTCAATAATTGTAGTCAAATAATATTTCTACTTCAGGTAGTAAAATACTATTTTTTCCAACTTATATTCAAGGGGAATTTAAAAAAAAAAAAAAAAAAAAAAAAAAAAAGATTCAGAACAAGCTAAGCCTTTGTCTTGTGCAGAAGAGCTGAAGTCTGCTAAAACAACAAGAACAACCACAAATAAAAGCCTACATTCAAAATCTTCAAGACTGCAAGGCATATCTATATTATCAGAACTGGAGCTTAGCTCAGAGCAGAGAGCAGGAGACAGCTCATAAAGGAACCATTGTATGGGAAGCAGCAATATTATGTATTTATTGAGGATTGACTGTTCTTTTATTTTATTTTTTTTTTAATCAAGATTTCTCTCAAAGAACTATGGTCAAATATCCAGGCTGGACTTTTTCCCTTCAAGTGCATCCTTCACTTGATTTCCAACATAATAAATGCTTATTTTATGGACACTTCATGCTTTGTTTTGTTAATGACATCACCTTCTCTTCTTCCCTTTCACCACCACCCTCGTGCCTTGAATCAGACTGCTTTTTTAAATTACCAGGCAGATCTGTATTGCCATTTTATAATTTCTCGGGACTCTTTCCTAGCATGAAAAGTAATGACTAAGTAGAGCTACATTTTTTAAAGGTTAATATTTAGTATCTTCCCAAATTATTAGCTTTTTTTGGATATGCCTGGGAGTTTTTTTTTTGTTTTGTTTTTTTTTTTTTAAAAAAAGAGCATGGTTGCTCTTTTACTTTCCTGCATGCATTTTTCGTACAACAAAGGGGGGGGGGGGGGGGGAGGGAACAAACAAATAAACAACAAAAAAACACGACGAGAGATATCTACCTACCATAAGTACAAAGTGGATTACTACAGTTCTTTCTATTAGCTTATTTGAAACTGATTTTTAATCTCTACAAATATTTTATAAAACGTGGCAAATTTTCTATATACAGGCTTCCTACATACTACCAGTATTCATTTGAAACCAGCACTTTCCACAAAGTAGAAACAATACTTTTTCAGTTAATACAGATTACCTTACTCTTTCTTTAGCTATAGACTAAGCAGAGAAAGCAAACTTTCTGTGACTGCTTTTTTAAAAGGATGTCCTTTAGAAGGCAGAGAGTCTATAAAACACCACAGGACACATCCATGATTACAGCAAACCATAAGCCTAGGCTTATTGACCATCGTTGCCTAGGTCAAAATACTTAGTTAAGCACTCTTTAGTTTTATTGTTGTTTTTAGCTTTGATTTAAATTAGGCAAATAATTATGCTTTTATTATCAACAGCAAGAAGCCTTAATTTAGGTATAAGAATTTTGTAATTGTCTTATGAAGATTAACAATGGCAGCTACATGTAATTTCTTAACACTTATGGTTTTAATTGATAGTCTTCAAAAAGTTGGCAATAGAAGTACAAAAGAATTCAGAAGAGTTCATCTGCAGGACAGCTAGCATGGGCCAGGCTCCCTGCCTGATAAACAGATTGTGCCTGGGAACTGGTATTACTCACTTAACATGGCTTTTTTTAAAAAAGCATTCCCCAGCATCCCCAACCCCCAAGAATGGGGTCCTTCCAGCAGGGTGAAAGAAGATGTTATTGCACTTTTTCATTTAAGCATATGCTTAATTTCATCATAGTCAGCAAAATACTTAGGTACATGTTGTGCTTTTTCTTTTTTTTCTTTTTTTTTTTTTTTTGGTGCTCTCTATTGCCTTAACTTTCCATACTGTTGAGTTTATTTTAAGAAAAGTGTGACATTTACACATGCCCTTATAGCTCTTAGAGTTTAGTTATGTCAGAAAAAAAATGTTTTAGTTTTGTGACTTTAATTATTTTATACAGCACAAGTTTTAGATGAAAGTACAGTCCTGTAAAAAAAAAAAAAAAAAAAATCTGTCTCGTAAATGTAAAACAAAACAGCAACAGCAACAGCAACAACAACAACAAATCAAATAAATAAACAAACAACAAAAAACAAAAACAGCACTTGCATGATTCTTTCTGTAGAGCAAGGTATGCAGGAGATAATAGTTTTTACAAGGCCATTATAGCTAGAATAAAAAAAAAATAAAAAAATGAACAAGCTTTTAAGCATGCACTTCCTTCCTCAATTGTGAGACAGGAGCAGGAATCTGGCAAGGTAAAAGGAATTGTTCAGTTGAATTTCATTAAGTCAAACATTTGGATGGTCTGAAAAACCACCTAATCCTTCAGAAGCTCAAGAATGTCCTCTGGGTCTGGGGTTTCTGTGAATGTGGCAGTAGCCACAGCCCTTCTACACTCTGGGAGCTTACAGATTACAAGGTGTTTTTCCCCCATTCCACTGGAAAGCTAGATTTTATGTTATATACATATTATATGTTATATATATTAATGTTATATAACATTATATAATAATTTTTAAAAGATGTACATAGGGCCAATTGATGTGCATAAAATAATCTTCCCTCCTTGCCTCTCCTTGAAAAACAATCATGAGTCTTCACTGACTTCACTAATGACTTAGGCCAAAATGGCTTCCCTGAAACTGGCAAGCTAACCATAAGGAGCAGATTTTTTAGGGAGCTGCTGCTAATTTCATGTGTCTTAAACTGTAACTGTTATCTGATTCAGCTAAAGTAAACAATGGTGCAAATAGGAAATAAGTTTGTTTTCATTGGAGTAGGAATAAGATGAAGTATGTTTGTTCCTGAATAAGGCAAACATGGCTATTGACTGAGTGCAGCTCACTTCAATGATTCAAATTAATCACCAGGTATTCATGCCTTGATGTTCATATCTCAGTTACAGAAACACAGGCAGAAACTATTCTGAGAGCTTGTGTACAATGCTACTTCATTACTTGCAAGTATGTATTTACAGCAGCTTTACTTCTTGAAAGAAAAATGCTCTAAAATAGCTCAAAGATGTGAATTTAAAGACTCAAAGTTCAAATAAAAGTTGTTAATCCTATTTTGTTCTGGTTATTGTTTTCAAAAGGGCAAACAGGGACAAGAAATTAGGAGTCCCGGCTATTGGACAGAGATGGGAGAAGCAGCCAATGAGAGCAGGAAACTGAGCGAGGGTTATTCAGACATAGAAGAATGTGTAACACTGATGTACATTTTTCTGAGAGCTGAAATAAGATGCAGGACTCCTGAATCTCAGCATGCCTTTATTATCAGCACATATTAATGAAACTCACTAAGAAAAGGCACAGTTCATTATTTCCCTTTAAGGTCTATGCTCACATCTGTTTTAAAGAGTAAAGATAAAAAGCACAGTTGCCTATTCTAGATCTGGAGCTGCAAAATAATTAGAAGACCCCTATAAATGTACATACTTTCAAGAAGCTTATCAACAGTTATGGAATGAACCTTTCTACCTTTTTTTTTTTTTTTTTTTTTTTTTTTTTCTCAACTGTAATAGTGTTTCTTCAAACATTTATTTATTTATTTATGTAGGTTAAATATATAACCAAGTGCATTGTATAATAATGGTATGATACCTTCTGTCCTTCTGTTTACATATTCTTGTAGTTACTCTGTGACTTGCAGTTCAAAATACTGCAGGTTTCAAAAAAGACTACTACCTCTAGTCCTCTATGAACAGTCATTAACAACGACAAAAAAAAAAAAAACCAAAACTTTTTTTTAACATTTTTGTTTTCAAATATATAATCTACCTTTTTCTAAAATTATTTTTACATTCATAGACTATAAATAATAATGAACATTTGTTACTTTTACTTGTTTCTTCCAAAGGTACTATAGAGGGGGTTGGCACTTAAAGTTAGATCATAAGGGAAGGAAATAGTATGCAATCTCTTTTCTTAGGACAGAGAGATCCTTTGACAGAGTTTGTCTTTGCAAGAATATAAGAGCTATTTTCATTCAAGAAATGATTGACTTATCCAATTCATATTTCATGTATCAGCTGGAAACAATTGCCTTTTGAAAGAGGAAGGTTTCAATTTTAGAATGAGTAAGCACCATCTGTAATTTAGTGCCTTCAGGCTGCCTTAACGAAAAAGTTCAATAAGTTAAAGCCAGGAAAAGGGAAGAAAGAAAAACAAAATAAAGGAACTTCAAATGTTTCCAGCAAAAAATGAGTCTTTTAGTCTTTTGTTTGCCCACGGATGATTATCCTCGTGAGATGGTTGTAAGTAGTGCTTCTTTTTTTAACCATTTTCCTAGTTTGTTTGAAGTGTCAGTACTACACCATTGTGAGGATGTAGTCCAGATGTCATCATTTTGAAGTTCAGGGCGATGATGGATTATCCTCCACCCTGTTTATAAACAGAATGCAAATGTTGAACCAGCATAAGAGCCCTGCTTGCCCTTCATAATAGAAATAAATAAATATCTTTATTTTTCATTCAGAAGAGAGTTCTAGAAATTCCATTTAAAATCATTTTAAATCAGAAAAAAGCCACAAGCATTCATACAGAAACATTAGCTTTTTTGATCTTCATATGAAGCATTTCAGCAACAGTCAAACATCAGCTCTGTTTTAAAAAATGTCTCAAAATGGGTTCTTATCTGACTTTATCCTAAGTAAAGCATATAAGAATATTGTTGGTCCGCAAAGCAGGTCTGCAGATACTGAGAAATATCTTTCTGATGTGGTTTTTAATCATATTTTTTATGATAGAACTGGAAATACTGTTTTCATACACACGTTTTTGAAGTATCTTAACACTTCTAATTACCTCCAAAGCCACCACACATAGAGGAAATATTTTTTAACTAGATTGAAAAAAAAAAAAAAAAAAAAATGTTTTAACTGAATTCTATGCAGTCAGCTAATAAGGTTTAGACTGTTATTTTATACCTTAAGTTTCTTCTATGTTACAATATTTACATCTTGTTAACCATTAGTAATATTATTCAGACCTGGTGTTATTTTCCCCTATATAATATTATTGTTTTCTCTTTACAAGGACCACAATTATTTAAATTAATATCTGGATGTCTTGGAAACCATCTTGCCCTCTTCTTTCTCTAAATACCATGTGTACCTTGGCTAAGAAATTGAATAAAATTCAATCAATAAAATATCTAGGGTTTATAACACCCAAGCATTTCTCACGATCATGTATAAAATTCATCTGTTTTATCTTTTTGTTTGTGGTGGTATTCTTGAATCAATCATATCATCTCTCTTCCAAGGCTTTTTGCCTCAGATAAAGAGAGTGCCCTAGCCTTTGCAGACTCGAGGGTTGGGAGGATGGAATGCAAGGTGCCAACACAGAACCAATGTGACCCAAGAGCTATACAGCTACTGTCTCACAACTATGCCATTGTGAGGATATGGTCCAGATGTCATCATTTTGAAGTTCAAAATGATGATGGATTATCGTCTCATAGGTTGACATAAAGACATGGATATTGCTTACCAATTACCATCACAGGCAAGACAGATTCAAATTAAATTTATTAATCAAATATTTATCAATAGTCAGAAATAAAGACAAATTAATACAGCACCTTCCCTCACCCTCACTGCTCTCTGCTGTGCAGTGTCCTCTCTTCTCCAGGCTGCCCCCGAGGTGCCGCCGTCTTGGCTGTGGGGCCTGGCTGTGCCTTGGAGTGGGGCTGTTGGAGCCGGCTGGGGCCAGCTGAGGTTGGCATGAGGAAGCTCAGCATCACCTTATACAATGCCCAGCAGTCATCATCCCCATTGTACTACCTTCTGCCAATAGGGAAAGATAATTAATAAATTCAGGCAAATGAGCTAAAGCTTTTATTGTATGAAAGCAGCCTTTGAATTCAATGGTATATTTTAATCCTTTCATTAAGAGTATCTGAGAACAGACTATTGAATGAACACAGTCCTGATAACACCACTGAAAGCACGAAACATTACAAGGAAAACACTACCAGATAGTTTTCAAAGGCATTTTGAATTTTAAAAATTGTTGAAAGGTTGAAAGTGTAGGGATTATCTGTTACATTATGTCTTTTTTCTATCTGCCAGAAAATGTGACCTAAACAGGCCACTACTAATGCTCTAAAGTGCACACATATGTGGCTGAGATTTTATTCTTTAATTATATTTTAAGTTTTTTACTTCTTTCATCTAGATCTGCTCTTCCCCTGAGTTCAACAATTGTCAGACGTGGACCATGTGTATAGTTTACTTGTGAGTCTGTATGGGAAGCAGTCCACAAAGACAACCTGTATGTAGCTATTCAAAATGATTTAGTGGAATAAATGGTTCATTAAAAAGTTTCATAAGACTATTGCAAAGTTATTCTCATTTACTTAAGTACTCACAATTCTTTATAGCAAATGAATACCTTCAAATTAAAAAAAAAAATAATAATAAAAAAAAAAGAAGTGCTGCCATATGTCTGATATATCTCATAGCATTTGTTATCACAATTTTTAGGGCTACAATTCTTTGTTCTGAAATAGGCTAATTCAGAAATCTTTACTGTACTAGCACGTGTAGAAAAAGACCCCATTCAAATCTTTTGGTTGAATATGGCTTTTAAGCATGTCACTATGTAAGATGCGTATAACATAATTGTTAAATACATTGTGCTGAAATGTATTTCTGTAAGCAAGCAAGCAGCTAAGAGTTTTACCAAATGTCACCTATCATGGACCAATACAAAAAGTAAATTTTCTGCTGAAGTCCAGTGCAGAGCAGCCTGTGGTCAGTATCACAGAGTTGGCTCTTCTCATAACTCTCATGGAAAAACTGTTAGGTAAATCCTACCTGTAATCCTACCTAGCACTCTTCAAGCAACCTTCTCATTATACCAGGGTATTTCCCTAATACTGCAGACTGCAAATCCAGCTCTGTGAGGTAAACAAGAAAGATCACAAGCTGTCAGTGAAAGTACTTCATATAGTAAGGTGACATCAGTTGTAGCTTCTGTTGTGGGGTTCAATGTTAAGTACAATAAAAACATTTTCAAATATCCGACTGCATTGCAACTTACTTAAACCATGACTAAGCATTTCGAAATTTAAAAATAAAATAAGGAATGTTACAGGTTTTCCCAAATGAAAAAGGCAGGAAAAAAAGAAAAAAAAAAAAAGGAAAAAAAAAAAGTATAACATAAAATGTTATACTGATACGTAACATGGTTAGTGCATTATCAATAACCCAAGAATACTAAGTAAGAAAATAAATGTAGCAGTAATACTGGATGTGTCTCACATGTCTATTAAATCTTTTGAAGCAGTCAGCTAGCACAGGTTTGAACAGGTGAAGGCAGACCTGAATTGTCAAGAAGTCTCTACCATGGCCTTTCATTAAAAGCTTTGAGAAAATCATCTACCACAAGCATATAATTAGTTTGGGAAATCTGTGGCCTTCACAACATTCTGTAGCAAACAGTGGTAAAGATTCAAAGGTTTAGGTTTGTAGAGGTGTCCATCAGTAGCTACTGAGTATTTTGCTAAATGCAACTTCTGACGTATAAAGGTCTTACACTATTAGCTGTTTAAAATGGAGAAAACAATTCCAGACGTGAAATACTCTCTGTGCACTTGATTTACACATACACTGTCTTAGGCTTTTGGTAGTAACCAGTGCTGAAGATATAACCAGTGCTGAAGATATAACACTAAACTAGACAGACCTTTAGTCTGACCCAGGACTGAGCTCTTATGTAAGCTTCAATTTTTGTCTACACAATTTCCTTTTCTCCACCCTCTTCTCCTCTGCATTATTAGTTCATATCCTTTTGTAATTCCATTTGTTTTTGAGTTATGTAAAATGTTTTCACCACTCACTGCTATTAGTTATCACTTGAGTGCACAATTCTGTTCCAGGCCACAAACTCTTCAGAGAAAACAGACTCTCCAAGAGCAATGCTATTTCCTTGATGTCACTGCACTGGAGAGGGGAAAATGGCCAAGATATCCTTTGAAGCTATCCTGGACAATCAGGATGCTTTACTTCCAGTTGTTTTGTTTCTGTTTGCTCTGTGCAACTAATGTGCGAGAACATAGGCAAGTCTGAAGTCCTCAATATTTATTAAAGTACACCACACTTATTCAAATCAGCTTTTTTTTTTTTTTTTTTTTTTTTAGATATTGGACTGTTGCTGCTAGAAATCTTGCTATTCTTAAGAATTCATATTTTAATAGGGATTAGATAATCAAAACTCAAAGGGAATTTATAGTAGAAATAATGTTTATATCCTTATTCCTACTATAAATTCCCTTTGAGTTTTGATTAAATAACCCTCTCACTGTCTTTTAAAATCAGTGGATTAATTGTATGCCTCCTAATTTATTCAGGTTCCCAGAAGGCCCAGGTTACAGTTCACAGTAAGAACAGTAAAGCACAACTAAATTAATTGAAAAGATATTAAACTGATATCAAAAATGTGTTGTCCATGGTTTTCTTTTTTGGAGGATTAATTTGACAAGATCAACTTTAACACAGATGCTTTAAAAATAGTGCCACCAAAAAATCTCCTCACAGAAATTAATCTAGGGATATTATTCAGGAGTAGAAAATACCTGTTAGATGCTTCTTTTACCTTGATTGCTGCTTAAGTTCAATTTGTCAATCAGAGTATTCCAAAAGATTTTTTTAAGCTATATTTTTAAATCTAAGAAAAAAATACTTTTTGTGACTTTAAAATTATTTGATCTGCCTTGTAACTTAATTCTAGTTCACTGTTTATGAACTTACAACAAAAGAGCATAAATACATTGGAAGACAAGCTGTCATTCAGCCAGTTTTTCCTTCTGCTTAAGATGTGGTCAGTTTCAGCTTTCTGTATCACTTGATAAAATAAACCCTGCCAGTTTACCTTGCTAAATTGATCTTTCCTTTTTCTAAGGGATGGATAAAAGAGATTGAAGTTATGGCTTCATTAAGCTTTCTGCTGATTAAATGTTTATGGAAGAAAAGAAAAATAGAAACCACAAAATAGAAACCCTTGTTCCCATTTTGACCTCTGTCACAGATTAATCAGGATGAGCCCCATTACCCCTACAGTTAGAGGGTAGCCTGATTTACCACTCTATAAAAACAAAAAGTTGAATAATCAGTCATGCACATATTTTGAGAAACTTATTTGTCACTAACAAGAGTAGTCCACCTTCCTGAAATGAACATCACCTTCTACCTTAGGTTCCTTGGACCTATTCTCTTGGTTTTCAATATTCACAGCTATTAAGATAAAAATTAGTTTTACAATAAAAAAAAAATAGAGGAAAGAGTGTCTTTACCACAAAATGTGAAGCTATGAAGAGGACTATGGAAGAGATCTACAGCCAACTTCCTCACACCTTGCCTTTGTGTGTTAGGCCATCTGCCTTCTCATAAAACCTTTTTTTCCCTAAGTTTTTATCTCTTTCCTATTTTGACTGAAGTTCACCACTGGGTTTCTTTTGTTTGTTTAGTGTTTTTTTCTGGGGGGGCTGGGGGGGTGGGAGGGAGAGTTAGGAGGAAATGGAAGTTGAGGTGCTGAGAGATGGTTGCACTGAGCCCTTAGCAAATGATGAAACTCACCTAATCGAACGAGGAAGAATCAGCTGACCTCCAAACCCCAGCAAATATTGGTTCATCCAGGAACAGTAATTAAAGTGCATTTGTAAAAACTGTCTAGAACAGCTGTGCAATTATACATTTTTTTTTTCTAAAATGCAAATCTTACTTAAAGTCATTACATATGTCCAAATTATTGGGGGGGTGGGTCGGTGTCCGTGTCAGTGTCGGGGGGGAGGAGGGGGGGAGTGTCGGGTGTCTCATTTTGTAGAGCTGAGGACTTTTCCTCAGTCATCTAAGGAAACTAGAGGATTTCACTTAAAGTTCCTTTGTAACCTTCCCTGTTGTTTTGTATTAATTCATA
Source organism: Stictonetta naevosa (assembly GCA_011074415.1). Taxonomy (NCBI): domain Eukaryota; kingdom Metazoa; phylum Chordata; class Aves; order Anseriformes; family Anatidae; genus Stictonetta; species Stictonetta naevosa. Next base: position 104,691,197 of record CM021697.1, read on the forward strand.
TCTCAATTTAATCTAATTTTCCCTCTTTCCCCTTCCTATTCAGTATTCTCATAGGCACTGCACCTTGAAACTAGTTTATATACAGAACACAACCTATAAATCTATTCTACAGGCACAATCCCATACTCCCTATGATGCAAAGTAAATACCTAGTTTCTGGAGAGAGATGAGCTATCTCTGATAGTCTCAGCACTTCACAGTGGTAAGTTCCACACAGGTTTTCTTTCTGTTTGTGCGGCATTTCTTTCCATTCTGTAGAATCTAATGCCCCTCTTGCAATGGTAAAGGGCTCAGGAAACCAACACATTTTCTGAATTCAGTACTAGTGTTAAGCACTTCAGGGTTCATTTCTGCAATGCCAAATGCCACTAAGTATATCTCTATGTCTGCCCTTTACTGTCTTGTTGAAACCCCTATATGAAAAAGAAATTTATTGAACTGATTTTATTTTGGCAAAAGATGATGATAGATTGATATGCAATATCATGTAAGAGGTAGATAATTGTTATCTCAGGTGTAGAGCCACAATTAGGTATTAACAGAGAGGTCACAGTGTAGGTAAAAAATATAAATAAATATGTATTAGCTAAAAAAAAAAGTTAAGGAAAGTGTATGTGCTTTTCTTTACTCAATATTCTTAGATTTATTGGCAAGCCTATTGTAAAGAGAGTTTATTTTGTTGTAATCAGTAATGAAATTAATGTTATCAAGCATCATTTCAGGTACTTAGTTAGCATCATTTGCTATGTAAAGAATGATTTGGAGTCCACTAGAATGATCTGAATAGTTGGAAGATATAAACAGAACAAGACAATGCCTCTTCACCTTTAAAAGGTTTTAATTAACTTTCTACAACATAATATAATTAAATGAAAGTTAATTGAAATATTTTCTTCTCTTGAAACTTTGTAGTGATCTTACCTCTTATTACCAAAGATGATTATTAGGTTTTAAGTAATATTTCAAATGGGAATTCTGTTTGTGTGAAGAAGTGGAATGACAAGGCAGGCATGTGAGGCTAAAATACCTGTCTGAACATGTTCAGGTCACAGTGGTTTAACAGTTTCTTTTCCAGAATTTGAAATGCACATACATAGGGCAAAACAGGAACTGATGAATATGTTATTAAGTCTATGCATTGTACTTACGTGGGTCTATATGCATGTTGCATTCTTCCTTGGCTGTGAAAGCTGTAATAAGACAGAATATTGTACAAATATTTGAATCTCTGCACTAAGTCTCCTCCCACTTTTTCCTCATGTACAATGGTGACCAAGGTCTCACATTGTCAGGAGAGTATAAATTTTTATGCATGAAGACAGAAAATTAAATCCGGTCTGAGCAGAATTAAGTTTCATTGCTGTTTGCTAGTCACAGGCAGTATGGATAGCATGCAAAAAGGGTTCAAAAGATGGATAATGTGTAGACACATGCTTATATATGTATATATATTAAGATCTGGAATTGACTCAACTCACATATATCTTCACATTAGTAAAGGCTTTCTATTCTAAATTCTTGCAGATGAGGAATGCTTTAAAACATGGCTCTGACTCACACTCTCCTAAGACAGAGTTGCTGATAGCATAAGGTATCACTGCCTCCTCAAGATTTAGCAGGCCTGTCAAGATCCAGACAGGGATGTGATGAGTTCGGCCACTCCAGGTCTGGCTGTATTGGCACAGAACACTGTCCTGACCATGTGTGTCCAACCAGGCAAGGACAAGCTTTCTTTTGGTTCATGCTGTATGTTCACCTGGAAAACAGCTCTAATCCAACCTATTCAAATCGCATGTGGGATTCCACCATCTAAATTTTACCTTCCATCTGACCAGTGGTAACATCCTCAATAATTAGCAGAACCCATGTTCCTGCATTTTGACTTTTGCATGTTGTCAGTGCAAACCCATCCTCATCTGTGGTGTAAATGAAGCATTCTCCAGCAGAAGAGCTTAGGGGGTGGAAGTGCCTTAAATAAGCACAAGAATCTGTCTGGAGCAACTGAACTATGTAGTTACAGAAGCATTCAGGACATTTTCTCCATCTCAGCAGTTGCCTTCCTAAAACTGAGTTAGAAGAAGCTCTGATTCTCTAAGGAGTTTTTACATGATCAGCTTAGTGTTATCAAATGTATACATTTATACAAAACAAAGAACGCTGCAATAGCCCTATTGACCATAGTTTGGTCTGATACTAATTTGACTGAAGCAGCATGTATGTGATGTATGTGCATACCTCTTGCAGAGAAGCTGTGTCTCTAGGATCAACTCTCACCTGGCACAAGAGCAGAGTAGGGAAGATTATTTGAACTGTGATCTTGCCTCATCCACAAACTTGATATGTTAACAGGAATTATCTTGTTAGAGGAACAGGACAAAATCATAAATCTTGCCTTGGAGAACAAACTACGTGCCTGAGGAAGACTTTGTGACCTATCTTTCTGCCGTTAGGGATCCCATGTTTGGTCAAAACATCTACTCTGAACAGATGCCTGCATGTTATAGTATTTTTCCCCACCCTGTTTCTTGAACCTTTTCATAGAAATTTTTTTTTTTTTTTTTTTTTTTAACAAAACATTTTAGGGTGGAAAGGATGAGGGAGGGTATAATTTTTGTAAATCTGTAAATTCAGAACAGCTTTAATGTCAATGCATTTGACAAAGAAGCTATGTACCGGTAAATATAATAGTAATGCACTACACAACTTGAGAAAGTCAGTGTGTTTATTTATTTATTTATTTATTTGTTTATTTTCCCCAGGTGTAATGAGCCTTTTATTTATTTATTTATTTATTTATTTATTTATTTTTTCCCCACAGTTTATGTGAATTAACATAATACACACTTCTGGAGCTGCTAATCCATGTTTGATTGCCAGGTCTGAACAAGTATATTGCTGTGGAATTCAAGTGTCTGATGTTTATGAGCAAAATACATATATCTTTTTAAGTTGTAATTTCTCACAAGAATTCTTCCATGTAGGTATGCAATAAATAAGTTTCTGCACTGAATTTCCTATTCCCCACCTTTAATCCATTAAAACCCAGTGGCAGGCATTATGTATTCACATCAGATATTGTAGTGAATAAAATTTAAATCTCCTAAATGCTTTCCTCTTCTGTCTTAAATTTGAATGACAAAAAATCACTGCACACACAAGCAGTTAGACTGCATGATAAGTCTGGAAATTACAGAAAAATATGACTTAAGTTTCTTCTGCTGCTTTTGCTCTTTACGATCAGAAGATTATTCTAAATTGTCAGGCTGCTATGGCAACATATGGCAGATGCTTTTAACACATTTTTCAGTGCAGTAATCACCTCCCAAATGACAATACTTATACATGGTTATAAGAAAGTTTCTGCTTGAGTTTCTGAACCTTGGCAAAAGTTGTGCTTTTATTCACATTAACAAACTCTCTCAGTTCAGTACCTACCATTCAACTAATATTTCCTACCACAGAAAAGATGAAGCTACAATTCTATCATCATCCATTAATCAAGCTACCTTTCTCACTTGTAATGCTTTCTAATATTGTTGAAAACTAAAATATTACCCTTTGCCAGTGAACTCCCAAAGATTATTCTGCTATAAACAATATTTAAAAATTGGAAAATTCCCACTTCTTTTTTATTTATTTATTTTTATTTTTTAATATGAGAATTCATAAAGTATGTCTGAGTAAGCTCTAGTTTTCCAGTTAAGCTCCAATCTTGCACCACCTCATTTACTTCTACACAGGCCAAATTATGTCAGTGGGAAACAGACCAAGCACAAGAGCAGGTCTTTATAAATTCTAATCTGGGATTGAAGCTGCTATTTTACTTATAGTTTTAAAAATTTGCATATACTATTTTTCCACTCCAGTGTAAGTAAGATCACAATCATAAATAAAACAAACTTGAAGCTTGAAATGCAGAACCTTCATACACTATGGACCTGTTAAGACTGACATAAGAATATGTCAACTATTATTTTCCGCCTCTAATTCTACCCTTCCTTCTGCCCCAATTTCATTTTATTATGTATTTTAATGGAGTATTTCATTTTGAATTTTGGAGACTGTTGGTTAAATATATTTCTGTTGGCTTATTCCAATATGTGTTTCATTGTAAATGCTGACATAATATAAAGTATGAGAAATAAAGAATACTGTAAATATATAGATAGATAGATAGATAGATAGATAGATAGATAGATATTTACACTACTTCTAATCCTTTAGAATTTGCTGTCTTCTTGACTAGTCACATACTGCATGGATGCTTCTTTCTCTTCCATAACTGGACATGGTCAGTCCACATTCTGATAATAATACTCTAAAGGGGATTAAGAAAACTCAACCAGTTTTAAAAAATTTTGCTCTGACATACATGCATAGTGTATTTGTTCCATAGACTCACAGCCATAACTGGCCAAAGCAGTCAAAGAATCTCTTTAATAGATTGTTTATGATCTACCTATATGAATTTGAATGGAAGGTTTGTTCATTTGTTTGTTTTTAAGAATAATCACACATAAGAACAACTCATATTTAGTTTATATTATAATGTATATATATTTCTATAGAAATACAACATTCTATCTACAGATATATTCTACATCTGTAATTTTTAACTGTAAGGGTCTCAATTCTAGCACTAGTAAGGGGCTTTGTGTGGAAGACAAAATGTTTTCATTCTTTTCTCCCAGTGAACAAGAATTTAAAGAAATAATAGGTAAAGTACAAAAAAAAAAAAAAAAGTCATTTGTAATCTAAGTATTATCAGATGCTTATGCATAATGAGTACAAATTCATCTTTATTTAGTAGACTTACCTATGGCATTTATCCACTGCTGAGATTCTGACTATGCTACTGCTGCACTCTTCTATCATGGAACTTAATTAAATCCAAAATCCATACAAGAAGACATTCTCATGTTTCATTTTATATCAACTTATCATTACAGAATTTGCTTAAACAAAGCAAGCTGAAGTTCTGAGTTTTGCTCAGCTACAAGATACCTGGTTAGCCCAATGAGAAAGGTTTGGAAGAAGAGACCACTGGCAATGTGTACAGTTAGCTATTACATCATGTTGTCATGCTTGCAGAGCAGCTGAGAGTAAGATAAAAGCTGCTGGTAAAATGGATGAGGCGAAGTAAATGTCCATAGAAGGCAGATGTAAACCTTCACCTCTGTGACTGTGATAGACCTAATACAGTCTAATAAATCATGTGTATGAGATACATTCATAAGGGAAATCCTTTATTGATGGATTAATTAGCAGCAAGTGAACTGGGGAGGTGAATGAAATGCCTCTAAAAAGAAGTTACAAATCAGTGATAGAGTAACCCTTTGAATGCTGTTCTTCTCCATGTAATAAAGAACAGCTGCTCCTGCCAAGGATCAAAAAGTAGTTTGCTGTCTTATTAAACAATGTCAAGACATAGCTACAGTTCAGACTAAGATGGATGGCAGGTGCTCAAAAGGTAGAGATTTGCCATAAACAATGGGTTTTAATAGCATTAAAGTGGAAGAGTTAAATGCTGAGAGAAAGCAGAGAACAGTATCCTAAAGTTTATTTTGTGTGGTATCTCTCAGAGTCTCATCAGAAATTATGAGTACTAACAGTAAGGCTCCTTATACATATGTAGCATTGAAAAACTTGCAGACATAAAGGTTCTACCTATGCACATAGCACTAGAGGACATAGACGCAATTACTTAATGGATTCTGTGTCCTCCACATGCTGGTGCTGTAAAGAAATACAGACATGAAACTGAGACTGGAAATGAGTAGATTAAGTGATTCTCATGTGATAGATAATACCTGTGCATATAGCAAGAACTAATGTTTTCAGGAGTCAGTTTCAGAGTAGAAACAAGTATACTTTTGATCTCATATTATCTTCTATGGATAGCTGCCCCAGAACAGTGCCCTAGATGAGGCAGTGGACTGACTGGCAGTGGACAACAGCAGGAGAGTGACACAACATAATGTCCATGACATTGGTTTACACCTCAGCATCTTGGGCAGCTCCAGCCAATTGCACCTCATGGCATGCATGCCATGGCTCCATCGGAGGTGTTGGTATAAGCATCCATTCCCAGCACCAGCCTTCAGCTTCTGCCACTATCTGACATAAAGAGAGACCAATTACCCCCTGCTGGTTGGTGCTGATGTATTTGAGGACAAGTATAAGGCTTCTACCTCAGGGCCATTTCATCCTATGAGATGGTGTAATGGTTTTACTTGGGTGGGCAGTCAAGCTCCACCACAGCCACTCTCTCACTCCCCCTCCTCAAAGGGAAAGGGGGAGAAAATACAATGCAAAGGGCTCAAGGTTTGAGATAAGGATGGGGAGATCACATAACAGTTATTGTGACAGGCAAAACAGACTCAGAGTAGAAAGATTATTACTACTTACTAACAAGAAAAGATTATTACTATTACTAACAAGCTAGAGAGGTGAAAAACAAAGGAAAGAAAACAAAAACACCTCCTCCCCATCCACCCTCTTTCACCTCTTCCTCCTGAGTAGTGCAGGGGAATGGGGAGTGGGGGGTGTGGTCAGTCTATAGCATTTCGTCTCTGTCACTCCTTCTTAGTCAATATTTTTTAAGAACAAAAAAAATATGAACTCAAAAATTTCCTATTTGGTAACATCTCACAAAAACTAGTTGTATTGTTCAGCTAAATAGAAATAAAAATACTTAGATTGGTGGTCTAACATTCTCTCTCTCTACAATAAGTGAGAAGTTTCATAAGGATCATATATAGAGCACATTTATACTGTAAAGAATCTTCAGAATCTTCAGAATCTTCATCTGATTTGCACCACCATTGTCAATCCTACAATTTCAACCTAACATTTTAAACCATGTGTTAAGAATCCTTGGATGAGCACTGTTGCCCTAGACTGGTCTTAATAGTCATACATATTAGTAAATATCCAGTATAAGATATTAGCTTATTAGTTAAATCTTTCAACTTCAGTTCAAGTTATTTCATTGAAAATAAATAAATAAATAAATAAATAAAAAGGAGAAAAAAAAAATAACAGCAGTGGGCAGATTTTACTGTAGCTAGCACAAATAACATAAGTTTTCCTTCAAAGGAAAAAATATTGGAGCTTTGCCTTAAGAAAGCCAGTTGTACCCACTATAGACACTACAGCTGCATTACTAGGAAATTGCTCATGGGAGGTTGGAACATCATGGAAATCAGTATTCATTCTTTTCATGAATGTAAGCCTGATCACAAAAGATATCCGAAGTTCAACCCTCCCCCAAAAAAGCAAAAAATCCAAGAACCAGTTTTCCACATCACTTCATCCATATGTTTGTGAGTATATATATATATGTGCACACATTTCCCTTATTTTCTGTAAATACAAAGTTTAAAAGATAAAATGGCTTGTCTGTATTCATGTCATGAGTCACTATCAGAAATGGGATTATTACATGAGATGTCCACAATTCTGGGCTTCTGCACTGAACGTCGATAGGACTTTGGTCTGTCACCTTAGAAAAAAATCAGTCTGTCTCCAGTGACTTGCTTGGAGTTCTGCACAAATACAGATGACAAGAATCAGTATCCTGTATTCCCCCATCTACCTGCATGTTTATATTCTGTATTTTCATTTTTAAAATCAGGGGTTTCTGGAAACTGCCAACACTTAACAGGAACATTTTGATAAAGAGCTGTATGTTATTCCTTTAAATCTGTGCAATAAATAAATAATGTATTAATAACTACTCAATAGAAAATAATAATAAAAAAGTATATGCCTTCTAAATAAAGGAAAATATACATTTTAAATATAAAGGAAATAGGAAACGTACTGATTGCTTCCAAGTTTTGATGTCTAACCTGATGCCTTCTAATGTGTAATAGCTATCTCCTTCATGATTTAGGGAGATTAGCTTTGGAGAAAGTTTTCAGTATGCCTAAAGAGTGGCACTCTCTGAACTGGGAAATTGTATGTCTGTTGTATTTTCCAGGCTAAATATATATATTTTTAAAACTAGAGGAAAATCTACTGTAGCCTCTATTTTCAAAATGCTGTGTTCATAAGTAAACTCTATCCAGTTTCATTTCTCTCTCTCTTAAAAGTACTCAAATTCTGCCATCTTTACTTAGGATAAAATGCAGCTTACTTCATTAACAGTGCCAGTTAGTTTCCATAGAGTCAAGTACAATACAAGTAAAACAGATTATATTGTCTGTCCTCAGCTGCACTTTCTTCTTCAACATTTTTTCCTCTTTTTAAATGCAAGGTGTGAATGCAAAACAGTTGCTGAATGGGCTATTTTGTATCCTAACAAAATATAACTAGTGACAGTTGAGTTTTATGGTATAAAAGGAAAGTAAATAAAAGAAGCATGCAATACTTGGAATGGAAGGGACTATAGAGAGACAGAGAAAGGAAATTACCCTTTTGGGATCTACCAAGTGGACTGTTTCACTATAAGTATTTCATAATATTACTGGGGAGAAAGAAAATTTCATTCTTCCAGACGTTTTACTGGCATCTCATCTTTCCAGTGAAATTTTAATAACAAATGTAGTTCCTTCAATATGCTGCAGACAATTACAAGGACACCTCATTTTTATTTTGAATGCAAGTGTATTTTAATGAGATTTTTAATATAACTACTTATGGGAAACAGAGAGGAAGAACAGTTCAGACTGTAAATTTAAATTATTGTCTTACCATTAACTTTGTTGAAATGACAACAATTTACATCAGCTGATATTTGCATCTGTGTTATTTATTATTCCATTCTATGTGGTTGGGAAAAGGGGATACTTCCCAATTGACTAATTTTTACTTTTTTTTTTTAGTAGCCACCCTTGTATATTTTTTTTTTTCTAGGTTTCCAAAAATCTTCAGATTTAGCTGTCAAAAACTGAAGCCAAGCTGAAATTATAATCAGCCACTGTTCCAAGTCTAGCTCCATTTCAATGTCGCCTTAAGGAAAGATAAATAAAACAAATAAAAACAGAGCTGAGATGACTAAGATGCAGGATTAAGAGCAAGAGTGCCAACCATGGATACCAACCATAACAATATTTAGACATAAACTAGAGACTTCTCTCACTTCTACCTGGTTAAAAAGTAGTCAGTGTTTTCTGAAAAGCTCATTTGATGCGGTGATGAAACGATTATATAAACACTGATAATAACTGAGGAGTTAGAAGTGCAAATGTTACCAATACAATAACATTTCTGAAACATTTTTGAAGTTTATTCTACGGTCACATTGGTTAGAGGATCTTACTTTTGTCACTGCCACATATGACACTCCTACCATTCATTTCCATCTCAAGTTTGACTGTGTCATTTATATGGGTGGTAGTTAGTCATAACAAATAATTAATCATGAAGATATTTTTACTCCCAATATATTTTTTCTAATTTCCCTTATTCACAATGGAGCTAAGCTAAAACGAACTAAACAACCTCCATTAACATTATGTATGCTGAAGACTAGTCAGTTTTCATAAAGAAACACTCAAGTTCAAACATGGATGCCTGTTTTCAAATGTGTTGTTAGTATGTTGTCATTTAGAGATCTTCTTGCCTCCAAACAGCAAGAGCCAAGTGTCTGCTGGATTTATTAATAAATATATTGGATACTAACAAGGTAAAAACCCATTAGCCAGGAGAAATTTGCAAATTTAATATACAACATAAAAAATATTCCTGTATTAACCCAATATTCCATGTCCCATAAGGTTGAACAGTCATGTAACCAATAAAAACTGTACTGTGAGAAAGTTAAACTTCAAGAAAATTTGTAATTGATGTCTCACCATCTCATCTAGGAAAGGGACATGTGTTAGATGACTGTAATTGATGAGTATATTAAATAAAACAATTCCTTGATAATATGTACTTACTAGAGTAGACGGGTTTCATTTTAGGACTGAGAGTTTCCTTTCAAGAAAATATATCTATAGCATTTTGCATAGCCAGACCACCATGTATTCACTTACTACTTCCTATCAGCTATAAATTAGTTTCAGAATAGACACATTTCCTAGTCATTTTGAAGAATTTTGCTGAAAATTGCAAGGACATTACTCTCTGTTCTGAACCTTTTATAGTTCTCCTATGAAGTAAGAGAGTCAAAGCAAAATAAAGAAGCATTATAAGATATAAACATATCAGTAAGATGATCTCGCACACAGCTTCCCCCTTTTTAATACAGACTTCCTTCTGAGAATTCAGTACCTGTTTCTGGTTCTAAGCCAAATTTCTGTCATCAGGAATGCTATTGAGAAAGGCTGCTGAAGGCAAGAGAGATATTAAATATCTAGAGTTTTGATTATATGGACATTTCCAGTTGAGATGTTTCAAAATATTTGTAGCCATGGGGTGGAATGCTGTTATAGATTAAAAGCTAATTAAGTCATATGAAAAACAGAGTACAAATAAGTATCCAGTTTTCAGAATGGAAGGAGTATAGAATGGAAGTGTTCCAAGATTAAGTACAGGAACAAATGTCATTTGGTATGCTAACATGGACTGAAAAAAAAAAAAAAAAAAAAAGGCATGAACAACATCATGACAATACTTACTAATAAAACCTAAAACCACCCAGATTAGCTTAAAGAGGAGTCTAAGAAATGGCAATAAACACAACAGCTTGTGTAACTGGGTGATATGGTGAACCTTGTTAAAAGTTTAAACTTCTTAAATATTAATAAAATGCATTTAATATTTCAGTTAGAAAATAGTCTAAAACACCAGAAGGTAGCAAAGTAAAACAATCAGCTTTCTCCATAAGGACTGGGAGTAAAAGCAAGATACGAATTTTTGTGTGAAAAAAATAAAAGTAAAGAAGGAAATTATGAAATGCTCTACTGATATTTATTGTCTGTTATTTGTTTATTTATTTCTATTTCTCCTTAAAATAATTTGTCTTGAACACATCCAGTGTGCACAATAGGAATAAAAAGAGATCAGGTGAGATCATTGTTGGGGGTTTTTGAATACTCTCTGTCTAAACGCATTGTGGGTGGTTGGATCATGTATTTGTTTAGGGGTAGAGCAAAATGTTCTCTTCTCTGTAACACAGTTTAAAGCTACCATAGTATCTACCATAGTATTTAAAAGTGCTTTGTACAAAATTTTGCAATACAAAAATAGCTAATAGAAATGTAAAAGACAATTTGCATGAACCTGTGACTACGTGGAAAAAGTAGAGGGAAGTAAAAAGAGATGTAATCAAAGAAAGACAGAGACAATGTTTTCAAAACCAAAAATAAAAGCCAAACTGATTTTCCTTTTAGATCTTTGCAGTCACACAAGACAGTTGATAACTGATTATAACTGATAATTGATTTTTGTAATGAGACTTTTATGGAACTGAGAATATTTTGGTTATAAGAATATTTTCAACAGCACCAAACTTAAAAATTATCCAATAAATATTTCCTATGTTCCAATTTTCATTGTCACTAAGTATCAAATGTCACTGCCACAATAGTATCATAACAGATGGCACTGGCATCATCCTGTGCCAAGACACCAAAGCCGATGGAGATATGACCAACAGGGGAAAACTACAGTTAGTTAGTATCTGACAACAATCTTCTGAAAAATCAGGCAAAATTAATAGCAAAACACTACAAGACATATTGAACTGCTGATAAATGTTTTCCTATCTCTTGGTCAATTCTAAATTGAGAGATTTGTGTTTTGATATTAGACAAACAAAGGGTTACGTAGTTTTAAATTTCAGTTATTAGTTACACGGATGGGAGATGTTCTGATTTATTGAAATTTGACAAAACTAGACACCTGCTTAGAATTCCTGTATCTGTCGCCAATAAGTATATTTCATCACTATGGTTGCAAAAACAAATACCAACTAGTGAAATGTGGTTAACTGAAATACAACTATTGAGAAATAGAATGACACGCTGTCTGAATCAGATTAGCCACCAAAGTATTTGAGCAAAAGTGGATTAAACTGGATGAACTGATGGAGTTTACTGTCCTAACTGTTGTAGCAATATGTATTTTCTTCTAAATCTAAATTGCAGGACCTGTGAGCAGCTACTGCTTCCTTGAAAGGGAATACACTCCTGCCACTTGCTTACTGCACATTGGAGGAGTATTGCCACATCAGACCTTGTAATGAATCGTCCCCTGCAAACTGCATTACCATAGGAAGAAAACCTAGACATATGGGCACAAAGTGAGCCCCAGCTTTATGAAATTCATCTGTTCTTCACATTTATCTTCCATGGAATTTGATGATCTTTTAGGTCCCTTCCAACCCAAACCATTCTGATTCTATGATTCCTCTTTATTTTCTCTTAGTGTATTTTCTATTAATTGTATCCCTTAAAACTTAAAGGAAATAGCTTACATGGTCAACAATTAAACTAATCTGCAATTAAAACTGATAAATAGAAATGTAGCATTTTTAGACATTACACATTTGGAGACAGTGAAGTGTTGTTGAATCTTTTTTGATTTATGTATCTTCTATTTTTTTCCATTGAAGGAAGGGACAAAGTATAACAAATTTAATCTACTGACAATAGACTCTTGCTCCTTATTCACACAGGTGGGCCACAGCTTGAAAACTACTAGTACAGAATCTTATTTTTGCATAACACATTACTGTGTAATTTACAATTAAATTGAGGAACACACTGCACCTGCAGTGCTTGACAGGAGTTTCACCATTGACTGCAGCTTTATGAAGAGTCAAATGTTTTCTTTTGGGGGCAAATCATTCAGAAGGAATCAAGGAAAGTTAAGTCTGAATAACATGTATGTTTTGAGTCTGCTCCAAAGCACACTGATTGTCAGGAGTATGCCCACATATTCCTCTACTGGCAAAGATAAATTTTATAAGAAGCAGCCATTTTAATGACTCAGAGTATAAATGGATAGCATGAGGTCATAAAGGTATTTCCTTTCCCTCCCATGCAGAACTATCACTCTTGTATTGCATTGCACTACATATTTAAAATCGGACAGAATGCTTACAGAGGTATGGTGATATTTACCTACAGTGGTAACTACTAACCTAGAGTGGCAGAATTCAGTCATACATGGGTAGTTATTATATCTCTGTATCACCTTTCTGTAAATACTTAGGTATGCAACACTACTAGAAGCAATAAACCAATTTACATGGATCACTGAGTTGTTCCGGCATGTGCATTCTTACTTTATATTCTTACTTACAGTTATCAGCCAAGAAAGCCATCACTAAGTCATTCATAATTTCTAACTGATGTTCTCCTCACATGATTTTGCACAAATCATTTCCTCAGAACCTTTCATATAGTTCACCATATTATTCTGAAATAAACTGTGATTAGCTCTTTTCAGAATAATGAATTGTTATCCTGCTAAGTACATTCTAGCTGAGGCAACCCATGCCTATCCAAGCCTGACCAATGCTTTTACAACACAATTGGCTGCAATCTGCGTTTATTAGGTATTTCAGAACATCACTCAGCAACCGAGATGCTACCCTACTAAGTCACTGTTCACTGGACATGCAATCAACACCAAAAAACTTCATCTCTGGTCTGAACACTACACCTAAGGCTCTGATCATGTGTGCAATGGAACTTCTCCAACTGGCAGGTGTGTTGCACAGAATGAGAATCTCATAAACATACTGTAGCATAGGAACTTAGCTATGGTGTTTTTTTTGTTTGTTTTTTTTTTTTTTTTGGTTTAGTGGACATCAAGCTCTCTTGTTCACCACAAATGTCTATCGAGGCTACAAGGACTTCCTGACTGCAAAGGTTTTAAACAACCTCTCACTATTGGCTATGCTGTTCGAAAAAATTCTCAATAAATTAATTCATGAATGACCAGAATTCAAGTCTCAGCAAATCACATGAAAGGGAGAATCTCTTTCAGAAAAATAGCTGGTGACTCCTTTTCGAAAATGATAATTAGATCTATCAACAACTCAAGATGCAACTTAGAGTGAGCACAGAAATCTCACAGTCTGTTTACTAACACCAAAGATGCTGTACAGCCCAGAGAGATTATAAAAGGATCCTGAACTACTAAAGTAAATCCTAATGCCCTTCTTTGAGCTCATAATAGCTAGATAATATACAATACGTTCATGGTTGTGTAATATAAACAAATACATTTATGCTTTCTCTTGTAAATGGAATTTCTCTATATTAATGCAAAGGGTAATAAAAGTTGCCTCAGACATTTTAAAAGGAAAAAAATAAGCGTAGCAGTAAAACAGGTTGTTTTATTTACCTTAGATAAGCCCTAATGTTCCAACATAATTAAAGCAAATACATTCAATGGAAGTAACTAAAAGGAGGATTTAAAAGAAATGTTCAATACTGCTTTTCAGAACAGGAGATTGTTTCTTCTCCTTTCACAGATTTAGTTGTACTCCAGTAACAAAAGGTTTAAGGAAAGGTTGGACGTGGTGCTTATGGACATGGTTTAGTGGGTGATATTGATAGTAGGGTGTCTTTTCCAACCTTATCTTGGAGGTCTTTTTCAGCCTGATCTTGGAGGTCTTTTCCAGCCTTAATGATTCTATGATTCTATGATCAGTGATAAAATGTATCCTTTGAAGGAGTATTTCTGAGTGATAGAATTTGAAAAGCAATATTTTATTATTTCTAAATAAAACTGAATACTCCCCAGTGTTTGTTCAAGACAAATCAAAACAAGCTTTAAGCAGGAATAAGAATAAACACCATTGTCAGCAATGGGTCTAAAAGGTCAAATCTTAATTTAAACGTTAAACAGCATATCAAAATGTCAATATTTCTTGCTGTATTATAGGAGATGCAAAAGCAAAAACAAGACATGTAGTATTGTCTTGAATACTTCTATATAGTATTGTAACATGTCTTCCTTTAATGATTTACAATCTCAGCCATAGCAGGTATTTATACCACCACACTTTTACCCAGCAGAGTTTCTTTGTTATATTTTTTGTTGTTGTTTCTTATTCTGGTATTATTTTACCACCAAATAAGCAACAATAATCAATATGCTAAAATTGTATAATGAGAATTATGGATGTACATAAGTAAACTTTTTTAATTTATGAAACAATTATTTAATTATCCGAGAACATATCTTATTACTATTTTCATTGAAATAGTACTTAGGGACCCTATCTAGGACAAGATTTCATTGTGTTAAGAAATCTACATGCAAAGTTAGAAATCAAGCTGAAGTTAAATGGTATATAGTTTTTAGACCCAATCATAACATCAGTGTTCACTACAGAACACTTCGTTATTTTTTCCTTTATAATTATTTTTTTATTAACAGGGCACTTCCAGATCATAGTGCACTGCTTGAATTATATATATATAAAAATCACAAACTTTTTATTTTAATGAAGAAAACTCTTGTAGTATATTACTTTGCAGCTTTATACTAGACTCATACAATCAACATAAGCTGAAAATAATTACAAAGTTCCTGCAATAGTAATTGAATACTTAACAGTTGAATAACTGAGGTGAATAACTGAATAACAGGAGTTATTATTCAACAATGATTTTGGAAAAAGTGTACTGCAGTCTAGGTTAAAATGCAAAGTTAATCAACATAAGATTTCAGAGAAAAACATGAAAAACTATGTGTAGCTTAAACTTATGCAACCTACTGGAACCAATAAAATTACTGTCTTTTTAAATGTTGTTCATGTGTTTTTCTGGATCTGCGCCTAGATCAGAATGCTTATGAGCTTTTCCTCTGGAATTTCTTCTTTTAAAATAAATGATATTTATTTTAAGAAGAGAAAGAAATAGAAATGAAGAATGATTTTACCTCAGCATATGACAATGGCTAGACAAATTCGGTTGTCTTCTGCCCAAATTTTAAAATTATGTTGGATAACAATAAATTAAATAAGTAAATTAAAGAAACAGCCTGAAACCCACAAATGGAAATTGAGGGTTGGAGAAGATGTCTTGCAATGAGAAAGCTAGAAATTCACTATATTATAAACAGGAAGAGGACTTGCAATGTATGATCGTGAAAAAATTACTACATGTTCTGAAAAGCTCTTTAATCCTTTGAGGAAAGGTCTAATTAAAACCAGTAGCTGTGTGCTGAAGCCAGAGATTGAAACTGAGGCAAGAAAAAATCTCAGAAGTGAGAAAACTTCAAATAAATAGATGACAGGTTCTCTGTTTTTTCATGACGTCTGACCAAGACTAGATTTCATTAGTCACTCAAAGTGATGTAACGGCATACTTAAGTGAAACTTAATGAATTGTGGTATTAAAAAAAAAAAAAAAAAAAAAAAAAAAAGCTTTGATCCTACAGTCTATGATTTAAAATATTCCAACAACTTACTGAAATGAAACCTTGAGTTTCTGGTTTTTGTAACTTGGCATATTCCAACACTGATGCAATGAATTTTATAAATGAAATTAAAGAAACTAGGGGTTGCACTGAAGAATAGATAGGATATTTTTCGAACCTATGCCTGCATCTTGTATTTAAAAAGTGGGGGAAAGAAAAGTGATGTAATTTCTTAGGACACGTAAGTGAGTCTTTCCCTCCTCGGGTTGCATCTGAATGCTGTGAATGTCAGTTTCCTCAGGTTATGTCAACCTCTCAACCAAATACCATTGCCATGTAGTAATGAATGCACAGTTTTTAGGCTGTAGTATGAGATCAGTTTTCTCCTAACTTTAAAATTGCTATAAAAATACCCGCTAGCACCAAGACTGTTTGTTTTTCAGTAGATGTGTTCATCCTTAAAGAATGTCCAAGAGCTATAAATAACATTTAACCACTTCATGATTGAACTGGTGGAATGAGAGTCAGAAGTCAGAAGCCAAGCGCTTTCACTGTACATCCTAGGCATTCCTTTCTATAAAATAGTCTTCACCTACTTTAAAACTTAAGGCACATGGGCTCAAAGGCATACCAGTAAAAATCCAGTGTGAGGACAACATCCTCTGGTAGATCAGCAATTTGTGGAAAATTTCAGCCCAAATTTTACAGTGTTTTAATGGACAGAAGTGTCTTGACTTTGACAGACATTTATCCTTTTATATCAGAAGCTATCCATAAAGTATCATAAGGCTTTTGACATGAATATGAACACTGTCTCTTTTGGCCTTTAATGTTCCACCAAAAGACATGAGAACCCCCAGCATTCCCACCTCTCACTGCAGTGGCAATTAGCCGTAGTATTTATTGATCACTTTGCAGTTAATGACAGATTTTGCTCAATAGCTAAAATTAGGAAGACCAAATATCTCAATGGTTTAAGGTCAAATGGGTTGATTTTTACTGAGAAGAATTAGTGTACTCTTCAGCATCTTAGCTGTTTTAAAGAGATGATGACCTCTTGCAAGATGATGCTCAATCCCCTTAACTGCCACCAACCAAGAGAATGCATGCTGATGAGCTCAGAGTTCAAGGAGATGACGGATAAAACAAGCCCATATAAGACTAGCTACTTTCATGATGTTGTATCTGCAAAGCATACATTAACAAGTTAAGTATTCTGAAGTTCAAGGTTAGCACCCTCTTGACATTTAGCACTGAATTACAGGAGTGCCAGGAGGCTCAGTATGAGCATGCTTGTGTTGATTACGCACTCAACACCCAGCAAGGAACAGTCACTGGACAGAAGAGTTTACACTCTGAATGAGAACAGCAACAGAACAGAGGCAGACAGGGAAGTGAGAAGGATGTAAGTCATTTACATAAACCAACTTCAGAAGGAGTTAGCAAGTACCTAAAAGAAACAAACAAACAAAAAACATATTACAGTCTCTGAAATTAAACAAGTCAGGTACTTTGAGATCTAGACTTGAGATCTAGATCTAGATGATGGCTATTTTTTCTTCCAAAAAAAACTAGTCTACATACAAAAATAATATAAATTATGCATCCCTGCAATCTTTCAGAAAACCAACAAACACCTCTTTGAAAATCAAACAAAATATAATAATAATAAATAATAATAACAGCCAAATCTTTTGAAAGGATAGACAAAACTGGGATGTAATTTACTTTAATTGGAATGAAAAACATATAATTCACTCATATTTAAATGCATAACATGTGCAGACCCTTACAGCATCCCTTGTCTTTGACTGTGTCACTGTGTGCACAGCTCTAGATTGAAGCAAACTCCTGACATAGATCTGAGATGGGATATGAAGGTTATTATTAGTGAGATGCTTTTCTTAAGTAGATAAATATATTTATTTATTTATTTATTAGGTCTTAAATTTAGTCTGATATAGATAGAACTAATTTAACTGTTCCATAACTTCATGTTTTTGTTATCTTTTTCTTGTTTAAGAAACAAAATTAATTAAAAAAATATATATATATATAGTTCTTTTTTCTGAAAGAAAACTCTTTGTGAAAAGAGATGCTGCAGTGTCACAAATCCTGCATCCACAGCTTGCACTGAACTCTCATGTCAGTCAAGAGAATATTAAATTGCTTTACTTTTTTTTTTTTTTGCCATTGCTTTATAAACTTACACACTATATGCCAAAGAAATTTTGATCAGCTAAACAGTTTTTCCTACAAAGAGAAAACAACCTTAACCATGGCATGGTGACCATTTGGTCATAAATCATGTATTCACACACACCTCCCTTACAACATACCCGCAATATCTTTTCACACAGTTTGTGTGAAGCTTTATGTATACATATACAAACAGAGAGCACACATATAAAACAAAAAAACTTACAGATGCTGCAGTTTTTCATGGAAATATCCCATGTTACCAAGATAAGCTAAGAGTTCTGGTTCCTTGTAAAAATGTTGGAAACAGATTTTTTGCCTGACCACCATGGAAAAAGATCCAACTAAGGTGTTGCAGTTTCAATTTTGTTGTATTTCTTTTTTTGGCTTTCTGAAGTGATGGAACAGGTTTAAATAAACATTTTGATTTGGGCTCTGCAAGGACTTAGAAAGGGGTAGTGTATGAACACTGACGTATTTGAACTTTATGTAAAGATATTTTGCCATTTTTGAAGCCAGATCTAACCTTTGTATCAACAAATCATACACAAAAACTTCAGTCTAAGCCTCAAGGTAAGAAAACATATACTTAAAGGGATCCTTTGTATTTGGTTTTAAAAATACACTCATTTACAAGCAGATTTTGAATGTCTGCCACCAACTAAGAAAATAACCTTTTCATTTATTTTTAATTTTCTTAAAGATGGGTCTCTTTTAGCAATCTATAATAATCACATAAAATAACTTACAATCGCATGTATTGTAGGGTCTGACTTAAATCAAGCATTTATAGTTAAGCACAGGCTTAATCTCCATTTGAAGGCCTTCAGGGCATTTACTCCGTATTTAATGAAAAAAAAAAAAAAAAAAAAAAAAGATGAAAAGGATGTAATTTAGATACCCAGTATATTCACTTACAGGAGGTTAATTCAAGATGGCGTTGTTCAATGCACTTTTTATTACAGGGACTTCTGAAGATGATTTTTTTTCCTTCTTTAAGACTATTAAGTAGCAGTCCCATGGAAAATGAAAGGGCTCAGGTGCCCTAACACCATCATGAATTTCTCAGTATCACAGTATTCTGATTCCACCCTTATGATGATAAAGTAGTAATTTAAAAAATATTTCTAATTGTGTGTCATCCAGTGTCTGTATGCTTTCTTCAGCTACTCCTTTTGCCACCCCCACCGTTCATTTTTACTTCAAAGACTATTGCCATTTTCTTATTGTGAGGCCTAACAATCATAACTCTGCGAGATCAATATACTTAGCAGGGGAAGATTTGATCTTTTTTTTTTTTTTTTTTTTTTTCTACATAGAATTTGGGATTGTTTCATCATAATGGGTAAAAATATATATATATTTAGGGGGGGAAAAGGAAGTTATAAATCAAGTCCTGTCTTTTGCTTGTGGAAGAACATCTTAATTTTATTCTCAAGTATTCTCAAGTAACAAAAATATCTACAGAAGAACTTAATGAAAATTAAATGTTTTTAAATCATTCATATTTATCCTCTGGACTTTTTATTCCTTTTTTCACCTACCGAACAATGAAATACACTTCTGTGTGTAACAGCAAGACCACATAATAGAATCTACCTTCTCTGACTTGCTGCAGAGCAGAAGTTCTCAAGACCATTGCTTGGAAAAACTGGATTTGAAAAAATCTAGCTGAAAGGCAAGAATAAGAACACACAATTCAAGAAATACCCCTACAATTGGAAATATGACTGTTAATATTCCCTTTGTCTAGCATCAGATGTGGTTTCACGGCTTCGATTCTGGATTACATTTGTCTCTGGAAAAAATGATGATTTTTTTATTCCTAGATTTATATAACTTCTATCTCTTCAAGGAAGTGCTGGCAGCAATGTGGTGAGCTTGCATTTGAAACTCTTGTCATCGACTATCAAGTATTCTGTAATTTATTAGATGGCTTTTTGTGGATTTTAGGATACTAATCCAAAACCTAGAAAAGTCTATGGAAAAAAATCCATTCAATTTCATAAGCTCATTTTGACTGAGCTCTAACATAGAATAGTCTCTAAGAAGAAATGGGCAAAAACTGCACACTTAATGAAAAGGAAGTTGTAGTCTTCAAATCTGCCCGTGCCCCTTGGCCAGAGAGGGTTTGAGGTATGGTGAAATCACCTTTTGAGAGGGAGGAGTACAGCCTAATGAAGTAGCATCACTGATCTGCTTTTATATGCACTGTCGTTGTGAGTGAGAATTGTGACTTACATTTCTGCCAGGAAAAAAAAAAAAAAAAAAAAAAAGTGTGTGTTGTTGAGTAGAAGTGGACTAGATTTTGCAAACCGGGAAGATTTGAACCAGGAATTGTGTGGAAGCTGGGGTTTCAAAGGGTTAAGAACATTTGTACCATATTTGAACAATTGTATTAATTTGAATACTGTTTTGTTCACATATGTATGTACAAATGTATAATGACCTTGATGAGGGAATTGTGTCCACCCTAGGCAGGTACATCAAATGATACAAAGCTGGGAGGAGTGGCCGACATGCCAGAAGTCTGTGCTGCCATTCAGTGAGACCTGGACAGCCTGGAGAGCTGGGCAGAAAGAAACCAGATGAGGTTTAACAAAAGCAAGTGTAGAGTCCTGAACCTGGGAAGGAATAATTGCATGTATCAGTATAGGCTAGGTGATGACCTGCTGGAGAGGAGCTCTGTGGAGAAGGACCTGGGGGTCCTGGTGGACGACAGGTTGGCCATGAACCAGCAGTGTGCCCTGGTGGCCAAAAAGGCCAACAGGATCCTGGTGTGCATTAAAAGGAACATAGCCAGCAGGTCAAGGGAGGTGATCCTCCACTTCTACTCTGCCCTGGTCAGGCCTCACCTGGAGTACTGTGTTGAATTCTGGGCTCCCTGGTACAAAAAAGACATGGATCTCCTGGAAAGAGTCCAGTGGAGGGCCACAAAGATGATATGGGGCCTGGAGCATCTCCCCTATGAAAGGCTGAGAGACCTGGGTCTGTTCAGTCTTGAGAAAAGAAGACTGAGAGGGGATCTTATCAATGTTTACAAATACCTGAGGTGTGGGAGACAGAGGGATTTGGCCAACCTCTTTTCAGTGGTCTATGGGAACAGGACAAGGGGCAATGGCCACAAAATGGAGCACAGGAAGTTCCACATCAACATGCAAAAGAACTTAGGATGGGATACACCCGAGGGTACTGAGAGAACTAGCGGAAGAGCTGGCCAAGCCACTTACCATAGTTTATCGGCAGTCCTGGCTATCAGGGGAGGTCCCACTCAACTGGCGGCTAGCAAACGTGATGCCCATCTACAAGAAGAGCCAGAAAGTAGACCCAGGGAACTATAGGCCTGTTAGTTTGACCTCAGTGCCAGGGAAGCTCATGGAGCAGACTATCTTGAGCGTCATCATGCGGCACTTGCAGGGCAAGCAGGCAATCAGGCCCAGTCAGCATGGGTTTATGAAAGGCAGGTCCTGCTCGACGAACCTCATCTCCTTCTACGACAAGGTGACACGCTTAGTCGATGAGGGAAAGGCTGTGGATGTGGTCTACCTTGACTTCAGCAAGGCTTTTGACACCATTCCCCACAGCATTCTCCTCAGGAAACTGGCTGCTCATGGCTTGGACTGGCGTTTACTTCGTTGGGTTAAGAGCTGGCTGGATGGCTGGGCCCAGAGAGTTGTGGTGAATGGAGTCAAATCCAGTTGGAAGCCGGTCACCAGTGGAGTCCCCCAGGGCTCAGTACTGGGGCCAGTCCTCTTTAACATCTTTATTGATGATCTGGATAAGGGGATCGAGTGCACCCTCAGTAAGTTTGCAGACGACACCAAGTTAGGTGCGTGTGTCGATCTGCTCGAGGGTAGGAAGGCTCTGCAGGAAGATCTGTATAGGCTGGACCGATGGGCCGAGGCCAACTGTATGAAGTTCAACAAGGCCAAGTGCCGGGTCCTCCACCTGGGGCACAACAAACCCAAACAGAGCTGCAGGCTGGGAGATGTGTGGTTAGAAAGCTGCCTGTCAGAGAAGGACCTGGGAGTATTGGATGATAGTTGGCTGAATATGAGCCAGCAGTGTGCTCAGGCGGCCAAGAAGGCCAACAGCAACCTGGCTTGTATAAGAAACAGGGTGGCCAGCAGGTCCAGGGAAGTGATTGTCCCCCTGTACTCGGCTCTGGTGAGGCCGCACCTCGAGTACTGTGTTCAGTTTTGGGCCCCTCACTACAAGAAGGACATGGAGGTGCTTCAGCTAGTCCAGAGAAGGGCTACAAAGCTGGTGCAGGGTCTGGAGAACAAGTCTAACAAGGAGCAGCTGAGGGAGCTGGGACTATTTAGCCTGGAGAAGAGGAGGCTCAGGGGCAACCTTATCACACTCTACAGGTACCTTAAAGGAGGCTGTAGCGAGGTGGCGGTTGGTCTATTCTCCCATGTGCCTGGTGACAGGACGAGAGGGAATGGGCTAAAATTGTGCCAGGGAAGGTTTAGGTTGGATATGAGGAAAAACTTCTTTACTGAAAGGGTTGTTAGTCACTGGAATAGGCTGCCCAGGGAAGTGGTTGAGTCACCATCCCTGGAGGTCTTTAAAACACATTTAGATGTAGAGTTTAGGGATATGGTTTAGTGGAGGACTTGTTAGCATTAGGTCAGAGGTTGGACTCAGTGATCTTGGAGGTCTCTTCCAACCTAGACTATTCTGTGATTCTGTGATTCTTCATGGTGAGGGTGACGGAGCACTGGAAAAGGCTCCCCAGGGAGGTTGTGGAGTCTCCTTCTCTGGAGATATTCAAGTCCCATCTGGATGCCTACCTGGGCAACGTGCTCTAAGGAACCAAGGGGGGTTGGACCTGATGATCTTTCGAGGTTCCTTCCAACCCCTACAATTCTGTGATTCTGTAAAATTCATCAGTACAATAGATTACTATGTAGTTGAATAGGTGGCCTAATTTTCCTTGCCAAATACAGAAAGCTTGCAAAGGCAAGGAGAATAAAACTGAATAGAGAGGGAAAGATCTCAGAGCTGAAAAACAAACAAAACAAAGAAACACAATGAACAAAAACATTAAGTCTTTATTATTATTATTATTGTTATTATTATTATTATTGGATTAATAAAATGTTTTCCAAATCAATGGATAAGACTTTGTAATGATCTCTCCATCCATGGAAGTTGGAAAGTTTTAAAGTTATGCTAAGCCAAATAGGTGATTTCATGAAAACTGAAAGCATGGAAATAAATACAATTTTGTCTAAGTGCTACAGATGAATATAAAATATAGAAAATTCATGTCATAATTAAATATATATATATTTTAGTGAGCCTGACTGTGCTGAAAAAAAATGTCTGAGTTTTTTAAATAGAAAGTCTTTTCCACCAAAGTCTTGACTGACCAAAATTTTCCTGAGAAGAACTAACTCTAGGGAAAAAAAATATTGAAAAAAGAGCCTGACTTCTCTGAGTAAAAGTGATGCTTCACAGTAAAACCTGAATGTGTCAGATGGTCTCAAGAGAAAAAGTTTGTTACTTTGGAAATAACATTAAGAGGCTTTACAGATAGTCTAGACTGGGTTCCTCACACCCAATGGTCCTTGAGGCTGGGATTCCCCAGCAGAAGATATTTTCACTCAAGCTGAATCCTTAGAAAAAAATCCTAAAAAGAGAGAGTTAAAAGAAGCTATGATACAGTCATTTAAAATATGCATGAGAAACTCTATCTTTAGTTGAATATTTAGAAAATAGCAGTATGCACATGAGGATTGTATTTAAGAAACAAATTTGCATTTTCCATTAGCAGAGTGGCTAAAATACTTTGGAAGACGTTTTCATTCACAACCTTAGATTGGCTCAAGTTCTGCATTTAGCTTCCAAGCAAAACTTCCATTGACTTCAATGCATTAGAACAAGAGGAGTGGCCAATTTCTCTGCCCCTCTGAGCTGCATACAGCCTGCAGTCACAAAATATTTACCATCTCATTCAAGGAAGCAGGTGAAGGCTTCTGTCTGGGAATGGTCCGTAACTTGGCTAAGGCTATTGTTCTTCAGCCCCCTAGCAAGCTAAGGTTCATCATTCAGCTAGTTCCAGAAACTGTGTCTACACTGTTAGGCCAGTGAACCTGTGTGTGCACCATCATGCCATGAGGCCACTTTCATTCTTTCCTTCCTTCCTTCCTTGTTTCTTGGCTTCTTTTTTTTTTCTCCCCATTTCTTTCTCTGTCTTTTGGAGGGGAGAATACAGGCAAAGAAGGAGCCAAATGTAGGAGTCCTCTAAGGAGGACAATGAGGGAGCCAGATCTGTGGAATGCACTGTGAGATGCATACAGCTCATAGTACAGGTGGAGACATTTGTGAATTTCCTTTCAAATTAAGGAATTGCGATAACACAGAAGCAATTTTGTTAGACTGGCTGCACAGGTCCCTTTCTAGATGAATTGTGTTGGCCATGCAGGTAAGCCAGGCTTGAAGGTAAAATGAAAACAGCTCAAGAGCCACACTTTAGCAGCCTGTATTCTAGGGCTCTAAATGTAGAGCCCTACTGGAATTACATCTGTAGAATTTTACAATATCCTGCACCTAAACTAGTCAGTGGAGAGCCTATAGAGAGTTTCTGTAGAAAGTAACATGATTCATCTCATTTGAGTATAGGGATAAAATAGGTTAGATGAATCCTCTAGAAGTGCCCACTCCATTCCTCTGAGAAAATAAATAAATAAATAAATAAATGAATAAATAAATAAAGTGTGACCAGCTCTGCTGCATGTCTTCTGTGCTGTAACAGCTTGTTCACACCCAGCAGCACAAGGACTGCTGCACTTTGCACTTCATACAGCGTTGCCTCTGAACTCACACCTGGACAAAACTCAGGCTAGCTGTATGGTGCTTACACAAGTCTGGGACACTCACTATTTTAATGTTTTGACAGTTACAACTGTGATTTGTTTACAGATTTCATAAGGAGAATAACATTTTCACATTGTATCTGAAAAGTGCAAATTGATTGTTAACATGCAAATTTGGAGCTTTGTACAGGCAATACATAGATTAAAAATCAAAATTGGAGATCAAACATTGTCAAAACAAATGTTCTGTAATAGAAGGGTTTAAATGGTCATATGTAACAAATGCTGACATAAAGCTGAAATAGTGACTGTATAACTATAATTTATAGCTTTAGTGTTAAACTTGCATAACTATTTTTTTTTCTTGTATTATACTAATTAAACAGTCAAATCTTACTCTGTCATAATGGCTGACAACACACCTGCTGAAGATGACATAAATCTTTTAATTGACTATTGTAGACTTTGGTTAAAATGTCAGGCTCACTTTTCTAGTTTAAATCCCTCTCCTATACAGGGTAAACAACCCAGAGACGGGATTTCATAGATCTTTCTAAAACCATTGGGAGCACTAATGTTTTGATATAATCTGTCTAGTATATTCCTTTATGGTTTAATCTGAATGTAGCACTAACTTCTGAACTACAGGCCAGAGACCTCTGATTTTCAAGAGCTTTGTATCTCTAATGACTTCCATTTTTACTGTTGTGTTTCTAACGAGCCAAATTCTCAGTTTACTGCAGGTCTCTATTAAGGGACACATTTCTATATATAGATGCAGGCAATTTTCACTGTATGCAGCTTGTTTTCAGTATTAAAACTGTTCTACAAACCAGAATCACACAATATTTGATAACTTCAGAAGTACTTAGGTGATAAAGCAGCTTGAAGTCTGACTAAATTAACATTAGTTGGTACATGCAAGTCTTTGTATTTATCCTGGGTACAGGCCTAGTTCCCTTTCTCTACTGTTTTGCACAGTAAAACCATGGGTCATCTGAATTGCTGGTGCATGATTTTAAAAGTTTTCATGGAAGCTACCATGCATTTCAATGCAGTTATCTGGCAATTACGCTATTACTCTTGAATAAAAATAAATAAATAAATAAATAAATAAATAGAAGCAACGAGAAGAAATAGCAACAACAAAACAACCAGTCTTTTGCTTGTTTTCAAATACATCTTACTGACATTTTTCTTACGCTGTCATGCAATAGGTTTTAATATATATATTTTTAAAATGTAAAGTGTTTAAATACAATTTGAGACTTTACTGTTAGAGTGTAATTGCACTCACCCTCACGTTTAGAAAAGTGAGCCAGTGATTGCAACATGATGTGTCCTGTAAAAGTGTTTCCAGAGTGTTTTGAGAAGCTTCTGCATTAATTAAAAGGCTTTTAATACTGTGATTAAGGCTTTGCTCCTCAGAATAAGAACAGATCTGCAAAGTTAAGTGTCACCATTCAGATATTATGCAATTAGAAGCATAAAGAAAAATGAAGCCAATACGGTACTTGAAGAATATTAAAACTCACCACTGCAAGACTTTTCCTCCTTCCACAGAGAAATCTTTGAGTAATTGCATTACTGTCCAGTTTAAGGGTTTGCCTCATAAAAGTAACTTAATTGTTAATTAACATGAGAACATAATACGCTTATTCCTCAAGAGAACAAAATTTTGTTAATGCAGAAATATTTCTGATCTAGAGAAAGCCTTTATCAGCATTCTGTGCCTCCCCTCACCTGCATACTCCCAGGACAGTTTCCCACTTTTCTCACTTTTACAAGCTTTGTCCAGCTTGCCAACTGCACATCCAAACCCCTCCTGTTCCCTAACAGTTTACAGTAAAGTTGGGCATCCCTTGACCTTTTCTCAGCCACACTTGATGACAAACACAGTATTATTTACACCATGATTTGTTCAGACTGTGTTTCTTTAGACAGAGCCTGTTTTCCTCCATGAGTGATTATTTTACTGCATGAAACCACAGTAATATCAATCATTTACAAGACAACGGATGTGGAAAGGCCAGAGCATTCCAACTTCTCTTTCAGTAAAAAGTGGAGTTTCTTCTCATTTCTTGTTCAAGAAGATTCATTGTATGGCATACAGCACCACAGAAGTGTAATAATTTGTGCTCCAGCCATACAGGAACAAAAGACTAAAAAGAAAATGAATACCACTATCAACTTATGAAAGAGGAACTGGAGTTCTCTCATATGATTATGACTTCTGTTTTTGGCAATCATCCTGTTAGTAGTTAATAAAAAGCAGCCTCTCTTTCTGGCAATCCCATTCAATACTCTGTTTATGCCCTGGTAATGATAGTTTGTAGTATACTATTAAAAAATACATATTTTAAATGCAGTTGTGCATTCCCTCAGTATTCCCCTTTTTGACAGAGCACGCATACAGACTTCTAGAAGACATGAACAGAAGCAAGACCTACCTGCTTTAGTGGATGCACAAATTTCTAACAGTTTGTCCAGCAGTCTGAAGACTTAGATGTTGTCTGAGGCCTCCTTTTTGCATTTGAAAATGCCTGTGCTCACACAATCCACCCTGAGTTCAGAGCACAGCTACCAGAAAAACAAAAACAAAAACAACTGGGTGTAATAATTGAGAATGGGACACAATTTTTAATGAAAACAGCATGGCAAATTCCATTTTATACTTTGCTTATGACTCAGTCAGCTGATATTTCAAGGGTGAGCAAGAGGCGCACAGTGAAGATGCAACACAGACGTACACACATACGTATGATTTCATACTTCATTCTCAGATAAACACACTGCACACAGCCTGCGACCATCTGTCAGGGCTCCAGCGTTTCTGAGGTTTTAAGGCAGGATTTGCAATAGCCAGCAAAAGTGATTGACATGGTCAGTGTGCTGTGTTTCTTTATCTGAAGAAGGCAAAATTTCTTGGAAAAGATGTAATCTGTCATTGTCAAGGAAAATATGCTGTGAGAGGGTATCAGTAAGAAGGGTTCCATTGCTTGGCATCTCTTTGCTTTTATGGGTTTGCTTTGGCAGGGGAGGATGACACTCAAGGAACTTTAATCCTTTTTAAGAAAAATGTTATTTTTAGAACAAACAAAGCTGGATGCAATTCTTGCCCAGATGAGCTTACAAGGTTAATACTGCTTCATGCGTGTTTAATGTTTCGTATTTCCAGACTATAAAGCAGTTTGGCAGCATGACTAAATGGCATTACTCCATTTTGCTAATAAAGAAATTAACCCATGGTGATTACTGGGAGCAAAACTAATAGAAACTGCTTAGAAATCTTCTTTTTTTGTTTAACATTAAGGAGTTTTTTATCCAAAAAATGCTGAAATATTAGTGAAACGAAGCATTAAGTAGAGATACACAAGATAATACTGACTGCATTAGGTCCCAAACCCACAGTGGGATGGCTGTATTGGGGCAGCAGTACACCCATGCTGTGTGAGAAGGAAGAATTAGATTAACCCACCAAAGCCTGAATTTGACTATTTTTACCTTAGGCCCAAGCCAATAGCTGTGCACAGCACAACACTGTGCTGTATAGAAAACCTGTCTTAGACTGGGAAAATGTGAAGGGTCTCTGAGTTTGTCCCTCCGCAGCAACATTCTGTTCTGCAGCAATGGTTGCAGATGGAGACTAGTGCACAAGAAAGCCCAGGTTTTCAAGATTGAGTGGTGTCATGCAGATTTCAGGGGCAGAGATGGTGCCTGAAATGTGAGACAGAAGCAGAAGGGATGAACTTTGCTGGTACATTTCAACCCCTACAGAAACAGCTGTTCTTAGCTGGGTTGCAGGCCACTGTGTAAAGAAGCAAGATGTTTGCAAGCTGCCTCCCAGCATGGAAGTGTTGTCATTTTGGACCAAAGAACCCCTTCAGTTTTCCATAAACGAAAAATGGGTCACCCCCTGCACATCTCAATTTTGTCTGAGGTATGTAAGTCTGTTCCCAGGCTGAAAGACAAAATTAACTCTTCTAAGTCAGTTAAATTTCTAGGTGGTACAGCAAATGTCTTGTCACTGTATAATGGGTCTTCCTTCCTCTTTTCTCTGACTGTACAGCCTTTACGTACTCTCTCCAGAAGACCTTAATAAATATTTGCACAATCTTGACAGAAAAGAATAGAGCAACAGTTGTGCAGATGTCACTGGTAGCACAAACGTTATTTCAGATTAAATCACTGACTGAAAACAGACCAGGAGCCACCACTTCTAAGGCCAGTTTCTACTGGCACCTCTACTCCTCTACTCTCAAATGCAAAACCATCACTTAGACTCACATTTTACAAGTCAGACATACACTTATGGGGTTTTCAGAGCAAGATTTTTATTATCATTATAATTTTGGTTTAAATATCCATATCCGTATTTTTTTCTGAACGAGCAAACTATATTGGAGAGCATCCCCCTATGAATCCACATTGGCAATCTCACCTGCAGGAGGGGTTAGGGTTTCAACTGCAGCTCTGTAAGGCATTTGCTGACTTTTTTAGGTGAGCTATTCTCCACCTTAAACTCTATTTACTTTTTTCATAACACTGGTTTTGATGAGTATTAGCCATGACTGAGTAGGAAAACACCTGCTCTAGGTGTGTTCTTTTTGTTTTATTCAGCAATGCGTATTTTCCACTTCCTGATGGAGAATCCTAACTGTAGTCTCTCTCTCCCAGCTGCTTCTTTATTGTAAGAAAGTCAAAGAAATCTTGATATATATGATGCTCTGTTTGTGTTAATGGTAGCTATTTCTGACAGATTGACACAAAGGAGTCATGACTTTATGCTGATTAATCTGTCCTCTAACTGAAAGAGGACTTAGGTCTCCTGGCTTAAAGGGAGAGAGCCCACTGCACTCTCAACAGAAAGACCAACAGAGACCAGGGGATACTTCAAAATAACATAGGGCTCCTGTGCTTGTGAAAGAAGAAAAAGCATATGCAATGAACCATTCAGACTATAATCTTTAGTTTCATGCTATCACTGGTATAGATTCAAACACTACTTAAATAAATTCAAATTTATTTCAAAGTGAAGTAGCTAATTACTAACTTCTGATGAAAATGCCTATTTGAATGAGATTATATGGATTTTTTCTAAATGTGGAAACATGCAGACACTGTCTTATTCATTCTACAAATATGTACAAATGACTGCACAAACCTCTACACAAAGATGTTAATGTATAAAGACAGGAATCAAAAATCGTAAAATGTGAATTTAACATGTTCTACGAACTGTCCCACAGCTGAAAATTTTGGCTATCATCTTGCCTTCTTATTTCATTGTATTCTAGCCTGATGAGATGTTCTCTAAGTGCTGTCTAAGAAAATACATTTTTCAGCTGGACATCATTCATTTAAGATATCCTGATAGCTTCTGTGTCATTTCTCAGCATAATTTTGAGAACCTCAATGCTATGATGTTTTTCTATTTTACAGTTATATTGAGATGAGGCTATATTAATGATATAGCTGTTTTTTGTTTTGCTTTTTTGTTTGTTTGTTTTTTCCCTCTGAAATGTGCATTTTTATGACAAATATTAGCCTCTAAATATATATATATATTTTCTTTTTCCTGGCAAGTGTCTGAATTGCTTGGGATAAAGTGTTCTGGTGTCACAAGTGAACACCCAAGGTCGTTGTTCAAGTAGTTGAATAGCACACGTCACAGAGAATTTAGTTTCTCGGCTTATAACCATGAAAACAACATTAGCAGCCTTAAAGAAAACAATGGACACAGTTATATGGGTAAGATAAATCAAGGAAATAAGTGTTTTCAGAATCCTAAAGCCAGACACTGAAATAAATATTTCAAGTGCATGCCATTGGACAAATTAGAACTACGAAGACATTGAATTTAAGTAATGTGAGTAGACTTCCTATCCAGCACTTCGAGAAAATCAATGAAAGAATTTCCCATCGCATTTACACCTGCACTTCTTACAAAAAAAAAAAAAAAAAAAAGTACAGCTAACCACTATATTCCAGAGACCAGAGTGGTTATATTATATCCAAGCACTATATAACCAGAGAAGCAGCAACCCAACTGTCTTAAACAACACTAAGGAATATGTTCGGCCAATTAACGAGCCTAATTTCAGGAGGTGTGCTGAAGAGGTAAATTTACCAAATCAAATATGAGGCTTTAAACACACATTACCTATACTATTTACAAACTGACCTGGACAACATGCAGGCATGACATCCTTTTTCAAAGAAAGGATCATTTTGTAGCAGTTAAAAAAAAAAAAAAAAAAAAAAAGAAAAGAAAAGAATAAGAGGATTAAAAGGTAAATGAGAGCCCAAGAAAATAACCCTTCTGTGTGCAACTACTTGCCTGAGCGTTGTGACCTATAGCTCCTTCAGAGGATTTGCGCTCAGAGGCGTCTGTATTACTAGCCAAACATTCACTTCACGAAGATGTTATTTCCACTGAGACAAAGAAGAATATACATTGGCAACAAATGATTTTGAATGAAACTCTTAAAAGTGAATATTATTTCAGTAGGTTACACTGAAATACAAATATTAATTTACTGTGTTTTTTTGTTGTTTTGTTTTCTTTTCTTTTCTTTTTAGTACATTGACAGTAATCTTCAATGGCCATGACAGAGTTCAGAGTAAAGATTACTTGCTAGCAGACAGTTATTCCTTCCCAAAACCAACAAGATTACTTATTTATCCCTACTCCTTCCTCAACTGTAATTAGAGAAGTAGGAACCTCATATCATAGCAGTTGAACTAAACAACCATAAATCTTTTAATTGAAAGTAAATCATGGAAAGATAGCAAATGAGCAAGAAAAACTGAAAAACACAGCATCCTTACGTCTCTACACAGTACCTATCAATCCACACATCATCAGTAAATACAGCAGTATTAATTACATTTATAAATCCCATTTATATGGAATATGAGCCCTTGAAGAGAGGGTTGGAATCTTGACTTGTACCTTATTGCCAAAAACCTTCTTCACTTAAAAGGTGAGGGGGGTTGATAAGTGCCTCAGGACATCTTCTTCTATGTCTGGCGGGTAGCTGCTCGTGGCAAGTGACGGTTGCATGGTTCTCTTGGGGCTCTGCCAGAGCCCAGGGCATTAGTAGGAAAGAGCCACTTCCACCTTATGTCCCTCCATGGAGTGCTTCTGCCAAGCACATATGGGATCCAGAGGTCAGGACACCATGCCATGTGCTTTGAATACATGTGGCACTTCCCAGAGGAAGCCTGCTTTATGTAGACCAGCCTCCCCTCTGTCTAGTTTGCAATCAGCCCATTAGTCAACAAGATAGACGTGTTGCCCCTTCCTGCCTCAGGGGATGGGTCATATAACCCAAAAGCTGTTTACAGTTCCAGCCTCTGTTCCAGCCTCTGTTCCAGCCTCTGTTTGCTATGGCCTCTCTTCCCTTGGAGGAAAGCACTGAAAACAGCCACACACTGTCTTCACATGTTTTCTGCTTTGTAAATATTATATGTATAGATATATACTTCATATACATAACTATATTAAAATAAACATTAAGATTTAGATTAAGATTTAAGATTAAGATTTTCTTTGGAAATACTCTTTTTTCTAAGGTGATTTTTTATGTATATATGCGCATATATGTACATACACACATATCTTTACATTAAAATGCTTTTAAATCACAACTGCTTATATTAAACAGTAAAGTATTGTTTGAATCAGACTGCAGCCTGTGTCAGATTTTAGTATTCCCCAAGTTTCATGGCATAATTATTATTTTTAATTAACATGACACTAGAAAATGGAGTTGTATTGTTTTGTTTTGTTTAACTTGTATTTTTAAACTTAAGCCACTTCTTTGGCCCTCCTAATTATTATATTTTGAAGTTAGCCGGCTCTGTCTCTGATCTTTTAAAATTACTTTTATGTGTTCTTATTCCCGTTGTCATTCACTAATTCTTTAGATTTAATTAAAAAGATTTATTTATTTAACCTTAAAGTAGCCAAAACCAACAGTTGTTTCTATGCTGTTTGCATTAGGGAAACATGACTTATGCCACCGCCACAAAAGGTTTAATTTTATGGGAAAAAAAAAAAGAAAAAAAAATAAAGAAAGAAAGAAAACCAACCCAAACCAAAACAAAAACCTAAATATACAAACATTAAACAATTCAAATAACTACTGTAACAAAAACAAAACAAAATATATGATTCATAACTCATAAGGAAAGAAGAGACTACTGTAGTAACTTAGATTGGTCTCTTGTATGACACAGCTCAAGGGGCATTCCCAAATTATATCTAGTTGGAATAAGTATAAAAATATTACACATTAACAAAAAATTCTAGTGATGAAGAATTCACCACAACCCATGTCAGGGTGGTCCAGTGATTAATTGCCTTCACTGTGAAAACCCATGACTCATTTCTGCACTGATTTTATCTATGGTTGACCTCAGCATAAAATGTAAAATAAAAATCTTCAGTCACAGGCATCTAAAAAAAGCAAGAGGTGATTGCTTTTTGTGGAAATAATTGATATACACTGCTTCATCCTGCAGAATCTGACATAATTTAAAAGTATTCTACTAAAATGTGCAAAAAGATGTGCATTTGGAGATTAAGTTTTTTTGTTCTGCTTTTTAAGTGCTCTTTTTCCACGTGGTCAACAGCTTTACCACAGTTATGCTTAACACACTGCATTTGCTGTCTCAAAGCCGTGGATGGAACCTTGGATGTCCCTGTAAGACATACCTGCAGGCGTACACAGTAGCTGTGAGTAACCCTGATGTCCCCATTCATATAGTCCTCTTTCCATCAGGAAGGAACCATGACCCCAGAGCCACATCTCCTCTGTAACAGAAGCAAAAAAGCCATGCAGCAATGCATCACCCATAAGTGCTGCCCTGCAGCCACCCTGCTTCTGTCCCTGCTCGCTAGGGATGGCATGTGCAGTGATGGAAGGAGGATGTGTGCTGCTAGGGCCTGTGCTGCTGCCCACCCTATCCCAATTACCAGTAGTAAGTGCAATCAGTCCTTCAGACTGGCTTTCTCATTAGCACCATGTTAAAGCTGAGCCCCGCCACAGGATGAGTTCAAACTGCAGAATTAGCCCATCAGTCCACTGGTCGTTCTATCCTTTGTATTGGTATCTTTTATTGAAAATGAATAAATCATGGTAGACTGTACCACTTCAGAGATGAGATGCCTACTCAAATTTCACAATAAATATAACTCTGATACAATTAGACCTTAACTTATATCACTTAGAATTGGAAACTCATCTCTAAAGTCATTATGGAAGTACAGTGTTGAGGTAATGCACAACAATAATAATATATTGTGACATTGTAATTGAAAACTCATATTTTATATGCATGAAGAAATACCTAATTCAAAATATATACATTAGTTTTCTAGTCTGCAAGTTTAAGATGCAGCTTTCTGAAAGTGCTAGTACTCTAACACTTTACAAATCTAATCTGTGATGTGATCTGATTGGGTCTAATAAAATCACGTGGGTAAAATGCACAGTGGCTCCAGGGTATCTGTAATCCTTAATGTTGAAAGATGTTAAATTTATAGACTTTGATCTGAAACATTTGAGAGCTTGTTACACACAGAACATTCTCAATCCTATATCTTAATAAAAAAAAGTATTTAATGTTCTAACTGCTGTAAATGATAACGGAAAAGTAAAGAATCTTTACATTTCACTGTCAAAACAAAATTATTATTAGTAGTAGTAGCAGTAGTAGGAGTAGGAGTCATAGTAGTAGTAGTATTGTTGTTATTGTTGCTGTTATTATTATTATTACTATTATTATATTTTAGGACTCTAGTCAGAACAGCCTGACTTTTCAAGCATCATTTTAACTTTTAAATATGACTAATATTCTTATAACGTAAGCATGTAATTAATTGCTTTCATACACTGGAGCACCTAGAAAAGGTACAGGCTGAACACTTCGGCTTCTAAAGCTTAATCTTCACTCTAAGTAAAGCAAAAATGCTCCTTTATCATTATTATTATTCCAGTAAAACTTCATTATCGTCAATATAAGTAAAATAACATTGTCTTTGGTTGCTTAGAAACCTTCCCTTTGACCTGCAGACCTGATGTTACATCAGTGAAAATTTCTGCTAGAGCCCCTCGCAGCAGCAGCAGCAGCAGCAAACAGCAGCAGTTGTGAAATGGCTGCGCCGCCTCCTGCGGGGGCAGAAGGGCCTCTAGCGGCCAAGTCCTAACCCCGGGGAGGCGGAGGTGCCACTGTCCAGAGGCGCAGGGAAAAAGCGAGAAATTCAGCAGTGCTTGGATATACGTCTCACTCGTTTAGATGCACAGCTTGTGCATACCTGCAGCGGAGGAAATTGAGCTGTTTTTTTACTCTAGATTCGGTCTAGATAAATCTTTGCTCCAAGGGCAGCTCTCCTATACCACAACTATGTATTAAGTGAGATCTCAAATTCCTGCACCTTTTAATATTCACTGCATAAACAGTAAAAATACCTAGAAGAGCCATTCAGGGAAATTCCATTTTCACAGTGTGCAAAAGAAAACTTTTGGCTCAAATCTTGTGTTCTCTTACAGTTATACCCTAAACAACAGAAGTCTAGTATATTTTTTATTAGTATGGACAAAGAATTTGCTGAAGATTTATTTATTTATTTTTCCTTTTTTTTTTTTTTTTTTTTTTTTTTTTTACAAATTGTCCTTAAAAATGTGAGTGGAGTTTGAGCAACGAAGACAGTGCTACACTCCTAAACACACCAGCAGTGTGTAGCAGTAGATCACAGGAATTTGATTATTCAGCTTACTTCAGTGGCTATAGAACTTTGAAGCCTAGAGAGATCAAACCTGACACTGAAAGTCTCAGTTATTTGACAGCAGATCATTTCTGTATCAGGATACAATTAATGTGTTTATTACATAGCCCTAAATGCTTGTGATACCTGCCCAGTACCGAAAGGCCACTTGTTTTCTGCCAGGTTTCCAAAATTCTTGGGATTTCTCCCAACAATTTGTACAATGCTGTTACACCACTGATGTATTTACAAGTGGAATCAATGGCTCAAATGAAGGTGCTGCTACATGGATTCATACCATTCCCATTCAATTAAATTAAGCTATTTTTCCCCATTTAAATAAAGTTGTCATTTTCTTTTCAGCTTGCACCTTATCTCATATTACACATTGCCTTATTTCTCATCAGTCTGCCAGAGAATTAGCACCAGTCTTGGTGAAAGTGAGCAAAGCTTTAAAAATATGTTTGACTCTATGGTGAGGAGCATTCTTAGTTCTCATGCTTTACATAAGCATTATCCTACTGATGTATTTTTCTTAATTCCAGCACCTTTCAGGACTGAACCTTCTGGTTGCGCTTGGTGCCTAATGCACAAGGAATATGAATGTAGTAAAATACAACAGTTTTCTACCCTTTGATTGTAACATGTTGCTAGTAGGGGTTTTACCTGGGAAAGAATAAATAAATAAATAAATAAATAAATAAATAAATTAGTTTTTTTTTTTTTTTTAACTGCCCACGGTAGTATGATTTATTTTGTATAGATTAATGAAGCGATTCAGGAACAATTTACTGATTTGAGAATGTTTTCCTAATAATCATACACTCCTGGTGTATATGTCAATCAGCTTAAAATTGCCCAGGCCACCTTAAATAAAGAACACCCACAGAGCCGGGAGTAACTCATGTAAGTTTAAAATTACAGAAAAAAAAAACACTTCACAGTCTTTCACTGACACCCAGTGGTCAAACACGGAGGTTTTTTTGGGAAGCAGAAGAAAAGCTGCAGTGAACAATCACAGGCTCAAGACAGCTCAGCAGAGAGCATTTATCTTGCTGCACAAACAGTTGTTTGCTTAACAGGATAAGAGCACATATGAAACTTTAAGTTATGCTTGCAAAATCAGCAGGTCAAGTTCTGTGCTTAGCTCCACTTGCACAATAGCTGGTGGAGTCAGTAGGAATCACACACATAACCAGGGGAAGACTCTAGTCGTAGGAGAGGATGTGGTTTTTCCAGGCTCGCTCCTTTTTTCTTGGCCTGCACTACCAGGAATTAACAACCCTCCACTAAGAAGGATACAGAAAACCCTGAAACAAAAACAGAAAAAAAGAAACAACTTAGGCTGTGATTATTGTTGAAGATTCCTGACTAGCTTTTGTTTATATTCTGCCGAACCACACTTCCATTTAAGAATGCCGTTGCTGGCCTTTTCCTGCGTGGTAAAGTACGATAGTGCTGATCAGCTCAGATTCTGCCTTTTGCAAACATGACAGCTGCCTCTGATATTAAACAGAGCTGGATATTAACACACCAACAACTGTGAGTTATTCTGACCCCCCCAATTAATCCCTGATCTCCTGCTAAACAATCGGCCTTAAGCGTCCCTCGGCCTCCCTCTCCCTCAGCTGTGGCTTTCCTCATGGGGCCAGCACTGGGTGGGTTGGTCCATCCCCAGATGCCATCAAGCAGCTGGTGACCAGCTTAGATGGGGGAGAAAGGAGAGAAGCATGAGCTTCCCTTACTCGCTGCAGTCTCTGATGCCAAAGCCTCTGAAATGCACCTTTGATGAAACTGTCTAGTGAAAGGATAACCAAGATAGCCTCCTGTCAGTACAGAGACACAATGAATGATGGGTACAGACACACAGAATGATATTGAACAGTAGAGCTAAATAAATAAATAAATAAAACAAAAAAGACAACAATAAACTATTATCAATTCCTGTTGTAAAAGCAGAGCTTTGGTCCCCACCTAGGTCCCCACCAAGGTCGAACCCTTATGTTTAACTTCAGTGTGAAATTGCAAAAGCAGTTGCTTAATTACTTAGCACACTTTGCAAGGGGCTATGGCTATCCCCCCTCTTTTATGTTGTTCCTCATGCTTTCAGTTCCATTATCGCCACTGGTTGTTACTATCAACAGGACGGGACAGGAAAAGTAGGCAGGTACATGAGGATGAGGTACCTCCACAGGACCCTGGGAACAGAGCTGACTGCTGTCCCTGCCACTCAGGGCAGTTAGTGACTGTGACAAGTTAGTCAAGGCCAGCTCCGTTTAGTAGCAGTGATGGCTGCTCCTTACACTCCTCCAGCAGCAACAGCACCTGTGAGCCTGACCTTCCAGGTCTCATTTTCTTCCTGTTTTCCCCTTCCCCACTGCTTCCTATTCCATGAGAAGCACAATTCTGAACTTTTGTCTTTGTATAACAACATTTATTTTTGCCTCTGTTACTGACAAGCCTTTTGCCAGTGTTACAATACCCTGTCACAGTTCCTTAAGACAGCAAGAGCAAGAGGCATCAGAAAGCAGAGGTGACAACATCTGCAGCAGATGTGAACTTGGCAATCACTCAGTCAAGCTGCCAGCAGGCTGGGAACCAGCACACAGATACAGCAATACGTGAGACAACTGACAAAAGTCAGTTCTCCTATTTTTTTAAATGAAATGGTAGACCAGCAAAACCACTTTGCACTTAAAGTGTTTTGTCTTCAGACTATCCTTTCAAATGTTAATTGTATGGTGCCTGTTACATGAAGAAACAAGAAGGCAAAGTTATAATGCAACTAGAGCAACCACATTGCTCTGTTACTAACACAGTATGTTATATAAACTTATCCTTTGTGTATCTTTCCAGAATAAAGATCACATAAGTCAGTTTTGGCTTGAACTCCAAATAGGGAACGTTGTAGATTCCAAAAACTTTCTATTGCATCAGAAATGGAAGTGGCATCTTCTGTTTGACATCAGATGATGTCAAACACAGATTCACATGGCAGATCTCTGCTGAGATTTCTCTTCCTGCTTCTCTAGCCAAACTACAATATACATACATAAGTAAAAGACTAAAGAGAGAACTGATAGCATAGCACATAAATTATGAAAGTTTAATGCAACTTGATTTACCATTTATGCTTTTGCTTTACCATTTGATATATTTTAGGACTCAGGACTCCTGTTGTATTTTTCTATAACGAAGCAATGTATACCAAGGCCTGCTTCCCATTAGTGACTGTTTTACTGAACTAAAAGATCAAAACCAGCATCAGGTTTTGCTTTCAGGCATTTGAGACTGCTATAATTCATCACTTGCCCATCTCCATTTGAAGCAGACACGCATCATGTAAGGACTGGGAACTGTTAGAATAAATTATGTATTCTTCAAAACACATAAGTGAATTTATATTCAGTGTACAACTGCTAGGCGTAAAGACTTCCTTTAACAGAGCAGGAGATAGAGACCATCATCCTTCTACGTCCTTCGACGTGTTATTCATTTGTGCTTAAAGGATCTACATGGTTTCATCTAACTACAAGTGGTAGACTTTTAGCCGCTTTGTTGAGACTGCGTACAAAACTGAGGTGTAAATGAGATGCCTTTGCAACAAAGTCTCTACCACAGCTAAAATACTTGAAATCAACCAAAGATGCAGCAGTATAATTTTGCCAAAAATATTCTAAAAGGAAGGTGGATTTATTATTATTTCAATGAGAATAATGCTGGATGGTGTTTGGGTTTTTTATGTGTTATTCTATATAAGGAAGGAAAGATTGTTGAGACAAGATACACTGAAAAAAGTCGTATCAGTTTTGCTAGAGTGTTTTTAACAGGGTTCATAAAGGAAAACTCCTGAAATACCAAGAGTTGTATTTGTATTTAAATGTTGAAAGATGGAGATAGATTTATATTTAGGGTGGTTTTTTGTTGTTGTTTATTTGTTTTTAAATCTCACAGTCTAGGAACAAAGAGTCAGATGTTATGGGTTTGGATGCAGGAGTTATAGAGAAAATTCCTCAGGTTTTCCCTATGGAAGGAATCAGAGATACTCTTTTCCAGAAAACTGTGTTTCAAATTTATTCATAAGCTTTAAAAATTCCAGTCTTTATTTTCTGCTTAACTAATAAAATGTCTCTAAAGAGTTAAACCAAACCAGTTTCTTCTCCTGTTCCTGTTCTCATTATGTTCTGAAATATTAAATATTCTATTTTCTTGTGTTCCTTAGATTGACATAAAGTTCAGTCTTTCCAACTGCTTTTTTTTTTTTTTACTAATTAGATAACTGAGTGATGTAGTCTGGCTGCTGTTCAGCTGAACTCAGGGACAGAGAGAGAGAGAGAGAGAGAGAGAGAGAGAGAGAGAGTGTTCCCAAGTGAAAGGAAGAGAAAGTGCTCTTACATTGTACAAATAATC
This sequence comes from Stictonetta naevosa, assembly GCA_011074415.1. Taxonomy (NCBI): domain Eukaryota; kingdom Metazoa; phylum Chordata; class Aves; order Anseriformes; family Anatidae; genus Stictonetta; species Stictonetta naevosa. The sequence continues at coordinate 104,731,676 of CM021697.1, forward strand.
ATCATTAGTTTTTTTTTTTTTTCTTTTTTTTTTCTTTTCTTTTCTTTTTTTTTTTTCTTTTTCCTATCAGCAGCTGAATCCAAAAGCTGCTTTATCCAGGAAATCCTGGAATAATGAGCCTCTTTCACACTTTCTTTTGACAAACCAAATTTCATGTAAATAATTATGGTCATCTTCAAGAAAATGAGGCCTGTAAGAAAGGTGTGACTATTTTATAGAATAAGTTCCAACATCCCAACTCTCTCAGTCTGTAATTTCAGGTGAAGGTAGGGAAAAACTTCACCTGCATCCTCAGAAATGTCATTGAGAAGCTGTAAAAATCTTTCAGTGAACACTTTTCTTATTTCCTTTGTATCCAGAGTTAGTTAACCTGCATGATGATGGCTCACAAGTGTCCCCTGTTATCCACTGTCACGACAACTACCGATTTCAGTGGCACACATTCCATTTTGCTCACATACTTTTGAGGCTAGTATTCTCAAGTATTCTCAGTTTAAAAGCTACATGGGCAGAATTACTAAGGAAGAAAGACTTCATCCAAAGCTATTGTGTTATAAGTCTAAAGCACAGACACATTTTGGCAAGCCAAGTGTTCCAGCTTGCTATCTAAGTAGGCTACATTTTAAAAGATTATCTTGAATATTTACAAAGGGCATCTAGATATAAGTGAATAAACTCCAATTTCTGGAAGAAAAAAGAAAAAAAAAATGCAATGCTGACCACATGAATTTGGAATATGGCCAAAGACCTAAATGTCATGTTGCTCTCACTAGTCTGTAACCATCTGACCTTTATGAACGCTGGGACAGCATAACCTTAACAAGTCAATGGAGCTCTGCCAGTTTCTAACATATCTGGCCCTTAGAATACTTTTATTCTCTCACAGCCACTGCAAAATTCAAGAACTTACTCCATCTGATTTGACAAGAGGGAGGAAAAAATAAACATTTAAGTTTTCAGAGCATCAAATCAAAGTACTCTTCAGACTGAAATTCAACACAAGTGTTTGATCTGGACAAATCTAGGCTGTGCATGAGGTCACACTGTAAAGACTTGCAGCACATTTTTGAGCCCAAACATTCTAAAGGAACCTAAATAAGGATAATTTACAGGTTCCTGTGTGGCCCATCTTTTTTCATTGCCAATGAGATGAAGTCTTTAGATCTGGCCATAGGGGACATTAACATCAGGGTACCAAGAACATGTTTGAAGTGTGCTGTACAGAATTCCATGCACTCAATGAACTGTTATCCAGTAAACATCTGTTTATCTTTCACCCATCCTTTATGAGTCACTTATTCCTAGTCTCTATAAACTAATCTCTCTAATCACATTTCTTTAAATCTCATTCAAAATACTAGAAGTATTTATATTGCTTATGTGAACAGTAACAGGATAGAATCAAGTCTACTAAAGGGTTCATCTGCAGCCTGGTTTGAGCTGGAAAAGGAGACCACCAAGAAAAGAGCCAGAATCCTTCAGGAAGCAATGTATGTGATTTGATAGCTTAGCTGTGTCTCACTTTTACTGGTATCTGTCTCTGAAAGCTTGGTCTAAGATAACAAGTTAAAATAGTAATATCTATCTTGTGTTACACTGCCTCCTAATGTGGAGTGGCGGGACTGAAAAGGAAAGCATGAAGTTCAGCTCCTGAACGGCAATGTTTGGACTCTGAGCTATTTCATTACTCTGAGAACGAGAGCTTCTTGATTTTCTTGCATAGCTGTTAGCGTGTAGCTAATTAGCACTAACACAAATCAAACTGAGTTTTAGTCCTGGTATGTTTTGTTCTGCAAAGCTGACCTGCAAAATAGGCTTCTAAATCCCAATATATGTTTTATAAATCATGACAATTCTGTGGAGTTAATTTTTATTTGCATAGTATTTCAAGCAATATATATAAATATTTGTAAATTATATGGAGTAATGTCATGTTGTACACTCTTTAACTATCCAGTAGATGAAATGCCACAGAAAAATTCTGGTCTACATGATGCTAAGGACAAAAGACTAACAATATACAATGAGATTGATAATTGGTTTCTGAAGACTAATTCCAGTGAGGATTTTAAGAGAGAGTACTAGAGAAATTAATTTCCATACCTGATCCCTCAGAAAGCAGTTGTGAATTCCTGTCATAATTTTAATTTGACAACTTAAAATTGCAAAACACTAATGGAAGAAGCTGGAAAGTGAAACATTCCCTTCCATATTGATCACTTGAGACATTAATTATTTATTACAGAGTATGGGACACTTCTAGCTCATACTCTACAGGATACAGAGTCTCAGAGTTTTCTACTAATTAAGAAGAATAACAGAAAAAAAAATCACCCAAATGATAAAAGCCAGGTCACAAGAAATAGATACTCAGGAAGAAACGGGGCAAATGCTGTTCTGAGTAATACCAGTATTTGAAGCCTGGAAAATCCACTAAATTTTGTTGGAGATCTCAGCATTTGGGAAAAGTTGGGAGTATTTCTTTATTAAATATCCTTGTTATTTATTATTATAAATAATCATATTTTGCACAAATCTAGAGTGTAGGATATAAACTACTTAATGAAAAGCAGGAAATAAATTATATGAAGTTCTTCTACTGGACCTCCAAACGGGAGTTGATTTCTAGTTCCAGTCAGAAGTTTTGTGAGGGAATAAAACAAAACAAAACAAAACAAAACACTCTACACTGTACTGAACTGTAAATAACTTTTCAGAATGCCCTGAGAAATTCAGTCTACAGCTGTTTTTAATTTAACATAATCTTAATCAGGTTGTCAGTTCATCTTCATATGATGCCAGTAGTGAATCTGAATTCAACTCCCCTATTGTATTTGAAATGGTTTCTAATGGCACCCAAGTATCCAAGCTGGGATGATGCAGACTGGATGGGTGACTTTCACATAGGTGATAACCTGTCTGACTTTTCAAGCTCAAAGGATGACAGCTGGAGGCCAGTGAGCCCTGATTGGAGGCCACTTACTAGTGGACTTCCTCCAGGACTTTTTCTTGGGATATGCCTTATTTAATATATCTATCAGTGACCTGAAGGAGAAGATGGAGCACACCCTTACCAAGTCTAGGACAACACCAAACCAGAAAATGCAGCTGATAGGCCTAATGAAAGTGATGCTACTCAGAAGAACTACAGGAACAGGCCAAGAGGAACATCATTAAATTCAACATCAGGAAGTGTGAATTTCTGCACCTGGAATGGATTGACAGTGCAGCCAGTGCAGCCAGGTAAAGTCTGAGGATAGAATGGCTGAATAGCTTAGCTCTGCTGAGAAGAACCTGAGGGTCCTGGACACACTCCGTGTCCTGAATGTGTTGAAGACTAGTAGCTGGGCTATTTCAACAAGACCACAGCTAGGAGATTGAAGGAATAATTATTGGAGTTACGATAATTCAAAAGAAATGAAATAATAATAATAATAATAAAAATAAAATAATTTTTAAAAATGAGCAAGGTCAGGGAGGACCACCAAGATAGTCAAAGACTGAAGCTCTTTCCCTGTGAAGGGAAGCTCTGGGGGTTGTCCTGGAGAAGAGATGGCTTTGTATCTACAGGATAAAACCAGGCTTATTACTTATTACCAGGCTTATTACCTTGGCTTCTGTACCCTTGAAATCACTATGTTAATGAATTCATATGATTGATGATTCAAATTTTAAATAATAATTTACTCTGTTTACTCAAAATATTATATGTATTCAATATATACATATATATATATATTTATATATGATATATAAAACTCCTCCATATTAATGACTGAAATATCTCAAAAATCACAAAGTCACATCAGCCTCCAAGTATTTGGGTACTTTAGCATGATATACAGACAAATCCCACTAAAACCAAAGGAATTATTTGTCTGTCATTGCTGTCACATACACAGCATTTCGAGAACTAGTACTTAATCAGTTATCAATACCTTCCTTCTAGCTGTAAAAACATATGCACTTCAAAGGGAGTGATTAATCGCTGCTGTGGGAGGAAAGTTTAGGAGGTATGATCAAACATTTCCTGAATTTGATTGAACAACAACAACAGAAGTGTGATTCTCTTCATATGAAACAAAAATGTCAGGCCTCCACAGAAAACACATCTTATGCAAAAGGGATAACTTAATGTGCTTGCCACTAAGTCTCTTTCTTTAAAGAAAGAAAAAAAATATGTTTTTTTCCACATATTTTCTCTTCAAACTTACATATTTCATAAGGTCTAGACTGACAAAATAAATATATAGAAAGACTCACAAAACAGAAGCCAGAACTTACAAGATACCCCTTTATATGGTGAGAGATCAGTGTCAATGGTTTCAGGCTTGGTGGTACTCTTGGTTTTTAATAGCATGGCTCCAATAAATATTTTGCAACAGGATCATCATAGATGACCTGCAACTGAACACATATTTCCATAAGATTTTGAAATAATCTGGTAAAAATCTATATTACACTCCCTTTATCACTTGACTCAGATGAAGCATGTCTATTTTTATATGAGCTTTCATGAGGATTCAGAGAGGTAGGGTTGAGCTGTTCCTGAAGACATTTTAGCTGAGATGTGTTTATTGTTGTCAAGGTAGGTATACGAAATTTAATTTTGAAAAGTAATTTTTGCATTGTTTAAACTGAACTATCAGTTAAAGAAAAAGTCTTTAAAAATCTTAAAGCCTCTGCAAAAAAAGGGCTCATCAAAGAAAATGTAGCAACTGTCAGAAACTTCAGATAATTCTAACAGCCCAGCAACTGCTACTGTAACCAATTTCTGTGTTCCACAATACAAAAGTCAAAGGAACGCAAGCTAGGCACATGGGATGTAACACTGCAGCCTGTGAGCTGTGTAAAGAACCAGTTGGCTGAACCCGTCAGGAGGAAAATCACCTTTTACGTCAAGACCATATTCTTCTAAGTGACAGGCAGAAGGTGTAGCTGGTTGCTACTGATGACCAGGAAAACATAATATGCTACATGTGCTTCTGGTAACAAGATTTAGCAGCCTCTCACCCTCCATCTAAGGACAACACAAGGCACCTTGCACAATAGGAGCCTTTTGTTATCTGTGGCCACCACAGTTTGAACCATGGCAGAATGCTGTGGATCCTAGGCTGACATTTATCTCTTCTGAAAATGCAGTGTCTGTAGCTGTTAACAGGGTTTTCAGATATCATTTCTCTAGTGTAAGGATGGTCAAAATACAAACCCTGTCTCCTGTGTCTCTGGGTTTTCCTGCTCTCCCTTGCCAGATGTGGGAGGGTCCCCTCCTGCAGGAGAGATCAGGCAGGCAGCAGGTCAAATCCCCCTTACCAGGCTCCTGCATTACCTCCTACTGTTAGATAAGGAAAAAGAAGGAGATGTCTCACTGATGACATTATAACTATGTTACTCTGATAAACCAGATTTCCAAAATACAAAGAGCTTAGAATAATGCCCATGGTACATGATGTAATTCAGTGCACATTTATCATCAGCCTATTTCCACAACCTGTTAGAGAGCTGGTATGACACAAAGATAAAATTCTGCAGAGAATTCAGTGAGAGGCTCTTACATTCTAAAGGAATTTGTATTCTGACACAGATTGCAAACTTTAAGAGAAAAACAGAATGCCTGGCACAGTAAAGTAGGATGCCAATAAGTTACATACCTTAGCCTTTCCAAATTCTTGTAAATGGAAGTAGTTTAGGATAATACTTTAAACTGATTCTCCTGTAAAAAGAAATCCATGCAGTTGATATTATTGTGAGTTCATGTATATAGGAGCCTTACCCCAACCATATTTTTCTAATTTCAGCCAAGTGTGAAGGGTCTCAAAAGAGTCTAAAAAAGTACATTATGTTTCTGTTCAAAATGAGGAAAATAGAAGAGTGACTTGAAAAGGATCCACTAGTGCCACTTTCAAGAAAAGTACTAACTAGCTTGTCTTTTATTAGACAAAATGTGGTAGGAAACCCTATGTGAGAGCAGTACTTTCTACTGCTCACTACACTTTTTTTGTTCAAAAATGTAAAGAATGCCATAGACCTTGACCCCAGTAATGTTTGCCTTTCATATTTAATTTAATTTTAAGCTACATGCAAATAAACTACTACATAAATATCCTAAAAACATTACTTTACTCCTTATTAGCTACTTAACTTTTTCTTTAACCTATCTGCAAATTTATAGTCACTTGTTTTCTTAATACAATATAAAGCAGAGCATAAAGTACCATGCTTAAATTTTCAGCATTTAATAGTTATGACATATTTTTCAGTACACTCTTAAAATACAGAACACAAAAAGTTCAAGTGCCAATATATATATTGTTAAGTAAACAACAAATTAAGATTTTATTCAGTTTTATATTATTTTAATATAAGATTATGCTTATTTAGAAACTAAGAAATGTCTCGGGTGATTGCATAAATTTGAAGTGAGAATCAACAAAACAAAAGATTTAATGCAAGGTTACAATTAATTTAGGATTGATTTTTTGTTGCCAGTTTTCCTCAGTTATTGTACTTTCTCTTCCAAATGTTCCCTCTTCTTTTTTTTTTTTTTTTTCTTTTTTTACTTTTTTCTTTTTTCCCAGTAGAAACATTTTTGTATTTGTCTCTGCCAGAATACTTGCAGTTCTTCCTACAAGCCAATATATTTTGTTCTGGGTTTCTTCTTTTCTTTGAGGATTCTCTCGTCTTTGTCTATATTAGCTGTAATTTCAGATCAGTGCAATTCTGTAAGAAACCCCCTGATTGCCTCCTTTTACCACATGCTGGTTTGGCTTACAGGGCAGTTTTGTTGTGCGTCATTCCTTCCAGAGAAAAACTAAGGGGTAACGCTCTGTGCTGACATTGTAGCTGGACATGAAGTACTGTTTTGAAGCCAATCTCCTAAGTACTACCTGTTACCATCCTTTGGTTCCATTTGCAGAGGGTCTGTATATCACATGAATTGTATTCCTTTCAGATGAAAAGAAATGGGCAGATGTGCTCCAGGAACACATCACATACCTTTACCTACTAACAGCCATTTAGTTTATAGGACCAGCTCAGAGCTAAGACAGAGTAATTACCACACACTGATAGAGATAATATAGGATTAATCCAGCTGATTGATCTGTGTGTGGGCTCCTACAGGACCGCTGTATTTGCTGACATAGGTAAGGCCTGATTTAGAAGATCTATTCCATGTCTTGAGCAAACATGTTGTAAACTCAGATGTAAAGCTTCAAAACAATAATTGGTCTTTTAGGCAGCTCCAAAACATCTGTATAGGGGGAACAATAGCTCAAAGAGAATGGACTCAATCAGATCCAAACTATAACATGAGCTATGTACAGTGCAAATGTAGGGGATGGCCCTCAGCTTCACAGACTGTGCTGTGATCTACTGATCTGCTCCTATAGCTGTGGAGTACTTGCTAATACAGACATTGTCCATGCCCTTCTAGCACTTCACAATTCCCTGTGCTACTGGCTGTTAACTAGCTTCAGGATACCTTTTCTTTGCAGGATTGTCTTTAATAAACTACACTTGTGTCTAATGGCTCCCAATCCCAAATGAGCAAAACGGCAAATGAGAATGAGCTATGATATGTCCCCTTAACAGTAAATGGGAGCAAACAATGAGATGTTTTCCTATAGTGGTACAGCCGCAGCTGAAGTTACAATTTTGAGTAGCACCCTGCTTTGAGTATTCCCCTTGTATAGTCTTTCAGTAAACTTCCCCCCCTCTCCCCCCCCCCCCAATTTGGAGGTTATTTTATCTTGTTTGCTTGCTACAGCTAAAACTAGTAGCTGTTAGGGCATGATAGGAAGTAAAAGTATTTAGTTTCTGTCAATCAGGTTTTATATCTATTTGTTTCCTTTTTATTTACTTCCTTTCCTCATTTTGTTTTTCTAGATATTTTTCATCTCAGCAATCACTTATGTGACATAGCCTACTGTGAATTATTTGTGCATGAATGGTTTTGATTTCTTTCTAAAATGTCTACTTGAATTCTTGCTACAGAAGTACTGAATAAAACAGAGTAAATATTTCTTGCTATTTAAGGTGCAAGGGAATGACAAAGGGTATCAGGAGGGAGAAAAACTGAGTCTATCCACACTCTCCACTCTGATCTGCTAGCTGTGATAGACAGGCAGACTCTACCACTTAAGCCTCACCACTAACTTAAGATATTACCAACAAAATAAGGAATATATTATCATCCCACAGTTCCCTGACATGTCAAGAAGGACAGAAAATCTTTGTTTAAAACATCTATACAAGTGCTCACTTTCCAGTATAATTTGTTCTCAAAGTCTTGCCAGCACCCAGGGGGACCAGCAAAACCTGTGATCACAAAGTACATTGGTGGAGTTTATGGTGTGTCTACCTACTACTGCTACATGTTCACTCTAAGTCCTTTCCTTTCCTTTCCTTTCCTTTCCTTTCCTTTCCTTTCCTTTC
>CM021697.1:104740121-104756688 GCA_011074415.1 Stictonetta naevosa
TCCTTTCCTTTCCTTTCCTTTCCTTTCCTTTCCTTTCCTTTCCTTTCATTCTTTTGTTGTATTCTTTCCTTCAGTTCCTCATCATTTCAAGCCCTCTCTCTGTCCCTTCCTAGAAAATAAAACTCACTTCCTTTCTGTCTCATTATCCCTGATCTGAATGCCACCAACACCACTCTTTCTTCTCGCATTTTGTGAATGAGCAGTGAGCCTGGTCAGAGACAAGTCTGCATTCTCTAGCACCAAAGCTGAATTCAGGTTTCAAAAGCTTATTAAAGGTTATAAGGCAAGTCTCCTGAACCTCTTGTCTTGAGTTAATAGCTGAGCAAATACGAATGGGGAGAACATTGCCAAAAAGTTCCAGGACGGTCAAAAAAATCACATTCTTTTCAGTGAATTTACTATTTACTATTGTAATTTAGTCTAATTTACACTATGCCTCCATTTTGAGTCTCAGCAAGTCAGAACAGCCCTTAAGCACACAGCTATGAACAGGCATCAGCATGAACAAACATGACTATATGCACAAACACATAAGCATGTCAAAATGGAAAAGCCTGCCTTTTCCCATCACCCAAAGGCTCTATTGCCCCCCTTCTGTACTGATTTGTTCTCCACCATTCTCCCTCACAATTTTCCCACTGATGTCATAAAAAGGGATAAAACAGACCCCAGCCTGCTCCAACCTACTCTGTACTTCCCTGTCCAATGGGGCTGACACCCCGGGACAGGTCCTGTGAATAAGGATGCCACAAACCTAGGGCACAGAGCAGGCACCATGCCAGCACTCACAGGAGAGAGCAGAGTAAATGCTAGAATACAGGGCACAGTTAGATATTGCTTGCTGAAAAGACAGAAAAAGGCAATCTGTGTCTTGGTGAAAGAGTCATAACAAGGTCTCTCCATCCACACCATCATGTCAAAGGTTAGATCCATATACCCAGTCTTTAAAATATTGCACATGCACAGCCTGAAACACTGCACGGGTACTCTGAGACCCTGCAGAGGGGACTTAACTTCAGGTACTATAATTTACATGCTCAACTTAGTGCATAGCTTACAATAAATAAGGTGAAAATTATGCCTGAGTGTAGTCAAGGCCCGGTGTGTAGCAAACCATTAAATAAACCATCTCAAATTCGTAGAGGTATTATTGTCTGTAACAGAAGTGTATAAAGTATTCTCTAGTTCTTATTGTATAGTAGTTGTTATAAACGTTTCAGTTGTTTCCAAACATTTTTCATTGCATAACTGGTGATATTAATGTAAAACTTTCCAAATGAAAAAGGTTCATAAGTAGTTTTCAGGAACATTAGGTGAAGCTTCCCACTTCCATGATCCCAGCAATATCTGAAGAGCCAATTAAAGGATGCATTTCAGGAAAGGTATGCATATCCTCCAGGGTACTGCAAAAGTTTACAGTGTGGTGGAAATGCCCATGACAGATAATAGATTTCAACTCATTTGATCAAAGGAACTTTGGAAGAAAGAAAATAATAATAAAAAAAAAAAATGAAGGTATTAAAGAAAGGTAAGTACTCTTTATTACACCTCTTTCAGCACACTGACTTGGAAAATATAGGCATTTAGACAAAATGGTCTTGTATTTTCTTGTCCCGTGTTTGTTTCATGTGATCACTAGTGGGGCAGGTGCAGAGAACATCTCATTTTACACATGTTCTTGCATAAGAGCTTTGGCCTTGGAGCACCTGTTAGGGCTGGTTTAAGTTCTTTCTCCTGGACACAGACTTTCTCAGCTGTTAGTAATTTGAAAAAACAAAGCAGAACTACCACATGGATGCAGGCCCTGAGAGATGAGAATGCCAAAGAAAGCAGCACAGATTTTACAAGGATGCATGTCATATTTTTTCCCTTGGCAGTACAACCTTAGAACACCAGGGTGAATGCCAGCTACTCCCAGTGTCAAGCAAACAGAAAAGTGTTAGAGGTCTTTTAAACTTTGATCAGAAGGGAGAGCACCTAGAGGCAAGACATAATTCTGTAAAGCAACTGAGTTTATAAATATGGTTTGAGAGAAATTCTATAGGAAAAGATGTGTTCAAAAATTTTGATTGATTGAAGCAGGATAGTTTTCCAAACCCTTTGCAACTGCAGACTTGCACTAGCATTTGTTTTATTTACCATTGCTCTTGCAGGTTGTCTCATCAAGCTAGTCTTTATTTGTAGCCTTAAAATGCTTTAGAAACCATTTTTAGCTTATGAAATTAATGCATCTGTAGAGGATTATCTATTTAAATGGTTTCTACACTACACTACACTAGAGATGTCATCTGTATGCAACCTGAAGATTTACTGACTAAAGCACATTTTCTCTGGCAACATATACAAAACTTTACATTTGGCTTTTATCACTAAGTTTCAATCCAATTAGAATCTATTTCAATGGAAAAAATGTGCTGATCTTAACAGGAAAAGAGTCAATTGATTAGTTATTCTGTGCCACAAAAAATAAATTTAATGAGACCAGTAATAGAGCACATTATACATAAAATACCTAAAAGTCAGCAAGAGATTATCTTAAATTACTTCTTTCACCTATAAATTTCCTCCCAGATAATTTCATGGGGGAACATGCATTAGCATGTGACTTTTTAAACTAAAAGAGAGGTTGGTGTTTAATAAATCAAATGCAAAAGTTAAAATAGGTTAAAAAAAAAAAATAATAATGCCATTCTGAGAATCTATTTATAAATTCTATTTGTATTGAGATCACTGAAGATATTAACATGATTTCAAATGAGAAAATTGGTAATGTCTATTTTTAGTTTTCAGATGGAATCACATTAAAATATTTGGTAAAGTTTTAAGCATCACCTTTGAACAGCATGTCCTTTTAGAGAGCTTCTGGAGTCATCTTTTGTTTTTCCACTCCAAGAGGATTAATTAGAAATGGTTAAAGAGAAAAGGATAGCTTCTGGTATGCCAGATTTAGGTGGTCTTCTTCAAAAGACATTAATTTAAAAAAAAAAAAAAAATCACCTTGTACTCCACCCATTTTTTTCTATTGTCATTGACATAAAAACACCATCAAACTGCTGTGTCTGCTGATGAATTTCCCCACCAGATCACAGACAAGCACACAGTACACTATGCTTACTTTCTGTGACCCAGTTTTTCAGGGACCTCAGGCATTTTATACACTACTAGTGGTCTACTGTACACTCCTTAGAGAGCCATAGTAGCAGCACAGCTCTCAAAGGTTGTTGAATATCATACATTAATTAGTTTGTTTTAGTGGTCAATTGGTCCCACTAGTCCTATGTCAGTTTTTCCCTCTCAGTCTCAAACTATTTGTGGGATGAATTCCCTCACACACACACACTTAGCCAAAATGCTTCACATATAGCTGCGGAAACAAATGAAATAAATGATCAGTGTTACCATTTAATGAAGGTAAACAATTTAATATTGATATTTTAACTAGATAAATCGTAAACCCACCACAGATAAAACTTGCAACTTCAGGACAAGGCAAGAAATCCTGGTTAATGAACAGGGATAATAAAAAGCTGTAGAATACTTATATTATTATAGCACTATAACATATTTAAATCAAGTCCTGGCTGATGAGTGAATAATGAGACATCAGTGGAATCACTGCCTTTAGATGATGCTCAACAGATAGCAAAATATGATTTCCCCTGGAAGGTCCAACACAGTCAGGAATCTGGTGTTAGGATATGGTGCTGTGTTTTTCTGGCACCAGCTTTTTTTGTGATTCCTGTTTGCTTCACCTCTCTGACCATGGAGTATTTAATGCACGAGGTATGGTAGCAAGAGAATGAGGCAGCAAATGCAGACAGGAGCAAGGAAGTGATGTTAAAACCATCCACCATGTCGCTACTAAAGGCTGGCTGTCAAAAGCCAGCAAAAGCTGGCAAAGGGTACTTTTTATTAGAGATCATTCGTAACGATTTCAAGAAATCTTTGTTTTGACTACTGCTGCAGAGGAAGAAAAGAAAACAGAAATAAACACTAAAAGCAACTTGACTTAACAAGGTGAAAGAAAGCAATGTCATGGAGAAGGGTTAGAAGCCTGATAACCTTATCACTTGCACAGTATGGCCAGATCTAATCCTTTTCTAAAACAAGCACTGGAAAAAGATGAAAGAGCTGATATATCTCTAAAGGTTTAGCAGGTTTAGAGACAGAAAGCAGCTTTCTACATGGGAATAATATAAACAAAGGAGATTAAGAGTTTGCAATAGCTCTTTGAGAGAAGGCAACAATCCCCCAGTTGGCATTACATTAAAATGATTTTAATCATTCTAATGGGGGAGATGGATGTTTGAGAAAGAAAAATTCCACAATTACACTTTTAGGAGAAGAATTATTCTGCTTTTCTTAAGTAAAAAACATCTGTTAATTTTTTTTTGAACACGTGAAAAAGGGATAGTTAGTCCAGTATACAATACAGAGTATGAAAATCATTCCAGTTTGTTGAAAGAAGAGATGGAAGAAATTTCTGCTTGAGTACAGCCTTTATTTTTTTGTTGTTGTTGTTTGTTTGTTTGTTTTTCCCATGGAGTCTGTTTTTTTTGTTGGTGGTGGCTTTTGTTTGTTTGGATTTTTTATTTTTTTATTATTATTATTTTACAAAGATGTAAAGGAGTGTTTGTTTGATCCCCACTTTTCAACCAGTAGGAGAGTATTTTATGAAAACCCCATCCCAAATATTTTCACCTACTGTTCACATTACCAATCTTAAGGGCAAAAGGTCTCAAAAGGTCTTGCCTTTACCAGTTGCTATTCTTTCACTGTCCAATGAAGTTAAAGAACAGTCTTGTAACTGGATGTAATGACTTGTAATATTTTGTAACTCTCTCATAAAGGCTTTTTTTCTTACTAGAAGACACACAAACATAGTGATGTAGGTAGAGGCAGAGTATAAAGGGACAGAAGAGAAACCCCTATGGAAGACCTGACATTCTGTGTCCTGAGAATTAAGAGGAATATGAGTCTTAGCCCCTACCGTCAGAATCAATCCATAGGTGTGATTGCTAAATCGCTGCTTTCTTCAAAGATGATATAATATGATGTGGCACTTCAAAGACACAATAAAAACAGAAATGCAAAGACCAGAAAAATGACCTGTGAGGCTCAGCTATATGCTGCTTCTTCTCACAGATCCCTCTCCTCTCCTGTTCTAGAAATTGTTTTTTTTTTTTTTTTTTCTCTCTGCTGTCTCCTGGATAGTGGCCAACTTGTAGGTCCTCAGATTCAACAACTGGGGCCCTTCTGTTTTAGGGCAATCACTAACTTTGTCTAGCTTGCTCTCTTCAATAAAACAGAAGTGCTTAGACCAACAAGGTTGTGGACCACCCAGGCTCAGACCTAGTCATACATATGTTTATTTTTCAGTTTCCTTTTCTCTTTGGTGGAATATTAAATTCAGAAGATTCTGCCTTCATAAGAGATAGATGCTGAGAGTCACAGTCCAGAAATGTCCAATGGTTCATTGAACCAAAACCATTCAATAATCACTTTGAGTTTTAAAAAAGGTTAATCACATTTGTGATAAAACTTTGTTATTACTGCAGATTGACTTGGAATCTTGTAGCACAAAATAACAAACACAAACATCTGAGCAACAGATAATTCCCTTCAGCCCTGGTATATATGAGAAGACTCATCACTGGCAGTAGCACATCCTTCTGCTTTGGCACCTAAATTTCTGAAGGTCACAAGGGCATCAGAAACCTGTCAAAGGGGAGTTTAGAGCCTTGTGTTTCTGCAAGACACACAACAGAGAGCTTTATCACAGCGTGATACTGCTCTCAGAAAAGTCAGATTCTACTGTGCAGTCCTGTGCATTTTGAAAAGATGTTTATTTCAACCATTTCAGTTTGTTATTTCTATATAACTGGACTCTCTGAAACAAATTACTCAGCAAGATCCAAGCAAGTTCTCTTTTTCCTTCCTGTTTCTTCCTCCATCTTTCTCACTATAGCCTTTCACTCTGCAGTCACTATTTACTGCTCTGTGAACAAAGGTGAGTAAATGTCCCATGTCTCCAATATCCCATGTCTAGCTTTATCTCCTAAACACAGTAACATTCTGAGTCAGAAGCCAGGCCTGGCCAACAGTTTGTCTGATACCTTGCAGGTTGATGGTATTATCAGAACTGAATAATGTTGCTTGCTAGCCTAATCAGAAAACAAAAACAAAAACAAACAAAACAACAACAACAACAACAACAAACTTGATGGATGAAAATGGATGGAAAACACACCCACAGATATAGTTTGTAAACATATATTTTCCGTCTGGCTCTAAAGGTGAGTGACTAAATGGATATTGCAGAAGTATGGATCTTAGGAAGGTGGCCTGACCATGTCTCGACCATCTATCAGGACAAGTCTTGGAGTCACACCATCACCCCACACAGACTAGTTTCGCCTGGAAGAAATCCCGGTTGTGTTTCTGGGAGGAAGCCGTAGTGCACCTTGGCCTTCAGGGCACCTGCTAGGCACACCCTTTCAGCCCTCAGCCACCCTGCTAGCACCTTGCAACTCCATCAGTGCAGGAGAAGATGTACATTCCCAGAGCCATCAAGACAGCTATTCTCAGGAGTACTTTATCTTTTTGATGAAGTCATGAACATGCTGTCGTGTCATTGCTCTGCTGCTGATTTAGCTTGAAAACCAAAGATTCACACAGACACCAGGGCAGAATTACTACAACAGCTCTAAGGAAGAGCTGATGCCATAACTTTATGGCCAAGATTGTATCCTCTGCTTCCAAAGAGTTTCTGTGCTGGTGGCATGACAATTATTTCAATATTTGCTTAAATTTGCTTAAATAACTTCACCAAGAAAAAGATAAAGCAAGAAAAAGGCAAAACTTTTCTAAATGCATAACAGATGAACCAGTGCATGACGGGATGAATGCAGAACAGACTTGGACCTGTCATCACACTCCTCACAGTCACATTCTTCCTGCAGCTCATGTGGCCTACACCTGCGATATACTGGCAACAAGGCATGAGAGGTTCCCAGGTTCAAAGCAGTCTCATACCTTTGTTTCTGCCTGCAAGCTTTTTTGCTTTTAACCTTTTTCCTCCCTGTCATCAGTGTTTTCTTTACAGGGAACACTGAGATGTTGCTTAAAAATTTACATTAATTCCACATATTCTTTCACAGAAAGAAAAAAAAAAAAAAAAAAAAAAAAGAAAATAACAATGAAAAATATGAGAAAAGACAATGGCATTCATGTAATCCTGAAGAGATTCAAATTACAGTGAGTATGTATACTTTCATGCAGTTTTACATAGCACTTTATCTGAATGAGAAGACATATATAAATAGAAAGATTATTGTCCCTGGCTTATATTGGCATTCTCAATAACTTATTAATCACAACTAAGTAAAAATTATGAATATGTGGAAAACTTGACAAACAGTTCTAATCAATGTTTTCTAAACAATCACATAAAGAGGTCATCTGATTTTTTTTCCCTTTTTTATCTTTTTGTTTTTTTTTGTTTGTTTTTCTCCAGAACATTCAACAAGTTCTCTTTGTCAGTAGATGATGTAGGAACTTACCTACATCAATAATTTCTGGTAAATACATGATGGGTGAAGTCATTTAAAGAGCTATTCTAGAAGCCAAACTAGTCTGGAGGTGGGGATTTATTTGACATAATGTCTCCATATGAACTGTTCTAGTAGTAAGTAATACTAAATCCTTTGATCTAGCTTCCAAAAATAAATAATGACTCATATCAGTATTCATGTACTTCATTATATTCAAATAACAACTGCAAGAGAGAGAGATTCTCATTCTCAGCATCAGTGTGAAATACTTGCCATGAGAATATCATCACTTTTGTAATAACCATGTCCTGATCAGAAAGTTTGCTTTGAAGAATCAAAGCAAATAGACAAAGTAATCATGATTTTTTAAAGTATAAGTTTTCTGGAGAAAAATAAATTAATAAATAAATATGTGTATGAGGAAAGTAAATACAGTCGGAAATATTCTAAGAATACTGCCCTTAGGACACACAAGAACTACAAGTATTAGTGGGCTAAACATTTTTACATACATATACATTTTGTACCTGCATGCATGCCCATTCATCTAAGATGATGCCTCAGAAAATTTTTAAAGCTGAATGACTTTGAGGAGTAAATTATATTTCCAATGATAGGACAGAGAAACAGAGGTTCATTCATGATGGGACAGAGAAACAGAGGTTCGTTCAGACAGTAAAGACTTAATTTATGTTTCTGTTTATAAGACCTGAAGGAAAACTAGTCAAAAAAATTGAAGCTTCAATTCAAATTTAACTTGAGGGGACAGGGAACATGATGTAAATGCTAGCTGACAAAATTTCCCTAAATTAAATTCTACACAGTGATTTGGAGGACTGGTCAAACATTCTCTTAGGTAATGCATTCAATTAGGAAAAGAGAAATACATTTTTTTCTACTCTTATTTTCTCCTAATTCCTATGGCTGTATGAAGTAGTTTCTCTCACATAAGATTTTAAAGCTGTTTTATAGCTGTCTACCAGCTGAGGTTTCCAGGGCATCTTCTCCATGCTGTGCATAACAGGAGCAGTTTCCTGCTTCCCAAAGGCAAGAGGCTGGATGGGGAATTTCCTTCCCTGTCAGCAATGACAGTAACTTCACAGTTCTGTATTCCAGCCCATACAGCAGCTGAACTGGGAGTACTGTCTGTTGTTTCATCTGCAATGTGTTCTTGTTACCCAATTATACTTGTAACATTTCTATTTATTATTTTTGTAATCTTTGTCATGTATTAGTGTCTCTTTATTCTATGCAACTAAGGATACAAAGGTAATGGCTCAGGAGATAGAAAACTAAAGTCCTGTAAACTATATATACGTCATACAGTTTATGATAAATAAATTTGAGTTATACTGTGTTTCTGGTGCAGAGTAGCACAGTGTATAGTATGGTGATCACTCAGATGATGCAATTCCCAATTATTCTTAGAACTGTATGTAGTACTGAAATGCTCACCTGGGTAAGCTGTGGCATTGTAGCTTCAGGTCTACAGCTTAAAGTTACTTGCAAATTGATTTAATTACATGCCCTTTTCTTTGCACAGTTTAAAACTTAAAACAGAAACAACTTTATTTTCATTGTTGGACAGAATTGAAATCTGAAACATACTAGGAATTTTAAACTTCACAACTGATAAACTATGTCTGAGGCTCACAGCCTCTACAGAGAGCCTTTAAGAAGAAGATAAAATCTAAAGTATGTGTTTAAGGTAGAAAAAATCAAATACATTCTCAACTAGCTCTCAAATGCCTAATTACGAGTTTAATGTCAATCTTGTTAAAGAGTTACTTCTTTTTCACCTTTAGATTGTACTATTGAAAGTTCCATTTTCTCATTGCAAATAATGAATTGTCACATAAAAAGCTCTTAGTATCCTGCAATCTTCAATAATAATAAGCCAAAGTAATAGGAAGGTTTTTCTAAGTTGGGTTTCCCAAGGCCAAGCGTTCTTCCGTGAGGTAAGACAGAGGAGAATTTAGCTCTAAAATGAAGATTTTTCATTTCCTCTTACTATCAGATAGAAGTTTCTTTGGAAAGTCTTGTACAAAATAAATACTCTCTTGAAATATTAAAATGCCTTGGAATAAAATCAATTGGATCTTGAGCTACTCTCTTCTACTCTGATAAAAAGTAGAGGTGCTATTTCCTAGCAGTGTGTAACTGCTAATACTATACATCAATTTGTATTGCTTTTAAACTGGTATTGGAGTGTTTTTTTCCTGCTTTTGAGTATTTGGTATTTTTTCCACTGCATAACGATACTGTTACTCTTCATATATATATATGCACAGGCATAAGCTAAAGATCAAGCTCATCCTTCAGTCCTCATTTTCAACATTTACATATTGACCTGAGCTTTGGCTCAATTTTAGAATGAGTTACTTGTGTAGTAAGGAAACTCAGGTTTATAGTAACCTTCTCCATTAATTACATGAATAGAATTGCCCAAACTCGGTTGTTTACCAACACAGGACAACTTGTTCTGTGAATTCAGTGATGCAGTATCAGAAAAGTGCAAAAAGTGTTAGGAAAGCACCACTGTTAGCAACAAGACACAGAGGTGATTCTGACACCTGTGAAGACTATCTCTTAATCAACATGAATTAGAAACAATCTATACAAATT
Source organism: Stictonetta naevosa (assembly GCA_011074415.1). Taxonomy (NCBI): domain Eukaryota; kingdom Metazoa; phylum Chordata; class Aves; order Anseriformes; family Anatidae; genus Stictonetta; species Stictonetta naevosa. Next base: position 104,750,300 of record CM021697.1, read on the forward strand.
TGGTAATATGCTAAATGATAACAACACTCAACTCCTAACTATGTTTCACAGAAGGCTAACATACCCTGATTGTACACAGATGCTGCGTATAGGCAGAGAAGAAAGTGAGATAGAGCATTTCTTCCAGGGTTGATACAGTCTTATTGTGGTTGTAGTTTTATTCCTCAAGGGGAATAAATACTCCCAATAAAATCAAGCTTCATATATGCTTGGCTTATAAAACAAGATTTCTTTGTCCAGTTCCAGAGAGTAAAATGATAAAAAGGACAGGTAGCACAAAACCTGCATGTCATATAATAAACTCCAAATTCAAGATACATGAAAGCACGTAAGAAAGAAACAATATTTGACATGTCTTTACAGCTCTGATGCCTGCTGTTATATGATAGTCACACACTTCTGGGGGTAGTGTCTCTTTTCTCCTATGCACATGTGGAATATCACTTGCCATTAGAGATGGTGAACATCTTTTCAAACTTTTGACTAAAATTCATGCCATATTTTCTACACGTACCTTTGCAGCCACTCTCTGACCACCTTTATTACATGCAGAGAAAGATCCCCCTTTATTACATGCAGAGGAAGAACATACAGGGAATAGCCAAAGACAAGATATCTGAACACCTGAGACTCACCCCTATCCCACATGCATACGTAAGGAGGATTGAGCACTTTACCTCTAAAATAACTAACAGTTCAAAAGCACACCTTAAAGACAGTATTTTTTTTTTCCAGTTTCTCTCTCTTCCTTCTCATTACCACCTTTTATTTTACCTCCTTCCCTTCATAGCTCCCTCTTTATTCTTTTCCTATCTACAAGGTAAAATAATTTGGAAGACTGCAGTCTAGCAAAACCTTCCATGCTTCATTTTATCACCTGTGAGAAATACCATTACAAGACCCACACTTGATACCTTGTGGAAGAAAATTTGGCATTTGACTTTCCAAATGGGAAGGTAAGCCAACATACAATAATAAACACACATGGCATGTTAATAGGAACAACAGATAATCTAGCTGTACAAAAAACATGGCATAAAGTGCAAATAGAATTCAAGTCTTTACTAGTAAATTCCCAATCCAAGCTTAACTAAAGAAAAAACTGTAAGAGTCATACCCTACAGTTATTATTAAAATTTATTGTATTATTAAATATTTATAGACATTACTAAAACTCTCACTAAACGTAACATTGATGTGATAATAAAATTCATAAAAACTTTGCTCCTTTTTTCCCTGACTGGTTTCCATATAATTTTTCACCAATCTCTTTTTATTTATCCTGCAGTAGTGACATGGACATAAATGAAAAAATCCCAAACACCTGTTGTTTTTATAATGCATTTTAAATTAATTTTCATTTGCCTTCTGAAAAACATCCTGGAAACATGTAGGTGCTGAAATCCAGATATTTGGCACACAGCTGAATCAGATGCAGGTGGAAATTAGCAGTGTGTATTTTCCTAAAATGAGTATTTACTTTCTTATAATTGCAAACAGCTTAGTCTTAATAAAGAAACATTCACTCTTCTGAGTGGATATTTACTTTACACTTAAAACTGGAACTTGCAACTTTAGGGCTTTACTAATGTAAAAGAACCCCAAAATTTTTTGAAAGCCTGGCTTTTGGTGCTTAAATCACATGAGTGTTTGACCATACTTCTTTACTGGAGATTCTCTTTTAGCTTTCCTGGTCATGGCTTTGATGGCCTGAGCCCTTCCGAGAGCTGCTTATGGCCATAGATCACAAAACACTTCATGTGGGGACTTTTGGTCACAAGGAGCAGGCAGCAACAGGGATGTCCCAGGTAATATATCATCCTGCTGGACAGGCAGCCTGCTCCTAGCCAGCACTGTCAGTTTTCCTTCCCTAATTCCATATCAAGCTCCCCAATAGCCTCAGCAGCATCAGAGCTCCAGAGCTGGTGAGTCACCAGCAACTGAAAGGCCTCACAGGATACTCTTGAGCAGCATAAAATATAAAGCTTATTTTCTTTGTGGATAAGGCATATTAAGCAAATTGTGCAAGAATATGAAACATGCTCTTGCATTATGAGAACTTTGAAGTGGCAGCATAGATATTGAACATGAACTAAAACATTAGGAAATAGAGTCAAAAAAAAAAAAAAAAAAAGATAAAGAAAAGGTCTGGTACTAACAGTACTAGTCCTCAGTGGTTTCATACCTATTAAAAATCTGATGTCAGTTGGTGTGGACAAAGTGTACTACAAAATTTGTGTTTATATTTGAGACAAACATGTCTTGAACTGAATAGAAAGCGGCAAAGCTGACATACAAAGATTATCCCTGATGATAACACAAGCACTCAGAAACATTACTGCTTGTCTCAGACGTGAGAAGGAGCAGAAAGGAGGATCAGTAAAACTAAAGCAGGAAAGTACAGCTGGACTACTTGGCAGTGCTTTTCAAGTTTCAGTGTACTACAACCTAGTTCTTTTACAAAAGAAAACATCAGTTTTTTCCTTCCTATCTAGCAACAGAAATGTGTAATTAGTTTTAAAAGAAATAGAACTCTTGTAAGAAAAACTGGGTTGAATGGGGTACATACAAGGAAAACAATTTAACACATGCTTGAAATTAGCTTTTTACAGCATTTATCAATAAAAGAAAGTCTAAACAATACAAGAGTAGATAAGAAAACAGAAAAAAAAAATCATACCCATAATACCCATAATTATGGACTTTGTTCTTGAAATAACAAGTCCTGAATTAGGGGTAAACCAGGTACTGGTACTCCAGGTAGCTGTGAGACAAACTGATATTCAGTTCCTTGCTCTAGAATGCCCAGAAAAGATTAATCTTCTAATTTACCATTCCTATTTCTCTCTCATACAAGCAGGAACACTGTAACACATACTTGCAAGACAAGCAACGAAGAGAATAAGTGGGCTCTGAGCAAAGAATGTGAATTCTGTGCTTCTGCGGTAGGTAGATACCTGTGTATGTATAAAGACAATAGTGCACACCAGGTGGAGCTTGCCATTGCAGCCAGGGCAGAGATCACTGACCTTCTTGCTGGGCACAACCAAGTGGGGCAGGCATGGGGCAGTCACACCCCTGCAGGTCCTGCAGGCATGGGGTAGCCACTGAGAACTCTAAGAACACAGGACAGCCCATAAGTTTATTATTGCATTTTCCTTGCCTTGCCTTTGTGTCCAATGAACTAAACTAAACTTGATAGGACAAGGGTTTTAAACCAAAAGTGTTTTAAACCAAAAGAGGGTAGATTTAGATTAGATATAAGGAAGAAATTCTTCACTCAGAGGGTGGTGAGGTGCTGGAACAGATTGCTCAGAGAAGCTGTGGATGCCCCAGCCCTGGAGGTGTTCAAGGCCAGGCTGGACAAGGCCCTAGGCAACCTAATCTAGTGGGTGGCATGACAGACCATGCTGGGTGGGGCAGGGGTGTGGGATGGGGGGGATTCTATGATACCAGACTGTGCAAAACCAGACTGTTTACCAGTAGTGTGAACCTATGACCGATATTAAATATTGACCTATATTGATATACAATAGTTGTTAAGGAAGGTCACATTTCTGATTCTTAACAATATTAAAACCTACAAAAAAAAAAAAAAAAAAAAAAAGCTATTTGAATAATGTCTGGTTTGTCTATAAAGTAGAAAACTATACTGTCAAATGAAGCAGAAGTTCTTACAAAAATTTATTACTAGATAAACAAGGCTGGAGATAACTTGTGAATTTCAGAATTACAGTACTATGGATTTTTTTCTTGAGGCACTCAAGAATCAGCAGGACTTTACAAATCATGTCAGAAATTGAACTGTGAATTAATTCAGAACACATTAACATTGGGATAAAAAAATTTTAAATTTTAAATTAGCCCCCATCAGGAAATTTATCACCGCTTAAACATTCATACCTGAGCAGCAAAAAGATCCTTATTTAATGGCAATATGCTGAAGTTCATAATTCTATATATCATCAATAAAAGAGGAACAAAACTGTAATTTAACTGGACTACTTCCCTTAAATGCTATATGTACTAAAATGATTCAGTTTTTACGTAGAGCAAATGTTTGACCTTTTCAGTCTGAACAACTTAATTTAAAATCCTATTTTAAAAAGTGAATTTATCCTTCTGCCCTTTGGGTAGAATTCACACAGAATAAGTCACCATTCTTCCATTGTACTTTGTTTCACAGATATGGTTGGGGAAGGGCACTCCTGACATGCCTTGGCACGTGAGGCAACAAGACACAGACAATGGCAGTTAGAACCAGACTTTGGCATCATGGTTCTGTAAATACCACCAGCAGCATTTCATAGATGAGTGGCCTTGTTAGCTTGTATTTTAGGAAACCATATTGTAGGTCCTTACGAATAGGAAGAGTCATTTGAAGCAATAAGGATTTCCTTCATCTGCCACTTAGAAGTTACAAAGACTGATCTGAAGGCCACAGAAAGAAAGATGATGCAATTTTATTAGAAAGAGACCACAGAAAGATAAAATCCCAGATTAAAAAAATCAGATTAATGTTTCGGTCACCTGACAGAATAATATTAAATTATTGGCAGCTAATTTTTCACCTAACTCTTTTTGTTTTTCATGACTTTTAATGTTCAGTCTCTGAAATGACATTAAAAGGAAGAATATATTTTTCAAATAACAATTATTAAAATTAATAACATTATTCAAATTATAATTTTTGGAAAAGGAAAAAAATCAATGACAGGCCAAAAAAAAAAGCCAAAAAGAAAGCATAATGGAAAGTGAGGTAAGGCACACTACATATGCATACAGACCTGACTCTGTCTACCCTCCATTCCTGTACCTGCCTCAGGCAACTGCAGCTCATGAGTGACTTCTACAGTTTTCCTCCCTCTTTCAACTTGCACTTTGCTCACATGGCATGGCCCCGAAGAAAAAAGCTATATGTGAAGTCCCTGAAGTTATTAAAGTACAGCTGCATGAGGAACATTTTCTTTTGTTGGGTACATTTTTTTTTTCTAAAATCATATAAAAATCTTTAATATTTAACATAGAGAATACTTGGGAAAAAAAAAATATCTTTTTCCATTAAGTAGTATACACTAATTTTACATTGTAAACATTAATGAAGACTTACTCCATATACAGAGACCACAGAAAAGAAGCATTGACATTTAAAAAGTACTCTGAAGTAAAGAGTAAAGGTCAAGGATAGTCTCCCTTCTATAACTGACCGACTAGACACTAAATTCCTGAAGCCATATAACCACTGGAGTGGATCTTCCTCAACAGATTAAATTTACTATCTACCTGAAGATGAATTTTGTTATTTATTGATCATCCACTGTCTTGTGTAAGTTGATAATTGGTATGTATAACAAAGCATCTTCCTTGTACTATTCATTACATTGTCAGCATATTGGATGTGTTTCTCAGCCAATGTGAAAGCCACAGTTCATTCTAAATGAGGTGCAATTAATTGAAATTTGTCATTGTTTCTAGTATGTGGAGTGTTCAAGACTACAAGAATAAATCTGTTTCTATATAACGGTGTGTGTAAGGCATCACAGTGACTATTCTGGGCATAGTCCTGATGTCACTGAAGTAGGTCCAAGAGTTAACTCAGCCCTTGTTTTCCTCTAGTATGACGGGTCACTTTTTTACACTTGGACAACTCAACAGAGGTGCTGTACTTCATATCGGTGGAATTTGATTAAAATATAAACACCTAATGTGGTATCTAAATATCCGTTTCTAGTACCTAATTGCCAAAATCACTCTGTTGGACCAAGCAGTTTTGAATGCTTACCTAATAGTTCTCTCCCAGTGTTTCTCTCTGCTTACACAAAAAAACATGTTACTGATTTTGTCTGTGTCTAAACCATAATTCCTCTTTAGGAATATGTTCCTTTTGCTTAACTAGATGCTGTGAAGTAGAAGCACTGTAAGGTTATTACGAACATTTAGAGTTTTTATTTGCTGTAGTTAGCACCTGAACTGTAGGCTTTGAATGTGATCAGCATGAAGCAGATCTTTTCAGAAGCTTGAGCAGTTAAATTATTCAAATGACCACAGATTTTATGTATATGACACTCTCTTTTTGACAAATCTGATTCTTCAATGCTTTAGTACTGGAGTGCTCATTTGTTGTTTTTTTCTTGCTTCTCTTTTTGCTGTTTCCCCATTCTGTATGCACAACATCTAGTACCTATCCTGCCATTCACTTCACTCTTCCTAAATTCATAGTGCTCTGCCCTGCTCATAAAACATTATTAATAGCAGATGGAAGTGTCATGGCAAGCTGCAATGAATCCTCAATGGATTCCAAAAATCAACTGTGAGAAGAGAAGAGAAGAGAAGAGAAGAGAAAAGAGAAGAGAAGAGAAGAGAAGAGAAGAGAAGAGAAGAGAAGAGAA
>CM021697.1:104765543-104845641 GCA_011074415.1 Stictonetta naevosa
AAGAGAGACAAAGAGCTGTGGACAAAAGGGTTTTGACTTTTTTGTAAGAGCTGCTGAGGCTATTTCTTCTTCGGGTGCCAGTGACTGTATAGCACATCTCCAATGTGCTGTCAGACATATTGATAGGTGAGACAAAGATTGTTTCATAGCACCTGCTCTAATTACAAGAAGAATGAATATACTCAGGAGGGTGGAAAGTTCTAACATGTAACCAGGTATTTTTGTGTAAACTCTGTTTGTTCTGTTTTTTGTTTGTTTTTGTTTTGTTTGCTTTATTTGTTTTTTAGTTGAAAACCCTTTTTCCCATTTTTCCTAAAGTTCAGCTAGCTCCTGCCTTTGATTAATGCAATTCCTGAGAGGAACACAAACCAGGACAAAATTTTGGAGATGGAGTCTTTGAGAAATAGAGTATACATATATACCTGCAGAGAGAGGAGCAGAGAGGTTATACAGCAGGTTTTGAGCCTGCTGTAGAATAGGACACATTCCTTTCAGTCTTCATAACCAGTTTGGGTAAGTTATGGTTGCCAGGGTGCTACTGACCAGTACAACTTACCTCTCTCTCGGGGCTCAGCAGCCCAGTGCTGCACTTAGTTATTCTCACGGTGACCTGATTAGAACCAGCTTGCCATCATCTGACTGAAAATGTGGTCAGAGTGAGAAATGACTGCAGAGCTGCCCATGGCACTATGCTCACAGACATTACAGAAAGTTTGGTAGTAATGAGGAGCCATTAGCAATGAAGAGTCTATCAGAAGAGTCATTACCCCCTTTGCAAACATGATACAATACACCTGTTATTTTCCTTTTTTGTCATGGGTATGATAAAAATGTACCTTTTTTTCATGATACATGACACCTGTCATCTATAATTACAAAAAAATAATCACTGTGCTACACATATATCTTCCCTTTGAGAGGATAGGTACTTATGATAGCTATTAAATGCATCATTTGGAAATCACAACAATGAGACCATACTAATGGCTATGTAGTTCTATCCTACAAATTAGGATAGAAGCATATACAGGGGTGTGAAAGAAACATTTCTTATTGTGGTCTTCAGCGATTCAAAGAACGTTAAATCTAAAAGAGTATAACAAGAAAAGTGTAAGTCACTCTGGCTACATCCAAGTAGGGAACACAAAGCAGAGTTATATGAGTCTAGAGCTGGAGCTCTGAGACTGTCGGAATATATCTAAGAAAAACTTAGAGGGACAGAGTTCCTCTTCCTTCCACAGAGATTGTTTCATGTATTTTCAGCAACATTTTGTTCTACAAAAAAACTGTATTAATTGTTAATGCTCTGATGTTCCAGACAAATAAATAATTTCATAAGGAAGTTCACAATTAATTTTATAATACAGTGGGAAAAAAAAAAAAAAAAAAAATAGTGATTCTTGTAAAAAGATGCCTGAATGTTAAATAAGCCAGACTTTTAAAACATGTTCCAATATTTGTTAAATCCAGTGAAAATGTGACTCTTTCTTTCCAGACGTTCTGAGCTGAGAATTCACCTTGAAATCTATAGTGACGAAATGAACAGAATTTTGTTTAAATATCTGGCTCTCTTTTAAGATTGTGTTCAATTCTGTTTCTTATCCAGAATGGGTGGATTCCTTGAAGAGTATAATATATGATATTGATAATATTAACTGCTGGGTGTTCTAGAATTAAAAAATGTGACATTTATAAATGTATTTAATCATGTGTGCTGCATGACTTTAGCTGTTATCTTGGTTAGTAAAGTCAGTAAATTAAAGATGAGACACTGCTTTATACTATTTATACATTTTATTCCAGATATGTTCTTTTATTATTGTTAATATTACCTATGGATGTTTCACTTGTTTCACTAGCCTTGAGTATTTTCCTCTTTTCACTAAAAAGATACAATAATATTATTGCACTGATGGCCTCCTGGAATCCCTGAACTTTTCCAGAACCACAAACCTGGCTATCAAAACATAGCCACAAGTGCTCCTTGGTGAGCAATAAACTATTCCCAGCATCAGCACTGGATCCAAACTTTTATAGACAATTACAGGATCAAATAGTTACAAGGAACAAGATATTTTCAAAGACTGGCTGTGGCTACCTCAGTCTGTGAATACCTACTAAAGATATACCTACTTCTGAGAAAACACATGCATTTCAACAATTAAACAGATAGGAATAAGTTACAGACTTGTTTTTGAAACCCAGAGTAAACAAATCATGCCAAAGCCATCCATGACACTAAGCAAACTCCTTCTTTCCTTTATTTAAAATCTACTCTTGCACTCAATTTCCTTAACATTTAACACTGGAATGAAATATTTACTCACTTATGGAAGAATGTGAAATGTATTATTTTCAGAAAACACAGCTTTTTTCTTTGATTTAAAACAAAATTCAAAAACAAACAAATATAAATTTAAACCTCTTACTGCACTTTCTGTTCTTCTTTAGAAAGTAAACAAAAAGAGCTAAGCAAGTTTGTTGGGCAAATTTTGACCCAGCATTTTGTATATGTTCGTGTTGCTGCTGTGTACAGCAAGTTACACCCTGAATCTACTGGGACACCATTTTTCCTTGACTTCTCTTCCATCTGAACAATCTTTGCAATTTCCATGGTAATTATGAGTAAAATCTTCACAGATTAGATTGGAGGGTGTTTCATAGCCACAGAGAGATTCCTCTCCACAATCTCTAACTTGCTTACATAATTCAGAAATACCAGGTCAGCAACCTGTTCTAATCTAAGTCTTACATTGTGCCTGTCACCATAGTATTTATAGCTTGGCATCACTCAGACTTTTTGGATATGTAGGAAGGATTATTTCTTTCTGTGTAGAAAGAGAGTTGGGTAAATACATATTTGCAGCAGAAAGGTCAATCACAGAAAAGTTCTGGTGGACTTGGGTGACAAAGATTTTCATAAGTTCAGGTCATGCTGCCCACAATTTTGGCTAAAAAGCATGGGGAGAGATTTTCAAAAGTAAGGAATCATTTTCCTTGGCTAAAATGTTTCATCTTGGCCTTACCAAAAGGTTTCTTTTTTACATTAGTCTCCAAAAAACAACTCCAAATTGTATTAAAAGATGTGGCGTTCAATCTCCATACGTGTTCACCAACTTCCTCAACAGGCAGGACTTACAAACAGTCTGAATTGTCCTGTACCACAGCGCAAAAGCCTCGCTGCAGCAAGTCCAAGATTTCTTTCCTTATCTCACAGGAGCCGAATGGAACAGAATATCAGAGTGACTCTGACTTTCCAACGCAGACTTCCATGTCAGGCACTGTTACCTTTTCTGATATCATGTGCAACAGCATCGGGTGCCCCTGGGGGCTGGCCCAAGGCTGTGAAAGGTGCTCCTGCAAAACAAAACTCTGTGCACTGCATGTCTTGCACTGCCATATACAAAAAGCCCTTCTCCAACTTGCCTGGTTTGCCATCGACATCAAGCAGAGGGCAAAGTGCACCTCCTCTCTCTTATCTGCCAGACTACTATGTTGGTCGGGGCACTTGATACTGCCCATGTGAGAGAGGAGAGAGTGAAATGACTGAGGCTAGATATCCTGTCCAGGGCATTGCAGAATGGAAGCCATAAGCCAGACCAACAGGGATGGATACCAGAGTTTTTACTGAATTAAAACAGGATCGGAATGACCTAAGCACTGAAATTACACCTGTATAAGCAATAGTAAGACAGCTGTCTGGTGGTGTCCATTAATTAGTCAGTGTTTTAAATATCTAAACAATAGATGCACTGTGTAAAGCATCACCACTTTTAGAAATGAGGTGGGGGTGACAGTGGAAAACACCTTTTTCAGAAGGTTTCTTTTCATCATCTAAAATCCATGAAAGGATATAGCATCTGAAACTCATGAACAAAGGTTAATCCCTGACAATCGTAAATGGAGGGTTTTCAGGTTCTCCTTTTTCTTTAGCAGGCCATGAGGACTCTGATTTAAAGGCAAAAACTGCAGTTAATGATGACCAAACCTGAGGTGCTGCCCGCAATGACACATGTACAGTTCTTGTTACTTTCACACAAAGAAATGTGAGATTTTGGAGCAGGTTATTTTAAATTGAAATGATATCATAGCTTTTGAGGTATGAAAGTTTCCTACCATTTGTCAGTTTAATAAACTGAAGATTTTAATAGAGATCTTTTAACAACACATGCTGTACTCTGAAGGTGTGAATATTTCTTAACTAGCCAAGTTTACATACGGCTCACACAGGAAACTCATAGGTTTCTTTTACTCTGTCAGTGAAATTTAGTTACAACTTAGTAGTATTAATAAAAAGTAATCTTTAGGACATCTGCTCTCCACACTGAAAAGCTTGGTTTGTGCTTAAGAAGAAAAGTAAGTGCTTTAAACTAGGCTTCTAATTCCTCTTTTAGGCAATGAGCAATTCTTCAAAGATCCTAAGTGTCCACAAAACTTAAGACAGTTTGCTGGCTATCTGATACTCTTGAAAGGCAAACCATTTTCTTTGGAAGCCTAAATGTAAAATTGAAGCCCAATTTTAGGTTGTTTTAAGGGTAATTTTATTAAGGGTAAGAGTGATCTTCTTCGTAGTAAAAGGGAAGTATTATGAAGAGAAAACAAAACCAAAAAAAAAAAAAAAGTATCAGTTAAACCTTCCAAATCCGTAATTTAAGAAAAGATTCCATCTATGTTCATAGATCTGTTAGTGCACATTTCATCTAATACACTAATAGCCAATATGCTATATAAATTATTGATTATTAACTGCAATACTTCTTCCTTATTATAACTCAAACTCTTGTTGTGTAGCTGGTAGATACCCACAAAGGGAGAAAACACTGGAATTTGACCAGAATTTTAAATTTATGTAGAAAACTGTGGATAGGAAACTTAACACTTTCCCACTATAAAAAAACTCAAGCCTTTATTTATTGAAGCCATTTTTGCTTTTGACTTATCATATACAGTGTACTGTTGTCGCATGAAGACGTTCAGAAGGGCTTTATCACACTGCACTAAAATACAGATAAAGTTATCAACTGCCCGTAACAAATCACAGTTTTTAAAAAATAGAGGACAGAAGTAAAGAAATGCTGCTGTCTCCATTACTCTAGTGGAAAACTAAGGTGCAGAGGGAGTTTTGTGTGTGTACGAAGTGATTTGCACAGATATTACACTGTTAACAGCAGCTCAGCTCTGCATGAGTACTCTCCTCACTGACCCCGTCAGCCCCTTCTCTTCATCACAAATGAAAAAAGAACAAATCAAAATACAGAGGCCAGGCCTGTAAAATGTCAGTCCGGGAACATCTAAAGTAGATGATTCAAATAGTAGCTTTTTGATCCAACTTATTAGCTATTGCTAAAAATTTTAAGAATAACTTTTTTGTAGGGTGAACAAGGAGGCAAAACAGTATGATTTATTGGCACTTATGCTATACAGATCAAAATGTATAATTTTATTAATTTTCTTAGTTTTATTACCTAAATCACTTAAGATATATAACCTATTTTTTCAGACCACACCAACACCAAGAAGACATTTCAAAATTGTACAGAGTAATCAGGCTGGAATCTATGACTTATCAACAAAATGCCAGCTGAAACAAATCCATTAGCTCTAAAATACACTTTATATTTAGGAAAGCAAACCAAGTGCCTCTGAAAAAAAAAAAAAAAAAAAAAAAAAATCAATTTGCAATCAGAGTTCCACATGGTGAAACTGAACTTTCATTTCATTCTCTTGGAAATTTGGAATCTATCAACATTAACAAAATTATTAAGCCAATTGATTTTTTTTTTTTTTTCCTGGACATGTGCCACAACTAACACACCCCTGGTTATGCTCACACTGTGATCAGTAAGTGTGTAAGCAGAAATAGCAAGCACAAGTAGTTTTTTTACTTTCATTTTGGTCTCTCTCAGTCACCAAATCTTGAAAAAACTACTGTTCATATTAATTGCTATCTGCACTTGGAGACATTTAGGCAGCTAAATTCTTATAAGACATGTCCATCTACCACTCTCAGGGAGATGCTGGCAGTAGAAAATAACACTGATGAACACACTGGATGGTGGAAATTTGTCTCAGATCAGGAGGTGAATGACAATGGAGATACAGCCAAGTGTTAAAGTACCTGGGATTTGCCTTACAGGAGGCACCATGTAGTTGAAATTTAAAGTAAACTAATAAAAGAATCTAGTTCTGCTGTGAGATTTTAGATCTGTAAAGCACCTCTAATACCTGTAAGTGGGTTATACTAAATAAAGTGTGCTTAGAAAATTTGCATATATCTAGAGACTTTTTGGGAAACAATTAAAAAAGAAAAGTTAGGAGCTTAACAGCACCTCCTGTTGCCCTTAGCCAGCATTATGAGTTTGTTTCATCCTACATTTATGTAGGCTACTAAGCGATTATCCAGGTTAAACTTCCCACCGAAGTTTCAAAGATGCTTTTAACCATGTTTGGTGTCTCTGAACATTGTGTGCATATCAGGTCTAATTTTCATATACCTAGTAGTGACTGCAGTTGGAGATGACTAGTCTTTCAGTGCAGATCTTAATAAGGGAGGGAGACTGGTGCTGGAATAGAGAGATCAATAGAGCTGTCACCAGAGCTTGGATCCCCCTCACAGCCTCTCCCCTTTTTTTATTCCATTGCCCACAACCATGGGAAGGAAAGAGCCATCTCATACTCTGGCTGGCAGCACAGGGGTAAAAACAGTGATCTTGGGGTGAGAGAAGTGGCGGTTAATGCCCTCTAGTAGGGCTGCCACACCATGAACAAGGTGGCAAGCACCTACTCTTCCAGGCACTGTGTTTTAAAATGTAAAATGTTGTTAGTAGTGACTGTGTTTTGTGTAGGACCATCACTACAAATGAGGTGTATCCAGAGATGTCTGCTCAGCCAGGTTCCTCCTCAGCATGCCCTGCAGTCCTGTTCAAATGTCCATCACAGGAACCACCAGCTTAATGAAGTAGGCACTGGGGTTAGATGGACAGATGGAAGGGGAAGTGCAACTTTGGGGTCTTACATCCACTTAGGACTCATTTAAGGAATACAAATCATATTTTGAAGTTTTACATGCTAGAGTTTCATATTTAACAGTGCTCTTGCTATATTTCTAAAAGAAATATGAGCCTTGCTTGAAAAGGGAGAAATTTCAGATATGCCAGGGAAAGACTTGCTTTTCAAACTTCTAAAAGACATCTGTGCCGTCCAAGCGGAGGCTTTGGCAGAAGTCTGAGTGCGGTGGTAATACTGCCCAATCCAGACTTTTTTTATTTAGTGGAAAATGATGGAAAGTCCTGCTTTAACAGGATTCAGACGCTGAATCTTGGAAACAGGCTTTGGTAACCAAAATAAAAAGGATCTCAGAGACTTTAATGGCCTCCTTCACTCAAGTCAGGCCAAGTGTTTGCATTTAATAATTGAGGCTATCAGTTTACTTTACACAGTGGATCTAAATCTGCTCTCCAATACGCTCACAAAATCCCTTTGGCTTCACTGTCTGTAGCTGGAATTGGGTGCAAGGTATTTGTGAAAAATGAAAGACAGTGATGTTAACTGAAGTAACATTGTCATTATGGTTAGAAGATGAGGTGGCAGCTGATAATCCTCAAATCCTGGAGCCAACATAGTGTTTATAGATGTCAATGAAATCACTGTGACCTCAGATAACTGACAAGGTCCCCCATGTAGCTGAATAAGCTACATGCAAAAAGTTTACATCTATCCCCAGCTTTTCCCATGAAATCACCAACGATCTTCCTAAGAGATGAGCAGTCTTCATACAAGGCCTCATGTGTCCTACTAGATAAAATCAGAATTTCACCCAGGAAAGTCTGAATCTTGACATCCATCATTTTAGCAAATGTCTCTATTGCTTCTATTGCTGTGTTATAAACTTAAAAATATTTGGATTTTCTAGCTAACAGAAAATTTTCAAATTTTTATTAGAACAGATGTTTCATATTATTTTTAGAGAGACATAATAAAAATCAAGCATGTACCACACTTAGAGCAAACTGGAGCATTGAATGCATGGGTCAATAAAAAAGGGGCTGCATCATTGTGGCCTCATGAGAAGTGCCCTTCATCTGGATCCTCACCTCCAGAAAGCCCTCAGATCACAAATATCTGTTTTGTTAGAGAACTCCACGCACTACGCTTAAAACACACCTTCAATTTAGTTCTGTATTAAGGTACATATGCATATAAAAACAAATTAAAGTACATATGCATGTAATTTTCCAGCTTCACTTATTCTGTTAGGCCTCACTTATTTAGCTCCCAAATGTAGAAGGACTACCATTGGACCCAGGAAAAGAAGCTGACCATGAAATCTACTGGAACATAAAAAGTCCCTCTGTCCATTAAAACAGAGGGCATGGAACACACAAAAAGCAGACTTCAGTGTATCCTTTCCTTCCAGCCATAAACATTTGGCTGTTGAATTAATGGCATATTTTCTTATGAATTTACTAATTTCAGATAACATTCCTTTGAAAGTTGTGGAGCATCAGTATGTTGTGTAATGGAAATTTGGTAAATGGGAGGCTTGTCTAAGTCTGTGGTGTCTAACCGGTTAAACTAAAATGGAGATAGCTGTTTTAAGCTGCAGAAGAAGAAAGGAACACTTGTGGAAGAATATTGCATTCTTATCAGAATAGCTTTTTTTCCACAAAAAGCACCAGATGCTTTATACCTCTGATATGTAGGCTGGATTTCTGCATGGCCTGGAGCCTGGCAGAATGATTCACTTACTGGATTACCACTAAATAAAATGCACTGTTTTGTGTTAAGTGTGTGGTAACTACATGGTAGATGTACTGGAAGCCATGATTGCTATTACACAGTAACTTGCGGTAATGGTACAATATTGCTCTACGAGATAATAGCAGGGGGCAAAGAGCTGCCTTGTGAGGAGGCTTGGAGAAATAAAGCAGTCTTACTGGTTGCTGAAGTTTGTCATTATCACTCTATCGGCACTGAATCAATATTATTGCCAGCCAGGTAACTACACCATTTTATTTTCAAATACTCCAATAGCAAAAGAAGGTTATAAAATATTTAAAAATTAAGCCTTGCTCAAATAGCCATCATGAGGCATAAAAAAATGCCAATGTTCTGATTTAAATCTCAGTCTCCTGTGATCTGCCTGAGAACACTTGGTCTCTTGCTAAATCTAAAAGTGCATCAAAGAGGCTTTGTTCACACTGAGCACAGTTCATGTTCTGGCATCAGGGAACTTGGTAAAATTTAACCAGCAAATGATGAATTATTAAAAGGAAAAGGAAAATAAGCATGGAAAAAGAGGGAAACAGCAAAGGTAAAGGGGACTCTGTCCATCGTAAAACAGTGATCAAATGATACGTGTGGAATTACACTGCATCGCCCTTACCAGTCCTCTGGATTTAACCACCTTTATTCAGGACTGGTTAGATCTGTGGAAGCCTGACAGCTTAACCTGCTATTCTTATAACTACTGTTAAAAGGATCTCTTGCTCAAGTTAATAACTCAGCTTTTAAAAACAGAAATAAAATGCTTATCTTTACTAAAGCACAAAAATGGAACTTTTGCAATATTATAATTCCATTTTAGCCAAACAAGGACTTTGAAATAAGGCAGTGTATACCCATCACAAAAGTTAACACCAGATTTTTAAAGGAGCTGTCTTGTAAAAAAGGAAGGGAATTTCCACCCTGAATAGAATTACACCATTTTGACAATTGTTACTGCACCGGAACAACATAAGCTCTTTCCCTATCCCCTTCTCCCACCCACTTCTCTCTGTGTTTAATGTAAATGCTCTCAAATACTTCAACCACAAGAATAAAAAGAAAAAATATATATATTTTCACGCATTCAGTGTTGGACTACATCTTCTGGTGCAGTGCCATGTGGACTTTCTGCTTCAGTGCTTCATATTCCCATTCTCATTCATAAAAGGGGCACATGATGGATAAGTGGGATGATACTGATCAAAGGAGTCTCCTGGTGTGGTGGTTTTACTCAGGTGGGTGGCCGAGCTCCACCACAACCGCTCTCTCACTCCCCCTCCTCAAAGAGGAGCGGGGAGAAAATACAATGAAAGGGGCTCAAGGGCTGAGATAAGGACGAAGAGATCGTGCAGTAATTATTGTGACAGGCAAAACAGACTCAGCATAGGGAGATAGTAAGATTTACTGCCTATTACTAATGAGATAGAGAAGGGAGAAACAAAGGAAAGAAACCAAAAGCACCTGGGGGGGGGGGGGGGCGCCCCCGGCCGCCCTCTCCCAACTCCTCCCCCCAAGCGGTGCAGGGGAATGGGGGAATGGGTGTTATGGTCAGTCTATAGCGCTTCTTCGCCGCCGCTCCTTCTCTTGTCCCCTGTGCTGTGGGGTCCCTCCCACGGGATACAGTCCTTGCTGAACTGACCCAGCGTGGGCTTCCCACAGGCAGCAGCTCTTCAAGAACTGCTCCAGATATGGGTCCGTACCACGGGGTCCATCCCTCGGAAGCAAACTTCTCCAACCTGGATCCCCCACGGGCAGCAGCTCCTGCCAGGTCACCTGCTCCTGCATGGTCTCCTCTCCACGACCTACAGGTCCAGCCCAGAATCTGCTCCGGCAGGGGTCTTCCACAGGCTGCAGCCTCTGTCAGTGCAGGTCCACCTGCTCCACCGTGATCTCCTCCACAGGCTGCAGTGTGGAACCCTGCTCCACTGTGGTACTCCATGGGCTGCAGGGGGACATCCTGCTTCACCATGGTCTTCACCACAGGCCACAGGGGACTTCTGCTCTGGCGCCTGGAGCACCTCTCCCCCTCCTTCTTCACTGACCTTTGCTCCTGCAAGGCTGTTTCTCACTCCTCTCACTCTCCCAGCTGCTGTGTGGCACAGTGTTTATTTATTTATTTTTTTTCCCCTATCTTAAATATGTTCTCACAGAGGTGCAAAACAACATCACTTATTGGCTCAGCTCTGGTCAGCAGTGGGGCCCTTACCAAACATGGGGCAGCTTCTAGATCCTTCTCGCAGAAGCCACTCCTATGGCCCCGTGCTACCAAAACCTTGCCACGTAAACCCACTCACTACACCTGGTCACTGGCCAAACTCTTCCACTGACAGAAATGCAGTTGTACATCTTAGCAAAATGGTTGTGTCTGATAACACTTTTCACACAAAACTTCAGCTTACCGCATGGAGTCCTACTGTGACCAATGAATTTAATTATGCTGAGGTTCACCTACATTTAGATTTCCTAAAAGCTAGTCTTCTAGCCTCACTCTGTAATCAGTGCAAAGGTGTGGTTATCTTCACAGAGTGGTTTAGTTACACTAAAGACAGATTAAAATGTCAGATGTAAAAGGCCAGGATTTGGTCCAGGGACATAGTCATGCACTGTGCTATCTATCCTCTATGCAGAGGTCATAAACTTAGTACTGTAACTTGTAAATACAGCCCTATTACATGTAGTAAGACATACGATACATGATGATATCAACTGGTGTCAGAGAAATCATAGCAGGAATTTCTATACTGCTAAAATAAATGCACTTGTCCCTCAATATTTCTAAGGTCTCATGAAAAGAGAAACTAATTCAACGTGGCCTGGGACAAGTTGTTTCCCACAGTCTGCCCCCACAGTCTGCCTTGTATGCAGCTCTGCAGGAGACACATACAGCATGTTTCAGGGAGAACGCAGACTCCCAGTACTGCCAAGTGCATTGCTTGGCCCTCTGCAATCAGAGAGAATCAGACTTCTCCAGAGGATAGTTCAGGAAAACTAGCCTGCTAGCTAAAAAGCTGATGTGGAAGCTTTATTCAATACATAAGAAGTAAAATGGTTAGTAGCTTAGAAAAGACACAACAGCCATTTGAAACTATTTAGAAAAAGAATATTTCAAATAGAAACTGCTTTGACGTAGAACATGAATGTGCTGATTTACATCAGAGAAAGGTCCTGTCCTGTAGGAAGAAGGATGGTTGTAACAAATGCAACTTTTCTTACACAATACCTGTTGAGACCTATTAAAGTGCTTCACAAGAATGAGTTTTGTAAAATAAGAGGATTATAATTACTTGCATGGCTACTTGATGAGGTTTTTCCAAAAGGAAGTATATAAAGGATGTGTAGATTAAACCCTAATAACGAAAGATAGTATTTTCTTAGTTTGTTAAGAGTGAAGTGCAATGCAAGCAGTCCAGATTAGGTTACTTATTATTATACAAGCAAAGGTCTAATAAAGCTAGAAAAATAAATATATTAAATTATTCCCCAAAAAGGTTTCATTTGTGTTTTTATGGCCTACCAAATCACTCCCACTATGAAATTAAATAAAATAATAATAATAATAAAAAAAAATAACATGCTGAAGGAGCTATCCAAGTTTCCCAAATGATTAATTAACACCTTCTCCCTCTTCATCCTGCTGTGCAATTCAATCACATTTCTTTTACACAAACTTTAGTTCAGTCACTTAGTTTGTTTAACCTTACAAATAAGTGAATAGCTCTGGACAAGCATTTTTTTCCTCCAGTCCCCAGTCCCCTCAGAATATAATGAATTCCACTCTCGCCGTCATGGTCTTTCTCTGAATTTTATGTCTCTGATTAAAAGAAAAAGAAGTAGAAAACACTACTGTAAGAGCGATGATTAAAAAATAACAAACAAACAAACAAACAAACAAAACATATATCCTAGTGGTGCTGAACAAATATCTACATGATGGGGACAGACTCTTGAAGGACATGGGGAGTCCAGAGCAAAAGCTTAGGCTGATACCCCACTACCCCCAGCATAATCTGTGCAATTTGTTCCTATACTGTAGTCTGTGTAGCCACAAGAACCCAACACAACATTTAAGCTAAACAAGGTCTCTGCATCAAGGTCTCTGCATTTTATTTTACCATGAAGTATAGCTATTATACTTTCTCTTAATTAGCCCTTCTGGGTACCCAATGCAGTACAAATTTGTTTCCCTTGAACATTACTGGAGCCTGTCACCAATACTTTCCCCAGAAGTACCAATACTTCCTGGTGGTTTTTGGAATATTCCTCCTATCTCTTATAAAGAATTTACATCCTTGGGAAGTTTTTAAAGAATACATCACATTAGCAGCTCACAGCCATAATCTACAACTGGGTATGATTTAGGCAATTCTTATGAATTGCTAGGAATTGCCTAATTATCACAGGTAAAAGTGACTGTTTGACATCTGTCACCACCTGTCTCATGACAGAAAGGGAAACTCACCTTCATTTACTGAGCAGAAACATTTAGAGGACCATAGTCTAGAAAACATAGCAGATGAACTTGTTAGCATGTCAGGAGAACAATGTGCTGGAGCACCTCAAGTGTATTAAGTAAGGAGTCAAAGTCTGAGCAAAGCCAGCTAGGGATGCCTAAAGACATGAGCAGTTCCCCTGACTCAAACACTCAGAACTGAATTTCAGTGTAGAGGTCCTATACCAAAGACATCGGGTGCTTACATGGGTGAACATCTAAGCAGTTACTACACCCCAACATCTGAGTGCATCTGCAGTTCTTATTTCAAAGAGAGATGGGGGAACTACTGCACAGAATGATATGCTAAAGAAGATCGTGGGATGAGCCACACAACCCTGTGGATGCTGGATTTAATCCTGCCTTTTTCTGTGGATACCATTTGAAAGTTTAAAATATATTTGCTGAGATTGCGTACAATCTTCAAGTTTGTACAAGCATTTGGTTGGTATTATCATTCCTCATTTGTGGTCTAACTTACATAATAATTAAATAAATAAATGTTGGTCATGCTTTAATTAATGCCAGCCTTTCTTGGACAAGAAAGTTGTTTTGATTATTTGCTTTGATTAAATATAACTAATTTATCTTTCAGACAAATTTCACTATATTTTACATATTCTATTACAGTGTACAGAGAGAAATGTAAATGATCTGTACAGAGAAATGTAAATTCCTATTTCTTATTAAAGTTAGACAAAACTTGAACATTTCTAGTAGTATCCAGAGTGAACAATGATTGTCTCATGCAAAATAAAAAACAGAGGTCTGTCTTTTGCATATACACTTGCATAAAATATTGAATATATTTTTTCAATGAATAATATTTTTGTAAAATAAGAGAACTATTTTTGTAAAATAAGACATCTGTCACCACCTGTCTCATGACAGAAAGGGAAACTCACCTTCATTTTTTGTAAAATAAGAGAACTAAACCCAACACAGAAATCTTGGGTTTTTCGACCATGGGGCACTTTACTCGACACCCGGCCTGATGGCCGCAGACGGGTCCCTATCTTTTAGGGGAAAACAGATCCTGGGCCAGGAGCTGGCAGGGCTCATTGAGAGGGCTTTAAGCTAGGTAAGAAGGGGGATGAAGCAAGGATTGTTGGAGCTGTGCCAGGGAGAACAATAGCAAGGCCAGGGGATAAGGCAATTGCCCAGCTGAAGTGCATCTACACCAGTGCACGCAGCATGGGCAACAAACAGGAGGAGCTGGAAGCCATCATGCAGCAGGCAGGCTACGACTTGGTTGCCATCACAGAGACGTGGTGGGACCACTCTCATGACTGGAGTGCTGCAATGACTGGCTATAAGCTCTTCAGAAGGGACAGGCAGCACAGAAGGGGTGGTGGTGTGGCTCTCTATATTAGAGAATCTTTCGATGTTGTAGAACTCGAGGCTGGGAATGACAAGGTCGAGTCCCTTTGGGTTAGGATCGGCGGGGCCAACAAGGCTAGCGTCCTGGTCGGGGTCTGTTACAGACCGCCGAACCAGGATGAGGAGACGGATGAGGAGTTCTACAGGCAGCTGACAGAAGTTGCAAAATCTTCAGCGCTTGTTCTCGTGGGGGACTTCAACTTCCCTGACATATCCTGGAAGCACAACACAGCCCAGAGAAAGCAGTCTAGGAGGTTTCTGGAGAGCGTGGAAGATAGCTTCCTGACGCAGCTGGTTAGTGAGCCTACCAGGGGTGGTGCCCCGCTAGACCTTCTCTTCACAAACAGAGAAGGACTGGTGGAGGATGTGATTGTCAGGAGCTGTCTTGGGCAGAGTGACCATGAAATGGAGTTCTCTATTCTTGGCGAGGCCAGGAAGGGGACCAGTAAAACTGCTGTATTGGACTTCCGGAGGGCTGACTTTGTGCTGCTGAGGACACTGGTTGGTAGAGTCCCTTGGGAGGCGGTTCTGAAGGGCAGAGGAGTCCAGGAAGGCTGGGTGCTCTTCAAGAGCAAAATCTTAATGGCGCAGGAACGGTCTGTCCCCACGTGCCCAAAGACGAGCTGGCGGGGAAGAAGACCAGCCTGGCTGAACAGAGAATTGTGGCTTGAGCTTAGGAGAAAAAAGAGGGTTTATAATCTTTGGAAAAGTGGGCAGGCCACTAGGGAGGACTATAAGGATGTTGCGAGGCTGTGCAGGGACAAAATTAGAAAGGCCAAAGCTCATCTGGAGCTCAATCTGGCTACTGCCGTTAAAGATAACAAAAAATGTTCTTATAAATACATCAACACAAAAAGGAGGACTAAGGAGAATCTCCATCCTTTACTGGATGCGGGGGGAAACTTAGTTACAAGAGATGAGGAAAAGGTGGAGGTGCTTAATGCCTTCTTCGCCTCAGTCTTTAGCGGCAATACCGGTTGTTCTTTGGATACCCAATACCCTGAACTGGTGGAAGGGGATGGGGAGCAGGATGTGGCCCTCACTATCCACGAAGAAATGGTTGGTGACCTGGTACGGCACTTGGATGTGCACAAGTCGATGGGGCCGGATGGGATCCACCCGAGTGTACTGAGAGAACTGGCAGAGGAGCTGGCCAAGCCGCTTACCATCATTTATCAACAGTCCTGGCTATCGGGGGAGATCCCAGTTGACTGGTGGCTAGCAAACGTGACGCCAATCTACAAGAAGGGCCGGAGGACTGACCCGGGAAACTACAGGCCTGTCAATTTGACCTCAGTGCCAGGGAAGCTCATGGAGCAGATTATCTTGAGAGTCATCACGCAGCACTTGCAGGGCAAGCAGGCGATCAGGCCCAGTCAGCATGGGTTTATGAAAGGCAGGTCCTGCTTAACGAGCCTGATCTCCTTCTATGACAAAGTGACGCGCTGGGTGGATGAGGGAAAGGCTGTGGATGTGGCCTACCTTGACTTCAGCAAGGCTTTTGACACCGTTTCCCACAGCATTCTCCTCAAGAAACTGGCTGCTCTTGGCTTGGACTGGCGCACGCTTCGTTGGGTTAGAAACTGGCTGGATAGCCGGGCCCAAAGAGTCATGGTAAATGGAGTCAAATCCAGTTGGAGGCTGGTCACTAGTGGCGTTCCCCAGCGCTCGGTGCTGGGGCCGGTCCTCTTTAATATCTTCATCGATGATCTGGATGAGGGCATTGAGTGCACCCTCAGTAAGTTTGCAGACGACACCAAGTTAGGTGCGTGTGTCGATTTGCTTGAGGGTAGGAAGGCTCTGCAGGAGGATCTGTATAGGCTGCACCGATGGGCTGAGGTCAACTTCATGATGTTCAACAAGGTCAAGTGCCGGGTCCTCCACCTGGGGCGCAATAACCCCAAGCAGAGCTACAGGCTTGGAGATGAGTGGTTGGAGAGCTGCCAGGCAGAGAAGGAGCTGGGAGTGATGGTTGATTGTCGGCTGAATATGAGCCAGCAGTGTGCTCAGGTGGCCAAGAAGGCCAACAGCATCCTGGCTTGCATAAGAAACAGTGTGACCAGCAGGGCTAGGGAGGTGATCGTCCCCCTGTACTCGGCTCTGGTGAGGCCGCACCTCGAGTACTGTGTTCAGTTTTGGGCCCCTCGCTACAAGAAGGACATGGAGGTGCTTGAGCGAGTCCAGAGAAGGGCGATGAAGCTGGTGAGGGGTCTGGAGAACAAGTCCTATGAGGAGCGACTGAGGGAGCTGGGATTGTTCAGCCTGGAGAAAAGGAGGCTCAGGGGCGACCTTATCGCTCTCTACAGGTACTTCAAAGGAGGCTGTAGCGAGCTGGGGGTTGTTCTGTTCTCCCACGTGCCTGGTGACAGGACGAGGGGGAATGGGCTTAAGTTGCGCCAAGGGAGTTTTAGGTTGGATCTTAGGAAGAACTTCTTTACCGAAAGGGTTGTTTGGTATTGGAATGGGCTGCCCAGGGAAGTGGTGGAGTCACCATCCCTGGAGGTCTTTAAAAGATGTTTAGATGTAGAGCTTAGGGATATGGTTTAGTGGGGACTGTTAGTGTTAGGTCAGAGGTTGGACTCGATGATCTTGAGGTCTCTTCCAACCTAGAAAATTCTGTGATTCTGTGATTCTGTGAAATCAACAACTTGCCAAGTGAAGCAGATATATTTTTCATGTAGAATAGGTAATGCCTCAACCAAAATAGCACCTTTCCAATTTTCAACAGAGAAGAAAATGTTTCACTCAAACATTTATGTAACTACCAAAATTTTTTTGGTTAGCGAGAGCTACTGTATAGTTGTCATTCATTTCATCAGCCTAGACTAAATATTTTAGAAATCCATGCTGCTATTTACATTTAAGCAAATTCCCCTTTGGTCTAACCTGTTTAATGAATTTCCTTTGTGAGATGTCTATAATACACAGAGAACACAGAGAAGTAAAAGCCTAAATTAAAGTTAAAAAAAAAAAAAAAAGATACTTGACATACTTGGAACAAATCAACAAATCAACCAATCAACCACTAAGATTATACTATCCTCTTGTTCTGTGACATCCATACCATGTTCTTCAGACTTTCCAAAATACAGCTATTAAAACCATCTTCTGTGTCTCTGACACATCTGTACCTCATGTTATCAGACAGAATAGCTCACACACTATGAAAAGTACTAATAACTCCTCTGTGACTTTTGCCTGGGATGAAAGTGTGCATGAGTAGATTAATGCAAGTACTGGTTTTGAATAGCAATGAAAAAAAAAATAAATGCACACAGAAACTGAAAAAATTCCACTTGCTTGTTTTGCTTTAGATCATTTTTTATTCAATATCCCAAGATTAATGTAGCTAGTAATGTCTGTGTATTGAGAAACAACATCAGGACTGCATGAGTGAAGCAAAGAGAAGAGATGCTCACTTTAAAAAGGCTTTCCATGGAAGCAACTTTGTCACAAAGTGATATGCTGGAAAGAGGATGGAAACATGATACCTGGAAAGAATGTATAATATAATACCCACAACATGGTAGCTTTAAAGACAAAAAGGTTAAAAAATTGACAAATCTTATTTTGATAAAAACATTGGAATTTAGGAGAGGATTGATGTTACCAAAGCAACAAACAAGATGACACATCTAAAGCATAGGAACATTTTTGTAGTCAGAGACAATGACTATGTAACACCTCTTTAGTAAAAAGTACAAGGAGGAGGTAAAGCTAATACCATGACTGGTATGATTCAAGATTTATGAGAAAAACTCATCTATTATGACAATTTATGTAGATTATTTTTTTTTTTTAATGATCAGTAACATTTTCTATTCCATATCTTTGCTGACTTCATGACATGAGTGATGATTCAATCTGAGTGCACCAGCATGAAACTCCTTGAAAGAGTGAAAATAAGAACACCTTTGAAACAGAGTAAGAAGATAATGCAGCCCTTTCTAGCCCCTCCTTTTTCAGTCCTCAGGAGCTGGTAAAGTTTTCTGTGGCTGCATCTTTCTTCTCCTTCCTTCCTCAAGGAGAATTTTTCTGTTGGACAGAAATGGGAGTCGATTAAAAAAAAATAAATATTAAAAAAAAAAAAATCTTAGAATCATATAAAATCATAGAACATCTTGGGTTGGAAGAGACCTTAAAGATCATTGTGTTCCAACCTCCCTGCCATGGTCAGGGATGCCACCCCCTAGATCAGAATCTTGAGTGAACTGGTCAAAAATTCTAAAATCTCAGACAGTATGATCAGGTGTGTGTAAACGTCTCTCCTTGCTCTGTTTATTTTACTAAAACAAAAGTAGCCTCATTGACCTTCAGCGGGCTAGAAGATCATGTGTTATAATTGTTTTAATGCTCGCACTTTTGCATATACTTTATGTGGTGAACAGCATGTCAATAATTTAAGTGAACATTTTTTCCTTTTTAAAATAGCCTAATGTAGTGAGCCCTGCTTTGAGTGGGGAGTTGGGCTAGAAAATATCCAGAGATCCCTGACAACCTGAATTGTTTTATGGTTCTATTATTCCTTAAAAATAAATAAATAAATTTAATTTAAAAAAAAAAAAAAGCAGAGAAATATATTTATTTTGATCTTGATATCTGGCCAAGGATAAGGTACCAATTCAGTATTTCAGTGGTACATTTCATGTAAGGCAATCTCCAGATTTTCTTGTTTCTATTATATTCACTGACACATTATAGAATACGGTAAAACTGTGCATTAGTTAAGATATAAAGAGATCCAAATCCACAGTG
Source organism: Stictonetta naevosa (assembly GCA_011074415.1). Classification (NCBI taxonomy): domain Eukaryota; kingdom Metazoa; phylum Chordata; class Aves; order Anseriformes; family Anatidae; genus Stictonetta; species Stictonetta naevosa. Next base: position 104,784,934 of record CM021697.1, read on the forward strand.
TGGACCATTTCCATATACAGTTTAGATCTATGCTATTGTGTTGAGGGAAAGCATTATTTGCATGGACACAAGTTTTGTTATGTCATTTTGCATTGTTTCCCTGTGTTGTTGTGGGGTGAGAGTCCTGTCAAAGGTCATGGAGTGAGCAAAAAAAATGCAAGCAAGAGTAAGACAGACACAACATTAAGAGGATTAGAAGTCTCTTCAGGCGGGTAGGTTGTGGATTACAAAGACTAAAAAGGTTTTCTTTTATTTACTTTTGTTTTTCTGGAATTACTGTAGAAAGACTGTTAAAAGGAATTATTAATAGGAACAAATCTGAATGATTTAAGAAGTCTCCATTTGTTAAACAAGTTCCAAAGAATATTTTGGATGCATATTGTGGAAAAGAAATGACGATGATACGGAGGATTCATTTGCTTCAGAGGAATCATTTGCTTCAGAGGAATCATTTGCTTAAGAGGAACATAGGTAATTGAGAGAGAGGGTAGGAAAACAAGTGATTCATGGAGATAGCAAGCATGAAAAATGTTCATACAAGGGAAGGAAATAGAAGCAGATGAAAAAAGAAAAAAAAATATTGTGAATTGGTATGGTTGGGGATTATAATATCATTTTTTTTTAGATGGCTGAAATGGAAGGAAAATAAATAATTGTGAAGCCCACAACAAATTAGACAAGATAAGGACAAAAATAAAAATAAACACCACTACCAAAAAAAAAAAAAAACACTTCCATCACTGCCAAAAATAAAATAAAATAAAATAAAATAATAAAATAAAATAATAAAATAAATAAAATAAAATAAAATAAAATAAAATAAAGGAATGACCAAAATTATTGCAAAATTTCATTCTGACAGTAAGAAGTCAATATGAGAATTGTAATATAAAAATGTTTATGTGCAGTTCATACTGTCTGTGTACATATTTGCAAGAGACTACTTGCATTTACAGAATCACAGAATGGTTGAGAATGGAAGGGACCTCTAGAGGTCATATGGTCCAACCTCACTTCCCAAGCAGGATCACATGGAGCAGGTTGCCCAGGAACATATCCACATGGCATTTGAATATTTCCAAGGATGGAGTCTCCTCGACACTTCCAGGAAACTTGTTCAGTGCTCAGTCACTTTCACAGTAGAAAAGTGTTTCCTACTGTTCAGATGGGGCCCTCAGTGTTTCAGTTTGTGCCCATTGTTTCATTTCCTGTCACTGGGCACCACTGAAAAGAGCCTGGCTCCATCTTCTTCACGCTCTCTCTTTCATATGCTGAACAGTCCAGCTCTCCCAGCCTTTCCTCATAGAAGAGATGCTCCAGTGCCTAAATGATCTTTATGGACCTTCACTGGACTCTCTCCAGTATGTCCAGGTCTCTCTTGTGCACTCCATGTGTCCTCAGTAGTGCTGAGTAGAGGTGAAGGATTACTTTGCTTGACCTGCTGGAAATACTTTGCTTAATTCAGCCCCTGATATGATTAACCTTCTTTGCAGCAAGGGCACATTGACAGCTCTTGACCCACTTGCCTTTCACAAGGACCCTCAGGTCCTTTTCTGACAAACTACTTTCCAGAGAAGTAGCCCCTATCACATACTGGTACATGTGTTTGGTGTTTCCTAAAATGCAGGATTTTACTTTTCCCCTTGTATTGATTCATGAGGTTCTTGTAAATATTTTTCTCCAGCCTGTAAAGGTCCCTCTGGATGGCAGCATGACCCTCTGGCATATCAGCCACTTCTCCCAGTTTGGTGTCATCTGCAGACTCGCTGAGGGTGCATTCTGCCTCATCGTCCAAATCATTAATGAAGATGTTAAACTTGACTGTACCCAATATTGACCCCCACCACTAGTTACTCTCCTCCAGCTAGACTTTGTTTCATTAATCACACTCCTCTGGACCCAGCTGTTCAGCAAGATTTCCATCCACCTCACTGCCTGCTCATCCAGCCCACACTGCAACAGTTTCTATGCGAATTGTATGGGAGACAGCATCAAAAGCCTTACTGACATCAAGGTAGATGATATCCACTGCTCTCCCTTCATTTACCAAGCCAGGAATTTCACTGTAGAAGGTTATCAGATTGATCAAGCATGACTTGCCCTTGCTGAATCCATATTGACTACTGATACTTTCTTGTCATTTGCGTGCCTGGAAATGATTCCTAGGATTAACTGCCACATCACCTTCTCAGGGGTCAAGGTAAGGCTGACCAGCTTGTTTTTTCCCTGTGTCCTCCTTTCCCTTTTAGAAGATAGGAATTATATTTGCTTTCTTCCAATCTTCAGGCACCTCTCTCAATCACCATAATCCAATGATTCCCAAGTGTCCTCCCAAAGACATTCCTTCAGTATTCATGGATACATTCCATCAGAGTTGATGAACTTGCATATATCCAGCTTTCTTTTATATCTTTTTAAACAAATCTACATGAAAAATATTATTTTTTATTCTGCAAGAGGTAGTGTGATTTACTTTTTAATTCTAGAACAAGAAAGACCTGTTTGAAACTTTCATGACTTTTTTAACTCAAAAACTCCTTGTAGTCTCACATATCTCATAGGAACTGTTCTTTGGGTGAATTATACTCAAACTCTTAGCAGTCTGTAATCCAAGGCCTTGTTTTGGTACAGCAGACCTGTGTGATCCTGGCATAGATTTACTGAGAAAATTGTTGTTTAAGGTGTGAGAACAAGTGAACTAAAAGCCATGCAAGATAAGCAAAGTGAAAACCTAGACATTAAGTAGTTGTTGAGATAATGATAGCTGTTTACTGGTTCAAGAGGAGAAATGCTGGCATGAGAAGGTCTAAAATCTCAAGTGGGGAAAAAAAAAAAAAAAAAAAAAAAAAAACTGAGGGTGGAAGGGGCCATTCTCCACCTCTGTGGATCATCCTTCCACTGCCAATTTATCAGTGTCTCTCATCAGGAAGCTGAGCATGCTAGTGCTCAGCATAGTAGCTGAACAGCTGAACAGCACGTATCTTCTCTGAATATTATTCAATAAATAATAGCTTAACACAGTAAAAGAGGCTTAAACACACCAGTCCCAGAGGGTGTCTACAAAATCCTTATCTAGAGTCAGCTCTCTTGATGTGAATTTTCTATATGATGCTGAAGGTGGAGTTTAGGAGGTGAAGCTTCTCAAAGGAAGGAAATACATTCCACGGGGGAAAATAGCAGAATCTTATATTCTTTTCATACTGTATAGCACAAAGAAGAGATGCAGGCAAATGTCAAACTGGCTCACTTTCAGTTTGGGTAGTCAGATCAATAGATCTAAATATTTTTTTCAAATTTCTCACTGTTCAATATTTCAATATCTTCCCAAAATTTCCATTAAAGCAATAATAAAATTTAAATTTTCACACATAGAAATATATTTTTACAGATACTGCATGTTTTATGAAGATAAATTCATGGAAAATATCAGGTCAAATTTCAGTTTCAACTCCATAGATTAAGAATAGAAGTGGTTCTTTCATTAAATAAATAGTGCATCAATACACCTTGCAGACAATGTAAAGTAATTCAAAAGTAGCTGTGGTATTATTTCACTAATAATGTGGCTAACAATAATCAAATGTTGATGTCATTGCACTTATTGAAACCTTCATTTAACTAAGTAGAACATATTTCAAAACATTAAAATATATGAATGTATGTTTATGTATATATGTAAATTCAAATTACATTGCTGGCATAACTGAGTGTAGCACCATGCAAAACTTTTTTTTTTTTAGTTAACTTGTATCAGTTAAAAATGGCTAGCAATCTGGCCTACTGAATGATCCTTGAGACTATTTTGCAAAGCATTTTAGTTTTGTTTACTCCATATTAAATGTTAATTTATTTTCTAGGTCTATGCAGTATAAAGAGGAAAATACATGACAGCTGATTCTGAAATGCAAAGTATAAAACCACGTAAGAAACAACAATTCTTCCAAAAGTGACTCTCTTTTTCTTCTCATGATGATATTGAAAAAAAGTAGAGAGAAAGTTAGTGAGCCATAACAATGTTACAGCTGAGAGAGATTTAACATGACCCAATTAATTTTATTTATCTTAACAAAGAATTGTGCTTGTTAACTTATTTTAAAAACAGTACTGAAGTCAGTCATGAGAGTTTTGTATAACTACTGCACTGTTCTGTACAGCTGCTGTATGAGACTGAAAGTATGCCTTGTAAGCCAAGCCAGCTTTTCATCTGCACAGGCAAGAGGTAGCAGCAGATCGGCTTTGGTCCCCATCACCTTCAGACAAGGTCTCCTGTAGCCCAAAACTTTCCTGCTGGGGGAACCTGTATCCTGTGGTTTCCTGGATGCAATAGGCTGGACTGGCAAAATCCCAGTACAGATGGAACCCCAACCAGCTGCTTCAGCAGCCTGCAGACAGGCAAGCACCTCACAGCCATAGAATGCCACCAGGAAGTATTTCTCCTTCACAGAGCTCCATAACATAATGGTACAAATCCACCCTGCAAAAAGAACAGACAAGTTGTTTTGTAAGGCTGAAATGAGTGGGCACAGCTAGTGTAAAAAATAATTTATTGCTGAACCTGTCATAAGGCATTTTATGAGCCATTACCTCAGAATGATTTTATTGTGGTTCTGGAAAATGAGGAACTGGGGTTTGTAAGCTGCTCAGAGCTGCAGGTGAAACACTGCAGATAGATTCATGAAAGTCCATACCAGAGGGTAGCTCACTAAAAACAACTTGCTGAACTAGTAGATTAGCCTTTATATCAGTAAAGCAGTGCCCCAGGGAAACCCAAATGTTCTTTTGTTTTCTGTAAATAAATTGCATTTTTCATGTCAGAAGCTAATATTTGATTAAACATTTTACTGAATATAGCTTTCCTGTACTTGTGAACAAAAGTCACTTGTTACTACAAGAAAGAAATAATGAAGACTCACTGGTAGTGAAATATCTTAAATATCAAATACTTCCTCATTAAATCTTATTCATAGCTCTGGTTGATGGGCTGGAGAGGGCTGAAGAGTAAAATGATCTTAATGCACAAAGCATAATACAATCTCACATTATTGGTATTTACAGTACAGACTCAGATGACTCATGTAACCAATTCACATACCTGGCACTAAGTTTTGCTCACAGAAGATGCCAGGTAGGGGAAAAGCTGTTTCTCCCAGCTGGTAATATACTGAAGCAGCAATGAACCTCTAGAGAATCCCTTCACAGGGATAGGGACAAATGGTAGGACAAAATAATTTCTAAATTTTAAAGAGAAATCTCTTTTTGTCCCACTCAGTGAAGGGGAGAGGTGGTGGTCCTTGCTACCCCATACATTGACTCTGACCTTCTCTTAGGTGAATGAGGTGATACATTCTCCTCTGTGATCAGCCTTGGAGCTGGAGACATTTAATGGAGTTGCCATGTGGGGCAGTTCTGTGGAGGGACAGTTGGATCAGTGCTGAGGCAACACAAAAATATTATCAGTAAACCTTTCTATCTGGTCTGCTGCCTCACTGACAGATAGGTACCATCAAAGGCAAAAGCTGAAAAATTAATTTCCATGATAACTGCAAAAGATACGTTTGCTGTGCCAGGTCTTCTCCCTGACAAATTCAAAGGTTCTCCTCCAAAGAATGGAGGTACCAAAGTGTTATTTTCACACTAGTAGAAGAGTGTCTGTTCCTTTGACATATGAAATGGTTAAACCTCTGCTGTCAAAACATTTGGCCTAAGGCAAAGAACGGTCATGGAAAATTTCAACCCAACCCGTTAATGTTTGGCAAAGCCATAACCAGCTTATAACAGAGGCTAGTAATTAGAGCAGGTCGGAACATTCTCAACTAAATGAAATTTCATAGAAATATGCTGTTTCATCCAAGCCAAGACATTTTTCAGGGACATATCTGTTTCCACAAAGTTTTTGTTGGGAAAGCTGAGGGAGAAAGCATGCTCACCCACTATATATTGAAGATTAGGTCACTAGTTTGGGACGTGAGAGAGTGAAGTTTAAGGCCTGACTCACAGTGGCCTGCAATAAAAACCTGTGCTCTGCATCAGAAAGAGTAGGTACAGAGCATCTGAAATGCCAAACTATTGCCTTGGCTGGGTTACCTACAAGAAATGACACATCAAGAAAAACATGTTTTTATTGTGACACTCAAGAGATTTTATGTCTTCAAGTGCCACACACAAGCACTGTAAATTAACCTAAAAGGGAGCTCCCATCTTCCAGATGTCTGTGTTCTAACAGGGAACATTAGAGAACATTTAAACATTTAAAGCTCCAATTATATTGACTCCAAATAAAATTATCAAATATGATTCCTTTCACATCAGAATACTTAGCGATAACCCTCTTAACAGACTGAGAAACAATATGTCAGTGTACTCACAAAAGCTTTGTACCCAATTTATTATGCAAGGTGTCAATATTAGGCCAAGGCCTATTCAAAGCCCTCACAGGCCTCATATGTTCTGGAAAGGGAAGGTGGGAGAGCTCTTGTATGTCTTTAAAGTAGCATCTATTGGCAAAACACAAGCAAACCAGCTTCTCTATGTACACGACTCCCTAAACTCTGCCACAGAACAGAACATACTGGCTGGGTATACATAGAAAAACAGAAAGAGACACAGTTCTGAGGGATGCAAATGTAGAGAGGAAACAAACCCTGCAAACCACTCCAGTAAGCACCTCTCCACTAGAATCAAACTTGTACGGACCAATAGACACCTAAAAAGATGGCATTCCATTAAATAATGTGTAAGGATGAATATTGCCAGTTGAAAAATCCTTACATTTTTATACTTATGTTTTTCACATTTTAGACATATATGGGAATTACGGAATAATAAGACAAAATATGTTTGCAATTAAAATGTATTTTATAGAGCTGTAGGTCCTTCCATTGGTTACAGTGAGGTTATGGCCTAAAAGTCTTGATCAAATAAAGAAGGAGAGATCAGAAATTTTTATTTCCAAAGTTGTAAGCAGAAAAACATTTCACTCTTGAGTTGAACTGACATAAACCTTTGCTTTTGTGGGAATATTACAACATCTCTAGTTCTTGCACTTTTTTCCTAAAATATTATGTTAGGTGCACAACTGTTTTTCTGAAAATTATCCAAAGGTTTTCTGACAGAAATGTTGGGCATATAGCATTAACTGCCCAACTAAGCTATTGCTCATGCCAGCATGTGATACAGTCATGTGATACAGAAGACTGGGATCATACTTAGATAATTTCTTGTAAAGCATTATGCCAGTATATTTTTTTGTAAAAACATATTTTCTCACTTAGAAATACTGGGTTCTCTATCTTTTTTTTAATTCTTAGCATATCATTCTCAAAAACATTTCATTTCTGTTATTCATTCAATTTATTTAAAAACAGCTATCAAAACAACAAATGTTCATTTCAAAGCAGCAAATAGCTGCTGTAGTACTCAAAATCTGTACTGTTCTCAAACCACTGTGATTTGTGGCAATGTCTTCCCTGAACAACAGCGGCTTCAAAGTGGCCAAGATCTGAAGTTTCTTGTTAAAGTTTTGTGAGGTGGAGTTGGAATACGTAAAATATTTTTTCCAGAGATTGAGGATTGTTGGCAGACAGAAAGAGTACAGGAACAATGTTAATGAAAAATAATTCTTCTTAGCAATTGAGAGGAAAAAATGCATAGTTTTCCATTAACTCTTATGTTACCAGAGTTGGGACAAAAATAAAGGCAGTCATTATCACTTGACATTAACCAATAAACAGACAGTTGTTACTGAAAATAATCCAAGTCTAGAACAGAACAGAACAGAATATAGAACAGAATAGAACAGAACAGAGGAGAACAGAACAGAACGCAATAGAAGGTGAGGCCGCACCAACACTAAATATAGTGGGAGAGTCACCCCTTTTGACCAGCTGGCTGTGCTGTGTTTACTGCACCCCAAAATGCAGTTTGTCCTCCTGACTGCCAAGGCACACTGCTGGCTCATGCGGAGCCTGCTATTGACCAGCATACCCAGATCTCTTTCTGCTGAGCTGCTCCCTAGCCACTCCTCTCCCAGTTTTGTGTCCAACATTATTTCATCCCAGGTAGAGAACCCATTTTCCTTTGTTGAACTTCAAGACACTGCTGATTGTCCAATTCTCCAAGGTATCTAGATCCCTTTGTAAGGTCTCTTATCCCTCCAGAGATTCAACAGCACCTCCCAGTTTAGTATAAGAAAACTCACTAAGGATACATTCAAATCCTGTATCCATGTCATTGATAAAAATATTGAACAGGACCAGCCCTAGAATCTCAGTTCTGTGGAACACCAGACTGGTTGTTTAGGGTTTAAAATTGATTTTACTTTGCTTTTAATATTTATTAAGGACTTGCTTTGGCAAAGCTTTCATTACTTCAACTGCTGTGGTATCAGGATATACAAAAGTGAATGAGGAAAAAAACAAACTAATAATAATAATAAAACACAGAAATGATAAACTGTCATACTTCCTGATAATCATTTTTACAGTAATCTCAGTACTAGTGCACACTAAAAATATCTAAATCCTATACATTTATTTCTCCACTAATCTCAGGTTATTCTACTGTCCGTGATTGAGTTGCACATTATTTCTAAATATTCCCAAAGTTGTGTGAAACAATGTCAGATTTAAATGTAGTTTTTCACATAGATGAATTGAAGCCATATTCCGTCTCACAAAGCAGTGTTCAAAACTATTCAAAAAATACTTGATGCATTGTAAAAGAGTATATTACTGACAATATTACAGGAATAACATTTAATACTTTATCCCACAGTATTTTCAAAAGTTTTAAAACAGTCTGTAGCACTAGGAGAGTCAAAATAACTCCCCAACATAACAGAACTCCTTCCATCCTTTAACTCACTGCACCTTTTCCTCTCCAATAGTCCTAAATATACAAACACTACAAGAAGATGCTAGAATTTGATTATACATGCTCAGCCTGGCCTAGAAACTGACTGGTTCCATAGCTGCAGTAACTCTGATCATTTGAATTCAGAATTTTGCCACATGAAGGGAAGATATTAAAAGGGAATTAATACTTTTCATTTGTCCCAAAAAGATTATTTAGACTGAGGAAAAAAAAAAAAAAAAAAAAAACTACTAACTTGGAATGGCGGAACAAGTCCAACATTTTTTTTGTTTGTTTATTACTTTTATTTCTCAGTGATGTTAACAGAAAACAAATCATTCATATAATATGCAGGTTAATAACCTTTCACACTTCCATTAGACCTGAAAGTATTTTATTTTCTCATTTTTAAGGCCCATGTACCTTCACAAAATTAAAACATAGTGAAGAGCAATTCAGTATCCTAAAGGCTTTGGGAAACCACAAATTTTCCAGAAAGAAAATATTTTCATAAAATTTTTCAAATTTTAACATGCAGAATCCAATTGGTGTGGTTTCCTTTCCATTAATGGCTAGTACTTCTTAAAACCTGGGAACTATGGGCATAAACTAAAGACTGGTGTTGAGCTAATGACTTCAGTGGGTTTTGTGGTAATTCCACTATCTCAGACTGTACCTTAATGCAGCCATCCAAACAGGCCAAAGATGTGTGGACATCCCTGCTGCTGACACTTTTCTGGTTTTCAAATACTTCCCTTTGCAATCTTAATGATAAATTTTAACATAGATTTTGCAATTTAAAAATTGTATTATTTTCCACAATTAAAGGCAAGAAATATGAATGTAAATGCTTTTGTAGTGACTAGAAGAAATATAAGTTTATATAAGTCTCAAGTATTAAATTTTATGATTTAAATGATCCAAAGTGTTCTCAGATGCTTCTGAACAAAAACTTAATTTACTGCCTTATTTTTTTTTTTTTTTTTTTACCAGATATTTCTAACTTTCTATCAAAAAAGAGATGAAAACTTCTTTTGCACACTGAGAACATGAATAAGAAAATTCTGATATTTATCAACAGGAGCAAGCATTTATTAAAGTCTACCCTGGCTTTTGAAAGTAAGACAACTTCATACACAGGAAAGAGGTGTATATGATAAGTTGTTATTTCTGTGCTGTTTTGAAAACTTAAAAAATGGGGGCTAAACTTATTTTACATGCCAATTTTAATTAATCTAATTTCCATAAGAAATTTGACAACTGATGAAGTAAAGCATAACCTTTAGGAAAACTCTATCACACATTTAAAATTCTTTATGGCACAGTAATTTACTAATTTCAATACTTTATGAACTGCTTTTCTGTCAAAAGCTTTTTACAGTTTGCACTGAACATTTTGAAGACCTGTCTCAATTCTAATTTTAAAGTGTTAATATTGGCTTGAGCAAAATTAACAAAATAACTCTTACTCCCCAATCTTAATCTTCTAGCCTATTCTGCCAAATGCTTAGAGGAGAATTTGAAAATAATTCACAGTAGTCACAAACACTCAAGTAACTTCATATTCCATTGAAAACTTACCTATATTATATCACAAGATATGTATATATCACAAGATATTATATCACATTTTCCTGACATTAATATCCTAGTCAGATCACTGTCAGTCTATTTCTAACTTGGCCATTTAATATTTTTTCATTTTACTACCCTCCTTCTTTACCTAAATAGGTGGCTATATACATTATTTGTGGAGTATTGATTTTCCTGATTTTTTTAAGTAGAAGCGGGATTCACTAGTGCCTTTGATCACAGAACAGAATCATAGAATGGCTTGAGTTGAGAGGGACCTTAAAGACCATCTAGTTCCAACCTCACAAAGGAAAGCATAAATGGAAGTGCTTGAGCGCAGTCACTGTGATCTAGACAAACCATGGGGAAATTGAGAAAACTTTGCTATTATTTTTTTTCTCAGAAATTCTTGTATGAGGTTAGAAACAGAATGGACTAGAACAACTTTCTCATCAGGGAGATGCCTCTCTATGTCTCTCTCACTTATGATTTGCATCTTTTATGTCAGCACGCTACCAAAGGGTATGCCACTGTTACCTCTTTTAAGTTTACTAGTAAAGTCTCTCAGCCTTACTCCCCCACTCCTCCTGCATTTTTCCCTACAGACCCTTTCCAGTGCTCTTGCTGTATACAGAGAAGGTTTCTAAATGAAAGATCAGCAGCTACAGGTAATCATTCTGGACTAATAGACTTGATAGATGATAGATAGATAGATAGACTGATAGACAGATAGACTGATAGATAAAGTAGACATAAGCAAGTGTATATGTGTGCACACATGTACATATATATGTGTATATAACTATATACTCATTTATACACTAAGATATATATATGCCTGTGTGTATGCTATATACATCTTTACAGCAAAGAACACAGTCTAGGACTCCCAATTCAATATATTTAAGCTTTACCATTGCACTACAAAGTTATATAGAATTTCTCAAAGTAAAGTAAGTTAATAAATAAGTTAAAATAAAAAACACTACGATCGTATACTTCATTATTAAAGAACTTATCCTACACAAGCACATTTTCTGTATGTGCTCATGCATGTATGAGTTTGATTTGAACATGAGAAAGAACAGGGTTTGATAAATCATCTAAAAGCAGCTATTTTCACTCAGTAGATATCTAGTATTTGTGTCTACATGCATTGATGACAATAGATGTCTCCTCCTTGTCCTTATGGAATTCACCAAGGTAGCACATCAAAAACAGTCAAAACCAATCTTATTGGATGTCTTATAAAATATAGAACTATGAAATAGCCCTTTTTACTCTTCATGACATCAATTTTCAGTGAGCACATTTGACATTTTCTTCTATCTATTTCATGGTAGGCAGAAAATCTTTCAAAGGAAGGAAATGATTTTCATGAGTAAGTACAGGATCAGACTGGAGACCATAGTAACAACCCAAGTCACATGTTGAAGAAAATAGAAGGTGACACAGGAACTAGTTGTTTAAATTACACATGCCTCAGGTCTTTAACACTACATAGAGGGAAATCTTTAACAGCCATTGACACTCTTAAAAGGGTTTTATTTAGCCAAGATGAACCAATATTGCATAGTTTTATTTCTGTTCAACTAAAAATTAAATTTACAGAATCCTGCAAATTAATTCTAAGAAAAGAAACATATATAATTTCTTCAACTTCATTGAAAAATGGCACTCACTTTGTTTCTCTTTTCCCCTCAATTTTCCTTTGTACTGTTGATCTCAGAAGACATCCTATATTTATACATCTATGCTTACATTACCTTTATTTTCTTTTATTCTTCTCAAACCACTTCCTAGTATGTAAACTTTCTAGGCTTGTAAATTCAGCTTTACATTGTAGAGAAATTATGGAGCATTTCTCCAGCAAACTAACCCAGTAATAGAATTTTGAGGCCCGAACTACAACCTACTGCTTTATTTTCCTGAAGTTCTTAGGCATTGCAAGGAAACATTCTCAGACAGATAAAAGACAATAGGAAAAAAAAAAAAAAAAAAAAAAAAAAAGTCCTTGGGGAAATAGTAGAAGAAATACAAAATAACATTTTTTATATATTAGCCTCATCCGTAGCAAGCCTATTGCTCTGCTTAAACGTGATTTCATAGGCCGTTATAATGGGCCATTATAATGTCACACAGCTCTATGCTGTCAGTGAAACTGTCTGCACTAACAAAGGCTCTGCATCTAACCTCTGAGGAAATAAAAAAAAAATGGGCATAAACACAACACCATAAGACTCGTTTTTTGTTGTTGTTATTGTTTCTTTCTAAAATGAATCAATACATTTGTCTTATTCTCATGCTGATATTTGATAGATTACCTCATTTTAACATCTCTGTTAATCTCTGTTATTGCACCACATTTTTGGCTGGGTCTGATTTTCTCTTAGTTATATTATTATTTTTATTATTATTATTCAGTTGTGCACTGGCATAAAATAAAATAAAATATAAAATAAAATAAAATAAAATAAAATAATTAAAATAAAATAATAAAGCTGCCAGTGTATTTATTAATTTATTTTACATTATTGAAATAAGTATTTTAGTTTTCTCACACTAGAGACACACTAAATGAAAATTTACTACTGGGTTACTACAGAAGTAATAAGATGCAAAAATTCAACATATGGTAGAAAATAAAGAGGTGTCCTCCAAACTTTCATATTTTAAATTTCAGTTAGTATTTCACCTGAGTTGCTAATTCACTCTGTGTTTTCATTTAGAATTAACTGCCATGAACCACGTGAGACAAATTAAAAAATAAAATAGAGGAAGATATCTTTCGCAATCATGTTAAGGAGATGCAAATCCAGATATGTCACATAGGTTGAAATGAAACTAAATTGTGTCACATTATTGATGGAAAAGCATAAACCAAGAGGTGTTATACTTTCTAGTGTCTTTCTAGAATACTTTAAATTTCCCTCTGAGTAAATTCGTGTAACTCCAGATCTCTCTTTTAAAATTAATTTTAAATTTTGATTACTCAGTATTCCAATTCATTTCTAGTTGGAATTTAGAGTATTTTTTTATGTTATTATATATATATATTAATATGTGTTTTAGTTTTTCTATTTATATTATATTATTAATTTTTGTTTATATTTTTTTTATATTATCAGATCAAAGTGATACATTTCATAGTTCAAAAGCTCTTCATCCAAATTCATAAAAAGTTTTTTGCAAATAATAAAACAAAAAGTACATTTACAAAGAGTTAGATATGGTAATAACAACCTCTGAATGTACCAGAGCAGAATTCAGAGGTTGTATAAAAGTTGTATGAAGAAAGCGTAGATAAGAAACAGACTGCAGTTTAAAACCAAGAGTCTACTGGAAATATTCTTTTAGATGTTGATCAATGTCATGAGAAAAATCCTCTACTGGATATTAATGCTGAGGTTATTAAAATTATTGTCTTCTATCTCTGTTCTGTGTTATATAGAACTATAAAGATCATGGTCTGAGTTCCCTGCTAGTATAAAGACCACAGCTGGATTTTTTTCAGTATTTTTTTCATGCATATACTCTACAGAAGACTTCCAAAAAGAGCTGACAGGCAACCAGCATTTTCACCATGCAGGAAATTCCATTATTGAAACACTTTGTTCTGATATCAAATCAGGACAAAAACTCAAAGTATCTTTTTTTTTTTTTTTTTCCACACAGCAAAACATGTACAGCTCTGTTTTTAAAAATGCCAACTGCTTGAAGTTTGCTTAGAGAAGAATGGTAATTATTTGTGACGAAAATAAAATAAAATCACAGAAAAAATCTAGATCTGTGTCCTACATTTCCATTTACCCTTTTGACTTCCCTGTACAAGTTAGGTTTCCTGGGTAGACCATAGATCTTACCCAAGAGGGCATTCACTTGCACCAGCCCATTCTAATAGGCACAAACATATATGGCTAGAAAAACATCCAAATTGACTCCAAAACCATTAAGCAAGTATGCACTTTAGCTCCAATATCAGATATTAAGTGCTTCAGAACTGTCTTTCCTTTGTAACTGCATACTGCAAAAACTAATGCAAAGAAGGTTTTGGAAAGGTGATGGCTATACTGGAATGACATCCGTGGCTTTACTAGTAAATAAATAAAACTGATTACAGAATTCATGGCAACTGCCACAATATAGTTAAACATATGTCTTTCTCAATAGAGAAATGACTCAGTGTAAAATATGCATTAGCTGTACAAGAACCACTATTGCTCCCATGAATGTTATAAAGATTTATTTTGATTTCAGCAAAAGCCGACCAATGAGCAATGAATGAATCTAAGAAGTCTACAAAATACTTCATAAGTTATGCTTACCAGACGTAATGTGCTTCTGAGATGGACTTCTCCTATGGACTTCTCTTAACTGAAATATTCTTTATAATCCTCCTGTATTTCTGTTTATCTTTTAATTTTGTGCAGATCTTACATATAAAAGTAAAAAGACAACTCCTCTTTGCGTACAGTGTTTCAAAGAGTTTGCACTCCCAGAATTACAATAATTCATATTACAAAATACGGTAAAAATCATTTTACAGTAACTACAGCTGCAATGTGTTAGGCATAGATTTACACTATAAATTTTTCCAATCAGTTTGGCAAAGTTTTATCTCAGAGGTGTATAACTATTTCATCTATAATTTTCTTTTTTTTTTTTCCTTTCTAGTTTTGGTGTACTTTGTAATTTTCTAGATTATTCCATAAACATTCTTCATTGAAATATTAGTGAAAGACAAAGTGAGAATTTATTCCTATATGTTGTACATTCTTGCTATGATATAGAGAGAAGTTTGAAGATAGATGACTTATTTTGTATTTTACTATCCTACTTGTTCTTTTTAAATTTTTACATTTTTTAATGTACATTTGGTCTTAAAATCTTATCCTGTTATTCACCTTCTCTTGCTTAAAAAGTGGTTTTGGGTGTAAAATCTTGACCTTAACGAAAGCAGAATCGACAGCACTTGAGTGAGATGAGGACTCTTCTCTGGTGATTTTTTTAAGATGATGATACCAGTGCCCCTTTCATTTTGCAATCCAGATTTACACCTAGCTGATAGACATATATATTGTTCCCTCATCCTTGCCAACTGAGGGTCAGTCAGTCTATGAAATTTTCAGTTGTATACCTTGAGCTGAAACATCTAAGAGAAAGAGTGGCCAAGCCTGCAGACTGATGGAGCTGCATGTGGAGACACCAGACATAGTTGTAGCAGCATCTTGAGCATCAGACCATTCCCAGAGCAGCTGCACATAAGGAGTTATTTTCTGGGACATTGCCTGCTTATGATTCTGCTTCAGAGGAAGCAGAAAACATACAGTGGACAAGTAAGGACACATCTCCCTATAAACAGCCCCTATTGTGAATAAGCATTTCACTATGTGAGTTGAATCACAGATTTCTCTGGATAGGGACTGTTTCTTACCAGATATCTGAAAACAGCCTGACACAGTAGGACCCTAATCTTGTTTGGGGGCTCTAAGCAGAAACCTACTGCCAAAAAATAGCTGATTATTATTCTTCCCCTGCATAATTTTAACTGGCTATGAGAATATGCAGTTTAGATTAACAAAAAAAAAAAAAAAAGAACTTTTTGCATCGGGTTTATGTGGCAAGATTTTTTGGTATCAGTGTGGGTACAGGGGTGGCTTCTGTGAGAAAGGTCCAGAAACTGCCCTACATTAGATAAGAGTCAGATCCAGCCAGCTCCTAAAAAGACCTGTTGCTGGCCAAATCTGAAACTATGAGCAGTGCTGGTTGCACCTCTGTGAGAGCAGATTTAAGCACAACAGCAGCTGGGAGAGAGGAGTGAGAAAATGTAGAAAGAAACAATTCTGCAGACACCAATGTCAATGAAGAAGGAGGGGAGGATGTGCTCCAGGCCCCTGAACAGAAATTCACCGGCAGCCCATGGAGAGGAGTGCAAGGTGGAGCAGGAGGTCTGGTGGGAGCTGCCACCTTTAGGGACCCATGTTGGAGCAGTTTGCTCCTAACAGATCGACCCCATGGTATGGACTCAAGCTGGAGAAGTACTTGAAGAGGTGCTGCCTGTGGGAAGACCATGCAGGATCAGTTCAGGAAGGACAGCATCCCGTGGAAGGGACCCCATGTGCAGCAGGGGCCATGAAGGAGTGGCGGAGATGAAGTGTTAGCAACTTACCGCAGCCCCCATTCCCTGTTTCCCTGTGACACTCAGGGGGAAGAGGTAGAAGAGGGTGGATGGGGAGGAAGGTGTTTTTAGTTTTCTTTTAGTTTCTCACTGTTCAAGTCACTTAGCAATAAGAAACACATTATATTAATCTACCTACATGGAGTCTGTTTTGCCTGTGACAGTAATTGGTGAGTGATCTCCTTGTACTTATCTCAATACTTGAGCCCTTTTCATTGTATTTTCTCCCCTTTTCCTTTTGAGGAGGGGGTTTGGGAGAGCAGTTGTGGGGGAGTTTAGCTGCCCATCAGGGTGAAACCACAATTCTCTTTTTAGTCTTTTAGTTGTTCTTTGCATTCGTGTGCCTAATTAATTCAAAACATAAGTGCCTACTCTTATTTCTTACTGCAAATGACATCTGTTCCTTATGAATTCACTGAGTTGCATGCATGATATTTGCTATGCCTGGATATTTTCCTTTGAAATATGCACTAACTAAAGATGAACTCTTATTCTGAAATTTGACAAAAGTTTTGATCAGTTACAAAGTTAAACTAAAAAGTCTGTATTGGGCAAGATTTGAACTCAGAGTTCAAAAAAAAACAAACCAAAACAAACAAACAAAAAAACTTCATACTGAGTTTTTTGACTGGAAACATTTATCTATACAGAGCAGAAGGAATATGAAGATACTGTACTGAAGTGTCAGAGCCAGTTCATGCAAGAATAAGGTAAAGCTGCTTTCAATCCATATTTTTCAGAGCATTCTTTATGTGTTAGCTCTGTTATCAGGTTTTCCAAGCCAAAAATGCAAAAAGAAAACAAAATACACACTCACAAAACACAGCTCTTTCCCTCTCCCCCTAATCATGTATAGTTTTGAACCAGTAACTTAGAAGTTATACATTACTTGTTCAGAACACAGAGAGACTACAACCATAAGCAGACTTGCTGAAGAGCCACCAATGCAGAAACAAGTTTTTTTGCTCTCATAACATAATATCCAGGGTGGTCTATTGTTGCTAGCTTAAGGATTTGGATCTGCAATTCAAAGCCACTGTACAGGCCTTGATCTGCTCTGAAAACCCCAGAGCCCTTCAGTAGCACCCACAGTGTCTGCATTCACCCTCCTACCCATGCTATATAAGGTCATTGGATGTCCCCAAGGGGATACTGTGATGCAGGTGGCAGAGACATGCTGACACATACAATGTTCTGAGATATCAAGGAGTTCAGGGGAAAACACATCCCACCAGCAGAAGAAAGAGTTTTTGCCACCATGACAGCATGGGGCTGCAGCCAATGTGTACAAAAGGAACTGACTTAAAATGAGGTTTCCCCTCAGTTACTTAAGATTGACTCTCCATAGGACCTCACCTATTTCTGTGAAGACTTTGTTCCTCTCACATTGAAACACAACTGTGCATTGGTTTTAGTCAAAAGAGGTTTAGATGAGTCCTGTGTGAGAAGGAGGTACTTCACAACTCTAAAACTGACAAAAATGCTTTTTTATAATCTGAACTGAAAATGAATGCAACTGAAAGAATGAATCTCTTTTTATCTTCTTTTCCCTTCTCCCTTTCTAACTCCAATGACTGGAAGCAGAAAAAGGTCTCAAAAGTAGATGTCCACTGCCCTGGACCTCAGTACTCTGAGGACTCATTTCACTGAATGTTGACTTTATCCTCCTCCCTCCACTTCTTCCACCATTATCAAATGCAATATTTTTTGTGTTTGATGTTTACACTGCAAAGTTGCTGTCTATTTTTCTCTCATGCCCACACCAATTTCTTTCTTTTCTTTTTCTTTCAGTGAAAAAGCCCTCAGTAGAATATTTAAGATAATTGGTTAATCCATATGTCATAATATGACACTACCATAAAGGTATTGATGCTAAACATCTTTCTTTTCTTCCTGACAAATATCTTATTGCCATACCTAGCTGTCCCTGTAGCCAGCTATCTAATTCAGTTTACCAGCAAGTGGTTCTGTGCAGCTTCTCTATCAATATTGTATGCTTTTCATAGATTCTTTTCCATGGGGAATATGGGAAATTGATGCATCATAAAGCTGGAAAAGCACACAACATCACATTCTATCAATAAACGTAGCCAAACTTCTTCTTGGATTCCTTCTTTTTCCTCTGTTCATTTTCTTTGTAGACTTCAGTGCAGGGTTGCTGTGATTAGGCTTAAGGAAAAAAAAAAAAAAAAAAGGGAGAGAAAGAAAAACACATTTTGCTCATTTAACCATTTTCTTTGTGCATTTCTTTGTAAAGAACATATATGTGAAGATAAGTGACGGTAAGAAGTCTTTAGTCTTATTTTTGGTTAGTTAATACCAGAGTCCTGGAACATGTAAGCACAAAAGTGGCCCAGACAGAGCTAGTGAGATGACTTGATGTTCATTAACTTAACACTGGAAATTAACTGTGCTTCACTGTATTGTTACCATCTCTCTGTATGAAGTATGGGAAGTAAATGAGCTGTGCTTTTTTAAAATGAACTATTTCAAGGATATTCTGATAAGCAATGAGACTTAAATACTGAAAGTTAATCTTTTAAGAAAAGCATGGTACAAACTTAATTACAATTTAATATTGTAATGTAATATTATTACAATGTAATATTAATTACATTATTACATTATATTACATTACATGTAATGGACAACATTAAGGCCATCTCTGATAACTGCTTTACAAAAAAATCACACAAGTAACATCATTACCCCTTATACAATCAAATGGGAAATCCTGGGGGAAAATAAATATGTAATGGAGACAGAGACATTAAAGTCTGGTGTAGTCTCAACCTCGAGATCCCAAGGACACTAACCCTTTCATTAAACCACGCCACAGTAAGGAAAGTGGTATGAGATACAAACCCATGCAAGATCAAATATTGGATTGTAAGAAAACTTGTGCTGATAAAAGCCCTTCCTTTTACAGCTAAGGTCACATCAGAACAAACAAAACAATTTTCGTGAATGAGACATTTTAGAGTAATTTGAATTTAATGGGCTGGGTTCTGCTGAACTTTTTTTTTAATTATTTTATTTATTTATTTATTTTTTCCCTTCAGTATTACATTTGGGACTGCAGTTAACTTAGAGAAAGGACAGAGAGTAGAAAGAAAACAGCACACTCCCACCTCTCAGTGTGCTGTCTGACATGAGTGATGTAGAGAAGAGTGGCAGTTTCTTAACAGCCAGTACCTGTATAAAGTGTTGAGATGGTGTTTCAGTTCATATGTATTACATCTTGCTAGATTTGGATTTGGCATGAAAGTGAATTTATGCATATAATATTTTTGCTATTTATATCAAGCAAAACTGAAAGTATGTTTCTGGTGTACCTGCTGGAGAGTGGTAAAACTCTCCCCTTGTCTAAGCTATTTCCATTGGAAGCAAAGATGTTACCTGTGGGCAAGAGGCAGAGTGAAATAGCAGGACTAGATACATTTGTTTATTTATTTATTTATTTTTCTCAGCCATCAGCCGGAATATATGTCTGGATGCAGGATGAGAGCTCAGACACAACCACAAGATACCACAGTTTGAATTTAATGCCAGCATTCCTTGGGATGACTAAAGGAGGACAGAGAGCATCTGGCTGGATTGTAACATAGGTGGTTAAAAAGTTATATCTCACAGAAATAGAAAGAATTTGCTACTAACTTGTTTCTTGTGGGTCTTTGAAGATAATGTTTAAAGTCTATTTAAAAAAATAAAAAATGAAGAAAAAAAAACACTTGTATTTTCATGACAATACAATTTGTATTCTTCACATTGGGACTGAGTTAAAAACAGCAGACAAAAGAATGTAACGCTTTCGAAGGAAGGAAGGAAGGAAGGAAGGAAGGAAGGAAGGAAGGAAGGAAGGAAGGCAGGCCAGAATTTACTGGTGTGAACTTTTCATAGGAATTCCTATTGCATTTTAGTTCTTACAGTTTTTTGTATATATGAAACCATGATGCTTAACACAAAAAATGGTAACATTTCACATCTATATATCACATGAGGTAGTGGAGCTAGTTTCTTCAGCTATTTTCAAGATTCCCTTTCAACATTCTAAGGGAAAGTCAAGTCTTAATATTTGAAAATTGAGGAGCGTTTGATAAGCCATAGGTCTTTAGAAGATAATATCCAATTCCATAATTATTGCCTGCAAGAACAGTCATTTCTAGACAAGATATGCTTCCTGCCATCCACAGTGTCTTTTTTATAGCAGAGTACAAATTAGTAAATTTAAAATTATATTGCAGGAGGATTGTCAGTGACTATTGTTTTTTTCTGAGGCAAATATGTTTTTGTGGCCACCTTTACCAAGGTAAATATATACATAAGGAGCTGAAATCTATTCTCTGAATCGATGGCTTCAATATAAATAAACTGAATTAGGTAGTTGAATTTAATCAAAAGATTAGCAACATAAATAACATCACTTCCCAATATGATGGTGTGAAACAAGACTGAATTTTCTCATGATGCTTGCCTATAAAAAATAAATAAAAACCAATAAATAACAATATAACAGTATGGTTGCATGAATGCATGGCTTAAATAAACCAAGTAGTTATATGTGAAGTTGACATTCCATTTAATTTTGTAGTGTTAATGCCAACTTTAATAAAAATGGGCTTTCCACTAAAGCTGTGCTAAGGATATTTTTAATGAGAATTTACCAAAGCAGCACTGGGTAGCATTCCTTAAAAACAAGCACTTCCTTATCTGTTCTGTTTGGGAACATTTTTAGTTTTTAGTATAGTTATTCATATTTTTGCAATAATTTTCTATGGTACTTTGTCAAGTAGGTCAGTTTCATTACATGGCTCATCACAGACTTGATGGTGAGTATTTAATTTAATTGGTCAGTGTTTAAGATTTCTTTTTTGTTCTGTAATGAGAGACTATCCATTGAGTGACATTATCTCACAATGATTTCAGAAATACACACACACACAAGACATTCTCTGTGATTTTTCGATGAAAACATTTCATATAAGAGCCAAGCTTTTCCTCTTCTCTGTGGGAGTAAGATAACAGGTACTATGGCAGAACACTCCTCTTTCACAGAAGGCTTTCACAGAAGATATATGCTTCCCTGTCTTATGTTCATGAGAGGGCTGAAAGTAATGACCAGAGATGGAGACCTTAGAGATATAGCTTGTTATCCAAAATTGGAATCTGTCTCTTCCACAGACAGGCATTACATGGATGTTTAGCTACTGCTGGCTAGCACACACTTTGCAGATCCATATATTTTTATTTATCTATTTATTTATTTATTTTTGAGACGAAAGGACAGAAGTACATCTTACAGGAAATCTTTGTTACTTCACAGAACCATCCAATCTTATGTCAGTTAAACAGATCTCACTAGGCTTCTTTCTTTGTTCTCATTCTCACTTCCTGCATAGTCTTACTCATCTACTGTCTCTTTTATACCACTGACAGTCTTCATTACCGCACTTCTCTGAATTGATTCATGTTGGCATCAGTTTTCATGGACCACCCATTACTATCTCATCAAGGCACACTGACTTGTTTTTGGAGTCCCACAGGCCACAAATGTGTAAGAGTTATTAGTTATTCTATTTCCAGAGAAGTTGAAAAGTATAATTTTGTTGGCAGCCACTTGTCAGCTTAGAATTGTGAAAATTGCAAACATTTTTTTATTATTATTATTTTAAGAGCTCACACTTTAAGGATAGCCTATCGCAATCTCCATTTTCCTTTACAATTACTTATATGTCAATTTTCCACAATTTATTTTTTACTTGGCACTCTCTATTCCCACTACCTGGCATGGAGAACTCCATATTACAAAATATCATCATATAACTTCATTCCATGGGCACTTCCAGCTTTATATTTAATAGATTTATCTTTTCATTCTGTCTGCTTTTATGTAGTTGCAAGAAAAGTACTGTAGGAATGAGACATTATCCTTGAATAATTTTGCAATTTACTCATGACCTGAATGTTACTGAAATATTAGTACAAATTATTCTGAAAAAAATTTCAGTAGTATTAATAGTAAATATGAAAATAAATGCACTGCTTCAAGAAACAGGATAGCTGCAAAAGAGTTTTATAACATTTAGATATCCAACTTGTAATTTTTATGACAAGAGAGAAAAATCTATCATCTAAATCAATCTGGTGGTGTAATGAAGTGACCAGTCTCATTCATTTCAAATTCATTAATTAGATGATACTTAGTAGTTAATTGCTAGTGTATGGAGGTTTAATATTTTCAGTAACGTTCACCAAGGGTGCTTCAAATACAGCTACTTTTATTTACTTATTTTCCCAGCTACTTTTATTTACTTGTTTTCCCAGCAACCCTAATACTTCTAACTTTTGGAGAGAGTATAACACCATATTTTCTCTGTTGGTGGGGAGGAAGGACAACTGGATCTCATTTACATGGTACTGACATATTGAACATACTCTTTATTGATGCCATAAAGCAGCTGGCATCTTGGATGTATGTGGCTTTTGTAATGCTGGAAAATAGTTATAGATTGCCCATCTAATTGTAGTCATAAAGTTGTTTGAAATTTCCAGCAGTTGATAGGACCTTCTTTTTGTGTAGCTAGTAGAAACAGGCATGAGAATAAATTCCAACCACAATGAAAAATGTATACAGAGAGCAGCAGATAAATGTAAATTTGTTTATTGTGAGATGTCTGTGTTTGTTAAAATCACCAAGTTTTTAATCAAACTCTGAATTTATACAAGTATTTATAATAAATAAATAAATAAATAAAAACCTCTGGGAGATATGACTGCAAGACATATCTATAAAATTATACAGTAAGCAATGACATGCTTACTTATGGGGTGAAATCCAGCTGGCAACTGGTCACCAGTGTTATTCCCCAGGGGTTGGTGTTGGGGCCCATCCTCTTTAATATCTTTATTGATGATTAGAATGAGGGAATTGAGTGAACCCTCAATAAGTTTGCAGATGACAACAAGTTGGGGGGGTAGTGTTGATCTGCCGGAGGGTAGGAAGGCCCTGCAGAGGGACCTGGACAGGTTGGATCAATCAGCAGAGGCCAATGGGATGAGGGTCAACATGGCTAAGTGTTGGGTCTTGTATTTTTATCACAACAACCCCATGCAGAAATACTGGCCTGGGGGAGAGTGGCTCAAAGCTGTATAGAGGAAAAGGATCTGGGGGTGTTAATCGATGCTCGCCTCAACATGAGCCAGCAGTGTGCCCAGGTAGCCAAGAAGGCCAATGGCATCCTGGCCTGTATCAGGAATAGTGTAACCAGCAGGGAGGTGATCGTCTCCCTGTACTCTGCTCTGTGAGGCCGCATCTCGAGGACTGTGTTCAGTTTTAGGCCCCTCAGTACAAGAAGGACATTGAAGCCCTGCAGTGTGTCCAGAGAAGGACTGCAAATCTGGTGAAGGGTCTGGAACACAAGTCCTATGAGGAGCAGCAGAGGGAACTGGGTTTGTTTAGTCTGAAGAAGATGAGGCTCGGGAGATTTCATTGCTCTCTACAGGAACCTTAAAGGAAGTTGTGGGGAGCTGGGGGTCTGCATCTTTTCGCAGATAAGGATAGGACAAGAGATGAGACAAACAATAGGACAAGAGAGAATGGCCTCAACTTGCACCAAGGGAGGTTAAATTTGGAAATTAGGAGAAATTTATTCTCATAAAGTGTGATCGGACATTGGAACGGGTTGCCCAGGGAGGTGGTGGAGTCACTGTCACTGGGGGTATTTAAGGAAAGGTTGGACTTGATGCTCAGGGACATGATTGAGTGGGTGATGTTGGTGGTAGGGGGATGGTTGTTCCAAATTATCTTGGATGTCTTTTCCAACCTTAATGATTCTAATGACCTTAGTATTAAAGGAAATACTCTCTACAGAAGAAAAATGGGAAGTAACATTAAAGTAACAACTTGAAATACTGGCCATGGCCACATTTGACAAAAGACATTATTAACTATGAAAGAACTCTTTAACAGTGACAGCAGTTAAAATGGTAGTCTGTGTGACTGTCATGCAGTATCTAAGCCTTATCAGGGAAACACAGTAGAAAAACCCCATCTTTTGCACTGATGTTTTAATTATTTCCTGCTTTCAGGCTTTTAGCGCAAGTAATGAATTTTAATATATTTTCTGCTGGTCTGGCTGTAAGTTGAATCTCATTTATTTAAAATGGAAAGCCTGAGAGCACAGCACAGATTTACTTATTTTTATCACGTGATTTGATTTTTTGCAGAGAAATATTTCTTGACAGACAAACCATATTTCTTCCTTTGCATGTTTCAGAAGGCCACTGAGTTTTGTTCCTTTCAATGTATTCCCCATATTAACATTATTATTCTTCCCAAAATAAGTTCTTCAAGGGAAGTTGTATAAAATCACAGCATCTTAAGCTTAAGATGTGTGCACTGAAACTGGGTTTACATGCCTTTACAGTGAGAAACACCCTGTCCACTATTACCAAAAACCCAAAAGAGTTTCAGAGTATGATTCCCCAGACATGCTTTTAGAAAAAAACATACATAATTAATATTGTTCCTATTATTGACCTGCAAGTGGTAATTTGAGCATGAAATAATAGGAAAACATATTTCCAGAAATATCTCTGATCATAGAATAGCTCAGGTTGGAAGGGAACTTAAAGATCACCTAGTTCCAAACCACCACCATGGGCAGGGATGAAAAACATTCCTTATAAGCATATTTATTCTACATATCCTCAGACGAATCAGTGAGAGAGATAATGAATAAGACAGTGCATTGGTTAGCAAATTGAAACATTTTGCATGAGTGCATGCCAATCCTTTCGGAATTTCAGTCTTTTATCCAGATCTATTCAAAATCTTTCACTAATACTGAATTAAATCTTTCCATTCTTCTTCATATAGTTCTA
Source organism: Stictonetta naevosa (assembly GCA_011074415.1). Lineage (NCBI taxonomy): Eukaryota > Metazoa > Chordata > Aves > Anseriformes > Anatidae > Stictonetta > Stictonetta naevosa. Next base: position 104,810,417 of record CM021697.1, read on the forward strand.
ATAATGAAAGATTTGTAATTTTCCTTAAAACATTTTCCAGTTCTTTTCCTTTCAAAGGCTGCCTTAATATATGACTTGTACAGCAATACGTAAGGTTCTAAGTTTTTGTTAGGACTTAATTATGACTTGTTACTAGTGATCAGGCAGTCTAGCCATTCACATTACCATTGTAGCCTCTGTAAGTACATTAAAAAAAAAAAAAAAAAAAAAAAAAAAAAAAGTTCTCTCCTACAGCTTGTCCAAAGGTCTAATCAAGCTCTGTTTTTTTGTTTTGTTTTGTTTTGTTTTCATCATCTATAACGATAAAACACAGCTTACAAGCCCTTCTCTCAGTCAGATGATGTTTAGTCACCAACAATAAGAAACTAATAAATTGTCATTATCTTTTGATAATCTCAGGGGTGATGGGATATAGGTTTCTTTGTGGCTCTGAACTTCATTGAACAGCCTTTGAGAGTCTCAGCTCATAAGTCAGTAGCAGCAATGTCATTGCTACTTCACAGTGTCTGGGTGTGGAGTCCTTCAGACACTCTCCACCCACTCAGCATATTGGTGATCAGCATTTGGCCGCTTTTTGAACAGATATTTCCAAGTCTGGGAGGAGACTGACCTGGGTTCTTTTTTCTTTGACTTGTTTTTCATCTCGATGTGTGAGGAACAGACTGTGATCCTGGAGCTGTCGTTCAACCTTAAAATGTGTTTCAAGCAGTAAAAAACATGGAAGCAGAAGCTTCCCATTCATCATTCATTACACAGACTGAATCCTAGCTGGCTGCCTTGGAACCCCATGATATACAGAGATTCCTAAGGAAATGGAAACCTCTGATGACATAGAAAAGTTTGCTGGCACTGATGCGTGTATCTGATAGGCACCTGGGCCTTCAGTGGAGTGCTTTGAAAATATTTTACTATGACAAACCTGGCAAAACCTCTTTGAAATGTCACTGTTTCACTAACTCTGGGGCCTTTTGAATGTTACTTGCAATATGCTTAACTTGAAGTACCACAGAATAGAAAATTTTCAGACATCTGGAAGGAAGCAGTTTTCCTGTTCACACTTTCCACTGGGCTAACCTAGCCCAGGGAAATCTGTCTTGAGGGTGGATCTGCAAATAAAATAAAGTCTTTTCTTACAGCTTTAAAATACTTAAAACTTATCATGTCTTTTTTTTTTCTGTACAGCAGCACAATGTTTGTGGAGATTCTGCAGGGGACAGGAAGGAGGTATGAGACACTCCCACTTCAAAATATTCTGTGATTAAGGTATCATGACAGACAAAGTCCACACAAAGAAACAAATCCACAGAGATATCATTAGTCTATGACACAACTCAGGTATAACCACCATAAACCATGACACAATTTTCCTGGTCAATATTTTCTGCAGACACATCTTATGAAAAATCTTCTTTGTTCAAAGAAAAATGTGTATGTTAAAAGATCATTTCAGCTTTCTCTTTTAATAAACTGAAGTTACCTTATAAGATAAAGATACAGAAAGGATTGACAAGGGGCAATTTATAACCATTACAGACAAAATGAGGATAATTAGGTTCCTCTAGCCTTTTGACATCTTGATTGTCTAACCACAGTATTTGCAAAGCCTTTGGAAAGAATACACGTTTTCTGGGGTAGACTGTCAGAAGTGGTTCCACACAAAACTCAGGGCAAGGGACACAGAGACACAGAATCACAGAATTTCTATGTTGGAAGAGACCTCAAGATCATCGAGTCCAACCTCTGACCTAACACTAACAGTCCCCACTAAACCATATCCCTAAGCTCTACATCTAAATGTCTTTTAAAGACCTCCAGGGATGGTGACTCCACCACTTCCCTGGGCAGCCCGTTCCAATGTCTAACAACCCTTTCGGTAAAGAAGTTCTTCCTAAGATCCAACCTAAAACTCCCCCGGTGCAATTTTAACCCATTCCCCCTCGTCCTGTCACCAGGCACGTGGGAGAACAGACCAACCCCCAGCTCGCTACAGCCTCCTTTGAGGTACCTGTAGAGAGCGATAAGGTCACCCCTGAGCCTCCTTTTCTCCAGGCTGAACAATCCCAGCTCCCTCAGCCGCTCCTCGTAGGACTTGTTCTCCAGACCCCTCACCAGCTTCGTCGCCCTTCTCTGGACTCGCTCAAGCACCTTCATGTCCTTCTTGTAGTGAGGGGCCCAAAACTGAACACAGTACTCGAGGTGCGGCCTCGCCAGAGCCGAGTACAGGGGGACGATCACCTCCCTAGCCCTGCTGGTCACACTGTTTCTTATGCAAGCCAGGATGCTGTTGGCCTTCTTGGCCACCTGAGCACACTGCTGGCTCATATTCAGCCGACAATCAACCATCACTCCCAGCTCCTTCTCTGCCTGGCAGCTCTCCAACCACTCATCTCCCAGCCTGTAGCTCTGCTTGGGGTTATTGCGCCCCAGGTGGAGGACCCGGCACTTGACCTTGTTGAACATCATGAAGTTGACCTCAGCCCATCGGTGCAGCCTATACAGATCCTCCTGCAGAGCCTTCCTACCCTCAAGCAAATCGACACACTCACCTAACTTGGTGTCGTCTGCAAACTTACTGAGGGTGCACTCAATGCCCTCATCCAGATCATCGATGAAGATATTAAAGAGGACCGGCCCCAGCACCGAGCGCTGGGGAACGCCACTAGTGACCGGCCTCCAACTGGATTTGACTCCATTTACCATGACTCTTTGGGCCCGGCTATCCAGCCAGTTTCTAACCCAACGAAGCGTGCGCCAGTCCAAGCCAAGAGCAGCCAGTTTCTTGAGGAGAATGCTGTGGGAAACGGTGTCAAAAGCCTTGCTGAAGTCAAGGTAGACCACATCCACAGCCTTTCCCTCATCCACCCAGCGCGTCACTTTGTCATAGAAGGAGATCAGGCTCGTTAAGCAGGACCTGCCTTTCATAAACCCATGCTGACTGGGCCTGATCGCCTGCTTGCCCTGCAAGTGCTGCGTGATGACTCTCAAGATAATCTGCTCCATGAGCTTCCCTGGCACTGAGGTCAAATTGACAGGCCTGTAGTTTCCCGGGTCAGTCCTCCGGCCCTTCTTGTAGATTGGCGTCACATTTGCTAGCCACCAGTCAACTGGGATCTCCCCCGATAGCCAGGACTGTTGATAAATGATGGTAAGCGGCTTGGCCAGCTCCTCTGCCAGTTCTCTCAGTACACTCGGGTGGATCCCATCCGGCCCCATCGACTTGTGCACATCCAAGTGCCATACCAGGTCACCAACCATTTCTTCGTGGATAGTGAGGGCCACATCCTGCTCCCCATCCCCTTCCACCAGTTCAGGGTACTGGGTATCCAGAGAACAACCGGTATTGCCGCTAAAGACTGAGGCGAAGAAGGCATTAAGCACCTCCACCTTTTCCTCATCTCTTGTAACTAAGTTTCCCCCCGCATCCAGTAAAGGATGGAGATTCTCCTTAGTCCTCCTTTTTGTGTTGATGTATTTATAAAAACATTTTTTGTTATCTTTAACGGCAGTAGCCAGATTGAGCTCCAGATGAGCTTTGGCCTTTCTAATTTTGTCCCTGCACAGCCTCGCAACATCCTTGTAGTCCTCCCTAGTGGCCTGCCCACTTTTCCAAAGATTATAAACCCTCTTTTTTCTCCTAAGCTCAAGCCACAATTCTCTGTTCAGCCAGGCTGGTCTTCTTCCCCGCCAGCTCGTCTTTGGGCACTTGGGGACACCGTTCCTGCGCCATTAAGATTTTGCTCTTGAAGAGCGCCCAGCCTTCCTGGACTCCTCTGCCCTTCAGAACCGCCTCCCAAGGGAACATGAAGTTCAATCTAAAAATGAATTGCCTGTTACCATGAGGCTCTAGAAATATATGACTCCTGTTAGCTCTCCTCATATTTCAGCATTTTTTTCAATAAAATATGATTGTGAGTCTAATTTTCATGTCAAGTAATTAAGGATTCAACAAAGCATTATGCTTACAAGGCAAAATTTCTGAAGAACATTTTTCAGAAGAGCAGTTCAGTGTGGTTGTCATTAAAGAACAGAATTTGCTTTACATGATATCTAGTCTATTCATATTCAATCATCTTTTTATGTTTTTATATTTTTTTTTATATTTCTATATATTTTCTTCAATCTGAAAGTAAAAATCTTTTTTTTTGAAAAAAAATAGAATGTTAATCAGAAAACAATGATTTAATGTAATACTATCTAATAATGATGCATGCAATGTGTCCCATGACATGCCACATACTTTGACACATCTAAAATATCATGACTTGTGAAACTCCTTGACATTGTTGTTAACTCAACTATACTGTACAGATCTCAACATGCTATTGTCTCTTAAAACCAAACATAGCTCTTGTTCTTTTTCAGTACACAGTTCACAAGACTTCAAATTAGAAAACTTGAATTATAAAGCTATTCTATTTGTCCATAAACAAAATTAAGAAAAAATATTTTCTGCAAGTAGCAAACATTTTAAGTGGAATCAAAGTTATCCTTACCATTGTCTCAAGGATGTTATAATTTTCAATAAAGTTGTGGATTTTGTTAATGATGTTTTTCAAAGACACTTCCACAGATGGTCTTTTAAGACAACTTTCATGATACAATGAATGATGTCAGAAAACTAGCTTTATGCTAGTCATTATTTTAATCTTAGGGAAAGCTGTTTCCACAAAATAAGAAAAAAAACACATTTCTGGAAAAGAACAAAAGAACTTTACACATATATATTTCCTTTATTTTCTTTCTGAAACAGTGATGGCTGATAGCAAATTTATTTTCAGACTTTTTGCAGGGACCTCCAGCATCTAAAAGTTTTTTGTTGTTGTTTTTTTTGCTATGGCTTCTAGATTGTCACTTTCATACTTTTCCTACCTGTCAAAGAGTGAGTCTCTTTAATTTGTAACCTTTTGTGTAGTTTATCACTTGACAGCAAACTCACAGGAGTACCTGTTCCTGATTTCTTTTGCCGTATCTCCCCTTCAATTACATCTAAGAATGGTTCCAGGAGAAGACAGGGTAAACCTGCCCCACACTAAATAAATAAATAAATAAATAAACAACAACCCACCACCAACAACAAAACAAACAAAAATATGTTCATATAAGAAAAAACACTGGTTATTCAGATAAAATAAGAAGAAATTTGAAAGGCAACGCCAAAAAGCTGTTTAGTTTTCTCTCTTCCCATTGGTAGAAGTGCTTTCTTCAGTGCCAGAAAATGAATCTAGTTTCATGTTTTACCCTTGTTTCTCTCCTGAGAGAAAAGCACTGATTAAAGTTCATTTGCTACCCTCTCTCTGGGTTTTAAAGTCAAGTATAGGTTTTAAACACAAGTTCAGTCCATGCTTCAGACAAGTCCAAAAGAGGCCCCAAATGAAAGACTTATTTGGTGCATTAACTTTGTCCTCTACAGTGGTAAACTGTACCCTGGCTCATAACTCGCAGTCATCTGAGTTACCTTGTAGGCTTAGGGCTTGTATCTTACAGAGGAGTCATGTGGCTAAATTCAGATTTTTAAGACCCTCTTGGCAATCACTAAAGTTAACTCAGGCCTTAGGTGTTCCAGAATCCTGATCTTTTATGTCCTAAGGTAGGCACCTACAACAATTCTGGCTTTGTGCCTCAGGAATATTTTTTGATTTTTTCAGCTGACACTAAAGACAGCCCAAGGTGAGCCTCTCCAGGGTAGACATCTAAAGTTACAGGAGATTAATCCCTCCCCTTAACATAACATGGCATTCCCATATGAGGGAAGAAAGTTGCACAGGAAAAAAATCTCAGTATATAGCTGAGGAGAATATGCTACACAGGAAATAATTCATATATGATAGTCCAATAAGAGTACTGTACTGTTCATAGTTTCAGTGCTTTCCTCCACTGGAGCATGTTTAAGGGGCTGAAAAACAACCTTTGTCCTGTGAGACAGAGTAACTCATGCCGACACACTACGTGATCTGTGACACAACTTCTGCTGCTAACATGACTTGCTGAAATAGCTGAATTAGCCATGTCATCAGGACAGGTGATGTGTTATATGTATATTGCACACCATCATCACATCATACAAAGTGGCATCATGCCAACTCACAAAGTTAGAGATGTGCCAGAACTGTCCTTTGGCGTAATCCCAGTGTGTTAGGAAAAAATGAGCCAGAAATGCTACAAAAACCTGGCACTGATGTCCAGACATGAGCACTTACAGAAACCTGTGCCTACATCTAATCCAGTCCTGACAAAATATTCAGCAGTATTCTCTGGACATTTCTATCTTGACAGTCAGGTAAATTCAAGCAAGAAATACAAAAGATGCCCCTGAGCAAGGGAGAAGCACAAAAATTAGCATTAGCCAACAAAACAGACCTAGAGATACCCTGTCAATAGAGCTGATAAGCATTCCCTTCTGTGGAAAATCTAAGGGGAATTCCAGGAAATATAGAAATTGGTCACAAGAGGTTGTGGTGAAGCAGAGAAGAAGCTGGCCAAGATGGGTTGCTGTACACAGACAGTGCTTGTGCTCCGTAGGTTCAGAGCACAGTGAAGCTTAGGGGTTGAATCACAGGATGAAGGTGTGGATCACCACAGTCTCCTGCACTTTGCTGTCTCCCATATACTCTGAGAAGTATTGCCTTAGGTAAGGCAATATCCATACTGCATTGATGAGGTGTGACAGTAAGAAGGTGTGGACAAGTTTACCTTGCATTAACCTGCACACATACTAGCTGACATGTGCCATGCTCTGAACCCATCTGGTAAAGTCCTGGGCAGCTGATGGCCACGCTTGTGATAACCATACTGCTACAGTCAATCAGGCTAATTAGTTTAAAGATAGCTTACATGTGCTTTTATGGTTACAGTCACACCTCTTCAAACTTAGACTTTGTATTCTGCTAAGAAAAATAAATAATGCTAGAGCTTCCATCTGGTTTTGCATGGAAACATCTGCAAAGTACTGTTGCTTCTCAGAAACTACCCCCTTACCCTTATCTGTGTTCACTTAATCTTCTGTTTTTTTGTTTGTTTGGTTTTTTTAAATTCCATTTTTGTTTCTAATAATTCTGGTGTCAGTTTGTCAGATATGTTAGTTCTGTCACTAACCAAATATGCAACATAGCTTGTCCAAAACCAGTAGATTACATGATTATCATTTGCAGAGCTGTCAGTTTGGTTTGGTGTGCTTATCTCCCCTTCATTCTCTGATATTGGCTGAAGTCACACAGAGGATACTTAATTAACCAAAAAGATTGTGGGAGTGAACATTTTCATAATATATATAAGGAACAAAATGCTACAAGTCAGTTTTCATCCTCTAATACTTGGCAGACACTTAGTCCAACTCAGCACTTTTAGAAACATAAAGAAAGCCATAGGTTCAAAGAGAGAAACAGAATGGTAACCCAGAGTCATGTCCTGAAGAAAGGTAAGATTTTTATTTGTGACACTCATAATGGACAAAAGCGCTCAAGACAGTTCTGGCCTAAGGTCTTCACCTGTTTCTATTAATTACTTTTATAAAGATGTGGTCAGTGATCTGGTCCTCTGTACTGTATGCAGGATGAGGAGATGGAGTGCAGGAGGATGAATTACTTCAAAGTTTTGCCCCTTCAGAACCCAACATGTCTTCAGCATTGAGAAGAAATGGATTTGGCATACAACATAAAATAAATTCTGAATAAATTCAGAACAGGAGTCTAGGGAAGTGAAGAATAAGGAATTTACCCATGACAACCACTTCCAGCATCAAAGAGAGGTACGAACATGGAGATACAATCACCTCAGAGTCTGTAGGATTGACAGAAAGGAGCACCTCTGTTACAGCCCTGTTTGGATCCTGTTTGAGAGGAGCCTTCTGCTCCCAGCTGACTCTCAGCAGTGTTCAAGGAGGTTGCATCTCAGAAGTCTGCATTTTAGATGTCTCAAGCTGATGGTGCAAACAGGCTGTGCTGTGTCTGAGGTGTCCAGCCAGAAGCCAGGTGTGTGATGGCCCCATTCCGGGAGGTAATCTGATATCTCATTGGATATCCAGCTAGAGGAGCTAGGCTGAACTAGCTCCCTTTCCAAATGCACGTAGCCCTAAGCCATTAGTTAAAGCTCAAGCTGAAACTAGTTCTTCCTGTGTGTAGTGTAAATCAACAGGGGAAGGTCTAAAACTATCTGTAACATACAATTTTTGCTCTCACAGTCTTTCATCTTTTTAGTTCCCTAAGGTAATGGAGTAATTGCAGATAATTATTTCAGAGATTATTATCTAATTCATACTGTGAATCTACATGAAAGATATTATTCATTTAGCCAACAAGCAAAGTTATTTTTAATTCCCATCTAGTCTTAGTTCAACCTGTCAAAATAAAATAGCTCACTAGTAATTCCACAACTCTTTGTGCAACTGGCAAGGTATTGTGGAACCTTATGTAGATAAAATGCCTATGCTTGGCAAAATAATGAATATGTTTCAGTAAATTTAATCTCCAAATTAACTTTAAATCTTAATGAATATGCTCACTCTGAGGCATTAGAATTAAGAAAACATTTCATTTTTGAGTCTTGGAGGCAGAAATAATGTTATATTTACCTATGTCTTTTCTATTTCTATCTTAGTCATTCAGATCATTTTGGACATTCTCCTCATAATGTGTCTTCTCACTTTTTCCTATTAAAATAGTAATAATAATAATAATAATAAACAAAATTTTTATCTTGAACTCAAACCACTTTAAAAATTATGTTATAACTTTCTTCATGGCTCCAAATCCCAGTTGATTGATATTACATGCTTACTAAATATAAAGAATAATTGTATCAGTTTTAAGAACATTTTAATTATTTATCTGATAGCTATTTTGGATGCTTCTGAAATTTTTACTTAGACCTCTTAAAATGTGCCTAACTTTTCTTTTTCCATTTACATTTTTTTGTTGTTGCAAAGCAATTCCTTTCTTTAATGGGTATAAAAAATACCTTCAAGATTCCCTTTGTATCTCAGCTATAATATTGTGTAAGAATTAAAATAGCCACACTAAATAAGGAAAAGCAAATCTTACAGAACTATGAATAGAGACACAGGCATATTACTTCTTTATTAGTTTATACATATAAATACTATTATCGATATTAGAAGCTGTCAGAAATGTAAAATAAAAACAATGTAATTAATCCATTTATTTTTCCATAGTTTTCGAACTGATCTATAATCATTAGTTAATGTTCTTTCCCAGAATAAAAAGATCACCCAGTTTCCCAACAGCAAAATAATAACTAGTACATGAAGTGCAAGCAAGATTTGATATTGATAATGAAAGTACATTACCTCCAGAATTACTAATACTTCAGATGACAGAACCAGGGCTTAGTATGTCTTTTTGTTCTTATTCAGCCTTCAGCTACCCAAATTCTAGATTATGCTAGACATTGACCTTCAGGTTTAGCTACATTCACAGCTAAATGAAAACACAATATTGCCACCACAGTAGTGAAACTGAAAAGTGAAAAACACTGTCAGTTTTCCCCATTTCTATCCATATACTAACCCAATCGTAGAAAAATGTGAAAATTAATAAATGTAACTTTGTTATTTCTTTTTATACTTCCTGCTTATATTTAAAAGTTGACTTTACTGAAAGATAAGTTTTGGAGTGCTCCCAGACCTTTATGACCTGAGAAACCATTAGTAGTAATGAAAGCATTTATAAAGCAAATGTCTGACAGAAATGCCTGTTCTCCTCATTTACAATATGCCAGATAATTTGGACTGACAGTCACTTTTAAATACAGCTATTTTTCATTTCTTGAGCTGCTTATTCACTTTTTCCCGAATCACTTAGTGAGGAGAATGTTATTCAGACTGAGAACAGTCTTTGTCATATCTGGTTATAGGAGTTGATCTCAAACGTATTAAATTCAGATAGTAAGACTCCCACTGGCTTCAATTACTTTTGAATAGGCCCTGCCCAGGTCACTGACCTTGCTAGGTTCACCCACACATGAATATGGAAATTCCTTGTAGTGGCTGCCTTCCTGACCATATATGAAGATATGACAGTTCGCGTGTTGAGGCCAGTCAAGTGTGTAGTGTAGAGGTAGCTGGGATTCTGTCTCTGCTATTTATCTTTTTTTGTTCATATCTTATTCTGAGAAGTCATTGGTATGGCAGCTCTATATTTCCCATAACACAAAAACTCCGTGTGTGTCTTTGTGATGTAAATCATCTCTAACACTGCTATAGAGTAAAAAAATATATATGAAACTCATTTATACAACTTTCTAGCCATGTTATAGGCTTTGTGGTTGAAATTTTTATCTTTTGTTTGTTTGTTTTTTCTCATTTGAGAGAAATTTTCCTAAAGCTGAATGAAAGTAGTGTTTCAATTTCAATGAAGATCCCAAAAGCATCTGGCAAGCTGACTGCAAACATAACTTTTTGCAACATTGATGTGTATCTGGAATACTATTAGAAACACTTACTGATATTAACATGATTTACAAAATAGTAAATTAAACATTCAGTAAATAGATATGTAAGATATAAACTGGGAAAGTTACCTCTGTCTGCTCTCTTTATAGCACAAGTAGCATAACACTGGAGTGGACAGGACTTTACAGGCTTTACATACTGAAAGTAGAGCAAGGTGCTTTGCTGTCACAGATTATTGAATACCAAACAAAGCTTCAGTTTAGGTGGATTAAAAATTCAATACACTGTTCTCAGATGTTGTGGTTCACTAAAATTAAGAGTTTCCTGGCTTTCCACTCTACTGAACTCATATTTCCGATGCATAAAAACATGTGTCAGCCCACCCTTCTTCCCAGTCTCATTTATTTACCATAGTCAGCAAAATCCAAATAAGTGACTTTCTGGCATCTTGCCATTTCCTTGAGGGATGCATCTTGCATGTGCAAATGAAAGCCCTGTCATCTGAAGCAATGGGCTACAGCCCAAGAGGCTGCAAGTTTCAGCAGGCAAGTCTCCATCTTGGACTCTACAAGACAGATATTTATTTTATTGTAGCTTTTCCACACAGTGTTGTAATTGTCTCCCATTCTACAAGAGCACACTTCTTGTTTCTCCACTAATTTGTCTTCCTCCTCTTCTCTGTTTTTTTTGTTTGTTTGTTTGTTTTTCCTAGTCATGCTGACCTTAATATGTGAAGGGAGTTACAGATCTCTTGCAATAACTTTTGCTAATTTCACATCCGAAGCTCAGTGAGCAAACACAACAGCACTGCTCTCTTTACATAAAAGCCATTTCAGATCATTCTGTTTTTGTCATTGACTTCAGCAACTGGATAAAATGGAAATGCTCACCAAGGACTTCCCGGAGCCTGTGATAGCCTTCTCAGAGTTAGGCAGCCACTCACACATGCTCTGACCTCCCCTCCAGCCATGCACATGATAACATCTATATGAGGAGGGGATGCCAACACCTCGAGGGAAACCACCCCTTTTCTCCTTTCTCCACTGAGGAAGCCTAGACAAGATGCCTGACATTAACACACAAATGACTGGACAAAGGAAGCCTACTGACTCCTCTGCTTCCTCCCAGGGGACACCACCATATGTTATATGCATGATAGCCAAATCCCCATGCTCAGCACCAGCGAGCATGGGTTGACCTGCACTGCCAAGTGCCACTGATCAAACACGTGTTGCCACTTACGCAAGAAGAAAAGCCAGGGAAAGCCTAACAAAGGAATGGAGAAACACTCTGAGTGAGGGAAACAGAGTGGAGGAAGATCAACCAGGCTCACACACAGCTGCTGAGGTCTCAACCCTGGGTCATTGCATGGGTTGTTACCTCCTGCTCATTGAGCAGGTTCAGCCTTCAAAAAGTATACTTGGGGTTCACGCAGCACATGAAATGGGTGCAGAAGCTAATGTATAACAGGGGAAGAAACAAAAGAAAACACAGCTATGCAGAGGAGGGAACTCCAGGAATGGAAACCAGAGACCGACACTTTCAGAATTTTGTTTGGGCTGTTGTAATGGATGAACACAAGTGACTGGGTTTGAAGGGTAGATGGACCTGGGAACAAGAGTGCTGTCATCTGTAAGATCATTGTTGCTGCTGAGGCAGGAATATTCTGTGTCCTGTATGTGCCTGACATGGTCTAATGTACCAGGAGACATATCAAGTGAAGCTTGAGCTTGAGCAATACCAGCAAAATAGCAACACCAGGCCAAAGAAGTAGATGGGGGCAATGTGAATCAGCTAGTCTTGGCCCAGTGGACACCAAAAATACCCTGGATTTGAATAATAAAAATGAGACAAACACCATTAATTAGAAAGGACATAACACCTGCTTTTAATGATACAGGCCTTTAGACTAGTTCTCAGGGGAGGAAGTTCCTGCTGAAAATTTTCTGGTACTTGAAGACAATGTGCTTCTTATTAGGATAACAGAGAATCTGCATTAGGGTCCCCAGAAACTCTGGAGAGCTGTTTTTCTGTGGCAGATGTGTGTGCCCTGTTGAGCTTTTGTATCAGCATCAGACACTTTCCTTACTTGTCCTAGCACACAGGCAGGGAGTCTGTAGGACCACATAACATGCAACCATATAGATACAGCTGAAGCAATAAAACAAGATACGTCTGCAACACGCTGTCCTCAGATTTGTTTTTATCCTAGGCCAGAACACATCCCTTCATCCCTTGCTAGAAAATTAAATTTAAAATAATAATAATAATAATAATAATAATAATAATAATAATAAATCTCAGCTCAGTGCAGACATAAAAATGATTTGGGACAAGCTTGGAGCTCTTCAGCATCCTATCCTACATTGGACTTTGAGGGAGAAGCAGAGGCTGTGCAGAAGGCACCAGTAACACATTTATTCACTCATGGATTAAAATCACTTGCAAATGTAATTTACCAAACCATCAGTTTAGATTAAGAAACATGGATTACTCTCTTGTGCATGTATTGCATAAGTCACGTCCTTAAAATCATAGAACCACAGAATGGTTCAGGTTGGATGGGACCTTAAAAACTATCCAGTTCTAACCTCCCTGCCATGGGCAGAGACACCTCCAAATAGATCCGTTTGCTCAAAACCCCATCCAACCTGGCCTTGAACACTTCCAGAGGTGGGACATCAGCAGTTTCGCTGGGCAGCCTGTACCAGTGCCTCTCCACTCTTCATAGTAAAGAATTTCTTCTTTATATCTAATCTAAATCTACCCTCTTAGTTTAAAGTCCTAGTCCTTTGCTAGTTTAAACACATTACTCCTTGTCCTAACACAACACTCCTTGTTAAAGAGTCCCAGTTTTCTTGTACCTTTAGGTACTACAAGGCCTCTATAAGGTCTCACTGTAGCCTTCTCTTCTCTAGACTGAACAACCCCAACTCTCTCAGCCTCTCTTCACAGGAGAGGTGCTCCAGCCCACCAGTCATCTTCATGGCCCTCCTCTGGACTCATTCGAATAGGTCCATGTCTTTCTTGTGATGGGATTCCAAGAGCTGAACACAGTGCTCTAGGTGATAAAATACCGAAGAACATGAGTGTGTTACTGCTCCACATTAGCTGCAGAAATTTGTTCCTTGTTTATAAAACTGTCAACTCCATTGATGTCCACTGAATGACTAAGTAAAATGCATCCACTTGTTAAAGCAAATACTTTTTATTAACATCATAGCTGAATATCTTGTAAGTAGAATTTGATTGCAAGTTTTTGTTTTATTTTGTTTTGTTTTTAATATATATTCTGGTCAGCACCCATAACTACTTGCAAATCACATTTGTGGCAAATAATTAAATTTTTACTGTGTTTACTTGATTATGATTACAGTTGGATGGGATATTGACACATGATTTTCGTTGGAATGTTTTTTTTCTTCCATTTCAAGAGAGAAATCATTTAAGGAAAAAAGTATTTTCTTTTTAGTTTTTATTATTTTGCCATTTGTATCTTTTTAAAGCTTGAAACATTTTTCACAGTACATCTTTGGATTCATTGTCTGATAAAATGTTCATATTATTGTTCTTGTGGAAAAAAACAATTCAGTTAAAGTTTTATAAGTACATTTGCAATTTTTTTAAAATATTATTTTTTGTTTAAACAACATAGAAGTAAGCATATAAAGACATGCTGGGGCTGCAGTGACAAGAAATATAAACAAGTTATTTTCCCATCAGTAACATAAAGTCTTCTTGCTGTTTTATATGTTTCCCACTTTATGTTAACTTTGCTTATCAATACAGAGGCTCTTAAATGAACTCATTCTTCAGCTCATCATTTACTCATTGGAATTTACAAGTAGCAGTGAATTGGCATGAAAAATTTGAAATAACATCCACATATGCTCTATGTCTCTTCATATGAATTCAATAGCATTCATACATGTGGTATTTGTAAGACATATTTCACCTAATGTTCCTTTTTAATTAACTTTGTGAATGTCTTTTATGGTTTATAGGATGTTCCTCTCTGGAAAGTATGCATAAATAAGAAGTAGCAATGAAATTACTTAACAAAGCCTAGAAGAAAGAAATCTGGATTTAGTATTCTTTAGTGAACAAACATATCCTACAATTCATCTTTTTTCTTATACTGCTTTTCATAATTATTCTTGGGCCAAGATTTTAACACTGAGAATCTTCAGGTTGTTCTGAACTTCTGAACTTTGTGCTTCCAGGTATGTAACTATTGAGTTTCAGCTTTTGAGTGCTTAATGGTTTTTGAAGTCAATTCAATTTTTAGGTTATCTATGCAAGGATTAGAAGACCTTAAACTTACATTGAATTTTTTTCTTCAGCTTTGTAAATTCTATAGGCAAAGGAATATCTCTCAGCTCCCCATACAGGATGGTGCTTACTGGCACTATTTCAGAAAACCCCACACAAAATCAAAACAGTACAAAGAGTTCTGGTTACATATTCAACCATTAGCTTTATAAGTTATTATAAACAGCATCATTAGGCTGAGTTTGCTTGACTTTTATTTATGAAGCATTTGGGTCTATTTTTCCCTCTCACGCTCTTCCGATCTGTGCTTCCGGGTGTTGGGGGGAAATTAGTTGAAGGAAGCAGTCCAAATCCAAATGATGAGAAAATGTATACTATGAATAAGGCTCTGGGACTTTCTGAAACATTCTTAGTCTTCCCCAGCAAAAGAAGCATTTCATCAAAACAGAAAGATCTGTAAACTATGCCCATTTCTAGAAGTTTTAACAGAGAAGTTTGTTTCTTCTTCTCAAATTTGGTGCTCAGCATGCTCACAATTATGTTTCTTTTCTACTTGCATGTATGTAACATGGCAGTGCCTTTAAAGCCTATGAAACCTCTATATAAATTATACCCTCTATGTGTTAAAAAAACAATTCAGTTATGAGAAGGATACAGTTTTCATTTTAGGCTAAAATGTTTAGAAAATATTGGACAGAGCGATATTTTTCAAAGTACTTGAAGACAGATACACTCCTGAATCAACTCTTCTTTTCAAGAAGCTTTTCTCTCTCCACTGACTATGGCTTCCCCCTAGCTCCTTACTACTGAAATGTTGAAAGATTTACTTTTCTTTCCATTTTAGAGTGGGAAAAAAAACGGTGAAACTTCTAAATGCCTCACAAATGGAATTGTTGTTTCAGGACATTCCTGGGAGTTCAGATGTTTATAAGTATCTTATCCAGTGGTTCCAAATGTCTTGACCTTGAGCTAGAAACCTCAAGAAAACACATTTTCCCAGTAGTTCTTTTGGTTCTCCTGATTCTCTTCTCATTCTCCTGTTTGCATTTAGATAAGAAAAAGATAAAGTCTGATTTCAGAGAAGTGGTAGCTCCAATATTTTTTATCAAAAAAAAAAAAATGTATTTCCTTTATCTGGTCTAAGGTGAATGTTCTAATTCTTAAGTGGTTGGGGTGGTAAGAACAGAAATAGAACAAGTTGGTGGAGAGAAGTGGCTCACTCTATATATTTCTACTAGAAAGTGCAAGGTTATGAGCACAACCATGTGAACCCATGAAGAGGAAATATACTGCCTCTTCGCATTTCAAAATGATGCACAATCATTGTCCCCAAATCAAAGTGCATCAGAGTAGACCAAGTTCAAAGGTAATGCCCAAATCCAGTGTAGAAATTACAGAATGATATACTTTAATTACAACTCCCAGATATTGTAATGTGACTTTCCATCATAACGCCAGAAAAATAATGGAGAAATTAGGGTATGGAGGACATTATTCTCTATTTTCTAAGTTCCACTTAGACATATTTAAACACCCATCTAACTTTAACCTAAATTCATAATTATTTTCTGAGCTTTTACCCTAAAGTAGCTTAGGTGATAGGGTATGTGTAAACAGCTCCACTCCTTTAGTACCCAGAAATTCAAAGAGCAGATGAAAAGACTTACACTTATTTCAGTTGAAGAATTTAAAAGATTTTGGGAACTCCCAGCTGTGTGATGACAATACAGCTCGGTTACTTGTAGTAGCTCAAGGAATTCCCATGAGTATATGGCCTAATGATTTTTAAGGGTGAAGTGAGAAGACCCTAAAATATTAACAGCTGCATTGGTAAATTTATCCAATCTTAGTAAAACCTGAGCTACTGAATTGCACAGTGCATGTATGTGTGTGCATGTGTACATAATTTGATGTCTCTCTGTATAAATATATATAGATATACGTGATTTTATATTCTTACATAGACGTACACATACATATACAAGACAATGTATGCATATACACACGTATACATCTGAAAAATATTTTAATCTGAAGAGTTTTTCTCATCTTCGATAACGTTACTGATAAAGAATAGTCTATTGATTCTGTAACAAGTCTGCATAAAATTTTGAGCCAGAAAAAAACACTGGATTCATTTTATACAGTTTTGCTTTTGATTTTAGGGAGCTCTTTGGGATAGGAATCATGTTATCTATGTTTTATTTCTGTATAAACACTTCTGAACACAAGGTCAAATTTTAAACAACTGCAGGGCTTAAGTATTTGGGGGGGGGGGGGGCATGTATTTTCAGCTGCTGGAAGGACACATCCAGGAAGCAGAACCTACACTGATATTCAGATCTATGCAACTAGAATCAGAGTTTCAAAAGCCCAAAGCATGCTAAGTAACCATGTATACATGTACACATATATTGTCTTCCACATGGGATAGGCAAAGAGCAAGCATATAGCCAAAGACCATATACTACCTGAGAAGTACTAACAGACATGATCACACCTCATTAGCTTGCAACCACCTGACTGTTCCTTAATGTTATTGACTTCTGTACCGTATGAGAAATAATATCAATATAAATAATTGTTGAAAGTGTGCAGGCTCTTTTTTTTTTCTGTCAAAGAGAGCTAAATTTGAAGTAAAATCACTCTCCACAGCTTAATATATCTATGAATCATTCATCAGAAAAATAAAATGGAAACAATGTATAATATAATGCAGTCCTGAGAGATTCCATGTCTTTCTTCATCAGTTCAAAGTATTTTAAGTGTGTTTTTCTCAGATGCTGTGTACAGATAAATCAGTGTATTTAATTATGATAAATTGGTTATAAAGTGGTACCATTTTTTTGACATATAATAACATACGCTTGTAGAATATTCATATATCAAGACACAAGTAATATCTTACACAGCTGCTTCATATACCATAAAAAAGAAATTGCAAAAACACTAGTTTGAGGTGTTCTTGTTTATAATACACCTTATGCCAAAATATTTCAGTTTTTCTTAGTTTGATAGTATCTCTTGAAGGAGATTGGAAGTTGCTAAAACATGGAAGACAGGCACATATGATAATAGATTGTGCATTTTTCTAATTCCTTAAAGACAGAAAGGCATTGAAACCAACACAGATCTTTCATGTGATCTATTTTAGAAGTAATCAAAGTTTTCGTACTTTCAGTGCATAAATAGTTGTGTTTTTATATTTGGCTGATGGACAATACAAGGCATTAAGACTTTCTCATTCAGATTTAAATCCCAATTTTAGTCACTCAGAGTTGAAAACATAGTTTTTTGCACAAACATCTGGTGACAGTGACTGGAAAGAAATGAGGAGAAAATGAAAAAGTACATGAATCTTAAAGAGTTCACCGAAAACCTACTGAATCACATTACTTTTAAAATTGAATTTTGCTTTGTGCTGAAAGAAATCAAGAAGTACTTTCTAGCTGTAAACAACTATGATTCCAAAACAGCAAAGATGTCCTGAAATTTGGTATGTGTTTGTACCAGAAGGTTATATTTACAGAGTGTTCTGCCATTTCAGCGTTCTTACAGACTCATTGTGAAATTCCTACCACGCTTCACACATAAGTGTCACATTTACTTTGCTCATTTCAGCAGTAATGTGTGACCTTCTTTCCACTAACTATCCAGACCACCATCACGAGACTCCAGTAAATGGGAAGCATGCATTCAGGGTTTTTGTCTTTTTTGATTATGGCATTATTCATGGCAAATCACAATCTGTTCCTTCAGAGGGAGGCACAGAAGCCCTCAGTATTAAACATATTGACAGCTTCTATGGACACATGGTGAAGTCCTTTCAGTGAATGTGTTTTCTGGCTAAATACGTATTAGGATACCAGGTTTTTCCTTTTTCTCTAGAATGCCACCAGCACACTGACAAACAACAGATGATTATATTTTTGACATCAAATTAAAAAAAAAATAAAAAATAAAAAATAAATTTAAAAAAAGAGTATAACAGGATCAAAACCTGAAACTCTCAGTACCTCAATATCTTGTTTCATCAATAAAATTATTGATTTAGAGCACTAACAAATATCTAATGGAGCTTAAAGACAAAAATATTTAATGGAGTGCATCAATAAAATTAATAATCACCACCGAGTAATAGTCGGCATCAGAATTCCTACAAAAACTTAGTATCTACATCTATAGAAAATCTAGAGGCCCCAAATCAAGCTTAAGAATTTTATTTTACAACCTGAGTATCTCTTTATAGGGACTGTCATTACAACTTTTTTTTTTTTTTTTTTTTTTTTTCTAATGGTAACAATAATTAAATGAATGAGTAACAAATTTTAAAGGTGATTTAATTATCTAAAACTGTTCTCCTTTGAGACAGGATTCTAAAAAAAACAAAATAATTTAATGCATTCCCAACTGTATAAGTTGTCAATATTTGAATAACATTATCAGTCAGAAGGAATAAGGATAGTCTCTGTTAGTGTCCTGTAATTATTTTAATCACAGAATTAGTCTGTGCTTCCTCATCTGTCAGACCCTAGGACTTCCATTTGAAGCAAGCTATTTTCACAACTGTTATAGTAGGACAATATTTTTCCTCCACTATGACAGCAGTGATAGCAATTCTGTATTGCTGAACTGGGCCAGTTCAACAGATTATATTGCCTCATTCAACTACCAGCTCCTGAAGAGTGAAGCTATACAGTTTACTGAATTCATAGGAATATAGTCAATGGTTATGTGCACCATATATTTTTCATGATTAAATATAGACCTGAAAGTACAGACCAAAAATCAACCACTTTATGTTAATCTTAAAAAATGATGATAGAAGAATATGTTTCAACAGCCGAGCTGCATATTAAAAATTCAGTTTAGCTCCAGTCTCGTTATGTAAACGTCATGTAACATAGTAACATACCTTTCTTTTCTACTCACAGAAATTCCAAAAAAAAAATCAATATCTTGCCTGACAAAATTACATAATTTTTTTCTATAATCCTTTTTTAAAAAAATAAAAAATAAAAAATAAAAATAAAGAATCACCATTTAAAATATAGATAAATTAGTGGTAGTTTATGGTTTAGTATTCAGAAAGGACATACCCAGAAACTCCATTTTTCTGCTTTGCATATTTCTTCTGCATTAACAATCAAACTTTTACTGCTGGTTGGGTTTACCTAAAGCTATTCTTAAAATATTTTTCCTCCTACTTATTAAAAAAAAATAATAATAATGCTATTGTTGGCCAGAGCATTTGCTGGTAAGATACATGCTCACATCATCATAAAACATATGACTGGTAGATTATGTGCTAGTGAAAGAAGATATGGTGTTTAAGTATAAAATTTAACTGTTGAGTGTTGCAAGAAATAATCATATCATAACAGTATTTTAAATTCAAAAAGTTTGGAATCACCAATTAGGCTTTTACAGTTAAAGGACATAAGGATCATGATTCTCATTTTAATACTTTGTTTAACCCCATGCTTCATCATTGTGAAATTAGAGGGAAAAAAATGATGATCAGGAAATGCTTGTTTATAAAATGTTGACTGCATTTCTCTAGCTTCAGCATTATTTCACTGATAGATGAATTATTTCACTGCATTATTTCACAGCATTATTTCACTGACAGATTTCACTTCCAGATGGAACTAGGCAGAGGAAGTAAGGCTAAAAGCAGGATTGCTACCCTGGACTTTTGAAGAGCCAACTTTGACCTCTTCTAGGACCTGCTTGGGAGTATATCATGGGCTAGGTTGCTTGAGGGCAAGGGTGCTTGTGAGAGCTGGGCTATATTTAAGCAGCACTTCTTCCATGCTCAGGATCGGTGAAGAATAGGAAATCAGGGAAGAGGGGCAGGAAACCTGCGTGGATGAGCAAGGAGCTCATTGATAAGATCAAAAGGAAGAGGAAGGTCTATGAAATGTGGAAAAAGGGCCCGTCCTCTTGGGAGGAGTATAGACGTGTTGTCAGGGCCTGCAAGGATGCGATGAGGAAGGCAAAAGCCCACCTAGAGATGAGGCTTGCTAAAGAGATAAAGGATAATAAGAAGGGTTTTTTCAAGTATGTAAACAGCAAAAGGAAGACTAGGGATAATATGGGTCCCTTGCTGAACGAGGGGGGGGGGGGGGGGGGGGAGGGTCCTGGTCACGGAAGACGCTGAGAAGGCGGAGATACTGAATGTTTTCTTTGCTTCAGTCTTTGCTTCCAGGACACCCTCCCGGGACTCCTCGCCCCTGGCAAGAGGACAAAGGGTCTGGGAAATGGAGGGTTCCCCTCTGGTAGATGTGAGAGTGGTTCAGGAGCGTCTGAGTGGGCTCAATGCACACAAATCCATGGGTCCCGATGGGATGCATCCACGTGTGCTAAGGGAGCTGGCAGACGTGGTCGCCGAGCCGCTCTCTATCATCCTTGAAAGGTCGTGGAGAATGGGTGAGGTGCCTGAAGACTGGAGGATAGCCAGTGTCACTCCATTCTTCAAGAAGGGCAGGAAGGAGGATCCGGGAAACTACAGGCCAGTCAGTCTCACCTCTGTCTCTGGAAAGGTGTTGGAGCAGCTTGCTCTGGATGCCATCTCCAAGCAATTGGAAGAGAAGAATCCTATGAGGAGTAGTCAGCATGGATTCACCAAGGGGAAGTCATGCTCGACCAACCTCGTTGCCTTCTATGATGGCATCACCAGCTGGGTAGATGGGGGGAGAGCTGTGGATGTCATCTACCTTGACTTTAGCAAGGCTTTCGATACTGTCTCCCATGACATCCTGCTAGCAAAGCTGAGAAAGTGTGGGATAGATGAGTGGACAGCGAGGTGGGTTGAGAACTGGCTGACTGGCCAAGTTCAGAGGGTGGTGATTGGCGGAGCAGAGTCTGGCTGGAGGCCTGTGACTAGCAGTGTTCCCCAGGGGTCAATGCTGGGTCCAGTCTTGTTCAACATCTTCATCGACGACCTTGATGAGGGAATAGTGTCTGCCCTCAGCAAGTACGCTGATGACACAAAGCTGGGAGGAGTGGCTGACATGCCAGAAGGCTGTGCTGCCATTCAGCGAGACCTGGACTGGCTGGAGAGATGGGCAGGAAGAAACCAGATGCGGTTTAATAAGAGCAAGTGTAGAGTCCTGCACCTGGGAAGGAACAACCGGAAGTATCAGTACAGGCTGGGGGACAATCTGCTGGAGAGGAGCTCTGTGGAGAAGGACCTGGGGGTCCTGGTGGACGACAGGTTGGCCATGAGCTAGCAGTGTGCCCTGGTGGCCAAGAGGGCTAATGGGATTCTGGTGTGCATTAAAAGGAGAGTGGCCAGCAAGTCAAGGGAGGTTATCCTCCCCCTCTACTCTGCCCTGGTCAGGTCTCACCTGGAGTACTGTGTCCAGTTCTGGGGTCCCAGGTACAAAAAAGACAGGGATCTCCTGGAAAGAGTGCAGCAGAGGGCCACAGAGATGATACAGGGCCTGGAGCATCTTTTCTATGAGGACAGGCTGAGAGACCTGGGTCTGTTCAGCCTGGAGAAGAGGAGACTAAGGGGGGGATCTTATCAATGTCTATAAATATCTGAGGGATGGGAGACAGAAGGATGTTGCTAACCTCTTCTCAGTGGTCTGTGGAGGTAGAACAAGGGGCAATGGCCTGCAAGATAGAACACAGGAAGTTCCGCACCGACATGTGAAAGAACTTCTTCATGGTGAGGGTGACGGAGCACTGGAACAGGCTGCCTAGAGAAGTTGTGGAGTCTCCTTCTCTAGAGATATTCAAGGCCCATCTGGATGCCTACCTGGGCAGCCTGCTCTGAGGAATCTGCTTTGCAGGGGGGTTGGACCCGATGATCTTTCGAGGTCCCTTCCAACCCCTACAGTTCTGTGATTCTGTGATTGCGTGTATACCTTAACTGGAATACTAGTTCCCTCTCTGTCAACTACAACAAACAAAAACAAAAGAAAGCAGAATATCAACCAATAAAGTGCAAAATAAATGAAGCCAAAACCGGTCTTTTTCTTTTTTTTCTAAGACTCATAAAAAGACTTGGAAGAAAACAAACAAACAAAAAAAAAAGGCTTATAAAGCTGCACTAAAAGTACTTATAATTTCCTTTAGAACATATGGATGTAGCTAAAGGTGTCTGTAAACAGTTAACAAAGCAATTTGTCTCCTCTGGAGGACATAAGGCTGCAAAGAGCTTGGCACACCTATTGACAGCAGATGGGCCCACTTTTAGCATTGTGATTATTATCTTCTTCACAGACAGCATTCTGAAGATCTGAGCCCTGGTAACTCACAGACAGACATGCCATCAGCTGCAGAGGCCAGAGCCATTCCGTTTGCAGCACCAGAAGAAGCATCCCATGGAGAGAACTGGTGGGGTCCCAGGCTGTGCCTACCACCTTCACACTATACTGCTGGGCTGATCTCCCTGTGGCCAGGCTTCCCCCTCTATCCATGCACAAAAACAAGTGACAGATCAGGAAGTCTGGTTTTGCATGCTAACAGACGTAGCTTAAACATCAGCAACAGTTCAAGACTCATTTCATAACTACTATGTTTTTAATACTCCCCAAGAACCCTATACGCACACACACACACATACGCATACTGTCCATGACAAGAAACATAAAGTTTGCTTTGCTGACAAGCACAATTTGTCATTTGTGAAAGTCTGTCCATGTAAAGTTGCCAGAAGTTTAACAAAACGTTATGTATTCATTTGAACTCTATGTTCCTCCAGCCTTTGTTGGACAAAAAACATGACCAATACTACGCGCTCCAGCTGTAGGAATTTTTGATTCTCAAAATATATGGGAGGATGACTAAATGGTTAGCTATACACAGCACAGAGAACTGAACAAAGAGGATCACAAGTTTTACATGTTTAATAAAACTGGACAGCATGGATAATTTATAGCAGCTTTGAACTCTAAGCGCAACACACTGAAAGGTAAGGCTGTCTGAAGGTACCAGCCACTTAGGACACACTCCCCCTCCTTTGCAAAGACAAAGTTATTTACAACAGGAATAAGCATTTTTGGACATCCTGTTTTCCTTCACATGTTCCTCTTGCTTGGCCTCAAACAGCAGCACTCCTTCAGCACATTCTTAATATTATCCCATAATGTTAACTGTTAGTTCATAAGACCATCAGTATAAAAACTGCTTAAACATCTGCTTAAGGCCTATTTATTAAGAAAGGAAAGAAGACGGGAGCATACATAAGTGTTTTCTGAAGTAAAGGCCATAGATCAAGAGCTGTAACCTCAGAGAACTGGAGAGTTTTCTTTCTTCCATTATAGGAATGAGAAAAATAAATAAATAAATAAAAATAAAAGAATTCAAGGTACTATAAACCAAATAAGCTAATCCAGACTGGTTTCAGCTTCCCTTCTACACTTTTCTCCCACCCCTCATTTTTGAAGTTTGGTGTTAAACTTCCAAGAATGGGACAAGAGATTCTGAAAGGTTTGTTTTATCTAACAAATTATACAATTAATGTGATGGACTAAATGCCACTGGACCATACAGGTGTCTGAAGAAGTAAATTTAAGACATTGTAAAATGCCCAGTAGCTATTTAGTTTATTTATTTATCTATTTTTATGTTATGCATTTTGCTTCTTTGTATTAATATCTGTATAACGTTTTTATTGCATTTACACTTTATTGCACTGATGTTGCATCATTATCATTTACTTCTTGGAGAGTTCTGGGAGTTTGTGGTCAGTGCAGTCACTCCTCCCTGCCTAAAGTACTCTCTTTAGCTGCTATAAATACTGGAGCTGGCAAAGTGGCTAGTAAATAAGCTCCTCTGTAATGAGAAAGATGACAAATGGAAGGAGAGAGAGCCACAGGAGCAGCAGGGAGATGAATCTCCTAAATGCTCAGTAAAAAAGCTGGGATACCTCCAGGTGAAATTTGTACTTCCTAATCTAATGGATAACCAACTGACTGGAAAGAACTGGGCATAATGTGTGGAACAAACTACTTCAGTCCCATTTCCAAATCTCTTCCTGCCCTTTGGCTGCCAGCAGTAGCAGTGCACTCTTCAGTCCATACTGACCTGAAAGCTGCGGTACAGAAGTACTCCACTCTCCGTCATGCACCTATCCTGCTAATCCCTGTGGGAACAGCACATCTGCAAGGAGATGTTCAAAAGTGGGGATGGAGACTCCCCATTTCTGGTGATTTGTTTACCCTACTCACTGAATGAACACTACACCAGTCACCTCCACAGTACAGGTTCACCACCCCTAGTATGGGTTCAACATTAAAAAAATATTTCAAGGACAGATAAGCATTGCTCAGACACTCTGCAGTCTTTATATTAACAATGTGATATGATGGCAGTTGACGGTTGTGACAGTTGTGTGCTTTGCCCCCAGTCAAAAATTAGTCATAAAATCATAGAATCATAGAATCACTAAGGTTGGAAAACACCTCCAAGATCATCTGGTCCAACCATAACTCAACAACCAATATTACCTGAAAAACCATGTCTCTAAATAACACATCCAACTTTTCCTTAAAGACCTCCAGGGACAGTGACACCACCACTTTCCTGGGCAACCCGTTCCAGTGCCCAATCTCTCTTTCTGAGAAGAAATTTCTCCTAATTTCAAACCTGAACCTCCCCTGACGCAACTTGAATCCATTCCCTCTTGTCCTATCACTAGTTATCTGAGAGAAGAGGTTGACCCCCAGCTCCCCACACCTTCTTTTAAGGTTCCTGTAGAGAGCAATGAAATCTCCCGAGTCTCATCTTCTCCAGACTAAACAGCCCCAGTTCCCTCTGCTGCTCCTCATAGGACTTGTGTTCCAGGCCCTTCACCAGCTTTGTAGTCCTTCTCTGGACACACTCCAGGGCCTTGATATCTTTCTTGTTATGAGAGGCCCAAAACTGAACACAGTACTCAAGGTGTGGCCTTACCAGAGCTGAGGACAAGGGGAGAATCACCTCCCTGGTCCTCCTAGCTACACCATTCTTGATATAAAAGTTAGTCAACTTAGTCAGTACCATATTTTCCTCTAACCAGTAAGCCTTGCTATGATCTAGCACACTGAGGATATGGTGGGTAGGTGGGTTGCAGCGTCCATGCTTGAAAACCCTGTAGGAAGCAAGGGACACAGAAAAGACCCCTGTCCAAATGTCCATTATGGGATCAATGTGTCCAGTCCCTGACATCAGAAACATAGACCATAGACAAGCCTTTAAAGATGACTTGGTGATAACCCATCTCTATGGTAATTGGTGCTGTCTGAGCTCTGATGGTTCGTTTAAATGCAAAAAAAGCTGAGAAAAAGGAGTCTTCCTAAACAGCAGCAAAAAGACAAGGTAAATTCTCTGCAGCTGAGCCATGACAGGCAGGAACAAGAGCAAGTCCTCTTGGATAACACCTTAAAGTTTATCCTTCTCAGCCCAATTCATACTATTCTAATCTGAGTGCTTTGCCCTAAGGACACATGGTAGCAATATAGCAGGATGGATTCAACAATGCAGAGATGACAAAACAGAAAGAAAAATAATTCTCTAAAGCCTAAGAAGAAAATGCTACTTGCATGTTGCATATCAGTGGTACTCCTATTACAGGAAAAGATTTTAATGAACTTTGAATATCTGATTTCTTCCAGCATTACGGAAACAAAGTTGTCATTCATTCTACAGTCCCCATCATAGCCAACTATATCCGGCACTAGGAAAAAAAGACAAAAAAAAACAAAACAAACAAACAAAAAAAACTATATAAAGGTACAAAATGAAAACAATTAAGTTTCCAGTTATAACAATATTTTCTCAAATATTTCCCTCTGATAAGCCAAAAAGATTTAGTTAAAACAGGAACTGCTTCCAAAAAGCAGAGATGTCAACATTACTAATTTAAACCAAAGCAGGGATAAATTTAGCATTAAAAGTTTTCAGTGAACACTTTCTGTATAGAGAAGTGTATCCTGAGTAATGGTTTAAAGTTAATGAGCACTGCACCAGTCACCTTCATGCAAATACTTAGCAAGTGTTCAACATTGTAAACTGTTTCAAGGACAGTTGAGTATCACTATTATAACTACCTCATTGGAGTAACAATCTGTGTGATGCCTACCTCCTCTGAACCCTGATCTCAAGGCGCTGATCTGTGTCTTGTCACACTACTCTCAGTAACTCCAACTTCTCACAGTTATTGGTAAAACATTTATTGACTCAGATATTTCTGAATTGTATTGTAATGCAAGATTTAAAGAATGAAACACCTCTACAAGACAGGGCCCCAGAAGGAGTCCCAGCTGGCTGGAGGATTTACAATAGATACACATTCCTTTAAGCAAGAGCAACTTTCTTGCCCCTGGGTCAGACACTCATATCTGTGTGTGTGTCTGAGAGCCAGAAGGATCACTCCATAGGCTTTAAAGAACCAAGGATAAATTGCTGGGAATGTGGTCCTCTGGAGGGAACACCACTAGTTTCATCATTGGACTAAGACTTGTCTGCTCTGGCTATGCAGCAGAGACCCAGGGCCATTTCTCACTGTCAGGTTCAGCCTTGCCTGCTGATTCATTGTCTTCCTTGGCCAGGAGTCCTGATTGCCTAATAGCTTTGCACATCAGCACGGCTTTGCACTGGCATACCAGTCACACAGACCTGCTGTAAGACCCACACTACTGCTGCTTCCAAATCATGTTGAAATCACAGGCTTCCTCCGCTTTTAAGAGATTGTACCTGTCAGAATGCTAACAATTTAACACTTGCATTGTGTCATTCCTTCAGGAAATTAAAAAAATACTAGTGGGCAGTGTGAGAGAGCACAGTAAGAACTGCATATTAGACACTTACTGCATTATATACTAACCATCTGCCTAGTATTTGGAAGCTCTCTGGGCATACAGTTTAAACCTGTTATGACAGTATCAAAAAAAAAAAAATAAACACTAAGCACTTCATATTTTTACAATAGAACAAACTTTTCTGACTGCTTTAATGTAGTGTTTCAAATATGTTCTGACCAGAATACCATTTGGTAAATAAGAAAAAGAAAACACAGTGTAAAACTTCTGGCATTTTATGTTCATTTCTCAGAACTGCAGTTCTCTCCTGTAGACCTGCTTCCTACTTCCTTGCACAGTCACCTTGCTTGTATACTCTCTAAAGTACCAACAGCAGAGAGAACATTTAGAAACATGAATAAGTGGAAAATTATAAGCTGTTAAAATGATTTTTTCTATAAACAATCTGTGAAATTAAGTGTAACAGGATAATATAAAAGCTAAGAAATTATTGCATGTGAATTATGATCAATAAGTATGAAAAATAATTATGACATTGAATAAGTAGAAAATAGTGCAAAAGATTAAATAAAAAATTTTGTTACAGAACAGGAAGAGGAGTAGATGATAGGGTCTGGCAGAAGGAAAAGATAAACCCTAAGGCAGAAAAAGGAAAGGAGGGGAGAAAGCGGTAAAAGGGGTTAGTAAAAGGGGAAAGGGGGATATTCAATGCCCTTCCTGTAATGCAGGAGACAAGGAAAATGGAGAGAAGGAGGGAATGTGCTTTGTTTGGATCATCTAACATGTGCCTGCAAACTGAGGATGATATCAATCTAGACTGTGAACACGTGCACACATTACATAGGACTGAGAAACCTGACTGAGGACTTCTCAACTTCAATAACCCATCCACTTCAACATTAGCAGTGGTGTGTTCCTCCATGCAGGAGCTGGCTGTTCCACTTTTTTTTTTTTTTTTTCTTGTTGTATACGTATTTTATGTATTTCTATATCTTATATAACCAATTTATAAAAGAAGTTACATCCATCTATAGTAAATGTTTTTTTTCTCACTAGAGGTCTGGAGACATTTGATATCACTTTGAAAAAAATAAAATAAAATAAAAAATAATAAAAAAACATGGTGGAAATAACACTAAAATATCATAAGAATGTGGATAATATTAACACCAAACAACTGAACAAATAACAAAATGACAACTCATTATTCTAATCAATAGGGTTAATTTACTACGTTTCTGTGAACTGTAACAGCTAAAGAAAGCTAACCAAAAAGGAACAGGGACTACATGCTGTGCAATGAAGTATTAACTACTTCAGCCTGTTCCAGGCTGTTTAATTATGTTTCATTAACCTGACCATTTATTTCATCAAGGGTGGGTCAAAGTCCCAGACTTTACCTGCAGAATTCTGGAAACCCACAATAACTCTGTCATATATTTAATCTCTACTACTGTCCTAAAAATACATTAATCTTTATAAACAGATTTCAGAGCACAAAAAGAAAGGGCAGTCCACTGATGTACAATCTCAAACATATTTAAACAAGTGAGGAAAATAAGTACACAGTATGACATCTTGCCTTGCATATTTGTCTTCTGTACACTTTTGTTTCCTAACTGATTTTTCATGAGTCCTAACTGATTGCTTTCTGACAAGAAACAAATTGAATACTGCCAGTGACCACAGTTTGACATATAGAAAAATGAAGCTTTTAATCTCCAGGATTAAAATGCAGTCCCAATGATGCATGTAATATATTTGATTCTCTGCATGTTTTCAACACATAGAGTTTCCCTGGATTCACAGACAAAGCATGAGGATATACGTGCCATTGCTTCAGTGGTCCATACACCAAACATACCTCACCACCAATAAAAGCATCACTCAGTAGAGAAATATAGAAAATTTAAAGTGAAAGAGCATTCTTTTTCTCTAATAATTAATAATAATTAATTTCCTCACTTTTGAGTGAGAAAATATTTACATTAAAAAAAAATAAAAGTATAAAAAAATGCAAAATCATCAAGAACAAGAGAGCCCATTATTGCATATAGCTCTTGCCTATCATCAGATGAACTATAGTCATATAATTTTGGCCAGAAGTCACAAAATTACTGGTTGCAATTTTTCTAAATCCTTTTTACTGTTAAGACAAGATAGTCTCAGTGTCACAATTTTTGTCAGCACAGCATGAATACTCCAGTCTTCAAGAAGGGCAAGAAGGAAACCGCAGGCCAATCAACCTCACCTCCATCTCTAGAAAGGTGATGGAGCAGCTCATCCTTGAGGCCATTTCTAAGCATGTGGAGGAAAAGGAGGTGATCAGGAGCATTCAACATGAATTCATACTCAGGAGAAGTCATGTTTAACCAACCTGACAGTCTTCTATAATTAGATGACTGGTTGGATGGATGAAGGGAGAGCAGTGGATGTTTTCTACCTTGACTTCAGCAAGGCTTTTGACACTGTCTCCCATAACATCTTCCTGGGCAAGCTCTGGATGTGTGGGATCCATGAGTGGACAGTAGGGTGGATCAAGAACTGGCTGGATAGCAGAGCTCGTAGGGTTGTGCTCAATAGTGCTGAGTCTCGCTGGAGGCCTCTGGCTAGTGGTGCCCCCCAGGGGTCAGTTCTGGGTCCATTGCTATTCAACTTATTCATCAATGACCTGGATAAAGGGGCAGAGTGCACCCTCAGCATGTCTCTGGACGATACAAAGCTTGGCAGAGTGGCTGACACACCAGAGGCCTGTGTGGCCTTTCAGACGGACCTGGACAGGAGAGTTGGATGGAGAGGAACCTCATGAGGTTCAACAAGGGCAAGTACAGGCTCCTGCACATGGGGAGGAACAACCCCTTGCACCAGTACAGGTTGGGGACTGACCTGCTGGAGAGCAGTTCTGTGAAGAGGGACCCGGGGGTTATGGTGGACAGCAGGTTAACCATGTAGTATGCCCTTGTGGCCAAGAAAGTCAATGGGATCCTAGCCTGCATCAAGAGGAGTGTGAACAGCATATCAAGAGAGGTGATCCTCCCCAGCTCTGGTGAGGCCACACCTGGAATATTGGGTGCAATTCTGAGCTCCCCAGTACAAGAGGGACATAGGACTTCTAGAGAGGGTCCAGTGTAGAGCCATGAAGATGATTAAGAGATTGGAGCATCAGTCTTATGACGAAAGACTAAGCAAGCTGGGCTTGTTTAGCCTAGAGAAGAGGAGATTGAGAGGGGATCTTACCAACCTCTACGAATACCTGAGGTGACAATGTAAAGTGGATGGGCCAAACTGTTCTCAGTGGAGGCCAGTGATAAGACAAGGGGTAATGGGTATAAATTGAACTACGGGAGGTTTCATCACCATATGAGGAAGAAATTCCTTACAGTTCATGTGACAAAGCACTGGAACAGGCTGCCCAGAGAAGTTGTGGAGTCTCCTTCTTTGGAGATACTCAAAATCTGCCAGGATACAATCCTGTGTAACATACTCTAGGTGACCCTGCTTGAGCAGGGGGGATTGGACTAGATATCTCTGGAGTTCCCTTCAAATCTCAGTCATTCTGTGATTGATTCTGTGATTTTATACTTCAGTTGATAAGAAAAAGCAGGAAGACCAGGTAGGTCTGGCATGTATTGCAGGTTAGTGTCTATCATTATTTCAGAGATTGCCCAGACAGCTGCAGCATACAACCCAAAATCCCAGTTTTTCTGGCCTGTTCTGAATGCTAGGTCATCCTGTTCATCTGAACTGACACTAGCTTAGCCCTCTCTATGGGTGTCCCATGGAATGTGTCCATCTTATCTAGTGTTAGAGCTCCAGATGCTAGGCAGTAGTACAGGCTCCTTTACAGCAGGAGAAAGGAGAAAGAAAATATCTCCCACAGCAGAAATTTATCTTCCAATGGGATTAATTAATATTTGCATGTCTTTTTCTCTCTGTCTGGTTGTTGACTACAGTGGAGGCCTAGGTGAGGAGCAGCAGAGTAGCTGTGGCAGTGCTGGTTTAAGGATTCAGACTCAGCAAAGTCTGTAGTTAGAGGCAATACCTTTTATTAGACCACCTTTTCAAAATACAAAGTGCGAAGTGAGATGGATGTCCTCAAATGTGCTTGACAGAAAAAGAGAAGGGATCACATCCTGCTAACAGGTGGTATAAGTCACTCACATAATGCACACACACCAGTTTCAAGGCACACAACTATATAGACATGCAGCTCTCAGTTGGTCTGGGTTTGGATGTCAAGTTTTGTAGATTTTCTATTATCTTGGCAGATTTTCTATCATTTACCAATTGCTTCAGCTCAGCCAGTGCTTGGAGTCTTTACACTTTTCTGTAATGCAGACAAATTTTACCAATGTTTCATGGAAATTTTGTAAAACAGCTTCTGTGGATTACCTTATTAACCTTACAATAACACATTAATACATATCTTGTATAATTTATTGCCTCCTGTGCACATGACAAAGCACTGCTAGGGTACACTTTTTAACGTATGCATTTTGTATGTGCATTTAGTGGAGAAAGCAAATTTGGAGACTCGATTTCTGAAATCAAAGCAAAAAGTTTACTTCCATGATGACAATAGAACAAATCAAAACCCATTTTTGTAAGTTTCATATTGTAGCCTCTGACAAAACTGTGTTGAACTATCACTCAGACTCTACAGAAATATTTCAGATATCTGTGAGTGCCTTAAGAAAACAATATATTTACTGCCACTTTGTACTTTTTACATTGTTTACATATTAAGTGAAAGTTAGAACTAATAGCTTCAGGGTCAAGAAACTGGAATGGAAAATGCCTGACAACAAAGATACATGTCAGTGAGCATTTGGTCATTGTCTTCTAGATTGGGGTGGCCTTCTAGAAGACAAAATTGTGACATAATTTGCATGAACATTCATGTCAGCTCCTTGCCACTGAAGAATCCAAGAGCTCATTTAAACTATGGTTTGATAAAATATTAAAAAAAAAAAAATGTCTTATTAAAAGTAGGGAAGCACTCACTGCTTGTAATCACAGACTTACCTATTTAGACATCTTTCTCTCTTCTGATTACTCAATCATGAGAGAATATTTTCAAAACCCTTGTAAAAGCTATGCTGGTGTGTGACAATGATGAACACTTTTCTCTACCTCCTTCAATTTCCTATACCTAAGGTGGGGAAAAACATTTGCCAATGCTAACATAAGAATTATATGCAAAATTTAAGAAGGCAAGAGATAAAAATTTTCAGTTGTATTATCAGTAATTTTACTGAGTATACCTCTGTTTCAAAGATCTAGCCTGAGGCAGGCATGTGTTAAAAACAGGGGAAAACAAATTCTGTTTCACTACTTTTTCATTTAGTCTAAAAAGGTAAACATTTTACATTAATTTTTTCTAGAATACATGTACAATTTACATTAAATATTTCTAGAATATTCTTTGCTGGTTTAATCTGATGTTTGAGAAGAATGGAGTAGCCTTGTTCTCAAACTGTGTGGAGGTTGCCAATTGAAATGGCCAATTTTCAAAACACGTCAATCAATTTACAGGGCTAAATGTCTGTGATACTTACCATACCTAGTTTAACAAATGTTTTCTTACTTAAAGAAAAAAAAGGGTCTTTTATTTATATGGTTTTTTACTTGAAAAAAAGAAAATATATATATGAAGGCAATAACTCATTTGATAAAGTAGTTTCATACCAGACAACAGTACTTTGTGGGTGGCTAAAGATGAAGACCGTGAATATACCTGAATTATGAAGACATATGGTTTGACTAAACACCTTATAATTATTTATGTGTGTAATGGTTATATTGGTCATTTTCTTTGTCTTCATTATATTGATATACAATATTGATACATAATATCTTACAGAAATCATTTCAAGGAATTTTTTGCATCTTTAACAAAGAGACTTGTGCAATCATGACTGCTGGCAAAGGTTACTCATTGATTGATTCCATGAGTAAGACCCACATTAACATCTGAGTTCTTAATTTCATTAAAGAAAACCCCTTTGGCTTTCCACATTTCTCTTCTATACGTCTAATTCAAGGTAACCTTTTAAAAGAAAATGGAACCTTTTGTTCTTCTTCCAGCTCTCATACTTTCAAAAGTTGACTACCTGCTGGCACATTTGCTTTGAGTTAGTAGCTTAAATTTATTCCACCTGCTTAACTTTCCTTCTCTCTTTCTTTCTTTCTTTTCTTTCTTTCATTCTTTTTTTTTTTTATTTCCTAAGCTTACAAATCCACACAAGTTGTGTAGAAACAGCGTAAGACATTCCAAAGACTTCCTCTCCGTGCTTACATTTTCTTTGGTTCACAGCAAGGGAATGGTATTATTATTTATATTAGAAAACACAACATTGTGGTGAACCTGCTGTGGTTAGGAGAAGAAAAATCTTAAAAGATGTAAATGCAACCATAAATAAATAAATAAATAAATAATTAAATAAATAAATAAATAAATATGTTTTTAAATTATATTAATGTCACTTCATATAAAAATGTAGATATTAATGTTTTCCATTAATAATAATGTTTTCCAAGCTATTGTGATATCATATATGTATATATCCATGTCTTTTCTATTTCCATGTGTTAACAAAATAGAATTTCCCTAAGCACTAGGGGAGGTTTAGTCTTGGGTGAAGTGCCCTTTCATTCTGCTGGAGTTTTGGCTGATAAGTAGCTC
The DNA here is from genome assembly GCA_011074415.1 of Stictonetta naevosa. Lineage (NCBI taxonomy): Eukaryota > Metazoa > Chordata > Aves > Anseriformes > Anatidae > Stictonetta > Stictonetta naevosa. The sequence continues at coordinate 104,844,534 of CM021697.1, forward strand.
TGTGAGAAAGAAGAGAGTGTATATGAAAGAATGCCAATGTCTTTGGATGGGTAAATTAAGACCAAAACATTAAGTTTTCAGCTATGTCTCACACTCATAGTGTGAGTTTGTGCTTTTAGAACTGCTCTTAAATGCAGTTCTCAAGAATGCTCAGCATTCTTGATTTTATGATATGATTCTGCTAAGGCTCTTCTCTCAAGAAACAAAGATGTTCTATTACTTCCTTAGTCCTACGGATTGCTGTGTAACCTCTGCCCTCACATATTTCAGCTTGTCCTTCCTTTCACTGACATGTCCAAAGAATTTCTAAGGTTAACCGGACAAGGACTTTATAAATTCAAAGAATCTTTAGTTCTAACACCAACACCATACCATACCGTAACAAAATATTCATGACTATTATCTGATTAAAACATGTTGAAAAATAAAACAAAAATGAAACAAACCAGAGGAAATAGATTTGTAGAATATAACAAATAGGAGAAGTTTATTATTATGCCAAATGAAAGAACTAATATATCAAATTATAGAATAATTTTCCTTAATCTATGAATGTCTACTTATCCCTTACTTCAAACCTACTGTTTTTTTTTTAGAAATAGTTTGCTCCTACATGTGTTGTTTTATTCTCCTATGTAGGAGTTGTTTATGCACCTACATGTGTTGTTTTATGGCTGAATCCTTTTTTACAACATTTGATATGATTTCAGACTTTATCTTTATTCTGCTTTATTTCTAATAAAAAGAAAAAACATTTTTAAAAGAAGCATAATCTCTAATAGAAATGTTTCCATGTTGTTGTTTTTTTTCCATGAAATAGTTCTCTCTCCTTCCCATTATGATTTTATTTTTCTTTCAATTTCTCAAAACCCTTGAAGGCATAAAATGTTTATGATCCTTTTTACATCTGAAATGCTTTTTTCCTTGCTCTGTTAATAAACTAGGATGATATTGTCATGAGCTATGGATAAGAACAGAGAAGAGAACTGAGCCATACAAGCTAATGAGAGTTTGTTATTTTAGTGGGTTGCTACCTTTGTTGAGGAAAGGAAAAGGGAAGGGAAGGGAAGGGAAGGGAAGGGAAGGGAAGGGAAGGGAAGGGAAGGGA
>CM021697.1:104852316-104899376 GCA_011074415.1 Stictonetta naevosa
AGGAAGGAAGGAAAGACAACAAAAAAAAAAAAAAAGAAAAAAAAAAGAAACAGATTTATCCTGCAGTATCAATTTTTAACTGTCATAATTTAACAAAATTCAGATAATCATTAAAAAAGATGTGTACACTTCTAGAAGATATAGCTGAAAAATTGCTAGATTTAGATTAGATATGAGGAATGATGAGAGTGGTGAGACATTAGAACAGGTTGCCAGAGAAGTTGATGACCCAATAGTGGAAGTCTTCAAGGTCTGGTTGGATGGGTCTTTGAGCACCCTTTGAACATCTAATGAAAGATGTCCCTGGATATGACAGGGGGAGTTGGACTACATGATCTTTAAGGGTCTCTTCCAGCCCAAACCATATGATATATTTTCCATGAAAAAAATCTATTACCACTCTTTCCATCAAGATTCAGAAATTTTAAAACCTTACAGGAGCAGAAAAATATACTGTGTGTTGCTCCAGATGTAATGTTGTCTCTAAGGACTAATGATTTAATGTTATAAGCAATGATTACCTCTGCATAATCAGATTTGGAACACAGATGGTAGGGTTATACATATTTCCACGGAAATATGGCTAAATATAAGCTAGAAATTTAACAGATTACTGGTACGTAATGACCAGGTCAGAGATTTAGCTGACCCAAACAAAGATTTCAGGAATGCAGGACCATCCCACCCTTGAAAACTACTACATCCTTTTGTAGTGGAGAGGCTTAGTCAACAACTGTTTGACGAAGAGTTGCCGGCTGTGAAATTACAGACCCTAATTCACATAAGTGCTATACTCCAGTTGGTTCCAGCAGCCATAGTAGTCAGCAGCCATATCATCCAAATTATCACAAATGCATTAACTTTTTTTAAAACAGTCCAGTCTTCTTCAGAAATGCTTCACCATGACATTCTCTTAACACTTAGAAATCCCAAGGTTTGTCTGATAAGTATAACCTCTCTATGTACATCAGCAAAGAGCTCTTTCCTGCTGCTTTGCTCTCAGTCTTTGCCAAGTTTTTGCTCACCAAGGAGTTATGTTGACAAATGTGATACAAACAAGAGATGTCATGTGTTTTCCTCATTACTTATAGAAAGCTCTTATTTTTATCCTGGGCGTCAAATTATCCACTTTCAGAATCCTACTTTTTCTGATGTGTGATTTTAGACTTGGCAATGAAAGCCCAGACAGAGCAAAGCAGTAAAGGTCATTCATAATAAAATTTGGGATCTTGTACAACCATTGTACAACATTGAGAGGCTGCAAACACAAGCATGCAAAGAAGTATTATAGGAAAAGACAGTTTCTGTGCCTTTATCATTATGACTATGACAGATAACCTACAATTTACATGGACAAGAAAGAAATTAGGAAACTAGGATTTATGGAAAATAACCTGGAAGAAATATTTCAAGTTATCCAACTTCAGTTACCTGTCCATAAAAATACTTGGGGTGTTTCAGTCTATACAAACGGCATAAAGATATTACTTCCAGAGAGTGTTTGTATTTGGCTTTTCTTTTTCAAAGATTATTTAAAATATACATATATATATAAAAATAAAAACAGTGGTGATGTGCTGAAAAAGGTCCCCTGGCATAAAGCCAGTATTGACTGTTCACTGGAGTTACTAAAAAAGTGATTATGCAAGAGAGAGAAAAAAAGTGGAGGACTCTGTTTCATTACTGGTTGGTTTTCAGACAAACAAATTAAAATATATCATTCTACCCCGTGTTTGCAGGAAGACACATGTGGATTATGTAAACTATAAAATCCACATGTCCCAGAATATGAGCCAACTTGCCCCCAAGTGGTTGGAGACAACCTGTTTATTTGTAGGAAAAAAATGTAAGAGAAAATGGGGACTTTCTTTATGTTTAAAGCCTCTTAATATTAAGGCTGAGATTATTAAAAGGAAAAAAAAGAGTATCCTTTCCATTTGACTGGTGCTACTAGTTACTGCAGTGCTGGCAACTGCTAGAAGAGCTAGAGAGAAGACCCCCATCAACATTCATAACAAACACTAAATAATAATAATAATAATAATAATAATAATAATGTGTTTTGTTTTGTTTTTCTGTCTTTCATTCTACATATTATCCACAACCACTTTATCTTAAGCTTGGCTTGGTAGCCACCTGCTGTGAAACTATTTCAGCCTGTAGTCTGAGTCAAAGTCCTTTGCTAAGGGCATAAATAAGTTCTTGCCTTTACTCCAGTGGAACCTACCATAACAGTGAGAATTGATTTTCAGGAGATTGACATGGATGACACAAGGTAGCTTCATTTTGTCTATAGAACATTGAACAGACGAACAGGCAAACTAAGACCAAAAGTAAAGATTTTGTAACACTGGAAGTAAAATGATGTATGTGTTTCAATGCAACTTCACTAAATGAATTTCAGGGATCTACAATTAAACACTAGAAATAAGTATACCACTCTCATTTTACACTTCAGATTTGATGTATGAATTGATTGAATTGAGAAGAAGAGTTTAATAAAATCATGAGTTTCTGCTCTATAGATAGGCATTTTATTTTTGACATAAGTCATTGCTGATCTACTACAGGATGCTAAAGCGACTTCTAACTAATCAACACAAAAATATTTCTTTCACAAACACACATAAACATCTCTACTGAGTAATTACATGAGTCTCAGAAAGCACTTTGTATGTAGTACTACTGCAATGTATCAATGCTTTTGAAAACAGTTTTCTTAGACTGAACGATTTAAAAAAAAAAAAAAACTATGCTTCAGCAAAACACACAGTTCAAAATAATTATTAATCAGACATGAACTGAAGAAAAATAATCCAAAAAAATAAAAAAAAAAAAAAATCTTGTTTCATGGAACTGCCAAGGAGCAACAGAACACTAAAATTTTATGACAGAAAAAAAATTATTTGTAGAATTAAGAATGTGAAATTAAAAGCTCCAACAGAAATTTTAGTTTCAGTGAATACTTGTTTGCTGTTACAAACTTTTGAATAAGATTGACACTGAAAACTGAGCTTAAAAAACAACAGCAACAAAACAAACATACCACAAAACGACACAGATCTAACTTTCATGCTATATTATTTTTGAAATTCAGAGAGGCAGATTAATTATAATTTAGTTAAAAAACACCTTCAAACACCTAAATTAAAACTGCTCCAGGTTAGACTTTAAATATCAAGATAAAATAAAAGATTACCCTCCCCCACCAAAAAAAAAAAAAAATCAGGACCACATTGTCCACTATTAATTTCTCCATAATTCCATTTATGACTTTTTCCTAAAATTCTGAATGCCAAAAGTCATACAATCCCTTCATCTCCCTTTTGCTCCTGAGTTCAAAGTTAGCTGGAAGTGAGAGAAGTAAATAACCTGAATATTTGCCTCCCACCTTGAACACTACCTTCCAAATTCTGTCTTATTTCAATTTAATTTCCTAGTTCTTATCAAATAATAATAAAAAAAAATAGCTTTAATGCTTCTGCTACCTTTTCAAAGTTACAGATGAAAATTTTGCATGAATATGTTATTTGCAGAGATCACTGTAATTTAAAACCTGTCGCATTTTTACAGCACTCTCACCATCATCACAGACTTTAAAAATCCCATCCTTTCTCTACAGAAATAAAAAGGTTGTAGAAGAATATTTGGTCTTAACTACCTCCCCCTGCATGTTTTATCAGATCTGTCACACCTGTGCCAAAAATCTAGAGTTCAATCAAATTGATCCTAGTGTTCAACACAATTTAAACACTATTAAGTATTTTGAACAATGCAAACTCGTTTCTGCCTACAGCATTTTCTGCTCATTTTGACATCAAAATAAAAATACTTATTCTGAAATTTTCATAATTCTAGCCTTGCCCATGGGGGCCATAGATTACTGTTCTGAGGACTGCCATAGTTTACAGAACTGCTGCACGTCTGCATATAAAATCAAATACAAAAGAGTTTAGGGTTCAAAATGATAATTTTTGATACTTAGGTAATTTCTGTGCTTCCCTGAGGTTTTGACATTCACAGTGAAGGTAATAAAATTAAATGGTGCAAAGCAACCTCTTACTTTAGTATTTCCCAGCTATGGAGAAAAAAAAAAAAAAAAAAAAAAAAAAAGACAGTCAAGCAAAGATCACTGAAAATAAGTTACACGGCTTTATAGAATCTTTCCTTCTAAAAGCTATTGCTTATCCAATACACTAGTGTTTAAAGTGTAATAGTTAAATTTTATGGTTATCTTAGTTTGCCACTAATAACGAAAACAAGAACTACAAAACTTAATTAAAACTAGATTAATTTCTCATTTCACTTATGTGCAAAATAATAATAAATAAAAATTAAAATAATAATTTTAAAATAAAATATAATAAATTAAATTAAAATAAAATAAAATAAAATAAAAATGACTTTAGAAGGTTAGGTGTATTCTTAAAGCCAACCCAATAAAACAGAAAAGATTTCATGTTATTCACTATAATTTTACCTAGCTAGGGTCTAGTGGTAGGAGACATAGGGAAGTATATATGTGTCATGGGTATCTGACATGTGGCTACCCTGAAAGTAATATTTTCCAGCCCCCTGGAACTGAAACCAACAGTTTAACCTTTTTTTTTTGCACTACAGGGCTACCTGTTGGAGAATGACATTAGGCTGTGATGACTCCAGAAAGTCTCAGAGAAAGGGGACAAGATTTCCATCATACCCATAGTGTTCTCTTAGTGTTCCACAAAGATGTACAGGCTGAAAATGCTAATATTTCATAGTGGAACAAGAGTTGCTGGAATTTCAGGGGGTTGAGAATGAAATAGGTTTTAAGTGGTAATGTGCCAAATACCCCCTGGGGCACTTTGCTGAAGTTCATGGAATTTTGTGGTTTTCCTTGCAGTTTGCTTAAATAGCAGTAAATTAGAACCATGGCTCCTCTGAAGAAATTTGGCATTACAAGATATGTAATGTTATATTATGTACTTTAAACTCTCTATGGTGTGTAGGCTTTTAATTTTTGATAACTGGATACGATGTTCATTAGCATGCCACTGGGTAATTTCATTGTGCACATCTCTGCAGCTCTTCTGAAATAGTATGCATGTAGATTTTTATTAGAAAAAATACAGAGAAGTAGTTGAATAATGGCATTTCAAATACTCTGAAGACATTGCATGACACAGTCACTGAAAACAATAATATGGTTACAGCATTAGTTAGGGTTCTTGGAACTGTTCCATGAACTTCCTGTGTGTCTCTGAAGAAATCATTGATGCTCTGGACTCTAGTTCCCATTAGTAAAGTAAGAATTATACTCCCCAGCCAAGGCTCTTTACAAGGCTCTTTAGATATAAAGAAATATCCACATAACAGATTTGCAAAGGGAGAGAAAGAAGAATGAAATATCAAGTTTTCATGGGAAGGAACAAGGAACATAGACAGGAACTAACAACTTGATCCTCAAGAATCTTCAGGTCAAATCTTCAGTTTTATAGTATATTCAGTTTATCATAAAATAGTTGCAAATATCGCTTAGTGGATGAGTTTTGGTGGTATGTTTAACATCAACCCAGGAATAACGGTCCACTCCTGAAAGTAAGACCTGTGGATTCAGAGTCAAAAAAAAGACAAGACAACCTATCTGAATTAGGGTTGAATGGCAGGATAATTTTTTTAATTTTTTTAATTTTTCATTTTTTTCATTTCAGAATACTGTTGAACTTCCTGCTTCTGAATAGGAAGCAAAGCTGAAGTGATGAAATATTATGGGAAAATCCACTATTTCAGTATTTCTGGCCTGACCAGAAACCAAAAAAAAAAAAAAAAAAAAAAAAAAACACAGAATAGTCAAAATTTCTTCTTTCCAGATTTGTGACTCTGCAAATTCAGAATACAAGATTTGTGTAACCATCAGGGTCCAAGTTCTGAGAAGTGCTAAGCACACACAAATCCCCCTCAAGCTAATGGGAGTTACAGGTGTCCCCAGCAATAGCTACAGAGAAGATATCATCACAACTGAGGTTTGCCAGCTCAGAACTTTGTCCAAATCAGACTGAAATAATAAACTCTTTGCAACAATTTTGTTGCTAATTGAAACTCCAACTTTTACTTAGCTTTTGTAACCTTCATTAAGAACTTCTGTTTCCTAGCTACAAAATTGGCAACTCAGTGAGGAAATTATCCTCTTTTCCACATTTCAGTATTCTGGAAAGCACTGCATGTTCACTACTGAGCTTTGCTACAACATCTACTAAAGTCTCTGGAAAGAATGCCACTTGATTTCACATGCAAGCTGACAGATTTTTATGGACTAGAAGACTAGATCCTGAGCTGATGAAAATTCACACCTCTTTATTAAAAATAACACCAGCTGAGTATCTGGCCCTCTGTTGCACCTTCATTTTTCATCTTATGTGCCACGTATCCTCAAGTTAAGCAGAATTTGCCAACCAGGAACATCATTTTCAGAATGGGCATTTTTGCCTTGATACTTTACACATTAAGAACAACTTATTGAGTATTAATCATAAATGACTTTCAGAAAAAGTACATTTGTCTTAAACTAATACCCCTGTAGACACTGAAAAGCTCTGTTCTTCTTTCCCCTCTTTCCAGTTCTTTGCACTCGAGAGACATACATGTCTGTCAGAATTTAAACACTGGAAGGATTTTGTTCCCTTAATTCAATTATTTCATTGATACACATATGGACCTTCTTATTTCTCAACAGAAATACACGTAAGGATCTTTCCTTAAAATAGAAGGGAAAAAAAAAAAAAAAAAAAAAAAGCCAAATGTACATTACTACAGTTAGTATTAATTTTCCAAATTGTTGCATAATGTCATGCTTAACAGTACAATAGAACTGGAAGTTACTTACATTTACAGGGACAACAGTTGCAATACTTTATATGTAACAGACCTTAAACAACTGTTAATGTATTCACTGTCTATAATATTTTGGCTTTTTATTTGGGGCAAGTGAACTTCAAAACATTTAGTGATTTGGATCAGGATGTAGTTTTGTTGAATGCGATCACGCAGCATCACGCAGCAGGTTAACCGCGGGATCAGGCCCAGTCAGTATGGGTTCATGAAAGGCAAGTCCTTCTTGACCAACTTTATCTCCTTCTATGACTGGGTGACTCACCTGGTGGATGAGGCTATTCATGTAGTCTGCCTAGATTGTAGCAAGGTCTTTGACACAGTCTCCCATAGAATTCTCCTGGAGAAGCTGGCAGTCCATGGCTTGGACAGGTATACACTTTGCTGAGTTAAAAACTGGCTGGACAGCCGGGCCCAGAGAGTGGTGGTGAATGGAGTGAAATCCAGCTGATGACTGGTCACCAGTGGTGTTCCCTGAGGGTTGGTGTTGGGGTCCATACTCTTTAATATCTTTATTGATGACTTGGATGAAGGAATTGAGTGCACCCGCAGTAAGTTTGAAGATGACAAGGTAGGGGTTAGTGTTGATCTGCCTTAGGTTAGGAAGGCTCTGCAGAGGAACCTGGACAGGATGGGTTGATGGGCAGAGGCCAATGGGATGAGGTTCAAAGTGGCTAAGTGCCAGGTCCCACACTTTGGCCACAACAACCCCATTCAGCACTACAGGCTTGGGGCAGTGTGTCTCAAAAGCTGTGCAGAGGAAAAGGATCCAGGGGTGTTAATCGATGCTCACCTCAACATGAGCCAGCAGTGTACCCAGGTGGCCAAGAAGGCCAACGGCATCCTGGCCTGTATCAGGAATAGTGTAGCCAACAGAACGAGGGAGGTGATTGATCCCCTGTGCTCAGCTTTGATGAGGCCACATTTTAAGTACTGTGTTCAGTTTTGGGCCTCTCACTACAAGAAAGACATCAAGGCCTTGGAGTGTGTCCAGAGAAGGGCTATGAAGCTGGTGAAGGGACTGTAACATAAGTCCTATGAGGAGCAGCAGAGGGAACTGGGTTTGTTTAGTCTGGAGAAGAGGAGGCTCAGGGGAGACCTTATTGCTCTCTACAACTACCTGAAAGGAAGTTGTGGGGAGCTGGGGCTTGGTCTTGCAGATAACTAGTGGTAGGACTAGAGGGAAAAGCCTCAAGTTGTGCCAGGGAAGGTTTAGGTTGGAAATGAGAAGACATTTCTTCTCAGAAAGAGTAGACAGGCATTGGAACAGGTGTCCCAGGGAAGCGGTGGAGTCACCATCTCTGGGGGGTGCTTAAGGAAAGGTTGGACTTGGTGCTTAGGGACACAGAGCAGGTGACATTGGTTGTTGGGGTATGGTTTGACCAGATGACCTTGGAGTTCTTCTCCAACCCTAATGATTCTATGATTCTATGCTTTAATAGTATTTACAGCATGGCTGAACAGTCTTGGTGAAAAATCTGGCCTAGAAGGAAGATAATGTTTTTCATGTTTTCTCTGTATTTGCTATTTTTTAACATGTTAGCACAGGAAGTAGAGCAAATCATTAGGACTTGTTCAACTGCAGTAAATACTAACATTTAATATCTAATAAAAGGTTGCAGTACCTAAAGTTAAAATAATCTCACCATGCTAAGGTGAGTTACAGTTTTCATTTCCAGTTTTACGCTGTTTTAATTCAGGTTTTCACCACAAATGCCTTGAGACTTCTCTATATTCCATAAAAAGAAATGTGTAGTGATAAACATTAATATAAATTAGTTTCATTATTTATAGGTGTAGTACTCTCAATTGTGACAGGTTCAGAACTGTAAAAATTCTCCCATTATAACTTTCTAGGTAAACTGTTTATCAAGAAATGATGTTAGAATATAAATCTGTCTTGGGCCATAACTAATTTATGCTTAAACCATGGTAGAGTTTTAAGGGAGAAGTCATTAAAAAGATGATGAACACACAGTACTTGCAAACAAAAAATATGGAAAATATAAAATAGCAACATGCAACTTGGGTAAGAACCCAGGCCTAAAAGTAAAGCAGTGAAAAGGATCGTATATAAATGGAATATTGTAATTTGAAGATTTTGAGAAAATATTCTGAATTGAAGCAGGAAACGTTTTTGATCAAAGATGTTGATTCTTCTGGGATAAGACAAGAAGCAAGTTAGAACAAGGGGCAACCCAGCTGTACCCAGTTCTTTAGCCAAGGTAAGTGAGCATGTAGAATCATAGGATCGTAAAATATCCTGAGTTGGAAGGGACCCATAAGGATTATCAAGTCCAACTCCTGGCACCACACAGGTCTACCCAAAAGTTTAGACCATGTGACTAAGCACACATGGTCTCTTAAATTCAGACAGGCTTGGTGCAGTGACTACTTCACTGGGGAGCCTGTACAAGTGTGCAACCACCCTCTCGGTGAAGAGCCTCCTCCTGATGCCTAGTCTAAACTTCCCCTGCCTCAACTTAACCCCGTTCCCACAGGTCCTGTCATTGGTGTTTATGGAGAATAGGTCACCTGCCTCTCCACTCCCTCTCGCGAGGAAGTTGTAGACCATGATGAGGTCTCCCCTCAGCCTCCTCTTCTCCAGGCAGAACAGGCCCAGTGACCTCATATGTTTTCCTCTCCAGGCCCTTCACCATCTTCATCGCCCTCCTCTGGACACTCTCCAACAGTTTAATGTCCTTTTTGTACTGTGGTGCCCAGAACTGCACACAATACTCAAAGTGAGGCCGTACCAGCGCAGAGTAGAGAGGGACGATCACTTCCCTCAACCGATTAGCAATGCCATGCTTGATGCACCCCAGGACATGGTTGGTCCTCCTGGCTGCCAGGGCACACTGCTGGCTCATATTAAACTTGCTGTCAACCACGACCCCCAGATCCCTCTCTGTGGGCCTGCTCTCCAGAGTCTCGTTGCCAAGTCTGTATGTATAGCCAGGGTTGCCGCGTCCCAGGTGCAAGACCCGGCACTTGCTTTTGTTAAACTATAGAGTCTTGAGGGACCCCACTAGTGACCATCCGCCAGCCTGATGTGGCCCCATTTACCACAACCCTTTGAGCCCTGCCCATCAGTCAATTGCTCACCCATCGCATGATGTTTTGGTCTAGTTGTATGCTGGACATTTTGTCCAGTAGGATCCTATGGGAAATCGTGTCAAAAGCCTTGCTGAAGTCCAAAAAGATCACATCAGCTGGTTTGCCTTGGTCGACTAGATGGGTGATCTTATCATAAAAGGAAATCAAATTTGTTAGGCAGGACCTACCCTTCATGAACACATGTTGGCTGGGACCAATGACTGCATTGTCCCTCAGGTGCGCTTCAAGAATCATCTTCTCCATAATTTTACCAGGCACTGATATGAGACTGACAGGTCTCTAATTGCTATGGTCTTCTTTCTTACCCTTCTTGAAAACTGGCACAACATTTGCCAGCTTCCAATCTACTGAGACCTCTCCAGATTCCCAAGATCATTGAAAAATAATTGAGAGGTCCCGTGATGACATCAGCCAGCTCTTTAAGCACCCTGGGATGAATCCCATCCCAACCCATGGACTTGTATGGATCCAGGTGGAGCAGCAAATCCCACACACGTTCAGGGTCGGTTGGGAGTTTGTCATTCCCAACATCATGGTCCTCCAGCTCAGGGCACCCTGGGTCCCGAAGCCCATCATCAGCATTGAAGACAGAGGCGAAGAAGGCATTAAACACCTCTGCTTTGCCTACATCATTGTCTGTGAGGAGACCTTCCCCATCAAGCAGCAGACCTATGTTTTCTTTGGTTCTCCTTTTTCTGTTCACATATCTAAAAAAACCTTTTTCATTGTCTCCCACAGACATGGCCAGCTTCAACTCTAGTTGGGCTTTGGCCACACAATTTTTCTCCCTACAAACACAAACAGCATCCCTGTATTCCTTCCTCGCCGCCTGACCCTCCTTCCAGCAGCCGTATACTTTCTTGTCTGCCTAAGCTCCCATAGAAGATCCCTGGTCAGCCAGGCTGGCCTCCTGCCCTGCCTGCCTGACTTCCAATATTTTGGAATTGCCTGATCTTGTGCTTTTAGGAGGCAGTGCTTACAGTCTGACCAGCACTGATGGATGTCAATGCCTTCAAAAGCAGTTTCCCAGGGGACCTTGCTGACTAGTTCCCTGAGCAGCCTGAAGTCTGCTCTCCCCATGTCCAGGGCTGAAGTTTTGGTGGCAGTTTTCCTTCTGTCACCATAAATTCTAAATTCAACCACTTCATGGTCACTATGACCGAGACGGCCGCCGGTTGCCATGTCTCCCACAAGACCCTCTCTGTTCTCCAATAACAGATCTAGGAGGGCACCTTTCCTAGTTGGCTCCCTTAGCACCTGCACCAAGAAGTTATCATCTAGGTGCTTTATGAACCTCCTGGACTTGTTCGTGTCAGTTGTGTGGTGATCCCAGTTGACGTCTGGCAAGTTGAAGTCCCCCATAAGGACAAGGGGAGTTGATCTCAAGGCATCTCTCAGTTCTGCAAAGAATAATTCATCAGTGGTGTCATCCTGGCCAGGTGGTCTGTAATAGACTCCCACAACGACATCCGCTTTATTTGTTTATCCCTTAATCCTTACCCAGAGGCTCTCAACTTTGCCATTGCCAACCTGAAGTTCCACACAGTCCAGCCAATGCTTCACATCCATCGACACCTCGCCACCTCGCCTACCCTGCTTGTCCCTCCTGAAGAGCCTGTAACCACCTATTGCATCAAACCAGCCACAGGACTCATCCCACCAGGTTTCACTTATGCCAATGATGTCATAGCTGTGGGACTGAGCCAAGACTTCTAGCTCATCCATTTTATTCCTCATACTGCGTGTGTTTGTGTAGAAGCACTTCAAATGAGCCTCCCTACATGCAGCACCTTGTGGAGCTGACCGGAGGACCTCACTGCCACACAGTCCCTCTGATTCTAGTGCACCATCCCTTAGGTCATCACCGGCTTGCCTGGTTTTATCCCCTTCCCCCTTCAACTCTAGTTTAAAGCCCTGTCTATCAGCCCTGCCATTTCCTGACCAAATATCCTTACCCCTCTCTGAGAGAGGCGCATCCCATCTGGTGCCAGCAGGCCTGGTGTCACGTAGACCTCCCCGTGATTGAGAAACCCAAAGTTCTGCCGGTTGCACCAGTCCTGAAGCCATGTGTTAATGTGATGAGCCCGCTTGTTAGCATCAATCCTCCCTATCGGGAGGACAGAGGCAAACACAACCTGTGCCCCTGATACTTTAAGTAGTTGTCCCAAAGCCCTGAAGTCCCTTTTGATCGTTCAGACTTCTCGTTGCTACCTCATCATTACCAGCTTGAAAGACCAGTAGCGGGTAGTAGTCAGTGGGCCGTACTAGGCGCTTGACTTTCTTAGCAAAGTCTCTCACCCGAGCCCCAGGGAGGAAACAGACTTCCCTGTGGGTTGGGTCCGGTCGGCATATTGGGCCCTCTGTCCCTTTCAGAAGGGAGCCCGCCACGACAATAACCCTTCTTTCTTTTTTGACAGATGATGTAGCGATGCGGGGGGTAGGTTGCCTTGCCTTAGGCACCCTCTCCAACCGGGATGGGCTTTCGTCTACTTTGTTGTTCTGACTGTTGTGTTCTAGACCCTCATACCTGTTATATAAGGGTAGATGGGAAGGTGAAGTGGGCAGGGACAGGGCTTGCCTACCACCCCAAACAGGAACCTATCTCCATTCCTCCCCTTGGCCTAGGTCCCCTCCTACTGCCTGGAAGGATGAAGGAACTTTTACCTTCTGTGTAGCAGGAGACACTTTTGCTGTGGCAGGCTCATGAGTCTGTCTCAGAGAGGTTTGAGTTCACCTCCACCATTCAATTTCCCCCTCTGACTCCCTGATGCTCCTCAGCCTGCTCACCTCCTCCCAAAGCTCCGCTACCTGGCTGAGCAGCTCTTCAGTGTGGGCACACCTCTCACAGGCATTCCCCTCGCTGCTGCTGTCGGATACTGACAGAAGACTCGGGCACACCCTGCAGCCCAAGACCTGGATGGCCACGAGTTTCACTGAGTCCTCCGTCTGAGTAGCCACATTGGTGACTGTGGCTGGAGAGGCCGCGAGAGATGCAGAGGCCATGGTTTTCTACTTGGTTGATACCATGGCCAGGTTCCTTGCAAGCAGGTTACAAGTACCGAAGGGAAAGACCACTGCAAAGGAGCGCTGAGGAGCCCTGCCTGCTCGCCCTGCCATGCAAACTGCCACGCCATGCCCTTCTGATGTGCCCCACCCTATTTGCCCACCCTGTTCACTGCACTCCTGGTCGCTCGCGCTCCCCAGGGGCTGCCTTTGAAAGGCCGGGGAGGGGGCACTGCTGGCTCCGCCTACACCTCGTCAGCCTCCTCACGAGAGCTGACAGGTCCTAGCAGCTCTCTCGGCTGCCTCAAGTGGCCTTGATACCAAGAAAAAAGCCCTGCCTGTCTCCATCCCCCGCTCCACTGCAGAACGCGTCTACCCCAGAGCCAATCGCCTCGGCAATTACATACGTTACATATATGTAATGAGCAAGCAGTACACTACTCATCAAGTGTTGTTAAGATCAAGCATTTACACAAACTAGAGGAGAGTCTCTGAGGCTCTTCAATTTTAAAGATTTTATAAGAACTTAGAAACATAACTGAAGAGCAACTGCATACTGGGGCAAGAATCCCATTCATCCCAGTGAGGTTTAAAACAGACCTTACAATTAAAAGATATTCTATCCATTCAGATATCAAAATTTATATCAAGCTATCATGCTTGATAAGATTAGAAATTTTGCATGTTAACATGAAACTATACTTTATGAAACTATAGTTTATAACTAGAGGACATTCAGAAATCTGAGCTGGAACAGGCTCTTAAACACAATAGTATTAAAATAAAACAAAACAAAGAAAAACACGACAAGGTAATGTTACCACTTTTGCTGAGAAAGGAAGTATGCATACATGAATGTTATATAAAAATTACGTAAGTTTTCTTTGATCTGTTAACAAGAAAGCTAAACAAGCTGGTGGATATTCTCCAAATAACTTATTATTGGATTTTTTTTAGATGACTGAATTCCTTCCCCAAAAGAACAAAGATAAGTCCTCTGGGAGAAAAGACCTGAAAGCCAGAAATAATCACTCCCTGCATATCCTATTCTTAGATGATGCCCAAGGTTAAGAGTTCTACAGAACTAAAGACAAAGGCCATTTCCCTCATATGACTTCATATGAATAGCAACAGGACTGTGGTTTAAGCAGGTAAATACTATCCTCTTTGTTTCTGTGAATTTTAATTAACTGTTCTACATTATGAGACTACTTGGCTTCATTCTTCATTTAAAATTATGGGGCTTAAGATAAGACATCAGGCAAGGACAAATTACTACTTTTTGTACTACCTATCATTAGTCAGCAATGACTGATGCAGTAGGGTGGGAGTGAACATTATTGGCCTTAATACAGTGTCACAGAGTTGAAACAGCTGTTACCCTGCCCCTCACACCTCCCAGGAGCCTCCTCTTGCATTCACCTTCTTCATCTGTCATCTATTAGTGTCCCCCACAAATTTCCTACATTGAAGACTCTCATATAAAAGCATAAATACTTGATCTCCTTCCATTTTGTCTGTGGTGGCTTTCTCCTTGGAAGAGCCATCAGACTGTGCTAGAGCCACCATCACTACAAGTTTTAGATTCTGCTTGCCTGGAGGAACTTGTCCCTGGCCTCCAGGCCCACCAGCTCAATCTTCAAGGTTGGTCGAGACAAGGTGGAGCCAGACCTTCTGTCCTATTTTATAGCTGGCGGCTATTATTTGGTAAGGCGGAACAACAGGGACCTAGATGGGCCTAAGCAAAATAAAATTAGTGATTTCAGATAATAATTTCTGAATTGTAAATGGTGTGGGACATTTCCTTCTACCTTCTCATCTCAGCCTCCATCGACTAAACAGATGTGTAGCTTCACAGATAAGAACTGAATGGGCCAGAAAACTGGCCAGCTGTCTACATGCCCATAGCAAGTGTCTACCTTGCCCCAGAACTTCAAATTAACTAACCAGGTTTAATATTTCTAAGTAAATATTCTTCAGTTTAAAAGTATTAATCCTGGTTAGCTGATTGGTGCACGTATCAGACTTCTGGCCTTTGCATAGTATTCTGTTGCAATCTCCTATGTGAAGAACTGGGCATCTAGTATTGGTTAGTACCTGGCCAAAAATATTTTATTTGGTCAAAAGGCAGGCCATCGGGAGTATCAGTCCCCCTGAGCACAGATATGAGAAATGACAACAGTGATAATAGCAACAACAGTGCCAACAGCAACAATGACACCAAGAGTAGAAGCAGCAAGGAGCATGTTGACACAAGAGTGTGAAGCAGCAACTGCTGGTTTGTATCTGGCTGTTTGATAGCTGTGCAATCTTGGTCTTTCCTCCTTTGCAACATACCAGTGGGGAATGTAACTGAGCATTAGAGGGTTCTGTATAGCTGTATATGACACTGAGACAGTTCTTGAGTCAGGGTTTGCTCCAAGGGACATGAAATATACAAATGGCTTGCCTTCTCTGTGAGTTTCTCTATGATTCAAGGAGATGGAAGAGAGTCTTTCCTCAGTGAGTGGTGTGCAGACCAGATCTTGTGCTCAGGCATTTCACACTAACTTGGTGGTTTGTCCCATCACCGACGTCAAATTTCCAGCCTGGTGCTACTTAGAGGTGATTTTACAAGCATGGCTACTCACTCCTCCACATCTATTTCAGCTTTTTTTATTCTATGAGTTAGTTAGAAATACAAATTAAATCTGGAATGGCATGTTATGCTTGAATTAATCACTACTCTTTCCCGATAGACTGATTGGAAAGATTACCTTTGTTTCCAGAAAAAAAAGTTTAAAAGTCATACTCAAAGAATTCAGAAAATCCGAGCACACACTGCTTCAACTGAGTACATTCAGTAACTCCAAATGACTCAAATTGTTTGGAAGGCAAATATAAAAAGACATACTGTATAAATAGCACTCAGATCATTATCAGATTCAGATTCAACAGTGTGCCATATATTACAGATAGGAGGGATCAAACAATTAAGGGTACCATCTAAATCCATTCATGTCTTGGATTTATAGTACTTCTTGCACTGATGGACAGCTTTGCTGTAAGATAACTGTACTAGAATCTTCTAAAAAAATTGATTGATATCACTAATGAATGTTGAATGTTACCATTTTTCATTATCCCTGTTTTTAAATAACCAGAACAGGTATTCATATCTGCCAATTCAGTATCATTATTGCTCTGCCTGAATTAAGCTTATAGATTGTTTCCAATATTTCTTACTTGATTAAAATAGAAAATAAAATAAATTCTTCCACTTGAGCTCTGGACCAATCACTAATGCTCTATTCAAAATACAGACCATGTACAATGTCCTGAAGACATAATTTTTGCACAAACAGAAAAATTAATATGTTCAATATAGTCATGTAAACACTACTAATATCAAATGCTGCTGAAAATCTGAGATTTATTTTATTTTTTTATTATTATTATTTCTGCCTTTCAGCTACGGGGACTATCATACTGATGCATTCTAGATAGAAAAGTTCTAACAAGTCTTATATGGCTGTGGCTTTATAGCATTTCCTGTTTGGCAATGAAGTGCTCTAAAAGATATTTACTTTTGGTGGATGAGTGTTATCATTTTACAGCCTACAGTGCCAAAGAGTATATTTTAAAGGACACTGTATGTATAATTATCAACTAGGAATGTGAGGTTAGGGGAAAAGGTGTTGGAATGCAATAATGAGTATGGAAAAGGCAGTTTTTAGTTTGACAGAAAAATTAACACACCAAGGATTTGATTTTGAAAGTGTAACACTAGATGTCTTAATCTTGCCACGAATTTTAAGAACAATGAAGCATTTATTTTCATTTGGAAAATTTATGATTATAAACATGACAAAACCTCTATTTATGTAATATGTTCTACACAGAAAGAGTAAAGCTAAAAGTTTTCGAACCGTCACAGATATATATGCATACAAAAAGGATAACTGTATAACCCATGTCTTTTTTTCATGCATTGCCTATTTTCTGTACACTGTAGTCTTTATAAAAATGCTCAGTCATTTTACTTTAATTGAAATTTGCCTAAATGGAATAGTTTCTCCTGTTTAAAAAAAAATGTTGAGAATTGCAGAGAAGAAAATGAGAATTTATATGGTTATAAAATTCCTCCTAGCCTTACTTGATATAACCAAGTAAAAAGTATAAAATATCCTTTAGACAAAAACACTCTTACATTTGACTCAGAAAGACACTTGGGAGTTTTAAATCCACTGTGATTCATAGTTACATGAAATATTTCAGAAAATGCTCATAAAAAAAGTTCTATTGCCACTACTATTAAAAAAAAATAATAAAAAAAAATCTGTAAAGCTTTTCAAATTCTATTAAGGACTAATTAAGTCTCTTAAAAGATTTTTGAAGTCTTGCAAATTTTTAGTCTTTGTTCAGTATATTAGTTCAATCCTCTATGATCTTATTGTGAATTTTCAATATAACAATAACAACAAACCAAATTCTTAAGCCATTATGTTTTCAAATTTTTCTCCAAGTGCCATTTAAAGCACCATTTATGGTTTATCAGCTATAATTGCGGTATTTTGAAGGGAAGGTTTTATACAGGTTTACTGTAAGTAATTTTTATACATATGGTTTCTACTTTGATATATTAGATTTTCAATTCTGTAATGCCAAAGAAAGCCAATGCTAAGAAACTTCACAGTATTTGCAAAAATGCTTTCGTGTCAATTGATTATTCCTTTACAGTGATACATTACCAAAACTAGATATTAACCTTTGTATGAAGTACCATTTACACAGAGTAGTCAAACAAATTAAAGCTCCAATCCTGCTAGTTAATACACACTGACAGCACACAGACAGTGTTGCTCTCTTGATGTCCACACAAGGTTCTATTGAATTTCAACAATTCTTCTTGCATGATTCCACATACTCAGCATTGTCTCTAGGATTAGGGTTTGGCTACGCTACTTTAGAGTCATTGATGCGCTTTAGGCCTACCATCTTGCAATTCAGCCCACACAGACAGAACTGATTTTAGCAGTTGCATCTGTGCTGTTTTCTTTGCAGGATACTGGGTTCAATCTAGATATTAACAGAAGATAACAAAACCTTTGATCTAGCAATGCTTACCATACTTCCTTACCAGTTCCAGAAGATGGGTGTAAAAAATGGTTTCATGCTTTCATCCTTCATGGAGATAACACCTAAAAGCACACAAGGCACACATTATATATAATAAAACAGAGGATGGACACCTTATAATCCAGTTGATTACTTCCAATTTTGAACTATTATTTTTTTTAATTCAGAGTAGAAGTGGTTAATTTTTCTAAAAATTCTAATTTTCTAAATTAATTTTCTGTATCCTAATAGAATGTGTCATCTGTTTTACTTGGGCCAAGACACAATGATTACAAGGCTGTGGGGAAAAAAGAAAGAAAGAAAAAGAAAAAGAAAAAGAAAAAGAAAAAGAAAAAGAAAAAGAAAAAGAAAAAGAAAAAGAAAAAGAAAAAGAAAAGGAAAAGGAAAAAGAAAAGAAAAAAGCCAACCTCAGCATAAATTAATTAAAAAAGAATATCTAAGACACAAGATCAAAATGATTAAATTAAAGCAGAACATCTAAAAATCATATTCAACTGAACAAAATCAATCTTATTCAAGTTTCTTTTATGTTCCTCCTTATATATTTATAATTAGCTATAATTATGATTTAATATAATAATTGTAATTATTATATAATTATTAAAGAATAAGAGGAATTAGGGGACATACGCAGTTTTTCTTTTGATGGCTTTCTCATGAACCTAAATCGCCAAAGAAACAACATTCAAAAAAAGAAAATTATTTCTGTGGTCATCTCAAGATCATCTGCAGCATTTTAATCTGGCTAAATCTGTATACTCCTAAATATAGCACATTGTTTTGCTGTTAAAAATAGTCTTCTTTATTAATCACGTACTCAGTACAATGGCGACACAGTGTCTGTTCTTGCACACATAATGTGACACATATTCTAGCAACCATCAGACTTTGGAAGAAAATAAACCTGAGGTAACTATTTACAATGATTTGTAGTAAGCTCTTCACGGGTCTTGTTTACTTCCACAACAGGGAGAATGTTCCGTTCGCTTCAGGTACAAAGGGATTCCTCGGATATGATAAAACTTCAGCACTGAATTAACGTGTCACTTGAAATACAATGTACAAGTGGAAAACACTGCCAAAGCTTCAGCTGCTGTAACTCTCCGTAGTCAATGGAATCATGCCAATTTGCAATCTTAGGGTCGTGGTTCTAGTGGTATAAAATTATACATCATAGGATATACAATATTGTTGACTAACTGGCAATATATGTATAATAACCAGTAAGAGAAATCTTCTAGAAATTCTAGAAATTCTTATCCATTTTTCTCTAGACATATCAAAGCACTACTTTCCTTTAGCCAGAAAAAATATTACACAGACATATGCTAGAGTCAACAGAATTTAAATACTCATAACCAAGATCAGTTTGCATCTTTTTGCAGTCTGATTTTATATTTTTATGAAATAATGTCCTCAAACTCTAATCTCTTAAACAGAAATTTAAAAGAACAATGAACTCTCTTAACAAGAAAAAATGATCGTACTTCAATTTTTTATTTTTTTTTCATACACAGAAAGTGTTTACAAAAGAATTGGCCTGTAAACGTAGTTTTTGGCAATAAAATTAGATGGTAAGCTAGAAATTTAACGTAGTAACAGGGAAGACATCTTTTGTATTTCACAATCCGCATTAACCATACTACAGCACATAACTCACCATAAAAAAATAGGTGATGGCAAGTATTTGAGGGAACTAAACAGACAGTTCAAGCCCAGTAACCCAACATGCTTGCAAATTGAGAATACTTGATACTATAACTAATGTGCTGAGAGAAAGCAAACCCAAAACATTATTTGAGGTTTACATCAGAGACATGGTTTGATGTCATCACAGATATGTTTGTCTTACAGAACAGCCATTTTGCTCTAAATTACGTAGACAAACCAGCATTAATTTAAACATAATGTCACTAGCAGATATTAAACCAGTGAATCCACCTCCATTTAACATACGTAAAAGAAAAACAATGTGGAAAGAATCCAGAAACTCTAAGCTTCTAAAATCTTTTTTCATTTTATTACCAATCATTAATCTGAGAGATGTCACCCAACAAGTTGTTTATTTAGCTCTTGATCTTTAGATAAGTGTCATTCTTTTATAGATGATTTTTAATTTCTCTTTGGCTGGTGTTGTTTATAGAGTTACTGAAGTAAATGCTTTTATGACTTTTAGGCCTAACTCAAAGCTTTCCCCTGCAAGCAATTATACTTGTGTAAAAATGCCTGCGGGACTGGAGCCTAGAGGATTTATCCCATATTCTTTCCCACGTAGCTAAGGTCCTAAATCAAATCAGTTTATCTCCAGAGAAATATGTGCTTTAAGAAGATTACTTTGGATCAGGTTTTTGTGCCTGGTGCTAAGTAATACTCCAACACTTGGGTTTACCCTTACAGCAATGACAGAAAAAAGGAAAAAAAAAAAAAAAAAAACATTAAATATATATATGTAAACATGTCAAATGTATGTATGCACAAAGAAATAAATTAGAAATCTTAGACATACTTTTAAAATGGTTTGCTGGCTTAGTGCTTTGTGAAACAACGACCCTAATACTGCTGTAAGTGTGTGAGATGTAAAAAACAAAAAGTGGATAACATTGGTCCATAAGAGGACACTCTTTGAATTAGTAGTAGAAAAGGGAATTAATTCTGTGTATCTTGGTTTCTCCTTTCAGTGATTCTATGGACAATCTTCAAAAATAGGATTCCTGATATAAGTGCTGATAAGACTTTAATACCAATATGCCTTATATTCATCCAGTTTGAAAAACAATATAGTCTAACAACAAAGATTTGGACCTCATAATTATAGATTAAAATTCTTCTTTTGTTGTGCTGTATATCCTGGTACAAAGAAATCAGCCACTACCTTTTGATTCTATTAAAGTGTTTCTTAGTGGGGAAACAGGCAAGTGATCACAAGTCCTAACCAGTGAGATTATTCATGCTGGAAATTTACCACGCACAATTTTTCCATTTTTTTGAAGTGGAAAAAATGAAGAAACTGCAGGGAGCAGAATGGGAAAATATGCCATAGAGACACAACCTTGAGGCAAGAAGTTAAGGGGAATTGCCACTGCAGCCCACTGGGACTGCTGGTTTTGGTGCAGTGCTGTGACAATGACAACCTCTTTTTATGCCAGGGCCTGTTCAAATGCAGAAAGAAATGGCAGTCACAGACACAAAGGACTTAGTTTCCCATATGAGCCATACCTTCCTGCAAGGGAACTGCAGAAGAAGGAAGGGGGTGGGGAAACTGAAGGAGGGAAAACGATAATTACAAGGTAAATATCATCTTGCTAGTGTGGCTCTGAGTCCTGGGATGTATGCTGGACTAACAAAGAGATAGGCAAAATCTTTAGATCCAAGGAGCTGCCCCCACATCAGGAGAAAAAGATTGCCTATAACAGTAGTCCACAAGTGGGAAATACTGAGCCTTAGTAATAGGAAGTATTCACGGTGGACAGAGGTGCCTAAGCAGACCCCCGTACAATTGTATCTACACCAAATCCTCAGTTTCCATATCCAAATGCAATTTAATATTTCAACACTAAGGTGAATCCATGCAACTGAAACTTTGTTTAACACACAGGTGCATGGGCTTACAGGCAGGAGAGCATTCTTCACACAAACAGCCAACACTATATCAGTGTTCTAAAGCACTTGTAACTTTAAGAAAGGGAACAAGTGCCATATCTCTATTGATAGCAAAAAGACAAATTCTCAGTATTTATTTTTAACAAGACTCTCTGACAGTCATGCAGAGAGAGAAATTGGTAGTCAAGCTTCACCTGTGGAACCAAGAAGATCTAGAGACTCAACCATGCACATCCTGATGCAGTCTCTATTGACTCTTCCCACTATTACCCCTGAAGGCTGTTCAGCCTTTTTGCCAACACTAGTTGCTCTGTTTTGCCATGGTGAAGTGTAAGAATAGAGGGAATGTGTACAGGGAAGGAATGCTGGGCACTGTTGAGACAAATGTTTCTTTTCCTCAGAATCCATGAACCTTACCTTCATTTCAATATTTTACCCACATATCCAGAGCTTGTTCAAAATGCACAAACTGATCAACAGCAGCTCCCCTAACAAAACTTAGTAATCATTATTTGGTGGGAACAGTGACTGTGCCCCTCAGTTTCATCCAAAATATGCCCCTCTGCACTTGATGCTGGCAGTAAGAGAATAGCTCATTCCATAACTTTAATGATATGTTTCCTGCTTATAGCCCTAGTCTGTCTTTTGTTGCTGTGGATGTTTTGCCAAAATGCCTAAGAAATGTATAAATGTCCTCTATACAAAAATACTGTGGGCTTTCTATGGCCTAGGACCAACTTCATCTCAGGCAGAGTTCTTTGTATTCATGAGATGATAAAAGGTTTCTGATACTTGAACAGTTTGTGGTGATGATACATGAATTACTGGATCAGAGAACAGCTTTTCTCCAAAGAAGACATACTAAGTCATTCTGGGAGCCATGCTATAGAGTTTAATTTGATAATGACTTGGGAGGATAATGTTCCTAATGAATTTAGGCCTAATCCTCAAAGTTCTCTCCCACAGACTTTTAAAAGTAAAGGAAATAGGGGTCACAGGAACAGTCCTTTCTCATTAAGTACTCAAGATCTCTCCCATCTTATCCATGGTGAACAGAGAGTTACTTTAATAGCAGTCTTGTTTACATTATGTGAATCAAATCCCCTCACATGAGCCCCAAATATGCAAAATTTGCAATCAGCTATGTTGACTAATCTTCTTAACAAGCATACAGCAGTTAGACATGGGAGTTACCACATTTGTTAGTGCATATGGTCAAGTTTGGGCCTCTTATTCTCAACAAGCACTATTAAGCCATTCAAGCAAGCAGCAGAGCCAATTAGCCTAAATGGAAAGGTGTGCTAATATCTCTGCTTAGGGAATTAGTTTTGCCTTATGTCAAACATATTTGCCTGGAATTGCTATGTTACTTTACCTTAAACATTGAACCCAAACTCCCCATAGTTAACAAGCAGTTTTTAATGCTGGAGTGAAACACTGCTCGTTTTGAGCATGGCTAGGCAGAGCTGACCCCTAGTAACTGGCAATGGTAGGCATCGCCACTGTGCAATAGCTTTATTTGCACAACATTAAAACTTTCTTTTTTTTTTTTTTTTTTTTTTGATACTCTAAAATTCCTGGGGGTAATTACTTAGGTCATGACACAGGGATAACTATAATGGTTACTGACTCTTCAAAGCAAGATGCACATTCTGGACTTTCTGTTGAGATCACAGAGAGGTGAACATGCTAACTCTACATTAGATTTGTGATGTGTCATGCACATAGGTGCTTTCTGGTTTAACAGAAAAGGGACATTATTGCTACTGTACTGTCTGTGTTTTATCCACAGCAAAATGAATAAATAAGCATACCCTGTCACATCTAAACAGTATCTTAGATTTATCCTTCAGACAAACCTGTCCACAACTTGCTGATAGATGACATTGCACTTTATTATTATTATTATAATTTTTCATTGCTGAATACCAGCTATGACTGAAAAACAGGTTTCTTAGTGTATCACAACCTATGCTAGGCTGTTCTAACTATTTTTTCCTGACTTTGACAGGGAAATAAAACAGAGAAAGATGGAGGAAAGATTTCTTTTTATTTAAAAGTTAAGGAAATGTTTTCCCAATCCAAGCAGATTGTGCTGGTAGCTGAAAAGCTGAAGAATAGCCCATCATTAAGATTTTATTTTTTTCCTTTTTCATGCCTTCTCTAGCCAAGAGATAGCATGCCGCTGAGGGGGCCTCACTTCAGACTCTCTGACGAAAGTTGAGCAGCCTTCTGAGCCACAAGATGAGATAAAGTTGCAACTATGAACAACAGAGCAGAAGCTCTGGCATTTTTCCCTCCCACAAGCCTTCATTAAAGGTCAAGCAAACTACTTAGGCCTGCTATTACAGGGATGAAAGAAGAACAGTTTTGTGATATAGATGATGGATGCAAATAAATAAATAAAGCATAATTGACAATAGAGTCTCCTTGATTCCACCTAAGAAAAAAACACAAAGGAACAACTTTCATTTCAGACTCTATTTCTGGAATGTTTCTCAACCTTTGACCTCAAAACATCAATTCTAGGAAAGGAAGGTTTGTTACAGATTGCCTGAGATCAGTGCTCATACAGGCACAGCAGTAAAATGATTCACCTCTCATTTTCCCCCTCCATCATTCCCAGGAATATTATTAGGTAGTAGTGTTGGAAGATCTGTCAATAGTGTTCATTGTGCTCCTAGGAGTTTGTCTGAGAGAGCTTGTAATTTGTCTCAAGACATATCAGAAAAATAGATAGATAGATAGATAGATAGATAGATAGATAAACCCCAGACCTAGGTTTTGCAAACATTACTGCTAAAACAGAAAATTGAAATTAAAAAAGACTTATAACCTGATATGCAGGTTTTAAAACAGTTTATGCCATCTTCTTAACTGAAGCATCATTACTAGGAATTTGTAGGGCAAAGAGATGAAATTGTGTCTTAAAACATCCACATGGTTCCATATGTGAAGCTATGAAGATTAAATGAAGTTATAGCAAGCAAACCATACTAACTCACATATTTTCTGATTTAAAATAAATATTTTTTTCCTCCACCGAGAAAAAGCTACAATATAGCCAAGAAAAGACAGAAACTGCTACCTATTTTCCAAGACCCTCCTGAACTACAGGACCATTCACTATAATTTATTTTTTTTTAATTAGAAAGATACACTAAAGCACAAGGAGGCCTGTCTTAATAATTGCTCCTCTTTGAGGCAGAGATGATAAGACAATTTGACAGAGCAGGCAGATACCTCAGTATTCCTCCAGTCCAATCAGTTTGTTTACAACACCGGCACAATGGCAAACAAACAGACCCACCTGGCTATAAGTTATCTTCTGCCTACAATGAATATCAGAAAATGCTAAGCAGTTACTTCCAGCTCCCTGGGAACAACATTTGCAGTGTCTGTGCTCTTGTCTATCCAAGTGATCTCAGAGGCAGGTTTTCCTCATGAGTGTAGACTTTCCTAGATAAAGCCTTTACATCTACCCAGGAATTTTAATTAAGCAGAAATTAAGCACTTTTGTCTACACTGTCCAGAAACATTTCCATAAAGCAGTATACACAGAGCAACTCTAGCACACAAGCAGAGCCACACACACAAAGTAAATGAGACATGACCTGAATGCATTGGCCAGTCTTCTGTACACATCTAGTGTTATGGTAAGACCTGTACAGTATGACAGGAGCTACACAAACACTACATACACATGCACAGTTTCTATTTAGGAAGTCCCAAGACAACTGTGGGTTGCACTAGGTTTCCTTAAAGGCAGTCCCAGGCTTCCATAACTTTTCTTACCCTACATGATCCAATACAAAATGCCTCTAAATCCATTTTACCACCATTACTATTACCATTACACACTACCCCACATGCAACATATGTATTTGGCTACCAGAAATATCAGGAAGATCTGCTCTCATGTCTCAGATGACTGCTGCACTACATCTCTCTGTATAGCCAAAGAGACAACACAGGGCCAAGTACCTGACAGACTGAGAAAAGTAGTAAGTTAAATTGGCCGTGACTCAATTTAAAAAAACATTAGAGAGACATTTACAGGTTAGAGCTAAAATCTATTCCAAAGGCTATGAGGCCTGTTGGCTGAAGATATGAATCTACCAGCTGTTAGCTGAAGTTTTAAGTTGAGAAAAAAAAAAAAAAAAAAAAAAAAAAAAACTACCTTGCTTGGTCAGACAGACACATCATTTGCAGTGAGAACTCAGAACCAGACAAGCACTCACAGAAAACTCTTTTTTAGTTTCTAACCTTGATGTTGATTTGGAAGTACCTCAGAACCCTAGATCCCTTCATCCTTTTCATCCTTTCCTGCAGGACAACTGAGCTAACAGTGCAGCCCATTCATAATTCTGGCATTTTTATCCAAGTGATTACTCATGACTGTATAGGATTGTTAATATTAGCTTAAGAAACTGATTTTAGGATACAGGCTTTTGCATAACCTTGTTTATTTGCTCAGATTCCTCTTTTCCTGACAAAAATAAAAAATAAAAAAATCTCCAGACGAACCATCTGTATCCAAATCTCTCCTCTTTGTTTTCTCTAGATGGTAGATACTCATGTTTTGTACTGTCTTCCTTTCATTTAGAGCAGACTGCAGGTCAGCCTTAGCTTCTACATTTCACACCAGTCCCACTCACAGCTATTAGCATCCTTCTTCACCACATACATAGAAACACTTCGAAACTGAGTTTGGATACCCACAGAGAAGTAAAAATATAAAATGTTGCCAGTGGTTGCCATTACCTTCAGAGTACTAATTTCAAAAGAGGCACAAGCTCCACAGAAGCCCATTCTGTTCTATGGAGAAATGCTAGCTGCTCTGATAT
Organism: Stictonetta naevosa; assembly: GCA_011074415.1. Classification (NCBI taxonomy): domain Eukaryota; kingdom Metazoa; phylum Chordata; class Aves; order Anseriformes; family Anatidae; genus Stictonetta; species Stictonetta naevosa. The sequence goes on from CM021697.1 coordinate 104,878,869, forward strand.
GAACCACACTGTGCCGTGAGTCACCATATGTAAACAGTTTAACCATATTCATAGGCTTGGGTATTGAGGTACTGCCCCTTTCAGCCAAGTCCATTTTGCCTCAAACTCTGGCTGTATGAAGACCACACGGGAAGTTAGTGAGATTTCTTACTGACCTGAGGAAATGCCTCATAAGTTCTTTTGCAAAATCCAGATCTCTTATGTCAGTTTACACTTACTTCTGAGTGTGGGAGTCCATCTTCCATAATCCAACTCATTAAATGACATTTTAACTTATCCAAAAATCCAAAGTGTTCTTTTCAGTAGGAAATACTTTATAAGGTCCACATCCTGCCATCAACCAAGGCACTGATCTCCCACTTGAAAACAGTAGAGAGGTCTGTATAAAATATCACTGGCAGGATACGAGTAATCACTGATCTTTTTCTGGCTAGCAGTAGGAGTAGAAATATTGCTGTTTTTCTCATATTTAGCAGTTATTTGTTCTGAATTCATTATTTACCTGTATGTTATTAAGAGTATTTGAAAAGGCTTGTTTTCTTCAAATCCCTGAAAGGGAAGAGATTCATGCCAAATCTACCCACACATAATTATATATTTCTACAGTAGAACTATTTTTAAAAAGTCCCTTTCTTCAATGCTAAGATGTAGAAAAACTGTCTCCTCGACAAATCCAGGATTCACTAAATAAATAAATAAATACACAAGCAAACAAAATAATCTAAAATAAAACAAATTAATATTTTTGATACCTTCGGCTGTATATAATATTGTCTTATCAAAATTCTGTATTCATTTAAGAATTATAATTACAACAGGAAAGACTATAGTATAGCCTCCTTAGGCCTGAGCCTCTTGTAACAAATGAACAGTGATAGAAGTACTGATAAGAAAACATATAAGGTTAGCAAGGCTTTTATGTGGTTATATTATAAAGGCACCGTTACGTTATTCATGCCAACTGTTTATTAGTTTGTATGAAATCAGTTTATGAAAGCACTTGAAGAGGCCTAAAGTGAAGAGATCAACATCTAATTAAAGCATGTGATCTTCATATTTCAGAAATATTCAAATACCACTTACAGGTAGTAAGAGTAAAAGAGCAGCAAAAGGCAAGATCTCCCAAATTCTAATTCCAGGACTACAGCACCAAATTAGGGTATGATTTAAATTATGGAGTATACACAATCTTACTGCTTACTTCAGAAAATTCCTTTCTGAAAGTGTATGCTTAATTGAGAATATCACCTTTAATTTTTAAAGAGTTCTAAACCACAGAATTGCAGTAAACTCTTGAAATCATGTCTTCAGTACAGAAAAGGAAAATTAAAGGCATCCATGTGTTGTTGTTGTTGTTGTTTTGCTTTGTCTTTTTTTTTTTTTTTTCCCTAGGGGAAAGTAGAGGAGGAAATAGTTGACAGATGTTTGAAGGGCTGAAGTTAACAGTGTAGGATCTATATTCAGGTCTCTCCAAGTGCAAAATAATCCTTATGAAAGCAGGATACAAAAAGGATACAGAAGAAGATACAAGAAAAAAGAAAAGGTGGTAATTGAAGGAAATCTTACTCCTTTACTGAGGAAAAACAGTGGTTTCCTCTGTTCTGCTTTTTCTTATTTTCTTGTAGAACATGGTATACTAGCACAGGTGGTTATTACACTGTGGGGGAAGAACACCTCATTGATAGAAGGAGAAGCACATCCTCTAACAAGACATGCTGCCCTGAAGCTGGCACCAGATCATTAGGCAAATAAGGATGAGAAAAGCAGTGTAGCTGATGCAAAAAAAAACAAGTTGGTTATAAAATAATAATTCCCTTCCAGATTCAAAATACCCAGCAGTGCATTAAAAATAGATGTAAAAGTATCTCTCTCAGTGCAAAATCAGCTGGATTGGCAGGGACCAACCTCCTAAACTGCTCAAGCTGCAATTACAAGAGGGTATCTGTGTATTTCCTATGCAACCTGAGGGGACTTGAAAAGCTTCACAATAAGTCATTAAATTAACACCTGCAGCAAGAAAATTCAGGCAGTTTGGACTTCTCTCATCTTGCAGTATTGCCAAAAGGGACACTTTCTTAATAGCCTTCTGTAAACCAAGCAGAACAAACAGTAAAAAGAAACAGTACTCTGAAGTACCTCACAGGTGTATTGTACTGAGGCTGCAACTTGCACAACCTAGGAAACAAGTGCTAGTTAATAATATCTATACCTTCTACCAAAGTTCCTGTAGAATAGCTGGCAGAAGAACTTGTCCACAGTATTGTAGCCATTGCCACTCTGCCAGTTTACAGAAAATGCCCAATTATTACAAGACGTAGAAAAGACCTCATTTTTCTCCTCTACCTGTTGTGACAGTGAATATTAGGAAGTAGAAAGATTGGTCTGAATTCACACAAAAGTCACAGAACTGGTGGCTGAGCAGGCTGAAGTGGCATAAAGATAAATGCATTGTACCTTGCACAGCTGGTGCACAGTATAATTTGAGTGTGACTACACAGGCATGCACAACTAATGTGTTACATATGGTTTATGGCTTTTGTCTGGCCCCTAAAGCTTAGCATAATATTGTCCTTTCCCATTTACTGAAGGAGATACTGCAAGTCTCACAGATTTGAGATAAGAGCCATGTTCTGGTTATTAATTTTCCAGGCTCCCTTCCCAAAACTCTCACGGTTTGCAAGAAAGAACTTTGACCCAAACACCTCTGGCTCAAGTTTGAGCCTTACAGAACTACCACTCCCCTGAAAACAATCTGTAAAACTATGACCACCTTCATTTGTCCATTAGGGACAGGATAATCCCAGACTGCTATTCAAACTCCCAGGTTTGGCTTTGGTGTTTTGAATTAACTAATTTTCAAAACCAAGTCCAAATTGACTTTTCAGTTGATTAAGTTTTGCTATGCTAAAAATCAATGAATCAACCAATCATACAAACAAACAAAAAATATAGAACAACAAAAAAAGAAGAAACACAACAACATGATTTCCCTGGTTTATTTTGGAAAAAGATACTGAAGTCGCTGTTGGTATAAAACAGCATCAATACAACATATTCAAGCTGTAAGATCTATTTTTAAGAGAGTCATTACAGTTACTTGGAGCAAAAAAAAAAAAAACCAGATAAAACAAGAACAGCCACAGACTCTTTGATCTAACAAAAAATATCCTTTATCTCTTACAAGTTGTTCTGAAGCACCAGGCATAAAGAAGCTTCCTTTATTTCTGATTTGTGTTCAATGATGGATTGGTTTCAACATGTGGAAAGATTTGAGACACCCCTACTTTCCCTGAGCTATTTCCCCCATGACTAAAGATTTTATTTTTTTTTTCTTTTGTATGGATTCACCAGTGCCTAGGGTAATTATTTGATCAATTTAAGCCAACATCAGGAGTGGAAAAAGTGGTTCCATCTTTCTCTTGTACTACAAACATGACATCACACAATGAAAATCATTTGGATTTTATTTATTTATTTGTTTGTTTGTTTGTTTTATCATTCTGGAGCACTTTTGAAAACAAGAAAGAGTGGCACCACCTCCAGATTAGATATATAAAAGAAAAAGAACCAAAGATAAATAGATTTAAACAAAACTTGATTTAAACAGATGACAATCAACATGAATTTTTTTGTTTCCTTAAAAAGTATTTGGAGTATGTGAAAATAGCAGGCATGTGAGATTAAAGATAAACCTGCATAGTCAGACACATTAGGCCATTTTCCAGTCCTAAAATATATATATATATATGTAAGTGATTAAAATATACTTACCAGGGCATTACATGTAAATAATCACAAGTAGCATATGATCTAAAGTGCCGTGATTGGATTTGTCCAAGATGTAAAGGACAGAGAATTAGGTGGAAGACATACTGTCACAGAGACCCAATGAAGAGATGTGCCTTCTCCAGCAGATCAGTAATAGGCTTGTTTGTGAGAATTTGTTTGGATTGTCATCTGTACTGAATCTAGTAGATACACTTAAAAAAAATCCCATGCAACATGGTTGTCACTCTGGTACCTTTCACTTTAAAGAGAGAGAGAATAATATTTTTAATATCTTTATTCTCATAACCTAACATTTCTGTACATGATGTGTACCATTATCTTGTTTTCTCTGGAAATTATCAGACTTAATAACATGAAATGGTCCTGGGTACATATTCATTAATAATCAGAAAGAAATGCTTTCCACTAGAAGACTGAAAATTAAGGATTTTTTTCTTATTTCTGGCAGGCAACAGATAGGAAAAACTTAACTAAGCCAATGCAAAAATGTCAAGTTGTTGTTATCAGAATAATAAAAGTGTTGTGGAAACATGTCCTTTATTGATCTGTAATGAGGAATTACTTTTTTTTTTTTTTTTTTTTTTTTTTTTTACTTTGGAAATTACAGTCTCAGGAAAGAGACTCCACGTGAGTCCATGAATTTCTCCTTCTTCATGTGCTATGACTTTTTCCCTTTGTCATATGTCATAACTTATAGAAAGTCCTCCAACACAACTTGCAGAATTTATTGCCTGAAACCATCAAAGTTCATGGCTGTTAGTAAATAAGGACTCAGTTTGGGCTTTAATCTATGTGCCAATCGGTTTTATTGGCCTAAGCACAGAATTTAATTGAATTCACTCTCAGGACCTTTCTACTCACAACTCTGCAAATCCTTTCATCCCTTATTTTGTATTTATGTATTGTTTATTGGCAAAGTGTTGAAATAAGTTACCTTTATTTATGGCAACCAACCTTCAAAACTGCAATGGAAACTTGTGACTATTTTTAAGGGCCTAAAAATAACACCACAAAGGTACACAAGTACAATAGCTATTTATATTGTGATTTCATGGTGGCAAAAACTAGGTCAGATGTTTCTCTCTCTAATCTCACCATTTTGATCAAGCTCCCCACAATAAAGTTTTATTAACAAGTTAGAAACACACAGTCGCTGTACCTGTCTTCATCTGTGACCCAACATTCCTCCCACAGAGTGGATTCTGTTAACGGGAGAATATATTTACACTGTGTATACTACACAGAAGAGCTCACTCTGCCCATAATCCAACTTCCAAACAGATGTGGTCATTTTAACCCAATGTCCGCCCTAAGTTTATAAAATCACTCTGATAGATAGTACATTAACTCATGATCAGTGCCACTCTAGCATGGTTGCAGATTTTATTTTCTTCAGCATTGTGCAGGACTAAGCTTGCCTCTTCCTCAGTGCTACTTGGTGCAACAGCATGGCTTTGTGCAAACATTGCAAATTTGACAAAATTGCAGATTTTGTAAAATCAAAACCTCACACCCAATGAGATTTTTCCATTGTCTTTGGTAGAATTCAGGTTTCACCCACTGTAACTGTGGAGTGGAAGAAGGGCTTATCTAGACACTGAACACAAAAGCAATGGAAAGGGACATTATATAGCAGACAATGTCAGCTACTCACTGACACAGGATAGAAGCTCACAATTAGCTTCACAATTACTGGTTTCATTAACATGGACCATTACTATGCAAAACTTTGACAAGTAATATGTCAACTCTGAAACTTATTTTTCTGATCTGTAAAATGGACTCCTTTTTAGATGTTTTAAGATCTATTTATAAAAACTGCTACATAAGGAGATGATGATTTAGTATCATATTGCTTAGTAATTACTTTACATGTACATGTATATATACACATAAATAAAATGTGTAATTATGACCACTGTTAAAGTTGAGTACTATTATAAGAACATGTAGAAAAATAATCATTTTGAAACCTTTATATTTAGGTGGCAATTTCCTTTGCTTTCTGACAAATGAATGGTTGGCATTTTTTCCAATGTTAACATATAAATAACTTAGTCATAATGTTCCACACAGAAAGTAATAATTTTTTACACTGAATAAAATAAAGGTATTTTTTTTCTTTAATTGTTCTAGAAATTCAACTTAGTGTCAAAATCTACAACAAAATTGCAAAGCCTAATTTTGGCAAAAATCTTTAACAGTTTAACTTCACAAATGTGAGTCGCAGAGAAATTGATTAACACATTGTATCTGTTTATGGGATTAGGCCAATTGAAAAGAAATTCAATTAATATTCTGAAGAAGAAAAAAAAAAAAGACATTTAAGAAAGAAGTTTTGCCTCATTCAAGTCTTTCTCCATCTTCAAATATATATCAACTCATTCTTGCATCATTTTTTTTCAGTCCCACAAAAAATTAGTAGAAGCTTCTTACAACTGCTCTATTTTCTACACTGACATCAAAAACAAATTTGACCTTAACTCTGGAGAGCTCTATTTGCTCAATTACAGCATGGAGTTGAAAGGGGGGAAAGACCAGGCTTTGACTGAGGCTTTGTTTTGTACCTTCGAAGCACCACCTCTTAAAATGTTTCACAACACCACTGAGCTTTCTAGAAAACAAAAAGAAAATAAGTTCCTCCTTCCCCTTATGATATTAATATCTGTTTCAAGTACAATGTTTGGTTAAAATAGGGTATTCTGTTCAAGGCACTGTACTAAAAGAAATACATTCCCTGCCCACAGCAGAATTAGAATAGCTATTTTGGTTGGTTATCTTCAAGATGCTGTAAATTCCAGTTAGCTCTTCTGTGTACATTTCAGAATTAGAAATCAGCTTAAAATATGACCCAAATTAAAATGCCTATGCTGACCTATGGCCAAATTTGTATATAAAGGATCTAGGCATTCTGGGAAACATTACAAACACCAGTTGTTGGAGACCAAACAAAATCCTCCTGACCCTTTTTCTCATACACGTCTATTTAGAGAAGGAACTACTGCCTTCTTCCATTTGACTTGCATTTGAGTGCAGCTCCCTCATCATAATTTTCAAGTCAATGCAGTAGATCTTTGTAATATTATGACATGTCCTGTACTGTTTGTCCATTTCTACCTTCTGCCTCTATGTCCTTGAGAACCTACTACATGAGTGCAGATACATGAACACACATTTCAATACATTAAAGTTGCTGCTGCATTCAGCTACAGTGGACTCCTGAGAACATTACTGTCTTCAGAATATATAAGTATACATGACATTATGGCATGCATCATAACTACACAACAATAAATAAATTATGACACATTTAAAAATATTTCTAACTAAACCATTTTTAGTGGAATGTCAACATTCTACCAATAGGTGTAGCCTATTAAGAAATGTCTCATTTTTCACTGCATCTCTAAGTTTTTCATTTTGAAATGGTACCTCATTTCACACAGGCAATGTGTAACATTTATGGAGTGGGTTAAAATTCACAAAAGAGTACAGAAGATACAAAAAAGCTTTTAAATATAGAAGTTTCTAATGGACCCAAGATTTCATCTCCCAGTCTGTACTCCTGTGTGAGGTTGCTACAACCCACGTGCAGCACCTTGCACTTGGACTTGTTAAACCTCATGAAGTTCACATGTGCCCACTTCTTCAGCCTGTCCAGGTCCCTTTGGATGGCATCTCTTCCTTCTTTGGTATCAACTGCACCACTCAGCTTGGTGTCATCTGCAAACTTGCTGAGGGTGCTTGTAATCAGGTTCACAGACAAGACATCCCATGTGTATAGTTATTTATGATCATTCTCAAACGTTCTTGTCAAATGCATTTTCAATTCCTTTCTTTCTCTCCTCCTCATCCTTACCAGAAAGCTTTTTAAGGATTTATTGGTCTTCAGGGAAGAGTTTTCAAGAGTATTAAATGGGTCATTAATAATCAGTTAGTCATTTTTCCCCAAAGGACAGTCAGATAGTACTACTCTTTTTCATGACTACTCAACTATTTTCAGGATTCTTTATTAACCATCAACTGTCCAGATTGACTATAGGAAAAAAAAAAAAAAAAAAAAAAAAAAGAGAGAGAGAGAGAGAGAAATAGTTTCAAAGTACAACCATTTATTGGCCACAAAAACAACCTGTAACTATCAAGCTGTAAAAACCATCCAAAGACTTATCAATATATTGAATACCCAAAAACTCTTTTCAGAGTTGTAGGAATTATTTGATCAAATCACACATATTCCTGGCGTATGGTGCCAGGCTGAAGTCTGCAGTACAACTTCTATTTCAAGAAAACTGCCACTGAATGTACATGATAAAGAGCATTAAAAAAAATAAATAAATAAAAAATGTGGGAAGAAAATTTATTTGAGTTGGTATGATGTTACAAGGATATACAGCCTTGTACAAGCACTTCATACTGGATCAATGCAATGTTGTCTTATGTCCTACTGTTTATTTTTAACAGATTTTATGTTAGTCCAGTAAGTGGAATTTAAGTTTCTATATACCATTTCCCCAGCTACTTATTATTGCCTTCAGGATTTCAAGAAATAAACAAGTAGTCTGGCACATTAGAAATATTTATATGATGTTTTAGGTTGTTATGAACTAAAAACCCTTTTTCTCAGCAGTCGCTGCAGTTTTAATTGAGGGATATCCTAGGAACTGTGCTCAATGGAAGATATCAGGTGCCTACCTAGTAACCAGTACCTACTTGTGGACACAGCCAAATTGGGAATAAGGCCACATGTACAGTACTATGCAGAAGGCAGAACTGAGCTGGGTGTGATCAGCTGGAGCATACAGGCACATGGACACAGGTTTGTTCTATTGACAATTAGTCTGGAGTTAAAGTTCACACAGGCCCTTCACCCTGAACTCATAAAAGATGGCTATCCTGGACAATGAACTAATTTTTCCAGTGTCAATACTGCCATTGCACAAATGTCTGGGCTTTTGTCAGGGGTCAGTCAGATAGTGCCACAGCATCCTACATTCAGGTGGTAGCATGTGGAAGGTCATAGACCTCAATGGTTTAATGTGATCTCACTGATGTTAGTGGTTCATTTTGGGACATGAACAATGGAGAAAATTTTATTAGGTGTATAAGAAGTTAGATTTTGATAATGAAAACTTGCCTTATGGTTGAAGCTAACTGAAAAAGCCAACAACAATCAACAATCTTTCAAGGCAGTAATACTGATTCAAAATAACTAAGCTTGATATTTCTGAATATAACTAATAGACTAACTCCACCAAAGTACCATGCTGAATAAAAGGGTTAGACTCACTGAAATACTGAAGTATAGGTTTGTCTCTAAGCATCCAAAAAATTACAGAAAAAAATATACACAGTCAGGGGATATTTTAATTCAATTTTGATATTACCCATATGATGACATCTTTAACTTAGAATCTATCATAAAGTCATAAAATAATTGAGGCTGAGAAGGACCTCAGGAGGCTTTCTAGTCCAGCCTCCGTCTCCAAGGAAGGCTAAACTCAAAGTTACATCAGGCAGCTCAGAATCTTTTCAAGTTTTGTAAAAATCTTCAGCAATGGTAATTCCACAGCTTCTCATGGCAATCCATTCCAGCACTTGAGCATGTTCATTAGGACATTAGGGAATTCATCCACAGCACCCCACCCCCCCCCAACCCGATACCTCGTAACATTAAAGCATACATTTAAATCTATCTTCTTTTTTTCTTTTTTCTTTTTTCTTTGCTTTTTTTTTTCCTTTCAGTGGTTGCTGGTTCATCCGTCTGTAAGACAGTGGCCCAAATGGTAAACCTCTGTTAGTAACCAACCCATCAGAGCAACACAGAAAGGATTACTGACAATTGATTGCATAGAAAATGCATCTGGCATGTTAGCAGGAAGTCCCATTCCTCATCTTTCTGACACTATTTTTTCCTGATCAAGAATTCTACACTTAGAAACTCAGTTCACTATTTGAGTGCCTACCATGCATAATAATATATGTCAGTAAAGAAAACAGTTGCAGTGGATTTTTTTATTATTATATGAATTGACAGGACAGCATATCTGTTCCCCCAAAAAATTCAATTTCTTAAATCTTTTATTTTCAATCTTCTTTCTACAGAGATTAACAGCAGCATGGGACTCAAAAAACTGCCACTCAAATGATATTTGTTGATTTAGCCTTCTTTTATGTCACAATATTTAATTGTTTGTTACATGTTACATTATGGGTATGAATGCAGTTTGCAACATACAGACAATAGCCAAGGAAGAAAAGGTCAGTCTATCTCCGCCTACTGTGTTTGGCCAATAGATTTCAGCTTTAGGATGAAAACATGTATGTTCAATATTATCACTGAAATGATCTTAATACTACAGGGTTTCCCTCAAAATTATGTTCAAAAGCCAACCCTGGAACTCAGCTCATGAGAGCCTGTTTTTTTGTGGTTTGTTTGTTTGTTTTACCACTTTATTTATGTACCATAAACAACGTGCTAGCTGTTACACTAGTCAGCAACAAAGCACAAAATAATCTTGCTGCCCACCCACACATAGATGACTGTGATTTCAGATAGATCTGTATTAAGAGGTATCGTTAATGTGTTATCAATAAATTAACCTTTTAATCTTTCATTAGTTTGGCATTTCTCTTTCCCAAAGAAAAATAATCTTCCTCGATCTTTTCATGAGGTGAGTGGATTATTCAAATCTTTTCTGCTTCAGTTTCTTCTGTGATGTGATGTGCTGTGTCTTGCCTTGCAGGAACATCAGCTGGCTGTTTTTCCCATCTTTCAGAGGGCCACCAAGTAGACTTCTTTATGCTTTCTCCTCAGTCTGGGAGATGTCGGGAAGCCCAGAGGGTTTCTGTTTCATCTTTCTTTCCTGAGGGCTCATGGAATAAGTAAGAGCAATAATGACAAAGACAACTGCCAAGGATCTTCCCACTTCACTGTTGTTCAAACAAACACTGACTCAAGGTAGCATAAAGCATGTTCAAAGCAGTATCTTATTCAATTCAGATGGACCTAAGATTCGATGGAAACATTTGACACAGTTCTAATTACCAGTCTCCTGCCTACATCCTCTATTCAGCTGAATCAAAATAAATCTTCTGTACTGTAATACTTGGCAGCATCTTTGTTTTGCAACAATTTCCTTTTGGTTACAATGATGTTCTTTAAGTGAAAACCAACATTGTTGACCATTCAATACTTCCAGAAGGCATAATTAATTCATATTCCCCAAGATTAAAATGATAAAGCTGCAGGAAGGCGGAAAATGTAATAATGAATCTGAAAAGTTCAGTTTCAACACAGCTTAAATTGAAATTAAATGGTATGTTTGTTCTAATTTCAGTATCTGAAATTCTGATTTCAATAGCACACCTTTAGTGTCTCAAGAATTGAGTTTGAGAACAAACGTTAATGAAAAAGGACAAAAAAAAAAAAAGAGAGAGAGAGAGAGAGATGCACGCATGTTTGAGAGAGGGAGAGAGAGAGAGAGAAGGAAATTGTGTTCCTTGCTTGAAACAAAATACTTCATACAAAAACTAGTTGATTACATCAGACTTAGGATATTATATACATCAGTTGATCTGGGAACATTTTTTGGCATAAATACATAAGCATTTCAGGTGACTTTTTAATTCTGGATTCAGTATCACTCCTTGTAAGTTCAAATTCCTAAAATTTCCTTCAGGTCTTCAGTCTACATGATAAGGACCTCAACATGATGTTTCTTCAATAAATACTCCAAAATGCTGTAATGCAGATGTTGGGACTCAGGTCTCAACTCGGATACACAGGTTTTGACATCACTGTCTTTTCTGAATAAAAAGTTTCAAATAGAAGCTACCTCAATGGAGCACAGCTAGATATCACCTTCAAAAGTTTAATGGTAAACCCGTGGGCAAGTTAGTACAGTCACAGTTAGCTGGGGCTATGAAACCAATGGGGTACTGCAGAGAAAATGAATCCCAGACAAGGAACACTGCAGGTCATTCTGTTTTGGTATAAAGACAAATCTTACTGTCCCCAATTGGGAAATACCAAGGATATATAAACTCTGCCTTAGATAAGATGATTTTTGATGTAAGAGAACTTAACTAACTCATCCCTTCTAGAACAATTGAGATAAGCTTCTGCACAGGTAGTACTTGAGAGATACCCTTTCCTTCATGAAGTTTTATGTAGAGAAAAACCCATCCTATTCTCCTTTATCAGAGTTTACTGTTGTCTTAAAAATTGATTTTACAGCTGTTTTACAGGAACAAGCACAATCATTAAAGAGTGAACACCATTGCTGACATTTTTGTTGAAGCATGCTTCAGAACAGAGAGGGAATCACTCCAGGTTATTTTGTACATAACAAAAAAATATGGAAAAATAAAAAGATTCTCTTGGTTATGCAAGACTCCTGTCTTGACTCTTGGCCAGGTCTGGATCACAATCTGTATTATTTCAAAATATCATGCTGGAAATTTCACTGGAATATTACTAAACAAATAGCTTTACTGATAGTCTGCAACTTCCCTGATTCTGAGTGCAACATTCTCCATAGCACTGGAGACTAGATTTGATTAGTGAAAATGTTTATGAATATATTTGTGAAAATCCTGAATAGAAAAATGGCATAACTGTAACCAGCAAAAAATAAAAATAAAATAAAATAAAATATTTTAAATTCATTGGGTTTTTTTTGTTTTGTTTTGTTGTTTGTTTTTTGTAGCTAGTTCAATGATATTTTATGGAAAGACTCTTCAAATCCTGAAAGGTCCTTTTTTCTGATTTCTGCTGAGAAATTCAGTATACAGTAACTTGGTTGTTAAAGCACAAAGTGTAGACTTAGATTCAAGTTTCAGTTCTGCCAAATTCTCTCTCCTGTGTGTTCATTAAGTATTGTTGGGTGTTTTGCATTGGTGTAGAACTAAAAATAAACATTTCAAAGCTTCTGTTTTTCATAAAACAGAATCCTTATTTCCTTCCTGGGCTTAAAAGTAATTTTCTTACCTTTCGTCAAACTCAATAAAGACAGGTATCTGAGAATTTCATTCTCAACCAACCTGCCTTTCACTATAATATCAGGTCAGAAGAATGCCTCATGCAGCTTGCAAACTCATTCTTGTAAAGCAATTAGCTCTACTATCCGACTGAATTCACTACACAGCCACAATTGTGGTAGACAACTGCATATTAATCTGCAATGACAGGAAATGTCAAGTGTTTGCCACATAAAACCCAGTAAACCACCTATAATGAGAAAATGCCTTGTATTGGGACCACTTCAAAATATAATCTGGGAAGTTAAAAGCCTCTAACACAAATCCACCCAGTATTCAGCATTCTGCTGTCCACAGGCTCCAGCAAGGCAAAGTTTTTCACTCCAATCAAGACAAATATTGGTAGGGAGTTCTTTTGGCATATATCCTAAATTTGTCTAAAGTGAATGAAAAATATAAACTACATGTTGTACTATCTCTTTTGAACATTGACTCTTTAAACTAAGAATACTGATAGAAAGCAGAGGGTTTTTTTCCCGTCTGCTTTTGGTCCAGGATTTCAAAAGTGAGCAACTTCCACTTACCATCAGCCAAGCAAACATTACTTGACCATCAGTAGGGTCAGTGTCACCAAAACACCAGTATTTTCTTGTGAGGAACCTTTGTCTTCCTTTTCAGAGTGTATATTTTCACCTGATTATTTCCTCATGATCAACTGCAGTCAAGTTAGTTGAAAACAGTACAAATATCCTAGAAATTAATCATAATTCAGAGGGGAAAAAAAAAAAAAAATCCAACTGGCAATAAACTTGTTTCTTGCCTTTTTTTTTTCTCAGTCTCAGAAGACGGAAGCGTTGTAAGACAGATACTTACTATTAGTTTCTTCAGGTATACAAAGCCTAATAATAATTTAATCTAAACCACATTTACGGTGCAAAGTGCCTTACATGAGTGCAACAGTGTGGGTAAGAACTATATTCCCTCTTTTAGATCAAAATTTAGTTTTTCAAAACACAGTTGTCTGATGCAAAGTCTTGACACAACTAGATAACCACTTGAGTTTGCAAATGCTTGTGATCAGCAGTTTTACAGAAATTCAGAGAGGTATAGGAAGAACAAAAGGACAAGGTAAATGTGTGCACAGCTAAACAAAATCATATAATTATAGCATTACATTAGGAGATAAAAAACTCACCACTTTAACCATCAGAAACAGGGAGGAGGGAAGATGAATTTGGGGATAAATATAGACAGAGGTTCTGATATACATTCACATACATTCTGTTTTCACATGGAGATGTCTTTATTTCTACATGACTCCGTGCTCATTTGAAAGTTATGTTCAAGGTCATAACAGTTATCTATAGCTTCTTGTGGCAAACACTAACAAGTGTTTCCCTCAGCTGCATCCTATAATAACATTTTCAGCCAAGGTTTCACTATAGAGATCAGTTCAGGTGTCACATGGTCCTTGTTGTGGATTTACGTGGCAAGGTTTTGGTAGCAGGGGGACATAGGGGTGGCTTCTGTGAGAAGGATCTAGAAGCTGCCCCATGTTTGGTAAGGGCCCCACTGCTGACCAGAGCTGAGCCAATAAGTGATGTTGTTTTGCACCTCTGTGAGAGCATATTTAAGACAGATTTAAAAAAAAAAAAAAAAAAAAAAAAGAAAACACTGTGCCACACAGCAGCTGGGAGAGTGAGAGGAGTGAGGAACAGCCCTGCAGGTGCCAAGGTCAGTGAAGAAAGAGCGGGAGAGGTGCTCCAGGCGCCAGAGCAGAAGTCCCCTGAGGCCTGGGGTGAGGACCGTGGTGAAGCAGGCTGTCCCCCTGCAGCCCATGGAGTACCACAGTGGAGCAGGGTTCCATGCTGCAGCCCATGGAGGAGACCACGGTGGAGCAGGTGGACCTGCACTGACGGAGACTGCGGCCTGTAGAAGACCCCTGCCAGAGCAGATGCCGGGTCGGACCTGGAGCCCATGGAGAGGAGACCACGCAGGAGCAGGTGACCTGGCAGGAGCTGCTGCCCGTGGAGGATCCAGGTTGGAGAATTTTGCTCCTGAGGGATGGACCCTGTGGTATGGACCCATATCTGGAGCAGTTCTTGAAGAGCTGCTTCCTGTGGGAAGCCCACGCCGGATCAGTTTGGCAAGGACTGCATCCCATGGGAGGGACCCCACAGCACAGGTGATGAGAGTGACTGAGAAGGAGCGGTGGCAAAGAAGCGCTATAGACTGACCACAACCCCCATTCCCCCATTCCCCTGAGCCGCTTGGGAGAGCAGGTGGAAGAGGGTGGATGGGGGGGAGGTGCTTTTGGTTTCTTTCCTTTGTTTCTCCCTTCTCTATCTCGTTAGTAATAGGCAATAAATCTTACTATCTCCCTATGCTGAGTCTGTTTTGCCTGTCACAATAATTACTGTGCAATCTCCTCATCCGTATCTCAAGCCTTGAGCCCCTTTCATCATATTTTCTCCCTGTTCCTCTTTGAGGAGGGGGAATGAGAGAGCAGTTGTGGTGGAGCTCAGCCACCCACCCGAGTAAAACCACCACACTTGTATAAGTTTTTTTCAAGTTTGAACATTTTTACAACGAGACAGCTAGATTGCCAGAAAGTTGCCAGAACCTACCCTCAAGTAAGGAACCCAAAGATAACTTAGTTTTGTGCAAACAAAATTTTCAGAGTGTTGAAGCTACGTGGCACCATGATGTCAAACAACAAACTTTCATAAGTGTAAAGATGATTCCTGCTAGCATGTAATATCATATTTAGATATTCATCAGGAGACAGCTTGAGCTGACACTGGTCAAAAGTCCACATCTTCAATGGGTAGTATACTTTATGCTTTAATGTGACTCTTGAACAAATGAATCCATGTATTCTTATGTATATAAGAATACAAAATCAAATACAGGGCACTTTAAAATGGTAATATAGTATATATTTGACCCATCTTGGTTAAAGCAGCAGATTTAATAAAGAACATCAGCCCAGGGTTAGCAACACCTGATGCAGTATATTTGCCCTGAATATCCACAAGTCTTAGAAGAGAGCAGAGCAGAAGCTCCAGCTAGGCTTCTGGACGCACAGTAGTGCTAGATAAATAGTTTTGATTATGCCCATGAGCAGCAACTCTAGTGTGCACAGGACACCAGACGTTCAATCTACACCAGCGGCACAAATGCACCTTACATGTGCAGGTGAACTCACACAAACCCCATGCTCTCTGGACTCTGCTGAAGTACAGCAAGTATGTCTGAAGCTTTTAGCAGTTTTTATCGCATATTCAGCAAAGCTGGTATTTTCCTAAAGCATCAGTCTCTGTGTATGAACAACACTTATCTGGATTTCCAACACGGAAATCCAGCAGCTATAGACAGTGCACCTGCAACATATAAGATGGTCTTGGCACTGCAGCATCATTTTTTGCTATGGATAAGGACAGTATGTGCCTCAGAATAAATATGCACGTAATACTTTCGATAAAGTCAGCACACTAGGCTCACTTCCAAATGAGCTGTTTAAAACACAGAATATTGATGGAAGATTCATGAACTGAGAACTATTTGGACTCAAATACATCTGATCATTTTATGTTTATAATGACTTGTCTTAAGCCTACAAATATCTTCTAACATTACTGAATGTGCAGTCTAGAATGTAGCTGTGCAACAAAGTTTGATTTTAAAAATAAATAAAGATGATGACAGACCTGCAGAGAAACAGAGGTTACTACAGTTTCTGGTCTGAAACCGAAAAAATGTGTTCCAGAGAAAGGCATTCTGGCTGATGAGTCTGTGTACATTTCAAATCCAAGAACAGTACTGAAACTGGAGCTAAATCATAATAAAGATTTTATAAGAAAGTTAATTCTTATCACAGTTGAAGTGGACTTTGAAAAACATTAGAAAAAATAACAAGACTTCCATGCAAAGTTGTACTGCTTTTCATATTCCTTGCAAGTATAAATTACAGAAAATTAGATGACTGATTTGGAATTTAAGGGTTGACACTGCTTTACACATGAACAACATCCTAAGTTTCTTGAGAAGCTGAAGGTTGAAAAAATCATTTTCCAGGAGACAAATTGATTTACCTGAGAAAGAGAAAGAAGTACCTGCTGAATTGTTAGATGTCTCAAGAGGCAAATAGCACAGGGAAGTAGAAAATTGTCTTATTAAAATATTTTCTCACTGATGATTAAAAAAAAAAAAAGCCTAATATATTTTATGATAGAAATAAAATCCTTCCTGCGTTTGTGCTGCGTGTAGAACATTATTTAATTTAAAAGTAATTTAATTAACACTCACACTTTTAAAAACATTTCACTTCATTCCCCCAGGAAAGACTTTTCATAGTACAGGTTTGACTCTATATATCCTGTTTCAATTGAAATTATTCAGCCTTAATCCATACCAGTCAAAACCATAAATTTGCACTACTGGGTATGTATGAAAACTGAGAAATACAAAATGAACCTTAAAATTTTAAGTTTAAAAAAAAAAAATACTTAAAACCCCAAGATTTCAGAATAAGTGTCAGCTCTGAATATCTGAACTGAAAACCATATAAGCCTTTACAGCTTCGATTCTCATCTGAAGGTTTAATAGCTCACCCACTGAAGAGTCTTCTAAAATCAGACGAAAATTTGACTTATTTTAACAGTTTAGTATTTTTCACACCAGTTTTATTTTGTTGATCTTAGAATTACTTACAGAGCAAGAAAGACATTTTCCATATAGGGACTTCAATCCCTTAAAGCAAAATAAGTAACTGCAATTCTGTATCACTCCCAGTTTTTTCATATAACCAGGGTTGGGTCCTGTCTTGGGATCAGTGGGGCTCTTCCCCACAAACACTTTGCATTCTGTAGTATAACCTTCTCACTCCTCCTTGAACTAAGCCTGGACTGAACACACACAAGCATCCTGGCCCAGTGCTATTGAAACATGCTGTAAGAGCAAGGACCAGATAGAACCAAGTGCCTGGCACTCATGGAAGAGCTAACCAGGGGTTTCATTGACAGTCTCACCAAGACAGGCATGTTGCCACTTTGACTACCCTAAAGAAGGGGCAAGTAAGAGTAAATTAAAAGATATTTTATCAAGTATCAGTCATTTCTTTCTGTTTTATGAAATGTAGCTAAACATATTCATTGTATTTGCTCAACAACCATATTGTTAGTGTTTTATACAATACTGTTTTCTTAAATCTCCCTTGCATTCCATGCACGATCATGCACACCTTTCTGCAGCAGATTTTACTGTTGCTATCTGCACCAGAAAATATGCATTGGAGCCAGCACTCCACACAAGCTTAGGTGCCCTTCATAACAACAAATAACTAGTCTTTAAATAAAGATGCTTATAGAGTGGGTTTTTTTTTTTCTTATTTACATTAATTAAACCCAAGTTTATACAAATGGTTTTCTAAAAAATATAGAATACAGCTGTAAATTATTAATCAGACTCTCAGTACAGTGATCCCATGTTATCACTGATCCACTGAGAAACAGCAGTTGCTCATATTCTTTGCCAGTATATTCTCTTGGGCTCCTCTAAACATTAAGTATTCTTTTTCTCTGATCCTTGGTTGATAATGCTTCATCAGCTGTTTTGTACTAAGAAAATCTGGCAAAGTAAGTGGTTTCCACCTTCCTACACTTAGCATGGAAAAATATTAGTCATCTAAACTTTGTTCTCAGCAAAGAAGGTTTTAACTGTATGGATACATGACCTTAATATTTTGATTCTGAAGCTATTGTGGCTCTTGAAAGCTTCACCTGAGAACTTTATGAAAGCTTCACTTGGAGGGTTTAAGAAATAATTTCCCCAAAAGACTAAGGTCTCTGATTGAATTGTAGCTTTTGGAGGCTCCATTAGACTTTTTCCTCATCCCAGCTAAAAGATGAAGTTGTTACACATTGTTGGAAACATGTTCTCCAGACAAAGCTGGTACATAAAGCTTGCAATAACCTCCTTTCACAGCTGTAAGACTGGCAACTTTAACACATGTAGGATGCTAACAAAACATCCTATTGTGTAGTCTTCCTACTTATATCACTCCTTGGCAAGTCTTGGGCTACAGAGGGAAGAAAGGACCCCTCTGCCTGTCAGAGAAAAGGATGTGGCTCATGCTCTTGTAGCTGTCAGCAGAGTGTTCACATGATGAGCTACCTGGTCTTTTCTGTATGTTGAAAAACAAGCTACAGGCCTGACAAAGTCACCATCAAAATCTTGCCTTTGGTTTCTGAAACACAAGCCAACCCAGGACAAAAACTCATCCTGATCTGGATGTTAAGTATTTTGTTTACCCTCTTCTAAAATACCAGTTTGCCCTGTTAGGTTGGCTGCAGCAATTTATTTTGTAAGTGGCCATGTTCTTCAGCTAACCTTGTTATGCTACTCTTTGCCAGCTCTGTAGCCATAAATAAGTTGCAGCAACCCCGAATGTAAGTCAAGCTTCAAGTCTTCAGTGAGTAACTACACTTAAAACTTATAATTGACTAAACTGTTTATCCTGTTTCTTTGCTTCAACTCACATTAAATTGATTGACTTTGTTTTTAACACAATTGGCTCCAGCAAGGTATCATCCTGTTACTGGTCATGACCTGGTACAGAGTTGACAGGGTACATGTAGCTAAATGTCTGCCTAGAGATTTGAATGAGGTGATAATTCAGCACACCGTACACTGTGTTATGTGTTCACTCTCAGCTGTACAGTATGTACACAAAGCAGAATTGGCTTCAGGTAGGGCTTGTGCTCCATGTGCCAAAGAGCTGCACAGCTGCATTTTCCCCAGCTTAATGCAATTTGTTTTTCCAGAACATGTTCCATATGGTTTAGCAATGAACTTATTCTAACTGCCCCCTTTAGGTTCATCAAGATCACACTTTATAGCCATGGACCCAAAGTGTCTTTTCTTCTCTTTGGAGCAAGAACAGTCAATATGGGGCAGATATGGAGAAACATCCCCAGTGTACAAATAACTATGGAAAATAGACAGTCCTGCTGCCGTTTGTGTTCACAGATCGTCTGATAGTGTTCTCCCCTTGTATTTTGTATACAGATGATATTGCATCAGAGCTCCAGGAAGAACAGAGATGGACAGGAGGAGGAGGAAGAGGGAATTGGCAAGGAAGTGCCCATAATCTGATAACAAAGATAAATGGGGAGAAGAGCGGGGAGGATGGGAGGAAGGCTGAGACGATCAAGAGGAAAAATGAAACATCAGTAATGAACTAGGTGTCAACCAAAACTGAAACTTTAATTCATAATACCCTTCTATACAGGTGGAAAATTTGAACAAATAGATTGAAAATAAATATCATAATTCCAAAGCTCAGGAGTTAACTGTCTCACCCTTCTCAAACAAACAACAGGTAACAACAAAAAAACAGAAGCAAAAGCTAGGAAGCTGGATGAAATTACTATAAATGTTATTTTGTTAATCAGTTTGAATGGCAGAATCAGGGTGCTGGCACAGGATCCAGTCGAAATATGATTGTTTGATTTCCTTTGCTGAAATTCCAATCTCAATAGATTTAAAAAATAAAAACAGAAAGTAGTTCACTATAGCAGTGCAAATAAAATAGTCAGAGGCAAGTACCATACAGCATTATTGCATAATTTCAATAAAAAAGTCACATTGAATTTACACAAATTGCTATTTGCCAGAAAATATGTTTTAGGGAAAAGGAAGGGAAGGAAAGGGAAGGGAAGGGAAGGGAAGGGAAGGGAA
>CM021697.1:104899476-104938095 GCA_011074415.1 Stictonetta naevosa
GAAGGGAAGGGAAGGGAAGGGAAGGGAAGGGAAGGGAAGGGAAGGGAGAACAACTCAGTCTCTAATCTTTCATTTAATTTTTTTTTCCTTTTTTTTTGAAATGTATGATTTTTTTTATGTTTATAGAATAGGAATAATGCTTTTATTATTATTATTTTCTTGAGAAAGTACGGGGAACCTCACTATAGATTTTCTAAACCTCAAATAAAATGTTTGTCTAAAATGGACAGTAAGAAGTGGTAGTGATGGAAAAAGGATCACCTGTGTGCACCCCAGAAGGTCCTCAGCTATTCAAACATGTGAGGTGAGCAGCTAACATACATCACACCTATCAGAGGTGGGAAAGGAAACATTTAGGTGAGTGCAAGACTATCTCTTGGCCAAATGGACCAATGGAAATTATAGGAATTAAAGCTAGAAAATTGCAGGGAGGCAGGAGAGGAGATTGTTGTGCAGAGCTTTTAACACCTTGAGCCCTAGCTCTAAGGTATGTAGGACAGATAGGACAGATAGGTCTAAGAAATTCCTCATACTTGAAAGACCAGTAAGATTATTTTAAACAAGAATAAAGACCGTGTTTTAAAAATATAGAAAAGGCATATTGCTCAAAAATAAATAAATAAGAAAAGAAAAGACACTGACAATTGACAAGCTGACAATGGTAACACTAGTTTTGTTCTTTAGGATGTTACTGCTCTATAAAATAATAACCATGCTATCAGTTAAAAAAAGAGGGGGATGGGACGGGACATTTGGAACCAGCTATGCTACCCATGATGATTAAGGACATATTAAAAGGACTTGAAGGACTTTTCTAACCTATTTGTCAGTATGGAAATGGAGGAACTGTCTACAAAGTCATTCCAGAAACATGAGCTCTTGACTATTGCAGGAGGAAATGAATAAATATGCATCAATCCAGATATGGCCCCACAGGGTTTCCCAAGTTCCCTGCCCCTGCTCATGTCCTGACCTCATCCCAGTTCCCTATCACAGTGAGAAATAGTTGCTCACCATGTCCACCACCTACAGGAAGGAAACCTGGGCATGGAAACTGGAAGGAAGCTACAGGACACAGTGGCTAAGTTTCTGAAGCTTAGTCCAAGAGTCACAGAGCAGTAAATGAGTCACCCTGTTCATCTATTTTAAGGAAAAGAAGAACCAAGGAGGAAAGGAGAGAAAACAAATTTAAACAACCTTTCTCCCAAATAATCCATAGATGGAAAGTAGTGCTTGTAAGGAAAAAAGGCAGTCATCGGATTTTGGTAAGACTTCAAAATATTGGAGAAACTTTTTTACTGTTGGAAAGTCTGCTGATAATAGTTCTCCTATGGAGGCCCCAAGATAGATCGTCTTCAACATAATTTGTCCATTTGGGAAAATTGGCTTCCATTACTGCTAGCACACAATGGTCCTCTACAGCATACCATTAAAGTCTATTGTACTAGGTTGTTAGCTAACTTTTTCAATCAGAATATTAGTATATTCTAGCATAGAATATACTAATATATATTAGTATAGTATTAGTATTAGTATATATTAGTATAGAATATACTATATATATTAGTATATATCAGTATATTAGTATACTGACACATAGTATAAAGTATACTGACACAAGAAGTTTCCCCTTATCCTCCATCATCAGCTCTCTCCTTCTCTTCCTTCCCTGTGCTGTGCTCACACAGAGCTAACAGAATCATAGAAAGGCAGAGGTGGGAAGGGACCTTTGGCAGTCATGTCATCCAATCCCCCTGCTCAAGCAGAGCTACCTAGTCCAACACCCAGGACAATGTTCAGACCACTTTTGAAGATCTTCAAGTATGGTGACATCATAACGTCTCTGGGCAGCCCATGCCACTGCTCACCCAGCCACACAGTAAAGAAATGCTTCCTGATGTTCTCTGGGTTGACAAACCAAACAAGGCAATTGTTATGTGTTTGGATTGTATGAGATACACTTGAGCCATATTAGATGCATATCTATTTCAGGTCCTTTAGGGGAAATTAAACAATTTTAATCATACAATAGATTCAGGTCTGATTTAAAGGAAAAGTGTTTTTGTTTTGTTTTGTTCTTTAAATTAAATTCTGCAATTAATATCTTTTGTGTGTGTGTGTGATGACAGCTGTCCCTCAGCACACTGAAACAAAAGAGGCTGTATTCATTTAGTAAGAAAGACTCTTCTATAACTCACCAAATAAAAATTATAAACAAGCATGTTGTGATGAATTGCATCAATAAGTCATTTAGCTGACTTAGGAAGCAAGTATTCCAATCATTCATTTAGAAAACTGTGAACCTCCTTTGAATAATTTTCTGCTTTTATTATACTCAGAACAGACAAGGAAATCTCATTTTCATGTACAGTGAGATTAATTTTCCCTTCAAAAACTTTTTATTCCCAGAAAGATTAAATCACTGGCCCAGCATCTTCCTCCAGCTCAGTGATTTAATAACAAGCTATGGCTGTTTTGATATGCTATTGAGGTATGTAATTAAGTTTGTACCAGATTTTGCACTAAAAGCATAACTAAAGGCCCACTTAGATTTTTACTGTTAAATGTAGTCTTGGGATTTGGCATCATACCGTTAATTACAGAGTAATTTTACACATATAGTAAAGCTCTTGCAAGAGAAACCATTTTTAAGTTTTTCCTTTTTAAAGGTTTGTCAGTTTTGTTGCCCATATCAAGGTTCACTAGGAAACCTCGGCTTTCCCAACAGAATTCCAGCTTCTTGCACATACTTTTACACCTCAGACACACTCTGCGACATTTAAAATTTCATCCATTCACTTCTTTTGGTGTCACAGATAATGAAAGACGAATCACCAGGAAAAAAAAAAAAAAAAAAAAAAAGGCAATTTTCCCTAATCCACCATCATTGTTATCATTGTTATTAGTATACTGACTTTCAGACACAACTCCAGGTATACCTCAGATGGACTGTGTAAATACTTTTGGATCAGCTTTCATTCAGGAGACTAGAAACTGTCACTTTATCATTTAGTAAACTTAGGTGATATTTTCATAATCCTATATGCATATTTTGTGTGCTTATATGCAAACTAAAGAAACTGGCAATATGCATTGTACAGAACTGGCAATATGCATTGTACAGACTTGTACTTTAGATTTAAAAAAAAAAAAAATTTAAAAATACATAAATGAAAGAAACTGTTTTCTTGATTGGCAAGGTATATGAACTGAAGTAGCCCTGGGTGTGAATGTTATTTTAATCAGTCATTTTCTTAATAACATTGTGTTGATAGAAAATACAGTCAAGCATCTCTAGTACTAATCGATACTTTTCAATTAGAGGACATCATTGTGAAACTTGCCATTGAAATACTAAGACAAAAGAAATGTTGGTTGTACAACTAGAATCAATTCTCTGTAAGTTTTAATTTTTAATGAAGGTCAAGAAGGTCTCAGGCTTTAAAGGGACTGTTATATCAGGTCAAATGTTTTCTAACAAAACAGTTTCAGTATTTCACTTTAAGAGGTTTTGCAGAATGTGAGTCTCCTTTCTGCTGAATGTTTATTCTTACCAAAAAATGAAAATTTTCCCCACCTAGTAAGTGTTATAAGATTGAACTACTTAAGTGAATGAGGCAAGATGTACAACAGGAAGAACACAAGGCATAGAAACTATACAGAGCTCAGCCCAGCTTTGCCCAGATAGAAGAATGGGAGCACAGGTTATCTGAAAAGTAACTCCTAGGAGACATCAGAGCAGCCCTGAAACATGTGGTCTGGCATATTTAAATTCAGTTTCTACTGAAAATAAACTATGTTGTTTCAATCAATTTCCAAATGGAAAGTTGGAATTTTGGGGGAGTTTCAACAAACGTCAAAATATTCCACAGCAAGAGAAAAAGGAAAACTGAAATAAAGCCAGATCATGCAATGTATGACCAATTGCAGTGCTGATCACTTGATGCTATCACAGATTAAACAGTTCCAGCAGATGAGACCTGCAAAGAATTATATGCAAATTTACTTTATAAACCTATTATAATGACTGTAAATAATATTGATCAAGTTTTATTCAACACTAAACAAAAAAAAGTGACCTGGTGACCAACAGGATATCAATACTGCAGCCAGGCTACAGTTTTAATTCACAATTAACTTGCACCAGATTTGTTTATAAAGACAGCATTCCAGTCACAACCACAGGATTAAAGTTTGATTTAAACAACATGAAGATGCATACAGAATAACTGCCTCTGTACTAGTCACATAGTGGAAGACTGAGCTCTAGATCATATTTTGTGCCTAGGCCCTGCTTTTACAGTCTTGTCCTTAAAAAAATAACCTGCATTTATGTAGGATTTCCCATTTTATGTATGCTTAAACTGTTGCTCACAGCTGGAGCTTACATTTGCATTTGTTCCTGCTGCAACAGGAGACAATAAAGTATCAAAAAAATTCCTACAGTTAAAACAGACTCATTACAACAACAAAATAAAAACTCCCAAGACTTTATTTGACCAGATTATCTTATATTTCAATCAAAGGAAGCTATCATTCCCTCCACATTTTTCTTCAGTAGAATATTCAGGGGAACCACAGTTCCTGTCAAAAACAGAAATAACCAAGCTCATAAGCCCATTTACTGTCTTAGTTTCCACATTCTTCTACATCACCATCCCAGGCACACCTCCTAATGTTATTGTAAGTGGAACTTTTGCTCTTTCCTGGACAGGCAGGATTTACCTTCCAACCTTTTGTCAGAGTTCATCCCCTCCAGAATATCTCATAAAAATATAATAAACACAAACAGCAACTTTCCCACTAACTTCTTTTTCAAGGCAAACATTCCCATGAAAATTCAATCCTCATCCATCTTTAGATTTTCATCTTCCACCGATTTCCTACCCTCTTGGTATCTTTCAGTTTCTTTTGCCTATCAGTTTAGGCAGAGGTACAGCTTCCCAGTGCCTAAAGCTGGGACTGGGATCCAAAACTACCATTTAACACCATTCTCCAGATAGAGAACCCCATCAGACCTGTTTATTTTTTGTTTGTTTGTTTGTTGTTGTTGTTGTTGTTTGGTGGTGGTGGTGGTTTTTGGTTTGTGTTTTTTTATAGTATTTGCATCTCTAAAGGTTGTTCCTTAGCACAGGAGATACAGCTGAGAGTCTAGTTGCATTACCACATTATCATGCAGTATCAGTCCTAACCCAAAACCACTACGGACACCGTGGAGAAGAGGACAACTTAGTCAACACAGTTACTCGGTCTTTGGTCTCTCTACAGAGACTGCCAAGTTGCAATGATTGCTTTAGGCCCTGATCCAGAAAGGCCCTTAAATATCTGTCAAACTTTAACCATATGAGTAATCTTATTAAATCCATGAACTACACATGTTTAGAGCTAAATACTTGCTCAAGTGCTTTTCTGGATGAAGAACTCAGTGATGTGGATGCTTATCCATTAATGTTAACTGAGATAACCAAGTCACCGTCTTTCAGTTGCGATAAAATCTCACAAGATTTAGATCCTTGTGTTAGTAGGGGAAGGTTCACCCACCCTTTTGCCAGAGAGCTGTTCCTCATTGCTGCTATAAATCACAGGAAAGTGGTTTGTATCAAGGGCCTAATCCTGAAGACCCATAAAATATGAGCAGTGTTGTTATCAACTGTCAGTTAACTCACACGGAGTGGTAAAGTACATGGCCAAGAAGAAAATATAATGTATCTTCAGTTCCAGGCAACCCCTAAGTAAACAAAATATTTTAATTACATGAATTTTTAGTCTAGCTAAACTTTAATTACTGACTGTGTTCTGCTCTTCAGATATCAGAAGTGCTGTTATTCTTGATATTTTCCACTAACTAAACTTTAATTGTTTAAGAAATGCAATACTGCCATCTAGCATCCATAAAATATGACAAAACTTTCCTTTTATCAAAACACCTCACATCTGCACAGGCTCAAATCAGTTTTACATGAGCTTTGGGGACTGCAGGTTATAATCAGGACCCAGAAATGGCCTGGACATCAGAAGGATGCTTGCTTCCTCGGAAAGAACTAGGAGAAATACACCCAGAGGCTAGATGAGTTACATTTGTGAAATCAATCATCTTCATGGCTGTTGTGCTATCTACAAAGGGGTCCCAGAGTCACCAAGCACTTTAGGAGATCAGCTAACCCACTCAACCTTCAGACAGGACAAACCACACAGGACCTCAAAATCTCATTCAGAGAAGCATTTTAGCAGGGAAGATGAAAATGTTCACTGTCAATAGACATCTCCAAGACCTTTACCTTTCCTTTCCCTCCTTATGGTACTGCTTAGGTCAGACCTGGACCAGACATAGATATAGCAAACCAGCCATAATAAGATCTCCACCAGACTACTGAAAGTGCCCAAATAGTGGCAGCAATTTTTTTCTCTATCTTTCTACACAAGTCTTCAAATAAATGGTGAACACCCAAGCATAGTCAAAGTCATTGTTTCTGGGTGAAATTCCTGAAGGCTTGCACTTGCATTGTTATTTAAACAAGCAAACAAAAAACAACAACAAAAAAGCTAGCATCATCTGGTTTGCGCAACTCACAGCTCTGGTGATAACCTCTTGTTACCATCACTGCTGCTCAGACACAAGGCACAAGTTCACACACCCTGTGCCAGCTGCTCTCCTCACTCAGCCTCATGGCCATGAGCAGCTGGGCCCCACAGCCCTGACCTCTGGTGAAGCTGTAGTCTGATAACCATCAGATCAATCCCATGCCTCTTGCTGTAACATAGATATATATATTTGTACATAGTTACATAGTATATATGCATAGTATATATATATAGTCTGTAGAGAGAGAGCGAGCATACACAGAGTATATGCATCACATATATACCTACACATAGTATAAGTATATATTTAATATATATAAAAATTTACACTATGTATGTACTGTACATATATATATAAGGTATATGTATATATAGTATGTATATAAATATATGTGTGTGTGTACATCTTTATCTATACGCACTGTGCCCAAAAATATCAACTAGGACATCTAAAGCAAACCTTATGTGGGTTCAGCAACAGATGCAGAGGTAAAGCGCACTGCAATTTTCCCAGCCCCCAGGTTTCATAGAATCATCAAATCATAGAAACATCCTGAGCTGGAAGGGACTCACAAAGATCATCAGGTCCAGCTCCTGGCTCCACAGAGGATCATCCAAAAATCAAAGCATATGTCTGAGAGCATTGTCTAAATGCTTTATGAACTCCAGGAGTCTTGGTGCCATGAGCACTGTCCTGGGGAGCCTGTTCTACTCCCCAGCCACCCCAGGTTTCTATCCTGGGAAACATCTCACACTGGTGAGCACCCCTGGGCCTAGCATGACAACTAGGACACCACTTCAAAAGGCAGGCTGTTGCCAGTGCTGTGCACTCTGCTTGTTGTGTTCTGCCAATTGTGGCTGCTTAAATGCTTTCCAAGGATGTTCACCTCCCCATGCAGCCTTCACAGAAACAGCAGCAAAGACAACTGGCAACATATACTAGGAAGTGCTCATGTCTGCTGGTCTAGGCAGATATTATGTCTCTGTAAAATGGAGCTATGTGAAAAAGTCTTACTTTTTCATTCTTTTATCAATGACCTTTCCTCTGTTTAGGGACCCATCATCACCAGAATTTTGTCTCACTTGCAAAACAACTGAACACATTCAGATAGCTGTACACATAATCTTGCATATAAAGAAAGAGATGGAGAGATACAGAAAAGGGGAGAAATGCAAGTGTTAATCTGTCAAGAGTCTGAATCCTCCATTCCCCTTAAAGGGTGATTTCTTACTCAGAATTATAGTGGCCTACAGAGCAAGTATTATTCCCCCTGGACCACAAAGCTGAAAGTTGAAATCCCATATATACTAGCTCAGAGAGACTGTCAGATTTTAGGTAGACAACAATGTTGTTGGTATACACAAAACACTCAACATAGACTTTTCAGCATTTTCTAAATTCCCCGGATTCATGCCACTAAGACATCTGGCTCTGCAGTTTCATTTTATTTTACCTAACTTTAGATGTATATAATAAAACATTTATGTCTGAGCTACCTGTCTAGACTCTTTTTATACTTAGTGGAGAAAAGTAAGCATTATTTCAGATGTCTACATAAGGGTGAGATGAATCGTGACCTAGAGGTACCTATCCATCTCTTGACAGCTATAAAGGGAGTCCGAGAAACTAGCTCAGGCATGGATTTCTGCAACATTGATGTCTAGATGAGGGTAAGATTAATCCTGTCTTTTGATTTTTAAATCCAGGGAGACTCTGAGCTCAGTTAGTCCATCTCTTGTTAAACATTAGTCAGAAACATTCAGCAAATTATGCCCATTTTAAGCTTGTATTTGCCTTTGCCTACAAGGTATGCATCCAAATCCATCCTTGATTCAAAGTCTGATACCAATGGAAAAGTCCATTTTGCTGATAAGTTTGTTCAAGTGGTTTGTCACTATCGCTGAATTATGTACAGAAAGAATATCACTTTGGATTTTACTTTTGTTTTTTTGTTTGTTTGTTTCTAGCAAAGATATAGGATAGTGAATAATCACATTAAAATGTAGACAGTGCATAGTAGTTAAGGTAAGCATTTAATTAACATTTCATTAACGAATTTCCTACAGAATTACTCTGTCTTCATTAGAAGAAAATTAGGTGTAAGTCTATCCCAAACTAAGGTCAAAGACATTTTTGTACTGTAGAACCATTCTCTCCGTTTGAGAATGTTTTCTCGATGAACTACATTTAACATATGTATCAATTTCTTGTCCATGTAGAAATAGATTCAATTCACCCATTTGCTCTAAAACTCTTAAATGATGGTTCTGCCACAGTGTGAAAAAGAAGACATCACTGTTACTTCTCCTAGTTATAATATATGTTTAGTTGATTTGCTGGGAAGTAATATTATCTGAACACAAAGCAGATGAGAGTCAGCTGAACCATGAGGCTGTCCCTGTATAGCGTGGTCTCGTAAGATTCTTCCATGCCACTAACATCAGATTAGGCCAGCAGCAGCCCAATTACCACAATTGCTTTTGTTAGTGAATGGATGGAAAATGAATTTATAAGGGACAAAATTCATGAACTATTCAACAGCTGGGAAACATTTGGGAGTGGGGGCATAGGTGTGGGTGGAGGTGTGTTTTTTTGTTTGTTTGTTTTTCCTTTAGTTTTGTTCCTAGGTTACAGGACTAATTATAAACAAAGGTATGAAAATCATGAAACATGAAAATCACAAGCTTAGACTTAAAGCACATATTTATCATTAGTGTTACAAAATTAAATTTTAATTAGTTCCTCATGAATTAAAACCATTGGGCTTATATCTAGTTTGAAAAATTATAAAAATCATTATTTTTATTCTGGATATTAAAAAATATGGAGCTTCATTTCTCATTAGAACATGGGCACTGAACCACCACTATAATCGTTTGCAAACTTCTTCCAAAGATTTATGATTCACATGATCTAAACTTATTAACCACTCCACATTTTAAACAAGAAATCCTTGTTCTTCCTTAGTTACTAAAGTACTTATTTTGTATGACCTCAAATCTGTCTCACTCTTTTAAGTTCACCCCACTTAGCTCTTTGTGGTTGAGTTGAAAATATTTATTGAGATGTAGTGGCATAGGAAGTAAATGTCAAATTCCTTCAAAACATTTAAAAGCAAGTGTTCCCTAACCTCATCTTCCTCTAGCATTAAGAAAAACTTCCTATTCAAAACATGTGACATTTACCATTACTGTCAAATTAGTCTTTCAAGTGATGAATTCAAGACATAAATACATGTCTGCAATCCATGGCAGATTTCAAAACTGTCACTCGATGAGAACTCCTGCAGGGAATGAGAAGAACCTCCCATTCAGTCATTTTATCAAAAGGTACAAAATACTAAGAAATCACCCTTCTTTCCTTCCTGTCCCCTAAAACAATATTTACATAATTTTGCTGTAACAGCAGTTATGGTGAAGTGATTTGACATAGGTATAAATCTATAAAGCAGTTTGGAATATTTGGGGATGTGGTTTACAATAAGATATTTCTCTGAGTAGAGGACATGGACTGTTTTTATTGAGCTCCAAAATTTAGTTCTGAGTGTTCCTAGACGCTCTTGTTTCATTCCCTGGCTTGCTGCAAAGATATCAAACAGGAGAACTTACCACATGCAAATGCATGGGTTGGCATACCAAGAGCAGCTCTAGCTGATATCATGTGAACATCTCCTATGTGTTCCCTATGTCACAGGAGATGGATCAGGAGGCAGTAGTACAGGACTGGCAGTCCAACGATCAGGGTACCACCCTCAGCAAAGGTGTGTGCCATGAAGCAGCTAGCTTGCCCCTTGGCACTAGAAGACAAGAGATTGTTAAATTAAATATATATATATATAAATAAATAAGTAAAAAAAAAAAAAAAAAAAAAAAAAAGAGGGAGGGAGAATGGAACAAACAAACAAAAACACAAGGACCTTTGTTTCACTACTTTAAGTTTTCTAGCCTGATGCACGAAGTGAGGCTGAACTACTTTAAAAATCACATCTTTGGATTTAGAATAATAACATGTGTGCATTGTTTCCCTTGTGGGAGACACCAAAAAAAAAAATAAGGAAAGAACGAGTGTGAGGGAGCAAAGTGAAAACATTTCATTAAAAAGAATAATGCAATATCAACAAAAATTTCCCAAGTTACTAGGCTGCTAATTTCATCACTGTCACTTCTGCCTTGCCTTATTTCTGGATGCTTTTCAGAAAGCCTGGAGGAGTTTCCTTGCTATTCTTTTTGGCACTGACCTTTTGATTTGGAAGGGTAGGTTGGCTTCCTGTTTTATGCTAAGAAGACAGAGACATAAATGAGATTTTATCCATATGGCACTCCAGCAGCCCCATACCTTCTGGGATTGGACAACCCCACACTCCTGATGTAAGGGAGGAGGATATGTTAATATGGAAGATTAATTTATTTTTTAGATACAGTTAAAAATAAACCCTAAGTTCAGTAATGAGGAGAAAAGCAGAGGCAGAGGAAGAGAGGTTTTGGTCTGCTTGCTGAGGTTTTTTAGTATATGCTTGTATTAGCAGGCCACTTAAGGTGAAATAATGACCAGCTTCAGGATGCATGAACCATTTTGTAAGGTCACACAAATTTTTGCAACAGAGTTTTAGTATCAGTTTCACAGAAACCATGATGTATACAGGGGTGGCTTTAAACTGTTTTTAAAATAGTCTTGTTAATCTTCACCATGTCTCAAAGTGTGATAGTAAATGGTGGTTACATCAGGCTGGTGGCCAGTTACTGATAGGGTTCCCCAGTGCTCCATTTTAGGGCCAGTTCTCTTCAATGTTTTCATAAATAACTTTGATGTAGGACTAGAAGGTGTTTTGAGTAAGTTTTCAAATTACACTAAATTGTAAGGAGCTGTTGACTCCCTCGAGGGTAGAGAGGCCCTGCAGAAAGATTTTGACAACTCAGAGAGCTGGACAATCACCAACAATATGAAGATTAACAAAAGCAAGCACTGTATTCTGTACCTGGGAAGGGGCAACCCTGGCTATACATACAGACTGAAGGATGAGAGGCTAGGGAGCATTCCTGCAGAAAGGCTTTGGTCAACAGCAAGTTGAGCATGAGTCAACATTGTGCCCTGGCAGCCAGAAGGGCCAACTGTATCCTGGGGTTTATCAAGCATGGCATTGGTAACCAGTCAAGGGAAGGCATTGTCCTGCTCTACTCTTCTGGTGCAGCCTCACCTTGAGCACTGTGTGGAGTTTGGGGCACCACAGTATAAAAACAACATAAAACTATTAGAGAGCATCCAAAGGAAGTCTACAAAGATGGTGAAGGGTCTAGAGGGGAGGACATATGAGGAGTGGCTGAAGTCATTTGGTTTGTTCAACCCAAAGAGCAGGCTGAGGGTAGGCCTCATGGCAACCTGCAGCTCCCTCATGAGGGGAGCAGAGGGGCAGGCACTGCTTTGCTCCCTGGGGACAGTGACAGGACCGGAGGGAATGGCATGGAGCTGGGACAGGGGAGGGTCAGGCTGGGTGTTAGGGAAAGGTTCTGCAATCAGAGGATGGTCGGGCACTGGAACAGGCTCCCCAGGGCAGTGGTCATGGCCTTGAGCCTGTGTCCAAGAAGCAGTTGGACAATGCTCAGACATATGGTTTGATTATGGGGTGATCCTGTGAGTATCCAGGAGCCGGACTCAATGATCCTCGTGGGTCCCTTCCAACACAGCATATTCTATGATTCTATAACTCACCAACATAATGTAGAGCAGGCTTAGGACCACTATCATCCCTTCTTACAGGCAAAACCCAACTATGTTCAGAGTGCCACAAAATCACTTAAAAATAATCAGATAAACAGAAATGACTGATCACAACATATGTTTCCCTTTTAAATATTGCCTTTTCAAACACAAGCAGAAAATAGATGAAGTAGGACTAAGTTTCCAGCTAGATCTGTCCATACAGTCAAAAAGATCCATTATCATATAATAGCTGTGAACCTCCCACTGCTATAGTACCTATGAATAGAGGAATTTTGTATGAAGATTTAATTTAATGATACAAAAGGCACCAATTTCATTTGCTGGTATTCTCGACCAAGCGTTCAGCATGCAATTAGGAAGGATACTTGTATAAAATCTGTGACTTGAAGGAGAAATTTATTAACATTAAAGAGATATGTTCCAGAGTGCATTGAACTGAGATGGAAACACACCACCTATCTGAATTTGTGAGCTGTAAGCAGCATCTTGCTTTGCCACACATTTGTCTTTCGGAGAATATGATACAGTTAAGGAGTAATTAAATCTGTCTATATGTTCCCTGACAATAAAACATCCTACGTAAAAACTAGCCCTGTCAACTTCACTATCGATCACTCCGAAAGTGAGATAATAACCAGTTACAGCATTATTATATGTGTATGTGTAAACCTCAGATAAAAACAGATACTATGTATTTTAGCATCTTTGCTGTTTGTTTTTGGTGGTGGTGGATTTTTTTGCTTTTTTTTTTTTTTTTTTTTTTTTTTTTACAGAATAACAAGAGGGTGTTGGAGGGATAATGTAAGCACTAATCAGGTCTTTGAAGAAATTCTTAAAAAGAGAATTTACCAGTGTAGGTATTTTTTAAGTATTCTTAAATGGTGATATATGTATTTGCTTAAAATTAAGTGATTAAATGTTTTGTTACTGGAAATCTTAATATTGACTTCTCTCCATCCTGAGTCCACTTTATGCAAGTTAAGAAACAATGTTTTCCTTAGAAAGCTGCTTCCTGCTGAGTTACTAACCTTGTTAAAGTGGATCTCAAGTGCTGTTAAGGGTAAAGGATATTTATAATACAGGAAAACTTTCCGAGACTGTGGTGAATTGCTTTTTTGTCACACTGATAGGACTGATGCATCTCTGAAAATGTCAGTAGTACACACAAATAGCAGTTCACATACATTTGGCTGACAACACTATGAAGTCTTAACAACTTTTGTAGGACTACTCCTTGGCTAAAATTAAGTTATAAATTACTTTAAAAAAGAAGGAAAAGAACTTTTTTTTTCTTATTTTCACTTATTGCTGAAATAATTAGTTACAGGTATACTTTATAGTTGAATATCATTTTTCCTGTGTTCTCAACTACCTTACTACTGGTCATCTCATTTTTGAATTCAATACTAAGAGGTTATTTCTCTTTTTCTCTCTTTCTTGCCCTCTCTTTCTCTCTCTCTTCTCTCTCTGTCTCTCTCTCAGTGCTTCAGACAAGTGTTAAATTTAGTGGTAGTTTTTCACTTATTTTAATTTCAGATTAAAATTCCTATTATATAATAGGATTCTAAAGACTCTTATATAGAAAGAGAGTAAGAGACAACCTGAGAGACTTACCAGTAAAAAGTTGATGCATATTCTTGAGCATTAAACATTTTCCAGTCAGTAAATTAATATATATAACCTTCAGGTTAGGTTAAAAGGCCAAACAAGTAATGACTACACAAACTGAAATATGTACAGTTATATGTACATTTTTAAACATGTACAAATGAAGAGATAACATTGCATAGACTATGCACTAGCTATCTAATGGATAAATGTATCAGCATCTTATTATAAAAATTAGAAATCTACTCATTTAGTAACTTTTATTTTTATTTGAAGAATTAACTTGCTTGTTTACACACAAATTTGCCAATATTAAAAATGTCAGGAGTTAATTTAGCATGATACTACATCATTTGCAGGACATCAACACCAAAATGAAATCCCACTCCCAGAGGACAGGAAAGATTGATTCTTCTTATTATTCTACTCCCAATTTTTCTTGATAAAAGTGAATGAATATTTTACAGGATCTGAGGCACTACTTTGTGGTTATTACTAGTAATATTACCCTATCTAAGTACACACAGCATGTGAATCAGAATCGGCTTGTTCTCAAACAGGCAGAATAATTAAGAGAAGCAATTAATGCTATTAAAGAAATCTAACTTCTCTGTCTAAGAATTACAGAATAAATCAATGACTGAATGAGTTTTCTGCATTTAAAAAAATACTGCTCAGGATTTAAGGGAAGTTATTGCAGATAATTATGAGAATTGGCAGTAATGCTATGGCACTGTGCTCTCCTAGCAGTATATGTCATTAATCATCATGGCATTCTTAAATGTCAAATCCCAGAGTATTATGTAGTATCTTCCACAGAAGCATTATGTAGTAGAGTATTTAATTTCAAGTGAAAACAAGGAAAGACTTGTTTGCCCATTCACGTACAGTAAGTCTTTGCTGGGAAACCAATCTAAGAAACTTCCATCTTTTTAGCCATGAGACAGATTCTGTGCTTGGCTTGGAGCACAATGGCAGTTTACCTAACTCTTGTGCTAATATTGGCAAAACAGCAACAAACCCTAACATATATAACATGCATCTGTTGTTGCACTGGCCTATTCCTATCTATTTCCAGGGCACAAAAGCAAGGAGGGAAATAGAGGCTCATTCCACATGCATTCCAGAGCATGGAACAATGTGAAATGCATCCCCAAATTGGGGTACTTATGTTATGATGAATAAAATGAATGTGTAGCAAAGAATATTTGGGAAGCTAAAAACAATGGAAACATTTTTTTGGCTGAATCATCTGGGCAGTTTCAGCCCCGTGGGTTGCAATGTCAGGAGGTGAAACCTCTGACTCTTGCGTAGCAGAATCATGGAGCACTTGTATACACTGAAGTCACTGGTGATACTGTTGAGATGAGTAAATGTGAAAAAGTCTAAGTTCAGAAGAAATATCATTTTGTTGATGATGTAATGGTCTTATCAAAAGCTTAAAAAAACATGCAAGATGTAATGCACTGAGAAAGGACACCTCATGCTTTTCACACAAACGTTAGAGGCTGTCCAAACAGCTGAGAAGACAGCAAACATTATTTTCTTTGTGAAAATGTTGATAAGAGTTGATATCTATACTGTTTTTGAATATCTCCTTGGAACGTGTTTCCTGTGAAGAGTTAAGGCACAAGGCAGCAGGACAAAACCCGCTATCAGTTTTTATGGCCTTTTCCCTCTTATTCGTGTGACTTGGTAAAAGGGATGGATGATCTTGTCATGGAAATGGAAAGTAATGGTCCCCTAAAGATGCCTCATTTACCTTCTCTGTATTACTTTTGTCTATTTTACATGTTCATTATTGTGATCATGGTAATTCTAGATGATGTTGATGTCTATATAACTCAGTTGCTTGAATTTATGTGAAATATAACAACATATTTAATATAATAAAGTATGATATAGTTCAGTTTTATATAACATTAATACTACAACAAAGATTGTTTACAAATCAGAATTATTCTAAATATGGATTTCAAATGTTTTACCAGGAATAAAATATATATATACATACACAAACTAATATATATGCTATACAAAATATATATAAAACACTGTATATATTCTATACTATAGATAATAACATATAGAGTATAAATGTTATGTATGCATATATATTTATGTATTCTGTTTTATACCTTGACCAAGTGATATATATATAAATATGCATTTTTTATTTATATTCAAAAAAAATGTCCCAAAAGAGGACTTAGACACCTGAGCTTTTGAACGTATAAGTGAATATTGGCCTTTATGCACATTCAGTATACATTACAATTACAACTTGAACTTTGCCTACTGGGCATTTACTGCTAATAAAATTAGTATATTCTACCTCACTTATTTTATTCAATGAACAATTTGTACAACCACAAGACAGCCTTAGTAAGTGAGAAGAAGATATTGAATATATCTCTCAAATAAAACGCAGAATTTGGAACCAGGCCTGTAGGTTGCTTACTGTTATTGATAGGGATATGGCCAATTTAAAATGAAGTGTTCCAAAGAAAAATTCAATTTCTGAAAATTTGCTGGGCTTTAGATACTTCAGATGACTGCCAACAGTCTGCAGAGAAATGTCGTGGGGTACAGTAGCTTTCAACTAAAACCTAATTTTTCTTTTGCTTGAAGGATGTTCTCATATTTCTGACTCTCCTTGTACTTTACATGTACCTTGATTAATTAAGGCACTTCAGCATTGAGGCTACTTGCATTGAGACACATTGAGACACATATTCAAGTACCTTGCTAAACTGCAGCCTGGTTTGTAAAATGCGTGCTCATAAAAGAATTCTAAATTACTATGGATTCTTAGCAGAACAGGAAGTGTTCATGTATTGAATGTTCTATATATAGTATAATAAAGAGGAAAAGGTAATAAAAATAAATAAATAAATAAATAAAATAAAAAACAGCTGTGGGAGCAAATGAGCTTCCACATATCTTGAGATCACACAAGGCATGGATGCCACAAATAAGCATACAGTCATAGCAGTCATTCTACAGGTACCTTTGACTTCCATTATTTTTCACAACTGACTTCTTTCTGAATTATGATATAGCAACACAGAAATAACTTATTTACAGAATAAAAATGAAAAACCATTATAGCAAATAAAACGACTAAAGTAACACAGAGAAAAACTGGATTTTTTCACTCAAAGACCAGCTTACAAAAAATCAAACAACAACAACAAATTTCATTCTGATGATAACTCTACTGGAATGTAAATTTTGTTTGTAATTGTCGTTACTTACCTTTGAGTGACACCATGTTTTGAGTCTAAATCTTCAAAAACTAGCTGATCTAAATCAACTACAGAACTAAATCATTTTAAAGATAATTGCCTTAGTGCTTGAAATTAAATTCCTTCTTCTCTATTTTAAGACTTAATTAAGTGGCTTTATTTTCAAAGGTAGTGAAAGGTGGAAAGAGCTACCTCAGTCAGAATGTCTGTTGAGTCAGCTCATCAGACATTAAATTTGATGCATGCATAAAAAGTTTTTTTCGGCCTCAAGTCTGAAACTGTGGGCTATTATGTTAATTAAATCTAGAATTTAGCAGTTTGGGTGGAAAAGATTTGATTTATTTAAATAAACATATTTATATGGAAGCAATTACATTTTTAAAAGATTAAAAGCACAAATCAGAAACTTCCCTCTTACATGTATGCAAATTTCTTATACCTTAAAAATATCTTTGGTTCCCAATATCAAAGAATTTTCATTTGAATGTGTTCAGACAAGAAGAGTACTATTTGTGCTTGGTCAGGAGTCCAGCAAATGCCATTAGTTTTTACAACTTACTAAAAAAAATAGAGACACCCTTTTAGTAAGAGAAGAGGCATTACTTTCAACTAGTCATGTATATATGTTTAAGATTTTCCTGAATAGCAATTTTTAAAAGCTGATGTGGAGCCTCTGTGAATCTAACTCTCTTATTCATTGTCTGTTGCCATATGACCTCTCAAACGTGTTATGGCAGAGGGTTGTAGCTCTGTGTTCAAAATTGGGATAAATATGAGTTACAGAAGAGAGGACAGGTCATTTTCTTGAACTTCTCTTATATATTATCATCTGTTTTGTAGATGACAGTGTCCTATCTTTCTGGATGCTCAGGATTATGAAAATCTGTCACAGTATAGTTCTGCTGCTGTTTTGCTTCCCTTGCATTTTTCATAAATATCATGAGGAAGCAGTTTCCTCTGACAACAGACCTTCTCTCACAAAGATTCACAACAATTTCTACTGAATTCTTCTCCTGATCTGAAGTCAATTAACCTTAAGAAAGACTTATTTTGTACTCTGCTTTTACTATTCAAAAAGAATGAATAAATTTTAAATGGAATACCTTAATTGTTTAAACTATTCTCTTTTGTTTTACAAAGTGTAACTGAAAAACCAGCAAAGAATTTTTTTCCCACAAAACATTTAAAAAATGATGAAAATCAGAACTTTGTATCAAAGCACTTCCTCAGCCTAAACCTGAAGGCTAATCAGCTGGTATAAACTATGCTTTTGTTGGCTGAATTTGTTCTATACTGAGGAGGCACAAATGGGGACACAAAAGTAGGAAGAGGTGGAAATATCACTGAGCACCAGTGCCTTTGTGGGAAAGTGAGAAGCTGTGAAGTGATATTCAAGTTCAAAGACTAATTATGTCATTAGTAACTGAAAGGTCAAAGTCAGACAAGCGCCATAAAGATAAGCCATAAAATACTTATTAATGAAAATGGGAGCACAAATTTCAGGAACAAAAAGTGTTCAGATATTTTTTGCCCTTTAATAGCGAGTTTTCCGAGAATACATGTCATGGTTACATGGGCCTGGAGCCAAACAGCTAAGCGGAGAGCTCTCATCTAGCCAGCCTGCAGAGTTTGCTTCTCTGCATGGGCAGTCCTTGGTGTTTAGGGCTGTTTTTAAACCAGCTAGTTTTCACCTGGATTTCAATGCTTTGCTTCATCTGGGGAAATATGCTCACCTCAACTTTGGTACAGATGACAGGCTTTAGTGTCTCAGTCACCACATCAGTACAGGCAGTGCAGCCTGCATATATTCCAATGTAAGTGTCTCCATCGCTTGAAATGTCATCTGTCATATGTGAATGAATGAAGTGAATGTTTCATCTGTCATACCATACACTCAGTGTGTATGACAACCAACAGAAATGGTCACTTTGGGGTTTGTCTCTGAGATACAAATGTAATTGTTGGCTTTCACCTTCTCATGGCTTTGCTGAAACTACCCTTTATTGGTTTACTCCAATGAGTATACAAGCCTGAGCAAGAACAGATATCCAAGGATAACAAAAATTCAGGAATGAATATCAGGACTTTGGGAGGTCAACAAAATCCTCTGTAAATTTTTGCTAAACACAGTCCTAAGAAGCACATTGGCATGATCTTTTTGGAAATAGTGAGGAGCAGTGTTTGATTGTCATGAGGTATGGTAGTCTCCTCCTGACTGATGGGTGGGAAAGGGAACAGAGAAGGCGAGTATGTTCTGTCTTTAATACAGACATGGACAGTGTTACATGACACTGGTGAAAACAGCTGCCTGCCTGTACCTTAGATTCATTCAGTACAAAACAAAACAAAACAAAACAAAACAAACAAACAAACAAACAAAAAAGTGTAGTTCAGTCCCTGGACAATATGACATATAAGGGTGGCTAGCATAGATACAGACCAGAAAGCCTAGTTTATGGGAACCCATAAACATAGCTGAGTTTCCTCATAGGACTAGTGGCAGAGTTTCAGCATTTACATTTTGCATATATTATTGCTCACACCGTTTTCCAGTCTACTTCACATGGTACCCAGCTTAAAAATGAAATACGACCCCCGCCCTGGCAAGGGCAGCATTATCCATAAAGGTCATTCAGATGCTCATATCACTTATGTGACTTCCTGGGCCTTGTGGGCGTTGGAGTTTGGGTTTCAGTTGCTTAATTCCAGTTGGGACTGCAAGACTGAATCTGCAGAAAAGGTTACAGTTTAAACAGTACCCCACGTATTACTTGCCAGTCACACAGAGCACAAGGTAACTTGGTTAAGGCAGGCAGTTTTCAATTCCTGATGATTTTTCAGTCTGGCACAACAGAATTAAATATAATAATAATAATAATAATAATAATAATACTTTTGAAAAGGAAATATGGGGTCTTTCTGTCTGTTACAGATATCATGTTTAAATGGAAATACAAGACAAAATGTTTTTCCTGTTAGATACTTAATGTCATCAAAAATCAAATAAGAATATTTTAAAAACAGAGAAGCTGAGGATTTAAACTTTATTTTCAAAAAGGCTGCTCCTTTTTATTATTAGTTTTTTTTTTTCTTATAGCTGGAAGCTTTTAAAAATATTCTACTTAAAGTAAAAGTCTATATATTTGGACTATTTTGTGATCCACCTCTTGCTGATTACTGATTGCTCTGTTAAATAAGATTTCATTTGGAAACAAAATTTCTACCTCATGGGGCTGTGAGATAACTTGAAAAAAAAAATCTGAAGAAAAGAAAGGAAGATGTCTGAAACTCACTTGTGTTAACTTGTTAGCCTAGTAATGCCATTTCATTAGCTCAATAATCAACTTCACCTGATCACTTCACCTGAAACATTGCACTGGTCCTGAAGTGCTTCTCTCAAATACCCAAATTGCTACCAAACTGCTGCCTTGTTTCCCCTTTCTCACACCTCCAGTCATCTGCCAGCCTTAGAGCAGCCCAAATCATCCCACCCAAACTATCTGGACAAGAACAAGGGTAGAGATGCTTACTGGAGGATTATCATGAGGCCCTACTTAGGCTTAGCTCTTTTTTCTCTGAAATATGACATTTTAAGGACATCCCTCTTTTTTGTACAACACAAAGGAAAACTAACACAGCTGTAAGTATGTAGTGCTGTTGCTCAGTGCTGCATGTTTTTTCTGTTAAGTTTTCCCTGAAACTTGGAAAGAGGAACCCACTGCATTTGTTATTCGTGCTTTCCTACTTCCTACCCATATTTATCACTTCCCCAGCACTGTAAAGCACAGAGGGAGGGGAACATCATGGTGACTTTCACCTTTACACACTAGAAGCTGCGCACACAGGAATTCTTCAAGTTGTAGGGGTTTCTGGACCTCTGAACTTTTTAGAATTTTTATTGACTTCTGCAGAATTTGCATTTCACTTAAAAAGTCACCCATGAATAAAATCTTCTAGATATAAGTGTTTACTATATAAAAATACCTTCTATCTATCTTACAAGAGACAAAAGCTATCTATAAATTATATCATTTTAACTACAAAGACTATCTCTTTCACAGTATCATGCAATTACTTCACAAAAGACAATACAAAAAGACTCACATACTCATTGGGCAATTGCAGGACTGTTTTCAGGATGGGAGTCTGTCTGAAATTCTGATTTTAAGTACTTATTGTTTACTATTTGTTCATGTTTAGTTGTGATATCTTGTGAAAATATGCTGAACAGAAAGCTAGAACAAAGATGTTGTTTGAGAAGCTTTATAGCATTCATGTAAGTAGGCTGAAGAGACATCGAAACATGAAAATTAAATAGCAGTACTCAACCTGAGACACGCAAGCCAACTGACTAAAATACTGATCAAATGTTTAGGACATTCATTAACAGCCATAAAATTACTGCTAAGTACTGGAGCCAAGGGCTCCGTCATATGCAGTCAGTCAGAACAGTCACTGCCGTATGGGGAAAGGGAACATTAAACTCAACAGGGATAAACAGAATGATGCAGAGGATTTGCCTTAAGATCTCCTATAGCCCTTCCTGAGAGAAATTGCTTTGTGTCATACAATGCAGAAAGATGAACACAGCAGCAGCCTTCAAATCTATCTGGCACCCAGGTGTTTGAGCCAATTTCCAAGTTGCCTGTAACAGCCAGATTTTTTGAGGCAATCCCATAGCTCAACCCCACTTCTGCAGCAACTTAGATGCTTAGCTTTGTACTGCTGTAAACTCATAGTATGCAGATCTATGCCTGTGAAAGACTTTCTGCAGGCCTAAGGACTTGTACATAGCAGGCAACACCATGATTTCTCCTGTGAGGACAAATTTCCCTTCTAGGTTTAGTTTTCTACCAGTAAACTTTAAGGGTTGGAAAAGTCCTCTGCTGAAAATTAAACAAACATATGTATGGAAATAATTATTTTTTAAAAATGAAGATAAAAATATACTTTAGCATCTCCGACACATGATATTTGAAAGTTTTAACACTATCTTGTTAGATAGAAAGGAAGGATATTCCATGTACACTCAAAGGAAACTTCCCCACAAAGCCTGATTTCTGTGATTAAAAGGGTATAACACCACGTAGTTTAGATTTTAAAAGACCTGAACTACGTAAACATTTTTTATTTTTTTTTAAGAACAGCAAGCCCAAACATTGTTAATTCCAGCTTGCTTATCCCCTGTAATAACTTAATTTCAGTTCCTGGAGGAACCATTTTGTGGTTGCTGTCAGCGTAAACATGTATAGATTACTTTGCCTTCACCACATTCCAGCAATTCTCAGCTTTTCCCATGACCCCATTTCCACTTGCACTTCTAAGATCATGACCCCCACTTTGGGAATAACATTTGCTCAAAGATATATTCTGCCAACCAAAGCGCTACCCAAACAAATGATCTATGTGTTGAGCAAAACCACATGATTGGGAAGAAGGGATCTGAAATAACATTCATAACTCCAAAACCTTTTCCCTCTAAGGGGAAATGACTTGTGAATATTCCCAGCTCCATTCTATCAGGTTTTTCAACAACGTATACATTACACCATAAAGCTATGGACTGATATCCCTTACATCACCTCTCCAAATCTAGTTTCCTACTTCAGATTAAGAATTCCAAAACAGTTATCTGTAGCAGAAGGTACATCAAACACTGACAGTGAAAGTTAGCTAGTGTCCTTTATCTAATACCCTCAAGTGAGATACTTAATCGGACAATTATTTTTAAGTATATGCAGCCCATGAGATAAGGCTGTTTCACTAATAACTGTTATATCATTCCTTCATTATTCTATCTGAGCACCCGAAATGAAGTCACTATACCTGCAGTTTTTCCCTACAGTATATCTGCCCTTTATTTACAAAACCTAGAAATGAATTTTTTGTTTACAATTTCAAAACCACCAATTAACATTTTTCAAAATTCCATCGGAACCATTCAAATCCAGAAGAGAATACAGAGCAGAGTGACGGTCCTTTATTGGCTTTCCAGTATGACTCCCAGAAATTTGAACTAAGAAGGCCCAAATGTTCCCCCCAGTTACACTGATTAAAACTGGAGTAGCTCCATTCATACCAGCACAACAGAAACCTGAGCCTGGCTTGAATTTCTAGGCACAACAAGCCTTTTAAGTCTCTTGTCATGGGACTGAGAGACCTCAGTGGAGCCTGCTATTGATGCTAAATGACAAGACGTGCAGACAGGCAGCTGAGCTAACAAGATTATTCCTTTATATTGAATGGGTAGTCTTGATTTAATATGTATATATATATATATTATTTCCAAATCTCCAGATGAATTCTTGGACTTCTAAATAGTAGCCACTGACAGAGTCCTGGTTATTGAGGGTCATATATAGCAATAGACCAGAGGATGGTGGACATTGCTGTTGTTGGTTCAATGGGTGGAGTGCTAAAGTTCACAACACAGAACATGTCTGTCAGCAGATCCTTGCCTTCATCCTGACTCATCTTCTTCTAGGAGATGAGAGGAATCAAAAAGATCACATAGAGGAACATTTGCTTTCCCTCAGGAGGGAATGAGAGCCTGGAGCCCCACCAAGGCAGGAAAGGCACTGAGCACACTCAATTTTGTGTACCCTGTTCTGAGGCTCTGAAGAGCCTCACTCCCATGAACAGAGGCCACGTTTTTTAACGCTTT
The DNA here is from genome assembly GCA_011074415.1 of Stictonetta naevosa. Lineage (NCBI taxonomy): Eukaryota > Metazoa > Chordata > Aves > Anseriformes > Anatidae > Stictonetta > Stictonetta naevosa. The sequence goes on from CM021697.1 coordinate 104,923,298, forward strand.
TTGAATATAGATTCCATTTTCCTTTTACATTGCCAGTGTTTTGCCCAGGCCATTTCCAGTTGCTGCTATAAAAAATGAGAAGAATCAATCTCCCTTCATACTTCAGCTCTAACAGTGTATATATTTCAACAGAGATCCAAGCATATATTAACTTTCTGATTGTTTATATTTTAGCTTTAGACTCAACTTCAAATTTCCTGCCTTTCCAGTACTTTGTAATAGACAAAATTCTTCCCTGTTTCAGTTTAGTTGCTGCTGCTTTTCTGCCTTTGACACTGTATTACTCGCAGTGACCATGAATGGAAATGGAGCTTTCCTGGTGCACAGTGACACCTGACTAACAAACGCCGATGTGAATTAAGTTTGGATATATGAAGCATATAAAATACCTTGATAGGTTTTATACATATACAATATAAAATACAAAGGCTTCTGCTAACTTCTGCCAAGTATTAAAAGGAAAAATCAGAAATACTCTGATAAATGCTTTTTAATTATTACCTACTGATGATGTCAATTGTTTTGACAGCAAAAAATCAGCAAACAAACTGAACAAAGGATATCCCAAGCCTTTACACAAACTGTCACAGTGTAAACCATAAAACTTAAATATTTTTCATTATATGTATTTATTTCATATCTTTTTCAGCTAAAGAAAATTGTTTTTTGGGGGGAGGGTTGATTTTCTTGACAGTGTGCCTATTTCCATTAAAAAAAAAAAAGTCCCTACACTTAAAAATTTAATGGCATAGAAACATCAGATAATAGCATCTTTAAAATATATTATGATAAATATATATAATCTCATAAGTCTTTAAATAAAACACCAGTATAGAGAGGACATCTTCATCTGGTATAATTTTACAAATGTTTTTGTATGATTATCAGTGATTTTCAATTGAAGTACTGATTTATTTGTTAAACAGGATGTGTTTCATCTTCAGATCTAACTGTTCTTAGGGCACTGAATCTGGGCAAACAACAGTGGAGGTCTCCTACAGACATGGTCACTTCTGTAGCTCTTAGCCAAGAACTTCTTCTTACATGTTATGCCATACAAATGTTATGCACTGTCACCTTTGGGCACAGGCTTCAGCACCCATTAACATCACATAGGGTTGTTCTGTAAAAGGAGAAAACTAAGGATGACATAAGTAAGAAATGTAGCTTAACAAAGTAGTTCTGCAGGAGAGAAACTCAGGTTTTCCTATTTCCTTGGCAATAGCTGTAGGCTGTAATGTTAACTACTTGGACATCTGCATCCTTAGAACAATTTATTCCTTTAGTAACCAGAGTAAACAGTGGTGTGCTCTTAGGAACCAGAATATAATGCTACTCAACAAAGGCAATTGAATGCAAGGAAAGAGCTCAACCTACTCTTAAATTTAATAATCTTGATTTTAATGCCTGGGAGAGAATTAATTTTTTTCTTTTTTTTTTCTTTACACAGAACTGAACAGGACATTTTTAAGGTCAGGAATTTCCTGAGCTTTGCCCACTGTGGGTGTTTTGCGGTCTATTATGCGGTTTATGCATGCTTTCCCTGTGCTCCTGCCGGGACTATTTTTTATTGTTACTAACCATAAACGGAGCACCTGATAAAGGTTAAATTTTGCATGCAGGTTGGAGTGCACTGGCACCAGTGACACGGAACCCACACCCCAGATGTCATTTCACTCTCAGAGGATGTGGAGGCAGGAAGGGAATTAAGGGTGCCAAAGAGCCTAAATGAATGTTTCAATTAGCAAGACTCTTTGCCAGCCATGCGTAACTGAAACAGGCAAAGCACAAGGAATAGTTTTCTTCTGTAACTTTGAGCGGCTTTCTGTTTAATTGTTGTAAGAAGTGAATAAGGCTGAATGACCAACTGAAACTTTTCTTTTTTTTTTTTTTATATGCAAGAAATAGAGGACAGTAAACAACTTAAGTATCCAAACATCTAGGAGTTCTCCTACTTCATGCTAAGAGAGTAACACATGTAGACTTGTGTTGCTCTGTGTAGCTGTGTAGGGTCACGTCCTCCAGTTCTGAAGTAATATTCTCACAGGAATGTAACGGTGGTACTGAGAAACTTATGTATTAATTAACTTCATTTTCTTCCTGGTCAGGCAAAGCCTCTGAAGGCACCTCTGTTTCATAAGGGAAATGCTATGAACCATTGGGATGCTAGGAAAAAAAAAAAAAAAAAAAAAAAAAAAAAAAGTAGGATGATTTTTTTTTTGTACCAGCAAGACACAGATAGCTCCCAGATGCTAAAGGGGTGATTCAAGGTTGGTAAGTTGTTGTACAACAGGCCTGTTTTCCAGAGAAATCTCTGGTCAGTTTTCAGATTCAATTACTTGAAGGAGTCCTGCAAACCTTTTGTCATTAGAACATTTTTCAGTGGTATAAAGGGCAGACTGATTCTGTCTGGGCAACTGCGCTTTGCTCTGAGATCAGGTAAGGCAGAAGTCATTCTAACTCCACAGCAGTGAAAAATGGTAACATAGATAAATAAATAAATAAAAATGAAAATGAAAATATGTTAATTGTTTTGTCATTTCTTGTGTTCATGTGTTTGTTTTTATTTTACTCACCTGTACTGTGTCCTCTGGAGTACTTTTTGCACTACACAGCCTGAAGGATACAGTAAAAGAGGTGCAATGGCATCAGCTGTGGCATGTTGCATGTGCACCATTTATTTGATTTTCACAAGATAGCATTGTATTGGCAAATTGCTGTTAAAAAATAATTAAAATTTAGAAAAAAAAAAAAAAAAAGAGAGAGATCTGAAGACGGTCTTTCTATCACCATGAGTACAGGACTTCAGTTTCTTATTCACCTTTTCCAGTCCAAAGAAAAACCATTGTTGCTGGAGAAGGGGCTGAATCAAGCTAAGTAATCAGTCTATTACTGTTCTCATTCCCAAACAAACAAATAAATAAATGGGGAAATCTGTACTATACTGGTAAACCAACCAGTAAATCATTTGTCTTAGGTACTAGATGAATACAGACCCCATCCTTACCTTGTTTGCTTCAGGCTGAAGCCAGAGTAGCTCCTTTGTGATTAACGAAATAACAGAAGTACAAATCTGTTCCCATCATTGATCCAAGTGCCCACAATGGCACATGCAGAGACTCCTAAATGGTTCAGATCTCACGTTCTAAGCTTTGATGCACTGAACTATAGAATAAAAGAAACATAAAAACAAACAGTAACAGGGGAAAATCTGTAGGCATGAACTTCTCAAAGCAATTTTAAGGAAAACACATTAAAATTATCACTAGTTCACAGATCAGCTGTGTGAAGGTTCTTTCTTATTCCCAATCTGTGAAAGTTGATATTTTCCCTGTAAGCTGCATTCATTTCCCCTAGCCAATTTTTTTATAGTGCCACCTGTTCTGGAACAACAACTGACATTTAAATTTTATTGAAAACAAGCCTGCCAATACACATGTGAGATTACTACAAATTTGTTCCTGACAGGCTTTTTGGATCCCTCAGGACAAGTCATACTAAGTTCTATTCAATGTTATTCAAAGTTAGCAAAGGCTGCCTCAAAAATACATCCTTTATTTCTCAGTGTATAGCCACATACAGACTTAAACTCTTATATGCACGTAAGGTCTTTTCTAGCAGTAGAAGGTGGACATCATTATAATTCATTTTCAGTTTTAAAATCTTTTATCCCAGTAAATGGCTTAATATTGTCTTATTTTGACAAGAATCAGGCCCAACATTTATTATTTTTTTACCCTCAGAGTGTTACTGTATACTCAGAGGAAGTAATTGCAGAAAAAATCAAATGTCTTAAATTTACAAATTTACCATCTATCCTTGAAATGATTTTCAGCTCTCTCCTCTTATTAGTGGTTTGATCACTGTAATTCTCCCCTCCATTCACTCATACGTCAAAGTAAAGGCAAAATTTTATTTGTATAGCCAGAGCCATATCAACCAGAATGCTGTCACTGATATTGTATACTACTCAATCATTCCTCCTCATATTACTTTATTTTTTTCTTCCTTTTGTTTTGCTTTGTTTTGTTTTGTTTTGTTTTTGTTTTTCTTCCATGCTTAACCTGATAGCAAACCACGCTGCCTTGGAAAATATTTTCCCATATTAGTGTGAAGTAATGTAAATACATCAAAATTCACAGTGAGAGAGACCAGAAGGAAACAGGCAGAACTCCCTCATTCTCTTTGAAGAGGTACCCATTAACACTGCACATTCATAAAAGTAATTTGATTGGTTTTCACATATTTTCAGGAAATTATACAAAGTGATACAAAGTACTTGTGGATTTAAATTCTTCTCAGAATAATACGCATGATCTTCATATTGTAATGCACCACAGTATAGTGATACTCTGCTGAGAGTTATTAAAATTACTTGCAAACCACAGAAAATTGAGACACAGTAGTAATACAAAATGTGAGCTGCCAATGCAGGTTTCTGTGGGGTCCTCTGTTTTGCCAAAGACCTGTCATCGGTGCACCAGTCCTGAATGGGGACATGTTACTGCTAACACCTCTGTGGTTCATGCTGCTGTACAAGCTCCAAAAATTATTTTCCAGAACAGCTAGCTATCAGTAAAAAAATAAAAAATAAAGATGATCTGAAGTGGGAAAAAGCTTTTCCTGCCTGCACCCACCTTCCTCCTCCACATAGTTCCTGTTTGCTTTGCTGTACAGTCACAAGGCAGGCAGTGAGAATGAATGAGCCAATGGCTACAAAAGAAGATGACCCTCTGAGAGTCCTCCCTTCCAAGATCTTCCTCAGGTATTCCATGATCTTCGGGCAAATCTCTGAGGTTATGTCCCTCTTGTCCTTCGGAGCACCTCACAGTCTCCTTTCCACTCAGAAAGAACAGACATTGCAACAGTTAATGGGTGCTCGGGAGGGGAAGAGAAGGGGACATACAAATCTATCACTATCATTTATCTCATCCTTAAAATATGTGTTCTCACACCACCAGTCTGTCTTTTCCATTGTCCAGTCAAAAAAACTGAGAAAGCCAGTAATTATGTACTAGTTTTTCTAGCTAAATTTAAGGTTCCCTCTCATGCACCTATTTAAATACTATGATAGTGCTATTGAAATATATGCAAAGAGGCTTAAAAAGAGGAAAAAATTGAATCCATTTATACATAGCATCTTGGTAATGGAATTGATCAGAATAGCATGTGGATCATCTGTACAAGTTCTGCAATGAAATTATTCTAAGAATTTGAACTGTGACTATGGGTAAATGAGTAACAGGAGAAAAAATAATAAATAATAAATAATAATAATAATAAAACACAAACTGATTATTTTAAGATGAAAGGCTTGCATAATCACATAAACATCCCACATACCTTTTTTTTTTTTTGTACTGTTTAGTACTGCCAGAGAATGTTTTTTTAGCCAAGCGACTTCCAATGCCATCACTGAAAAATCCTTTATATTCACACATGCATTAATGTCAATGAAAGCATTTGGGGAGTAAACACTGCCATGTGGCTTACTTGACCAAGAAGGCTAAATTCCACAGTCTAGATTTCAAACATAGAAGTTCAGGCAAGTTAGTTAGTTTTAAGCATTTTTTTCCAATTTTGAAATATGAAGAACAATGGAAAAATTATAAACTTTCTTCCTTTTTCTAGTTCCATAATGAGAACAAAAAAGTACTTGGCAAATACATATTAAAGTACCCCTGAAATAAAGCTTACTTTGTGCTCTCCATAACCTGGAAGCCACTGGTTCAGGGACAGTGCTATTTAAGGAGGGTTTTTGAAGAACTGGATTGGACTGCCTGGGAAGCAATAACATTAAAAGTTATGCAAGCTCTGGCAAGCTATGCAAACTATGGTAAAATGGGAGACAAAAAACTGCTGCAGGGCTTAAATTTTACCTACTTAGGAGGCCAGGAAACAGTTTTCCTCCTAATAATGCTGTATAATTGAGTAAGTAGACAGTGGGTCTGATACAAAGCCCACTGTTGCTAATGAAGCGCTCTGTATTTCTTTTTTTCTAGCTTTGTCTCAAGCCTGTCATAGTCAGAAAGCAGCTCATCTTCCTTTCAGATGTGTTTAAATTTGCCACTGCTAGAAGCAAGAACTCTAAGTACATGTTTGATCGGCAATCAGACTAAGAAAATACAAACTGTTCTCTCAAACTCAAACCATGTGAACTCCCCAGCAACTGCAAATGGTCAAAGTTTGAACACACATCTGGCTGCTGAGAACAACAGGCTCTGCTGAGTTACTTAGAGATGCTTTCCTTCCCATGAAGCTTGGCTTCCTGTGCTTGGCTCCACCTGGAGAAAGGAGCTCAGATGTCCCTTAAGCCTTTACTAAGCCTCTCTAATTGAGATGACAGGCTTGAGGGAAACAGTAAGCTCTCTCATTAGAGGTGCCAAAATTAGCTGTTGTTCATCATGCAGATTTTCTCAAGCCAAGCTTTCCTCCTTTCCATCTGTAGAAAGAAACAGTGACTGCAAGAGGGTTCACCTGGTGAATGCAAGCAAGATGACAGAGAAATAAATGCTTCAATATTAGTACTGACTGGTTTGACATAGATGCACCTGCAACCTTTCCCACTGCCACATCTCCTCTCACTGCCTATGTCTGACAGTGGCCTTAAATATGGATATTAATTAGGGAAAATAACACATTTTATCTGTTGAAACATAAAGTCAGAGGTGAAGGTTCTTTTTGTTTGTTGACACATAGAATGTCTAATAAATAATATATACTTCATATCAGCTGGGAACCTCTTAGTGAGAACAATTACCACAAACTGCTGTAAAATAAGCATTTCAAAAACTTCTCTCAGCCTTTTACATGGTTCTCCATTTTAAAATATTTTAAGGCACTGCTGAGCTCAACACCACAGTGCCTAGCTGAGTAGTTAGCTGACTTGGACCTAGGAAGGTAAGACAACTTGCAGTCTGCCTGAAGGCAATGGGGAAAGAATTACTTCAGTTAGGCTGGAAGATCAGGTGGAGAAGCCCAGAAGAAGCCCAGGGAGAGAGCAAGCTCAGATACTGCCCCCAGATAGGTGATGAGCTTGGGTGCCACTCATCTGCCATGTGTTAGCATAGCTTAAGGGCTGTGCTATCCAAAACATTGCTGCTTGAGATCAAAAGGAACTAAGTGCACAGAAGCCAATTAGTCTTTAAGCCCATTTAAGATTACATGTGTTATATGGGGCCACAACAGGACCTAGATCTGTTCTGTAGCAAAAAATTACCTATGTCTCAGATTTATTTTTCTTGAAATGTATAGGTGTAGAGTTATTAGGTCCTTGCTCTTTGGCCCCTTCTTCTTTGAACACACTGCCTCCATGTCGTCTCTCCATGCAGCAACGCCCTGATTTGTTCAGACCATGCACTGTTCTCAGTAGAGGAAGCATCTCTCTGGAGTCACTGTGTACACAATCCCAGGGCAAGCCATGAAAATGTCTAACTGTAATCTATACACAGGTGATTTTCAAGAGGTCAGATTTCAAAGCAGGAAGTGCAGAAAAGAAGTAAGCATCTGTTCCTTGTATCAGTGTGATCAAACTGATGAATGTCTTTCACAGACTAAAAAAAAAATCTTTAATTTTATATTTTCAAATTGGCAGAAGTCAAATATAAATGCTGAATTAATTAAATGATGCCTATGAGAATTAGTTCTCCTTCAGCTTTTTAATTATACTATGTCATGTGCCTTCACAAGGTCTTTCAAGGGAAGCCAAACAGCACAGTTGTATTATTACTTCACATCTAGGAAACGTAGAGTAAATTGATAGTGAAAGACTCCAAAGCAGACCTTAAGAAAATGCTGAAGTTGTGTCCTGGGGATCCACAATGCTCATTACTGTTCTCTGGGGCAAGAAAGTGATACTTTCTCACCACTCTTTCAATTACTTTGAAACATAAGTTAAGTGCCAACACTCCTTAAAGATTTCTGGTAATGCATAGACTGTGTCACACATAAAATTTTTTTGCATCAAGTGTAATTGGTTCTTAAGAATAGTTTAAGAATCTGTCCATTTCAGGGAGAACAGCAGGACAGATTTATGTGGGTGAAGAGGAATGTTAATAATGTTCTTTTTTGTGTCAATATTTACTGTAATGTCTTATTAATGTCAAAAAAAAAAAAAAAGAAAAGAAAAAGAAAGGAAAGCACAGCTTGAATAAGCAGTTTTTATCCATTACTATCCATTAGAAACTTTTCCTGCCACTTGCAGAAGAGTCTGTAAAGGATCTGGCATGGTTCTGATTATTTATACATATAGATGTAACTATTTAGAGATAAGCTGTCTCGCATAAGCAGTGTAATTGATTTTATTTAACTTTGCTTCTTTCAGGACTCTAATGTTTTCCCTAATGTCTTTGTTCCTGTCTCGGGAAATTAACAAAAGCACTGGTGTTTAAAAGTGGCAAATGACAAAGCTGCAACATGATCAGTCCCAACACTAGCACAGGCTGTGAGGGTATGACTCTGTTGTTGCTCATCTGCTTCATATGATGCCTGCAACCTCCAAAGAACAAATTAACCAATACAAAAAAATAAAAAATAAAATAAAATTTAAAAATGTTTCTGTCTGCAGCTATAGAACAAGCCAAAGCCTGAGAAGCAAACGGTTAGTGGAGCTTCCCGCTAGAAAGGGACAGGCACACAGCCAAAGTACAAATGAGAGTCTTACCCAGCCTCGTAGGAAAGGACAGATTCATCACAACTATGTTGTCTTTTTGCCAGAGCAGCTGGTCACACTCTTCTCTTTGTTTCAGGTCAACACTAGGCAGTCCAGGGCTCCTGATAAAGCAGGGAGAAGTGGTTGCTTGCATTTTAATTGGACTTTTCTCTGTATGCCACTATTGCAACCCTGCAATTTGTTTCCTGCATTAATCTTTCAGTCACTTTGACAGCATAAGAAAGTACCAAATAAGTCCGTTGGTTGTTTTTCCTTCTGAAGACACAAATGCAATATGATATCACTTTTGCAGGATAACAAATTTAAATTGCCAGCCAATTTTACCTTTGCAGAAATGTCCAAACACTGCAGGTACTGCACATTGATTGGAAATTGAATATGCAGCTCACAAATGATTCTTCCATGATGTCCTTCAGGGTGATTTTGAGACTCATTCCCACAAACTCTGTACCTTCATGCTTTCACTTCTACCAGCTATGTGCTTGAACACAGCTCAGACAACCACTAGAGCTCATGCTTCACTCAAAGAATGGTCCCAAATGGGACCACACAGAATGGTCCCATTTGTGTCACTTCTCCCAGACAGTTCTGAGGCACCCTGGGTACATGTGCATCAAAATGGAAGAAGGAGACTTCCATTCACATCCAAAAACATGCCAGTGTTTTTAGAAGCACACAACTTCCAGCAGTACTACCTTGAATTTTATTAAAGACACTGCTATTTATCCCTCCACTTGGATTATTTTGTTTGATCTTGTTAGTTATTTCAATTGCCATGGAAAACTTATCATGAAAATGCCTGGAAAAATACCATGGAAAAAGACTTTGGTTTTAGTTTCAAGGAACAAGCCGTCCCAGAAGATACTAGATAAAATATGTTTTTTGTTGCAACACCACAAGCACAGAGCAACTTCAGGGTGTCCTCATATGTATGTACAGCACACAAACAGGAAATGCTGGAGTCTTTGGCAATCTGAAGAGAAGGCCATCCAGATGTCTATAGCACTTGGACAACTTCTTCCATGGATTTCTTCCCTATCCATCCGCAGGAGACATCTTCCTGGGAAGACACTCACAGCCCATCAGTAGGCAGGCAAGTGTGGGCTGTATGGTGATGCTATGGGAACACAGGAGACCTGGTACCTACTCTTGACTCTGACGAGTTTTCTTTGCATCCTGGGGCAGGCGATAGACGTGATGTCTCAGTTCAATACAATGAGGGTATTTGCCTTCCTGGAAGAAGGGCTGTTAGGAGTCTTGGAAAGAAGAAGGAAATATGGAGGAAATAACAATGATAAAAATCCTTCTATTTTCCATTGGACATTTCCCACATCACAACCATCCTCCACAGGAGAGAGGGAGTCCAGACCCTCACCTTGCTGTAGGCAATTGCTATAATCTAAGAAACAAGAAAGACTCAAGACAGAAGATCTGAGATTCAATTAAATTAGTGCATTTTGGGGTACCCTAAGCAATGTGGTAGTATAGGGGCCTGAGCAGACTTAGGTGCCAGTGGCCATTTTGTTTGCCTTGTCAAGGCAGGAGTGTGACCTATCACTTCTGCTGAAGTGATGGGTCTCATACCTGAAACACAGGCCTCTGACACTTATAAATTATAAATGCACTAGTCATGAAACAATTATTAGCTTTCCCTGAACCTGAATATGAGCGTAGTAAAATAGTGTAACCAACACAGTAAATCAGCTCTTTGTAAAGTTGTGAAGAGGAAAGACAAAGAGAGAAGACAGCCCATCTAGCTGCTCATTAAAGAACTCCAGGCCTCATCACCTGGACCTCCATGACTAAGAGACATCAAGGATGGCAGTTGCCAACATTAAATGTACTGCTTTAGCTCCATGGTACTGTATACTTACAGCCAATTTAAATTATGAGTGTTAAAGCCCAAGATTTTTGTATGTGCAACAATGATGATTAATGATGTGTGTGAATGAACCATCAGCAAAAATAGTGTTGTTAATAAATGAATTTAGCATGTTTTTTGTTGTTTGTTTGTTGTTTGTTTTTTTTTACATTTTCAAACTGGCTTAATTTGTCAGTCTTCTAAGCACTCCCATCACAGCAATCTTTAATAACCTTACTGATATAAATACATATATATATATAAGCATATGTATATTCATTTGCAAAAAAAGTTGGGAGATCTGGGAGATGAAGGGAGAAGAAGCGATATGAAGAAAGTCAATTCACAAGAATTTTGCAAATTTTTTTTAATCTTAATTATTCATCTATGATCGCAGCATCATTACTGAGAAAAGATGCAGAAGTGGCAATACGCCTCTTGTCACGCCAGAACGTAAGCCTTCACTTCCTTTAGAAAAAAATAATAAAATAAAATAAAATAAAATAAAATAAAATAAAATAAAATAAAATAAAATAAAATAAAAAAATCAGTATAAGCAATGCCATATAAACTCTCTAAACAACTGTCTATACAATGACCTGCTCATTGGATTGTAGGGCCTGCCATTCAGGGAACAACCTAATGAAAGTCTGTTGTAACAAAGATAGGTCTTACTGCTTCATTTGGAGTACACTACTCATTTACCTAGTTTGGTTTGGTTTAGTTTGCTTTGTTTTGGTTTGCTTTTTGTTAGTGTGTACAGACTTCTTTATTATTTGGCTTTTTTCTTGCATACACTGTTCCATCAAAAGAATGTATCAGCTTTAAGCACAAAAGAAAGAACAACCAAAGCACAATTTAATTAGTAAACTTAAACTAATTGCAATTTGCAGCTTAGCTCAACATACATGTGGCAGCTGAAATGGAAATTTAAGGACAAAGGAACTGGGGGGGACAGGGGGATGTCGGAGGGGTGATTGTGTTGATGGAAATTACTGCAGAAGCTTGTACTACTTAAAGTAGAACAATTATCTTGAGTAGAATGTTTGTCAAATTTGCAAGACTTTGTGGCTTGGATATAATCAGTTTCTTCTAAACACTGTCAGATGAGTTGAGATAAACATCATCTTCATAATGTTTAAGTTGCTTTTTCTATTAAATTGTATAGGATACTTCATAAAGAGAAAATTATTTCAAGCTGCACTTTTTTGTTTCAACAGTGTTTTCAAACTGATTGTGGATATTCAATAAGCGCTATTCACCTTTTTCAGTTAGCTAAGAACCGTGGATATTATAATTATTCTTGCTTATGATGAAATTAAAAGACTTCCGTGAAGTACAGCTGAGAAACAATGTTCCTGTTCTGTTTTTATACTACACGTATTTGACTCCCATTCATTCTAAAATACACTTAGTAAAATAAGGAGAACGGGAGAGAATGACACTGACACTTAGACAGGACCCTTGGGAAGCCAGGTAAGCCAGAACATCAAAGATCAGCAACACTTACAAAAGCTGCTGCTTTCTTTCAACTCCTTCTTTTGTGAAATGATAAAGCTGATAGCAGGCACTTTCAGAACTGTGTCCAGCCACCAGACTTTTTCACACCACAGGGCTCCCTCTCTCTACCATGCTCTGAGACAGTAACATTTGCTTCATAGCTATCACAAGTTACTCAGTGTTTCAACTGTTGAAAAGGTTAAAGTATCGAATAAGAAACTCTATATGTAGATATTTACTTGCACTGTATGTGACTTTGGTCCCTAATACAAAAAGAGACTAACTAAACTTAGTTCTCAAGGGAGCTAGAAGCCATGCCCTAACTGCCGGGGTGATAAAGCAGATAACATACCTCCTGTTGCAAACATACCAAACATACTTTACCCTGAGTAACACTAAAATGATGTCTTCACAGAAATAAAGTACTTTATGATGTGGCCCAATGGTTTTATTTATGTTTTTCAGGAAGTCAGGGGACAACAGTGTTAGTCAGAAAAGAATTAAATTATTTATTAAACACAGAGAACTTTCAAGTGTTGTAAGTAAAATAGATAGATAGATAGATACATACATACATACATAATATACTCCTGTTCTTTTTTAAAAAATAAAAAATAAAAAGAGAGAGAGAATCATAATTATAAAGAGAAAATAGGAGTTCAGTGGTATGCAATAAAAGCAATTTAAAAAGAAAAACAAATAACTTAGTCACTGTATTGTAATTGTTTTAATTCCCATGCCTATGTTCTGTTATGTCCCAGAAGTACAGCTCTCTAATAAACTCAGATTAAACTTATAAAATCAATTTATGAATATATTACAGTGATGCAATTTATGCTTTGCTGAAAACAATGTTTAAATACAGGGTTTAAAACACTGTATGGTTGAAGATACCACATCAAAAATTGTTGTATGAAGGACTTTTTTCTGAGTTGAACCTTCACTGTTTTTTTCTTAGGAGTTGCTTCTATTTAGCCAGAATTAGTTGGCATGACAATTAGTCAAAATTAAGGCGCTTTTTGACTCTTTCCTGGTCCTAAATGATACACCCTTTAATAACCTACTTCAAATACTTTTATTGGTGGTTTTATTTTGCTTTGTTTTTCTGTTTATCATTGATGAAAGCAATCTAGTGAAATTGATCCTCGTTTTGTCTTGCTTACCAAGCAATAGATCTGAATAGATCTGAAAAAAAGAAAAAGAAAAAAAAAAAAAAGAATACTGTAAATTTAATGAGATTAGTCATTATACTAGGCAATTCTTTACTGAGGTTTAGAGACAAATCTTCCTTACTCATTGGAAAACCATTAGCCATTACTTCCAGGATAATTCATCTGATTAAATGAATAAACACCGTAAGATCCTTTTATAAATAGTGATGACTTAATGCAGGCAGCAGAGTGTAGGCCACAAGTCATCTTATCCTTCATTAAATGTCTAAAATAGGTCAAAGAAATCTTAACATCACTTTTTTCTCTCCTTTGACAGTAGAACGTGCCTAGGGTTAGGATGCTAACATCCACCTTGTAAGCACCCAACATCAAATGAGATGTCTTTCCCCTCAGTCATTTCCACCACTTCTGTGCATAGGTTTCAATTTTTTTTCTGTTTTTCTTCTGTATCTCATGGAGAAAAAATAAGGACTATGAGGCAGGATAGCCCAAAATTTAAAGAGAGGCTGGAGGATCAATTTGTAATCTCAGAGGAGAAAGGGAACATACTAATCCATGCACTGTTGTTATGAAGTACATGAATGCTGAAAATACAGCTGGGGAGCTTAAAATAATTAATTTCTATTTTAATACTTAACTGTGTGCTCAGAACAAAAAAGTCATAAAGACCTTACTAAGATCTTTATACAGTGCTGCCTAAAGGCATATAAAAATAGGTCCTTACTCTGAGCTGTATGGGTTTCTCCTCCAAGATGCTATGACTGCAAGTTTCTAGCCTCTGTGTCAGACTTGCACTCAGGATGCCCTGAAATGCCCTTCCAGCTGCTGAAGGGATGTAAGTATGTGCACTGAGGACTCTGAGCAGCATCTGCAGCATTTCCTTTGTTCACATTTCTTGAGACACTTGCCATAAACTGCCATTGCTTTTAATAACAAGTGTTGAAGTACTATTTCTTGTTCAACCTATCAATAAAATAATATTAAACACATAGTTAAGGGGAAGAAGAAGAAATCAATCTGCAATCTTTAAAGCTCTCATGTTTTGGTTTTACTAATTCTACCACTCACAACTTATATTCAGAGTAAGTCTTCCTCTTAGTGCCTTGTTGTTTTTCCTATAGTGTGAACTATTAGAGTTTGAATATCTCTGATACTAGTTCTAACAAAATTCTTAAAGTAATAATATGCATTTGTGTATTTTAAAATAATTTGATGGATATAAAACTGTTACTGTACTTCTTGGAGTCCCATTCACAACCCTGCATGCAGCACATCCGTGTGCTTTAGTTTCTCTCAGTTTCTCTACCACTTGACAGATGTCCTAGTTAAAATCCAACTTTACAAAATCCATGCTGTACACCTCACTTTTTTAAAGTTACTCTTAGAAAGAAAGAAAAGAAAAGAAGGAAGGAAGGAAGGACGGAAGGAAGGAAGGAAGGAAGGAAGAGAGAGAGAAAGAGAGAAAGAGAGAGAGAAAGAGAGAGAAAGAAAGAAAGAAAGAAAGAAGGAAAGAAAGAAAGAAAGAAAGAAAGAAAGAAAGAAAGAAAGAAAGAAAGAAAGAAAGAAAGAAAGAAAGAAAGAAAGAAAGAAAGAG
>CM021697.1:104940583-104979689 GCA_011074415.1 Stictonetta naevosa
TTTCCTTTAAATTTCCTTACTGGAGTCAAAGAGATATTTGCTATTTACTACAAAAGCTTTTATGTTAAAAGTCTTTGATTCAGGTGTACACAGCCACAAACAGTCTTGTCAGGATCACCCAATCTGCTAGAACATGAGAGGGTGACTGCTGCAGAAAGAAAGAAAAAGGAAGGAAGGAAGGAAAATAAAACAATAAGCAATATTGACATAGGAAATACTGCAAACAGTATTTAACACTGATGTCCAGAAGCAGCTGTGCAGATGTATGTGCATGAAGTGTAATGAACTTACACTACTTTTGAATATGACTCAAGCTGAAAATGTTCTATTTAGATTCATGTGTCTGCAAGTGATTAGCGAAAAATATATTTTCTAATTGAGTATTCATCGTGTATTCATGATCATCCTAGCTGTGTTTTGTTTCTTGAGTTTATCTTTTTATTTATTTTCCTATGACAATCAATAGAAGAATAGGATGCAAAGCAGTATAAATAATGTAAAAAGCTCTGGGCAATAGAAAACATGTCATTTTCCCTTCTCACCAAAGTCATTTAAAGGACACATAATTCTGCTACTCTATGACCCTGCACATTTTAACACACACATTCATGATTATTTAAATGCTCTGGGAATAATTCAGGTGTTCACTTAATTTTGCAACTTTGCCATTTTTATTACCTCATAATCTTATTAACTGCTATCTTCAGGCATTTATCCACTGTTTAAAAGCCAATGTTCTGGCATATCTGTATATTTCTGATTAGCTGGCAGTTCTGAGAAAGTAGAAAAAAAATGTTTTCACTTGGACCAAAGCCAGTCCTTTTCAAAATTTCTAAAGAAAGTACTTTCTAAATACATTTGGGTTGAACAAAATGTTTCATTTTAGTGTTGACAGTTTTGAAACTGTTTTCCCCTTTAAATCAAATTAAAAGATTTTGAAATAAACAATTGTTTCAAAACAAAATTAAAGTTCATAAAATGAAATGTTCTGCTTTTCCTCAAAATTGTCTTAAATTCAATTCTCTTTGTTTGTCGAGTTTGGCAAAATCAGCACAAAACAATTAATCGATTATTAGTATTTCATCTTTTCCTACTCAATATTTTTCATCAAAGAAGATTTATGCCTGCTCCAAAAACACACTTTTGGTTATGAAGTTAAAAAAGGTGGATCAGAACCTTACGCATCTCTCTTGATGCCTTAAATTCTTCATTGCCCTTTTTCATTACTACTAAAGATAAGGAAAAGGCTGAGGTTCTTAACACTTTCTTTGCATCTGCCTTTACTAGCCAGACCACTTATCATATGGGTACTCAGCCTCCCAGCCTGGAAGTCTGGAATGAGGAGCAGAAGAACCCCCTCACAGTTCAGGTGGATAGAGTTAGAGACCTGCTACTCCACCTGGGCTGTCACAAGTCCATGGGGCCAGATAGGATCCACTTGAGGGTGCTGAGGGAGTTAGCGGATGTGATGGCTGGGCTGCTTTCCATCATCTATCAGTGGTCATGTTCATACGGAGAGAGGTTCTGGATGACTGGAGACTTGCAATGTGACACCCATCTATAGGAAGAGTCATAAGGAAGACCCAGGGAACTACAGGCCTGTCAGCCTGACCTCAGTGCCAGGAAAGGTGATGGAACAAGTCATCTTGAATGCAATCACACAATGTATGTGTGACCATTGGGGGATCATACCCAGTCAGCATGGGTTCATGAAAGACAATCCTTCCTGACCAACCTCATCTCCTATGACCAAGTGACTCACCTGGTGGATGAGGGAAAGCCTGTTGACATAGTCTACCTAGATTGCAGAAAGGCCTTTGACGCGGTCTTGTGAGGAAAAAAAAATTAGGAGACATTTCTTCTCAGAAAGAGTAGTCAGGCATTGAAACAGGTTGCCCAGGGAGGTGGTGGTGTCACCATCCCTGGGGGTGTTCAAGGAAAGGCTGGATCTGGCACTTAGGGACATGGTTTAGTGGGGTGATATTGTTTGTGGGGTGATGGTTGGACCAGATGATCTTGAAGGTGTCTTCCAACCTTAATGATTCTATAATTTGCTACATAAGATGAAACTAATTTTGCCCTAGTGACTCACAAAGAAAATCACTTCTTTGTGATCTGCGCTCATCAGATCTAGCCCCCATCCTGTGCTTAAGACAGATCAACCAGTCCTGTACAATGCTTACCCTCAACTAGTCCTGTGCCATCCTGGTGCCAGGAGCTCGTATTCTCCCCCTCTAGGACACCATTCCAGGTACGTTGTGCTCTCCTGGAAACACAGGAAATGAAGGAGCCCTTTGAGGAAAAGATCACAGAATCATAGAACATCCCGAGTTGGAAGGGACCCACAAGTGAGTTCAACATTGAGTTCAACTTCTGGCTCCACACAGGTCTACCCAAAAATTCAGACCATATGGCTAAGAGCATAGTCCAAACACTTCTTAAACTCCAACAGGCTCAGAGCCATGACTGCATCCCTGGGGAGCCTGTTCTAGTGCACAACAATCCTCTCGGTGAAGAATCTTCTCCTGATATCTGACCTGAACCTCCCCCGTCTCAGCTTGACACCATTCCTTCAGGTCCTATCGCTGGTCAGCAGAGAGAAGAGATTGACACCTGTCCTTCTGCTCATTCTCGTCAGGAATCTGTAGAGCATGATGAGGTCTCCCCTCGGCTTCCTCATTTCCAGGCTGAATAAACTAAGTGACTGTGGCCACTCCTCATTTGTCTTCCCCTCTCGGCCCTTCACCATCTTTGTAGCCCTTCTCTGGACACTCAGACCTTCTCTAGACACTCAGCCCTTTTCTGGATCCTCTTAACCCTTAACAAAACCCTTCTAGCATTGGCTCACACCCTTCTCTGCCAGCATGCAGGCACTCCTCTCTGCTGAGCACCCAGCATGCGACTGAGGAAGGTTCCACAAGAATGGGAGGTATGCTTTGCAGCTCAACAAATACCTGTGTGTGTATACACACATACATCTAATGTATACAACTACCCATGAATATAGGCAGATAAGAAAATAGGTAGATTTAATAAGATGCAGGGGAATCCAGGGGTATAGCCCAATTTTTGTGCATCTAAAGTGTTATTTTCAAGGGTATTCAGAACCCACCAAAATTTTGACACTACAAAAGCCAATTCCAGAGATTTTGAAAAGGCGTCCAACAACAAGCCAAATAAAATCTTTGTGCTTCATTTATCTTGCTTTCTCTGCAGTTTCTGAGCACCCTGTTTAGCCTATTGTACCATTGACAATAGTCAATGCCACACTGACAACAATCAATACCACAGCTTCATTGCCCCTTATAACAGTACAACCATTTTCATCTCCCCACACATAAAAAGCCATGTGGTCTTGTTCTATGTTTGTATTATAAAGAATGCTCTTTGTTCTAAACCTTTTAGACTTCTGAGCCAACATGTGTATGCAAGTGCTGAATCTGCTAACATCTCCTGTCTTTACTCAGCAAAAGAAGTATTTGCATGCAGTCAGCAAAATAGTTAAGCACTTCTGTAAAACTGCATTAGACCCAAGTTACTGACTAATTCCCTACAAGGCTCTGAAGTTTATGCATAGCAAGAGCCCACCTAAAACTCTGAAAATTAATTCTGTGGACTTGATTTTTCATATTCGAATTGCAATATTTCCATATAACAGATCACAATAAATTTGGACTAAATGTTGTCATTAAGGAAGTTAGAAGTCATTAGCTTTTACTACATGATTTTTTGTTTACATGGCATGATTGTACAATGTTTTATGGCACCACCTACTGAAAAATAAAGTGATGTAAAAGAGTTTAACAAATAGTGAGAAACTATCCTGGTGCTTCATGTGTTCAATTTGAAAAGATATACCCCACCAAATTTTATAACTAAATGTTAAAATTTCATTTGGAACTTAAACAGTTTGTTCTTCCCAGTAGCTATAAAAATATTATTTGACTTAAGAATGAACACTTCTGACTGAAAAAAAAAATAAATAAATCCTGCTTTGAATTTCTGCATGCTAACCTTCACAAGCCATATTTTTTGGCTTGGCACAGATTATAAATCACCATGAAGACATTGGCAAGTACATCCTAGTTTACTGCATTTAAAAAAAAAAAAAAAAAAAATCTTGCAGAATTACAGAGTGAACATTAAATATTACTTTAAACTTTAATTGTGTTAGTAAGGACATGCTTTTTTTTTTTTTAACTAGCTAATGATCCTTATGAGGGAAATCCTCAAAGAAAACCCTGAGCTGATATGTACACTTAGACTTAAGCAAAAACTTCAGCATAAATAATTTCATTATACATTTTCTTCCTTCTTTTGGAAGCAGAGCACAAATTGACCTGAAATACTGAAATACTGAACTGACCTGCATTCAGATTACTTCCTAGTTAGCAGTGAGGTATTGAAATGAACTATATAAATGAACACTAGACTGTTTATAAGAAAAATATTCTTTTTGATTTCATGAAAATATATATCTAAAGCTTTATGGTAATGCAAGCCTGTAGGCAAGCCTAAAGAGCTATTCTAAAGAGAACATTTCTCAAGGAGCTTTCTCTCAAAATTTTTCCCCATTTTACTTATGAGCAACAATGCTATCATGAATTATTGATATGACTCAATAATCAGTGAATTTAATAACACGATACTGTCATGCATTCATGAAGTTTTAAATCACGGTTATGTTGCCTTCTTGGCTTAAAGGCCAATGTGTTGTTTCACAAAGGTCAGGGCTCTTAGAAGAATAATTTTTGGAGCACATTTTTATCTTCTTCCACTCCTTTGTATTACTGCGAGAGCATCACTTCCCTGGCTGTGCCCCAGAAGATTGGAGGGCAAGAACAATTATGTCCTGCAATTTCTTTTCCTTTCTCTTGACATCTCAGGCATGGTACTGGTGGGAAAAGCTAGCATGTTGTTTGCTAATGGTTCTTAACCTGTGCACGTGCCTCACTGCTGCTCTCATCTGGGGTGGGCCAGCAATGCAGTGAATGGAGACCACCTTCCTTCTTCTGGGTTGTTTCCCTGTGATTGTGAAAGGTTGAGTCACCTGATGGTGAGGTTGAGTCACCAATTCCTGAAGTCAAGGCCATGCAGTGGCAACCTTGCCAAGACTTATGCAAGAATCCCAAAGCTCGAAGGGGGAGCAGGCAGAGCTGGAAACCCAGGGGAGCCCTGCTCCTGGCAAGAGGGAGCAGCTGAACAAGCAGGGAGGCAGGCCTTTCCTTCACCCTACAGCAGTCAGTATGTAGCAATTTGGAGCTTGATTCAGGAAATACAGCTTGTGAAAGATTTGTAGGAAACAGATGGGAAATACAAGCATTTGGATAACACATGTAGCTAGCCTAGGTACTCAGGTGAATAAAGTCAGCAGATGTCTATCATGATTATCACACAAATTTGTGCAATCTAGGATTGCATATTAGATTACTATGATATAAATTGGAACTTGCAGGTAAACAGTTTATTGAGTTATGGAAGTATGAATGGTCATTATGTATGAAGAGGAAATGAGAAAAAGATCATTGACAAGATTTTGCAGAAATGTGATATCAATAAATTGTCTATGAACATCTATGTGTTAGAATTAACATTAGTAAATGCAAAATACAATGTGTATTTTTATTGTGCAACACATGCAGACTCTAAGCAATATTTTGGAACTAGTAATCTATAACTGCATGTTGATATTAACAATTATTACCTTGAACAGTAAATTGATTTTTGTAGTCCAGGTGCTCCCCTGGACAAGTGGATAAAGTCATTGTTATAATGCAGGATTTTTTTTTTTTTTCCCATTCTAGGTTAGTTATTGCAGATTTCAGAAAATTATGCTGGGAATGGTGAGGAAATACTTCTCTTGTAATTTGTTTCTTTTGCAGCCACAGTTGTGCAGGTGGTTAGAGATCTGCAGTGTTTAAATAAACTTTAATGAAGAGGAATCTGAGGGCAAATATATAGCTCAGGCAGACACAGATGTCCCAGCTTGAAAGTACTGTACTTGTTTCTCTCTCATGTCCATATGTAGAGGAGTAACATTTGCATACTAAAAGAATACAGGTACAAACCATGTCATATTTGCATTATGCTTACAAAATTTTGTTCTGAATATTGACATAAAACACAAGTTTAAAATGATATTTTTTAATGTACAAATGTACATTTTTTTTAATGTGTGAATATACACAGGTATGCATGCTGTATACAAATGTAATGGCCAAGCGCTGCCCTCCAAGAAACACATGTAATTCCAAGGAAAGTATTTGGCCATTATGTTGGTACACAGCTGAGTGAAAAATAATATTGTAATACAAAATAATGTAATGACACTTCTTAAAGAAAAGTCTATGCATATAGCAAAGGGAAAAACTAATGAGAAGCAGATGTACATGGGAGAGTATTTTGAGTTAAATGGTATATGTGGTTTCATTTGGGCATGTGTTTCTTTAGCACATGGAGAATGAGTGTATATATAGCTATGCAAAGGAAAACATTAGTTGTTGAAAAATGTGTACACTCTCAGGAAAAGAGGCTTTAAAGGGGAAAGTATTCAGATGAAGAAGCAAATTCTCTAAGTCTCAGGAGAGCTCAGCACTTTTAAACTACAATTAATTAATTCTTCTGCATTCCAGGATGCCAAAACAAATGAAAAGATCAATTTCTTTCTGTACCCACAATACAGTGTTTGCTGCAGCTGCAACCGGGCCAGTGGTAAGAGTCCCTGCTCTGGTGCGGGCACCAAACGAGCAGTGATGGCCCTGAACCCCTCACAGGCTGCAAAGCAACCCAGTAGTCTGGCTCATCACTGCCCAAATTGACCTCTCCCACGGAGTATCACAGCCCATGGGCCCTCTGATGCCCAGCAGCATACTGGTGTCAGTGTATGCTTTGCAAAACTGACCGCAGTGGTAACATCTACAGAGTGCTCAAGAATTTGGCTGGAAAAACAGGTAACTACTCCCTCCTCTTTGTAGGACGGAAAGGAGATCATTTTTACCAGTGAAACATAGTGTTGTGTTTTTAAATAATGCAGTAAGGCAAAACTCTTTTTTATGAGATATTACTGGAGCAGAGAAGTGAAAAAATATTAACATAGCCACCACAAAAGAAAAGGTATTTTTCAATGGACATTTAGGTAGTAGACAAATATTTCACTCACACTTCTGCAGACACTCAAAATTGAAGAAAAGGCTGTTATATTCAGATTAGAGGCAGCTTCTAGGTATCTCACTGTTTGGAGGAAATGTACTGGCCTGTTAGCACAACAGCATCCATGTACCTGCCTCTTATATGCTTGATGTAACTGTTAGACAACATGAAGGGCCTGATGAAGGATGCAGGAACTTCAAGTCCAAGGTGTTTTTTTTGTTGTTGTTTTTGTTTTTGTTTTCCTCAGCAATGCTGAAATTCTACTACAGAGTCTTTTTCTGAGAAAGTTGCTGTTCCTTCATTGTACATTATCTCAACCTGAGGCCAGTTAGTGTCCAACTTTCAGCACATTAAAGATCTTGTTAGAGAGCACATTTTGCAGATTCACTTCACAGAAAGATAAGCAGTAAGTATATAAATATGTAGTCTGACCATTGACGTAGCCCAGTTAAACTGTTTTTGAAGCTATCTGTTTCTTCCAAGGTCCTTATTGTGCCTGATTCATATCAAGTTTTGGTGAGAAATCTGCCCCTTTATTCAAAAAAGTAGTATCTTCTTTGAAGACATTTCCAGTAGCCACACAGAGCAAAGTCCTTGCAGCCAGATACTTCACATGAACTACTAGGTATTGCTGGTGTCATGTTTACAGGAGTATGGCCTCTCTCCTTACCCCATGCCATTCCTGAATTCTTTCTCTGTTATCAGGATAACAACTTATACAATCCTGTAAGCTGTTAAATGCTTCCAAATCTGCTTTGCAAATCCAACCCTCGGGGCTAAAATGGACCTAACAGGAAAGAGATCATTTGTAATACCGAGGATAAGGAGAAACTAAGGAAACAGCTTTTTGAATGGTATTCTCCAGAGTGAAACAACTTCTGCAGACTTTGGATGAGGCTCTCAGAGCACAAGAGAGAGTCCAGATATTCCTAAACTGTTGTGTTTAAGGCCAACATCAGGCTGGGCTGCTCTGGAAAGTCTTTTCAGAATATCAGTATCAGAGATCACTGTTTCAGTCTTGATCTTACAACTGCAAATGTCAATGGAATCAGTTATAAGCCTAGAAACCATCACTGTTTTAACATACGAGTATCAGCACTACTGCCTGTGTTCCACAATAACTATATTGCTTTAACTCAGTTCTGCTTTACTGCTTGTGAGAGCTCCTTCTTTTTCTCACATGTCGGTAGCCTGATCACAGAAATCTGGCAGACAGCTCTGCCAGCATTGCCAGACCCTCTCCTGCAGCCACAACGCCAGGATGATTCCCATGCAAGGAGAGGGGTGGCCTGGCACTGCCTTTCTGGCTTGTTTAAAGACTACAGCTTGTCTGCAAAGTGACAGATAATGTGAAAACCACATGAAAACCACCAGTCCCATGAAGCAACAATCGCAATCTCAGTTTTCCTATGACCATGCATATTCCACATCAAAGTCCTCAAAGCAAACTGGGAGTGTTTCTCTTCCCCTCTTCACTTAGTGGCCAAATCATATTTTGGAGCAGTTAAAGTAGAAACTTTTTTCCTTTGCAGAAACTTGGTCAAAAGCATCAGGAGTAGATAGCTACTTTCATAAGATTTAATACAAAATCATCAACAATTTGATGCTGCACACTGTAGAATAGGGTAGAGATAATGAAAAAAATAATTGAACGAACAGAAAAGGAACCCAAATTCCCTTTTTTAATGTAATTAGGAATACAAAGCACTGGGGTACAAAATTACCTTTTTTTCTGGAAACTATTTTCAGCTGTGTCTCACTCTATTGAACAACAGAGACATTTGGTGTTACTTCATAATATGAAGAAAAAAAATATATATATTCTTCAATCTTTCAATCTTTTTTAAAGATTTAAAATGAAGCCATTGGAAAACAGAAAGAAGTATAGGAGACCCATTTTTTAAGGTCACTACACAAATCAATCCAGATTATCTGATTCCTCTCTTGCTCTTTTCCTCACTGTTCTTGTAAAACATATTCTGTGTTAACTTTCATATTGATGGAAGGCTTTGGCCTGTCTATCTTTCATCCAGTGGCAATTCAGCACATAAACGCTTCTGATGATGTAAGTGTTGGTGCAAAACTCTCAGGCAGCATGTCCAGAAGGGAAGAGGATAACTGGGGAAGCTGAATATTGTTGCAACATATCCTATGACTGGGAAAGTAGTGCTTTTGGGAAGGACTGTAATCACCTAGAAGTGGGCAAAAGAATGTGATGTTTTCCAATTGCCTCCTCCAAAAAGAGTGGACTTTAGACGTGTTTGAATTCTCTGTTGAACTGGGGATAAAACTTATAGTGGTTGAGTCCTCCCAGTGACCTTGTTGAATGCATTTTCCTATTATGTTTCTCTTTCTTTTTCTGCATATACAGTAAGGGGAATTAGCATTTGTAATGACTGATATTCATATTTTAAACTAATGTTGGATATTCCATTCAGAAAATAATCTATTAACTGTGCTATCTGTAGTACTACCTCCTCCCAGAAAAGTTTGTTTATGCCTCCAGCTTGTTGGCAAATGTGAAATCCTCAGCTGGTAGAAATGCAGTCTCACAGAAAACTGAATTTTTCACAGGCAGGCACATCAGAATCTGTGGTTGTGGTCTTTGCTACCCAGTGACCTAATTTTGCTGATTGAATAAGAGAGAAAGTGGGAGGGGTGCATCTCAGAACGTACCATTTTTAATAGGTAACAGACTATGGTCTGAATAGCGCATTCGACATAATTAAAATAACTGGTACGTGTTGAATTCCTGAGATAGCCACACCAAAAAAAATGAATGTGATGTGTACTACTGATTGTGTTGGATTTCCTTCCGACTCCTTTCATTAAGATGTTCTATTCCCGTAAAACAAAAACATTTATATTCTCACATGTACGTCAATGGCAAGAGATCAGTTTTCAAAACCTGCCCCATTTCCTCAGTGACTCAGCTTCTCAACATTGCACTGTTTGCATAATGAGAGTAACTAATCCCTTGAGTAAATAGACCCACTACATGCAGTCCCTACCAAACTTATGTCATTAAAGGTCATGTAAAATGACTTGCTTCCTTATATACTTCTTTATAGTGTCCCATGTGTGCCGTACATCGTTCTAAAAAGTGCAGTTCGTGACACATGACAGCAGGAACAAAAGAGCAGTGAAAAAAATATATATTTGCACTTGGCTTTGAAAACTGAACACTACCAATATTCAGACAGCAATAAATATGCACTTGCCAATTTACAGAGAGAGTAAAAGAAAGGGAAAGGGAAATACTTTATATTATATGATTTTGATGTACATCTTACTGACTAAACTGGATATATTAAACTCATTCAAACATTAGACCTAGTTGGCTAAGGTACATCCCCCTTCCTAGCACAAAGTAAGAGCTTCACCTGAATGTCTCTTCTGAGATCCATTTTCATACCCAGAGTCTCTGTTCCTTGGAGATAACACAGAGACTATAAAGAGGCACACAAGTGTTTACTCCTTAGACACTGTGATACAAGTGTAAGTTCCATGTTGCAATTTTTCTAGGGAATAAGTGCATATCCTACTAGAATCTCATTCAGCAATCACTGAATTCAGTAAGAAGTCATTGATTTGACTTCAGTGTGCAGGTGTAATATGTCCACTTGTAAGAATGCTCTTCAAATCTCTGTTTTTCATATCCTACAATACAGACAGAATGTATTTTATGGGCAAGTTTCCAGTGAGCTCTTAGTATGATTTTTTAAAAACAATTAAATACAAGGTGATAGTGTAAAATTAAACTCCATAGTCATTACTCCCAAAAATCACTTGATTTATTCCAATGACAAATACAAATGGTACAGTTCTGATCTCTGCTGCTTTCCAAATATTAATTGCATAAGCTCTTCTAGCACTACTGGAAAATGGCTTAAAATCAAGGGGAACACAGACAAATGTGTTCAAATGTGTTACCAAGAATGCAGGGGCAGTTGTGCTTCAGAGTGAGAAGAAAATTCAGCAGTGCTTGTCTCCTCTTTCCCATATAGAGTCAGCTCACAGAACTATCACTCTCACAATTTAGGCAGATATATTACTAACCATGGGTTGCACCACCCATCTTATTCCTTTCTTATTTTAGAGACAAGAGGCAGGTGAAAATGAGGAAAACCAAGTATATCTTATCTTTTCTCTGTGTCAGCTTTGCCCAAACATTTCCATTACCAGAATCTTTCATTTGTTTCTAATTACAATGGAATTGAAGGTTAAGAAGATTTAGGCAGGGACTTTGTCTTTAACTTATTTTACCTGTGTGGGCAACAAAGCAAAAAACGGCAATGCACAAGAAGTGCAGTGGAAAACAACACTTTGTGACATAGATGGTCTCATTCATGAAGAAACATTTACAGTACTGAGTCTGTCTTACTGAATAGGGCAGACCATGTATGGTGTGTAAGGCCTACTAACTGTACAGTAAAGTACAACTTCATCTTAAATGAAAGATATTGTGATCACTTGCTGAAGTATTAAGAAGTTCAGAAAATACATTTTAAGAAAAAAGCCATTTTGAAAATCCTGCAGTACTGCACTGTATCTATTCAGTTAGATGTTTCACCATAAATTCCCAACCAGCTCCAGCTTAAAGATGCTCATGCATTAATTTTAACCCCAGTAATTTTGCTATTAAATACTAACACAAACCCTAAACTTTCTCCTTTTTTTTTTTCTTTCTGAAATTGGAAGGTCTTTTAAAGCTGATCATGGGGAAAAAAAAAAAAAGATGAATCACTAACAAAGGTGCAGCCTTTTTTACTCCATGATGTTAAAAATAAAATAAAATAAAATAAAATAAATAAAATAAAATAAAATAAAATAAAATAAAATAAAATAAAATAAAATAAAAATCCTGGCCTTCAGATACCATCTAGAGTTTTGTTGTTGACAGTTAAGTAACCAGCACACCAAGAAAGAAAAGAACAAAGGTATGTACTAAGCAAATCATCAAGTAAATGAGACCAAAGAGCCATAGTAAATCTCACTCTTGCCAAAAGCTAATTCAGTCCAAAATGTCTGAAACAGTAACACAAGAAGAAACATGTTTAATCCTTCTTTGGTCACACCAGTTGCATTTCAAGGATAAACAATAGTCTTGAGTTTACAGAGTCTAATTCCAATGTGTTCTGTCATTTCTAAAAGGTACAATGGGTTTTTGAATTTACACAGAGAGACAGTTTTCAGCAATTGCTGTTTTATTTAAAGCTTTATTGTACCTTTTCTAAAGTCAATCATTACAATGTATCTCCCTCTTTAGGAATTACAAGATATTGTGTGGAGACTACAAGATGTTCTTATACAATATCAATTTACTGCTCAGAAGTAAGAGTTAATATTGTCTGAGGCCTGATATAGTTCAAAGACTGCAAGGCTATGCAGTGGGTTTGGAAATAGATCAAAAATCCCAAAGGGATGAGGTCAGGCCACTAGCAATTGCCTTCAACTATATTGTGCAGAAAGCTGAAAAATATAACTCTCTCTTCTCACTGCTAACCTTTGGGATCTTATTTAAGCGATGACCATCTAATCTTCTAACATCAAAAAAAAATCCAATGTTTAATGACAATATGGCAATAAACTGCTTGCCTCTTTCCTTTGTTTCCATGCACACATACTTCTACAAAGACTCATCAGCTAATGAGTTCAGATAATTTCTCTGACTTTATGAACCTCTGACTGACTTTTGACAGAATGATACAAGATATCCAGAATGATCAAAGAAATCAAATAATTTAGGATATTTCCTTGGAGATAACTTGTTGACCCTGATACTTGACTAATGATGTTCTTTCTTTGGCTTCTATCTTGATTAAAAATACTTCTTATATATAGTTAGAGAAAGTGTGGTTTCCTTGTTGAAGGTAGAAGGAGCATTAGATTTCATTTGCAAGAGCAGATGCAAAGTATTCCATTTGTCCTTATAGAAACAAATGTTATCTTCAAAAATATCATAGTATCATTTTGCACATATAATAATTTCAATAATTTAAAATATTTCTCTGCCTAAAAAAAAATAGCCAATAATTTAAATGTTGTTAAGGGACCTTGCATGCTTTTTTGAAGATCTTTCAGTGGAGTCTAGTTTCCAAACAATGCAATTACTGAAAATCAAGTATCTCTTGTCTTTGTCAAACAGGACATTCAAAATCAAAATTCCAAACAACCTTTTCAAAAGTTTTCTTGTGGCTAGACATTCCTATCAACTCTAATGTATTCTAGTCCACATGTTCAAGTCTAGTAATAACCATCTAAAAGACTGACCATCCTATACAACTTGATAATTTCTTGAAAATCTTCCCTACTAAGAAATACCGTTGAGCTTTAAGGCAGCATATGTATATATATAGTAAGCCTGTACCATTACATAACACTCAGGTTGTAGATAACCATGGGCAATCATTGTATATGTAAGAAGTAGTTCATAAAGCAGACAAAAACAAGTACTGGATATATCCAAGGTCAGAGAGGATTGGTGAGGGGGAGTTTCCCAGAAACCAGGGGCAAAGAACTTCCAGTACAAATAGTCTGTTCTCATTCAATATCGCTTTGAATCTAAAAAGACATTAAAATTTAATTTCACACACAGTATCTGAAGCCAAAGTTGTTAAAAAATCTCTGGTAAATACAACCTCCACCATTCATCATTCTTTGAAAAATGATTGATTTAAATAAAGAGAGCATAAAGCCAGACTCACCAGATGAGGAGGGCATTTCAAGTCCTGTTATAATATAATCCATTATCTTTTGTTTGTAAAATAGAAATACTTAAAATATCTAAGGAAAATATTTTTCAAATGTGATTTCACTTGTATTTAGAACAATATATGCCACATCCTGCTGATGTTATTTGTGATGCCACTGTTTAATTTTAAGCAATGGTGAGGTCCAAAAATAGAATAAGATTATGGGAACAACTGGTTGTGTCAAAAAGATTTTAATATATTATTCAAGGAACAGATTAGTAATGCAGTGATATCCTGAGGGTAAGACACAAAATTAACCTGTTCGTTGTGCAGGTTCTCTTTATACCATGCTCATGGGACAAAGAGGATCTTGGGATTCAAGACAAGAAGGTGTCTGTGCATGAACAGAACATCTTCAGAGCAATATAGAAACACAAGATGGTAGTCAAGTAGGTGATATGTAGATCTAAAAGACATTTTGAAGTAACCTATATTTTAAATCACTATATTTTTTTGTTGTTCTACAAAAGCAGTAAATTCTTCCAGTGGCCATTCTTCTGCTTTGATAACTGTTGTGGAGACACACAGTAGATGCCTAACTGCCTCAAGGACTTCAGGATCTAAGTATAGTGAAAAGCGCTTACTTGTGGCCCCAGCTTTATCACTTACCCAGAAAACAACATTAAATGTAACTACTCTGGAAAAGGAACAATCATATCTAATATATAGTAAGAGAGAAAACAAAGGAGATTTAGGAAATACAAAAATGGGAATCTTCAGCTTGCACACAGTACTTCCCTCAAAACATAGGCATCATTTCTATCCCCAGTTCTGCCTAAAAACTCGGATACAACTCCTTCAGTTACATGAATATTTCTTCCACATTATCATGTGGATAATGAAGGAAAAAAGGATTACAGGTTTTGCTCTTAATAGAATAGGTAAAGCCTACTGACAAAGCTTAGCTATTAGACTTATCCAACTTGAAATGTACTGATAGCAAACACAGTCAATTCATCTTACCTTTCGATGACATTTAAAAGACAGAATGAAAATTTTGTTCAAATATATTTTGTTCTGTGGCACTACAAAAAGGGGAAAAAGGAAAAAGTCCATGATTTGTTCAAATTCCCCCAGTGTGACATCTGCAATAGATGTGATTAATCAGCCACAAACAGCAAACAATATGTGGAGGACATAGGCAGGCTGCACTTCAATCTAAAATTCCACAAAACACCGCAGTCTGCAATGTATCTATATCCAAAACCACTCCAAAACTAACACATGACATTAATCATTCCTGGCCATCCATTATAACCTGATGAATTTGCAGAGTTTGTATTCCAGTACACTGGAGACTTAAAAATAATAAAAATAAAAAATAAGCTGGAGCAGCAAAAATACCAGAGGCCAAAAGAATAAATAAAGCTTAGAGGCTCACAGCCCAGAATCAAAATGAATGACCACAAGAGGTAAATGGTCCAAGTAGTGGCGTCTACTTCTTATCACAAATGTAAGAGTGGGGCTAAAATCAGTTCATGTAAATTTTCTGTGCAAGAGGATGCAACAGTGGAGATGAAGTAAAATAGACTATAATATCCCATAAAAATATTTTAAGGTCTTTCAGGAACATGACTTCATAGAACCTGCTTACTTTTGTGAGGAATATAGTTGCTAATTAATATTGCTATTCCATAGTACAGAAACTAGGATACTCCTTTAAGCCTTAAACCTGAAAACACTGTACAGTTGCTTAAATCCAACATAAGTTAGTATATTGCTTATCTACAGTTAAGCATGTGGCTACTGAAGAAAATAATTGCCGCAACCATCTCCATATTTCTCAGGTCTTGTTCCCCCAGTCTCACTCTTATTGATGCACAAATTTATCTCCTCTTGTGAGTGCTGTGATAATATCACTGATAGTTACAGTAAACTTATAAATGATTTTAATGGAAACAGATATACAGGAGGTCAGAGGATAAATGTACCCTTTGAGGAGGTTTCCCAATCTTTCTGTGTTTTAGTTTGCAACCTCAGGACCAAAATCAACACAGCTTCTTTTTTTGCTCGTTTACCTCAAAATAAAGTATCTCAAAAGACAACATCAACAGAAGAGTTACAGCTGCCCAGAAATTTTCCAGAGAAAACTTTTCTGATAGAAAATGGGGATTCACCAGAAGCACAACATTCTTCAGATTCTCATCACACCCTCAGCAGCCAGCCCTCCAGATGCTCATTTCCTTGGGCATCAGGAGGTCTGCTTCAGGATCTGGGAGTCTGGAAATGGTGGCTTTTGACCTCTCAAGTAGCATAGGCTCTCCTTGTCTCATAGATACCAAGCACCCTGCAGTTTACAACTTTTAGGTACATTGGGAGGCCCAGTCTGGGCTTCCAGCCTTCTTCTTCCTATGAGGCCTAGGTCTCAGGCTCCCAGCTCTACAATGTTTGGGATCCTGAGCTTCCCAGGCATCCGGATGTGATGACTGTGTGAGGAGCAGAGTGCTTGGAGCCCATGAGCCCCAGCATCCGTGGGAGTTCCTACTCTTCCTACTCTCCAGTTCCTTATATGGTCTGCCTTGAAAATGTTTTATAGAATGAAACTAAAGGTCATGTTGACCTTTCCAAATTCCTTGAAAAAAATTGGAAATATCTTTTTTGCACTTTGTTTTTAAATAAGTGTAATTGTTGCTATTACTGTTAAGAAATCCTTCCCATGGAATATGAATTCAGATTTATTTCCAGTCAGCCAAGAAAACAATAAAAATCCAGAAACAATTGGGATTGTATTTTTGCTGTGACACTGTTTTCTAGGATTTAAAATTCTATACAGTCCTTAAGCAGGAGAAGCAATTGCTGCCTAAGATATGGGAGACAGTGCATATGTGCTTCCATAGCACACTATTCCATATTTGTTTTTTTTGTTTGTTTGTTTGAAACCTAGTTATTTATCAGACTTAAGGCCTTTGATCCTAATATTAAAATATCAATAACATAGGCCAAGTGCATTACAGGCAAAAAAAAATGAAAACATGAACAGAACCTTTTTTCAATCAAGCTAACATGCTGTATTCTTCCACCACTCTATTAATACAGACTGTGTACTGCGTCATGTTCTCGTTACCATTTTTCATTATAAAAATAATTCTATGGGCTTTATAAATACTCATTATCATTTCAATCATAAGAAATTCTAGATCACTAGACTATAAAGTGTATGCTTAGTCAGCAAAAGCAAAACAGGCCCACCTGATGTATGTCAACATTAAATCTTCCACCACGGGAAAGGAAGCAAAGAATGATTTTGATCCTAGTTGTCTTCAGTAAAAGTAAAAGATGGCACTACAGCAACAGAACAGGAGAAATCTTAAATATAAAATATTTAAAATATATAATGGTGATATTCAGCAGAGGAATCTAATACTATCTTGTATGATTTTTTTATCATTTAACTTATCACTTTCCAAGGAAACCTAAATTAGCTTT
The DNA here is from genome assembly GCA_011074415.1 of Stictonetta naevosa. Classification (NCBI taxonomy): domain Eukaryota; kingdom Metazoa; phylum Chordata; class Aves; order Anseriformes; family Anatidae; genus Stictonetta; species Stictonetta naevosa. The sequence goes on from CM021697.1 coordinate 104,957,914, forward strand.
CAGACTTCCCAAAGAATGACCATGTGTTGACATTTATGTATTGAATAGTTTTTCAGCCATATGGGACTCCAGGTGCAGATGGTTAAAGATTTGCATGACTTCAGCTGAGATTTGAAATACAAGTATTAGGGGGGGAATTTCCAGTTTAGAAAATAGGACTTACAATCTCTACTAATTTTTCTACCAGGTGGTTTGAAAACAGCAAGAAAGAAGAATAACAAAGATGGAAAAACTATTCTGTTAAGAAAAAAACAAGTAATTTTACTACAGCAATATTTGCTATGGGAATGTATATCATAAATTCATGGGTAAAAAAGGGAATCATGCAGAAAGCAATATTAACAAAAAAGGGTATTAGAAGTTTCACCATTCCAAACTGATAAAAGATTTAAATAGATGTCTTCATATGTTTATATAAATGTAAATCTTAATACATACTTTTCTTTACCTATACATTTATTTTATTACTTTAATGTCTTCCTAAATTACAAGGAAAATTGAACTCTGTATCAGTCTACAGTCGGTTCTTAATACAAACAAAAGTAAACAGGACTCTGTTTCACATATTAAAAAGTGAATTTGAAGCTCTTTCCACACACTTTTGATGAGCTCCTTTCAGTAATTTACCAAGAATCTTGAGAGAAGACCATCAGATATGAAACAAAGTCTGCACCAGCTACATTCAAGGTGTTGGTGTTGAGCAGTGTGTGTATATATATATATTTTTTTTTTGCAAAGAGAATCAGAGATCTTTGTAAAACACAATTCAGTCACTTGGAAATGACCTTCCATTTTTACAGTTTTTATGTAGACTTTCTGCCAATACAACCAACGGCTGAAAGCCAAGTCCAAAAAGTTAAAGGTAAGAATCCTGTCAGCTCAGTCCTTCTCTCTAGACAGCACCTGTCAACTCACACTATATTCCCTTCTAATTTATTGTTCATCAGGGGTAACAATTTACATTAATACATATGAAATTGAAAATTAGGAGAATCTGATTGTCTTGCAAAAGAGATCCTTAATAACTTATCCCCTCTTACAAGGGACAATTAAATGAGATCTGACTAAGCTGCATGATCACAGATGTACTCAAATCCTTAAACTGACATCATGTGAAATATCTCAATGGTGGGAAAGTCTGTGTTGATGAGTCAGTGGCACATCACACACAGCAGCATGCCAGCATGGAGAGAGCTGAACATGAAGGCAGACCACAAGCAGTTCAGTTCTGGCCCCATCTATATTCAGAACTCAGACATTTCTGGGCTTGACTTCATAAATATTTACATGTGTTACACTTTGCTGTATTGGGTGTAATTAGTGCATTTGTATCATCAGTGTCTGTCAGCTAAGGGACAGCATTGTTCAAGGTCTCATTGAGAAGAATCAATAAGTTGTCTCTGCATGGTCTACATGAAACCTTTCTGTTAATGCTACACTCAGCATGTTTTGAGTCACAATCTACAAGCAGGTAATTCCTCTTTTCCAAAGTCTTTATCCAGACATGAAAGCCACTTCTCACAGACCAGGAAAACCTGCACCTTGCCTTTCCCCTACTCCTAGTCCTTACTATGTTGTTTTTTCCATCTAACACGTCCAACGTTTTTCTAAACTTGAAATGAAGTATCTTCTCCTCGGGCAGTGGGGGGGCAGTGGGTAGCATGGATACCCACACTGCCCAGAAACTACCACCAACATAAGTACAAAACCTACGCATGGCATTGGCTTGCTTTAAAATTAGTTTTGTTAACCACTTAAAAATAAAATAAAAATAATAATAAAAAAGTATAACCTTTAAAAATAAATTATCTGAAAAAAAAAAAAAAAAAAAAAACAGTGTCCTAGCATCACTCAGGGTATGTAGTTCATCTATTTTACATTCTTTGTTATGATATCATAGCATTTTAACTCCTGGAGTAGAAACAAATTAAGTATTAATTTTTGCCATTTATTGAAAATCACATATGAGTTTAATCTATGAATGTACAGTATAAACATGGCCTGAATCAAAGACTGATGAAGTCAATGGAAAGATTCCTGATACATATCACAAACTTTGGATCCCGAAGTAAAAGACTCAAGCAGCCTGCTTATGATTCCTCTTGACCAGAACAATTCAGTCGTATGAAACAGTAATATAAGTGTTATCATGATAACACATGCTAAATGCAAACCATGTCCCAGCAAAGATTTATTTGTGTTTTTTTTTTTTCCAGTAGAATACTTGCATCACATAAAATTAAGCATAATTTAGCATATGAAGGAACTTGATTCTAGCCTTTTCTGCTCTTAGCTCCCTGATGCTTTCTGGTGTCTCTTATTCTGGAAAGAAGAGGAGAAAAAGAGGAAGAAGAAGAAGAAGAAGAAGAGGACGAAGAAGAAGAAGAGGACGAAGAAGAAGAAGAAGAAGAAGAAGAAGAAGAAGAAGAGGAAGCATGGAAAGGCAAATAGTTTTTACCAACTTTTATATCACTATTATGATGAAAAACAGTTGTGGGAGCAGCAAATTTTAACTTGTGCAGATTTCTGGGTAATGTTATGCAAAAGTTACAAGTATTAGCTTTCCCTCACTGTAGGTTGTGAATGTAAGTCCCTTCATTATCTTAACAGCCCACTTTTTCCTGGAAGCTAGAAATGCTTTCCTGGAAGCATTTTTGAAACATCTCTCTTTATCAAATCCACTAGAAAATATGCAACAGAATCTGGAGTCAAAGGGGAAGAAATCACACATAGTGAGACACAAGCACTGATCACACACACACATGTACACAGCATAATCACAAAAACTTTAATTTCTTTGTGAAACTGGGCTAAAAAAAAATATCACCTGAGGAGGTCTTAAGGTGAGGAAAAAAAAAAAAAAAAAAAAAAAGATAAAAAGGTAATGTAATTTTAAGTGAAGGCAGAGACAAAAACAACATGAAAACCACCAAGAGTGTGCCCCAGTATTTCAGTTTAGTTCTTACCTTTGGTAGTTTGGCATACTAATTTCTTTCAACATTTTTGGTGCACATATAACCATTTGGTAAAAATGCGAAGTTACTAATCTTTTAACTTTCTAACATATGAAGGAAAATATATGTATCAGTAAAGCTCTTATGTTGTAAAGTTCTTCATTTAATTGTGAAGTCAGTCAGTTTGCTAAACAGATTACATATTATAAATAATGCCGTAATTTATTATAATTTTATTATTTTTATTATATATTATTATAATGCAGTAAATAATTATAAGTTATGCTGTATCAACTGTGGAAAAACTCCTTGCCCCAATGAACTTCTGCTCAGATATTCCTATTAAAAAAGGAACCCACCATGTCACAACGAGCAAGTGTAAAGCACTGGCAAAATTATAGGATGTTCTCTTGGTTTTAAAAAATCAGTTTATAACAATAGTTTTGACACAGCTTTGCTCATAATTTCATTTAAGATCCAACAGTTGCATTTTTATTTTTATTTGAAGCACCCTGAAACTAATATGAATCTTTCTATCAAGTCTACCTGGATTTTTATTGTGGCATATATGATTTTGTATTTGCCAGGTTGTGATCATAGTACTCTGTAGCACCTGATCAAATAACTGACTTTGTGTAACAGAGCACCTGACTGGCATGTAAATCTGAGATATAAAATGCAGGAGTAATTTCTGTCACTAGGGACTGACTATGCTGCAGCCATCACTAAAATCAGAATATAATGCATGTGAGAAGCAGTAAGCCTAAGTTACACAACAGTTAGGTGGTCATTAAAAACAAACTTGTCTGTATATAATATACTTATCTCCTAAATATATATATATATATAAAATATCTGCACAACTCCCCAGAATTATTTCTGATGCATTTTTACTAAGCTGCATGAACTAGGATCAGCAGCTGAGAAACAGTGTTTTTCTCTTTTCTCAATTCTCATTATTTTTTAGAAAGTATAGAGGATGTAAATAATGTATAGAATATCATATGCATTTTGCTTTAGCACATTCTGTAAAAGGAAAACAAAATCTCACATTGATTTTAGTCTACTGTACACTTTATCAAACCACAGTCTCAAGCATGCAATATCAATTCAAGGTAAAATTCAGTGGGCAAACAAAAAGTCTATTGAAAAAAATCCCTTTTATACAATGTGGTTTTATACAGGAATTAGACAGTATGACAGCCTTTAGCCTCCTGCACAGACATGGAAATTGCCTATAATATGAACATGAAGAATTTGCTTCTAAGGACAGTGCAAATGCAAGACTGTGTTGGAAATGGGCACTTGCACCCAAAGCTAAAAAGAGGCTTCCACTATCTAATTTTTGTACTTTTAGTCTAGAGAGATATATTTTAAAATACCTTAAAATATTTTTTAAGGTACACAGAAATGAGAATTGGCAAAAATCTTCCACTCTTTTTTCATGCTCAAGTGATTTTTGTTTCAAGGTAAAAATGGAATTTAAAGAAAAGAAACTTCAGTTGTATAAAAATGTCACAAGGAATCTGTTTTATAGATTAGAAAGGATTGTGATTTCTTAAAACAGTTGCTTGAAGTTATTACACACTGAGCTTTGCTTGGGATCTTTCTTTCTGGGAACTGTAATGGCTGCTGCCAAAATAAAATCTGTTTAACTGTTTAAGTGAGAGTTTCAAGAGAACCTAATTCAGTGCAAATGAGATCAGCTTATTACAGCTTAATAACTATAACACAGACACAGAAGTAAAGAAAAAAAAATACTCTTGAAACCTTATCTTCCTCCCACCCTCATTCAGACACATAGCCAAGACACTTTTCAGGTTTTTAACTCAGGAAACCTTGTGGGGCTAATGTAAAATAGTGCTCAGATGTTTGCAGATCCCTCATGAACTCCATGAAGAGTCAACCACACTGCTCCAAACTAGGTAACTTCCCTATATTATCATGGGGCATTATTAGGGCTACCACTGCTACTTAGCATGCTGAGAAAACATCTGCTGCCAGATCCTGAAAGACCAGCTTTGGAGTTCAATTACCACATGCTTGGCAGTAAGAAATAGAACTTGTAAGCAGCACTGAAGAAAAGAGCTTTATTTCCTGAATGCTTCCCATGTATCTTTTGAAAGTGTTTCCATTGCAATAAAAGCCTATCAGAGCTGCCACAGATCAGTTTTTGCCCCAAGAACTGCTTCTGCAGGGAGGTGGCCTGGACACAGGATGCTGGACTGCTATGTTCAAAGAAACCAGTTAAAACCAAAAATCCTGGGGACCTTAAAACCTCTATGATCGACACAAAGTAAAGGACATGCCACAAGCCACTCCCTGGTGGCTTGAAAAGTGCTGGGGACAGCTAGAACTTGGATGCTATCTGCAGGAACTGGGAATAGACAAATATGCTTGTGCCTTCATCAGAAAGAAAAAGTACATTTGAAGCCAGGTATGACTGAATACGTGGACAAAAGCTGAGAGTGAGACATACTCCATGGATGGGGAACAAAATGGCAGGGAGATTGAGACCAAAGAACAGAATCAGAGTTCCCAATTAAGAATATAAAGGCTATCAATATATATGTGAAATAGAACAAAACAAACAAACAAACAAACAAACAAAAACTATCAGTACCATGGAGTGGCAGGAATTGGAGAAAGGGATCTGAAGGATGAGGAGAATGTAAAGAAGAAAGCACATTATTTTTAAAGTAGTTGTTGGTTGGAGATTATTCCTTTATGCTGGCCTTGGTAATTGAAAAGCCCTTAGTTGCTGTGTTTATCTGAAATACAATGTGGCTTTTAGCATACTTAGCCAAATTTTCTCCTGTTCCACACAGTCAAAAAAGGAGGGAGTTATTTACTTTTAGTCAGAGTGCTAAAACACATAAGGCCAGTTCTACCAACATCACGTCTCACACCATCAGTATAGTCTATTGAGAGGAAAGCTACTGGCTGAGTCCATCTTGTGAGTTGTTTCCTTATGATTAACTTTTCCAAGTCAGGACGGCTGGATGGGGAAATGTTTGGATTAGGTTTGGGATCACGTTCCAATGCCTCATAATTCAAAGTATATGGTATATTCTCAACCCTAATGCTATATACAAATCAGTAGTTTTGCACACACTGGCTCCGGTTTAGATACCAACAGTCTCTAGCAGGTCTGAACACCACCAAATTGAATAGCAATATATGTCTCTGCTTTTTGACCAAACTTTCAATGTTATTTTGTTTTCTAATATTTAATAATGCTGGTGATGATTCATAAGGCCACACTTGAAATAGAGGTTAAATCCATGGAACCATGCAGCTTTATATTGTCTGAGAATCTGACCTTCATTCTCCTGATTTTGGAGAACACCTTCCACAAAAACAGTCCCATTGTAGCATACAGGCTTGATAACAAATATTTATTCTGAAAAGGTATAATATGGCCAGCAAAATCTGGAGAACATGAGCATGAATACTTACCACAAGCTCATTTCCTGACAGCAGGCAGAATATGACAGAAGAAAAGACATCACTTGCCTGTCATCTTTTTCAGACACACATCAGATATTTTTATATTTTGCAATACATTTTCATTCTATCTACCAACTCACTGTGCCCCCTCACTAAGTAACACACTTCAATGCTGTAGAACCACTTTTCTCATGGAGATATAGAATTTAATAGAAGTTCTTTTCTGGTGCAAAGATATCTGCTTTTCTTTTTTCATAAAAGTATCTGTGTAGCATGGGAGATGCATATCCCTTTACCTCAGCCAGCTGATGAGTGCTCTGAATGACAGGGTAAACTCAAAGATCAGAAATGAAAAGATGGGTTCTCTTCCATACATTTTCTACAAAATCAAAGGAGTGAATAATTTTACTGCAATTATTCCCTTTCTGAGGGGAGAAACTCCTGTCAATATTCAGTAGCATCACAGGTACAAGTGCAGGACCCAGTGACAACTGGACACAGAGAGTGAACAGGGACACAGCTTTAGGTAGCTAACTCGTATTCTTAAACTGTTTTTTTAGACTTCAGTGTCATCAAGAGAGGGAGATTTCTGACAAGGGTGCTTCCAGAAGCTAACTGCAGAAGGGTTGCCTCCACTGCCTGTACAAAGAGACAAAAAAAAAGGAAAGTAAAAATGCAAGAAGATGAAACAAATAATCTAGGTTCATTCTGTGAATGAGAGGAAGAGATAAGTTTAGGGTCTCTTGGTCTTTACTTTAGTACCTGTTCACCAGGACATATATTCCCCAGTCTGCTGTGTTGCTTTTGTTTCTAAATGGGAACGATGTGGGAAGGGTATTCAAATCATTTTTTCTGAAATTTTTATGTGGCTTGGAAGCTCACAGTATGAGTTAATATTTAACTTTATGGATTCTTAAGTGAAGGTGAAACTGAATTAAACAAATATCTCTCTAAAGAGAGATGTTAAAGTAACAAGTGATCACTGCTGAAAACAGAAAAATCCCATTCTTACAACTTTAATTCCAGATAATTCTGTGATTTGTAGAAAGTATAATGCACCTAAGGCATGTTTCTTTCTCTCAACACATTGGTCAAGACAGAATATATGTTTACTTTTCCTGAGTGCTACTTAAATAACAATAAAAACATATATATAACAAATACAGCCAAAAAAGATATAGACAAGAAAAGAAGAAACTGACAAAAGGCTTGCTAGTTTAAAAGAACTGACTTCTAAGAAATGTACAATATAAAAAAAAATAAAAGCCACAAGGTAAGACTTCAGGATCTCTCTTTTTTTTCCCTCTAAATGTAACCTAGTATTCACCTCTTAAAAAGAGACAAGGAATTATCTATATTCATTAACTGAGTATTAACTAAAAATAAAAAATAAAAAACAAAAAAACAAAAAATAAAAAAACATTGTTATTGTCAAAGTTAGCATGACACAAAATGTATTTCAGGGAAGGAGGAGAAAATGTCCTTCTGAGGCTAGAAACTGAGGGAAATTTACAGGTCAAATATTTTATTTCATGTGAAATATTTCCTTCATATTTTTATAAAAAAATTAAGAAAATTAAAATTTACATTTTTTGACTTCAACAAAAAAATCTTTCATTATTTATTTCCCAAACAAAGGAATTCAACAATTTCAAGGCACATAACTTTTGGCTTCAATTTTTGTTCCAGGAAAAATTTGCTTTGCTGAGGTAGGAAAAAAAGTATTCTTAAAAAGATTATGATTTTTTTCTGACAAACTGATTCAAGTCTCCTATCTTTAAAAACAGGAATTTGAAATTAAGTGAAAGCATAACTTGTTTTTAGAGGTATTAACCTGTATTAATGCCTCAATATATTAATGTTTTTAAACTCGCAGATCATCTACTCTGATTTTACACTATAAAATATTTTATAATGTTATTTATATTACTGTCTCCATATTAAGAAACTAAATGTAAATATCCATCCAAATTCTTCTTTCATTTATACACCCTTTGAAAATTTGTCCATGCATTCTATCAAATAATTCTCAAGATAAACTCTCATCTTCATAGTAGCTAACACTTCTAAATAGTCCTTCTTTGTTGTTGTAGTTTTAAAGAAGAAATTCAAACCTGTCCTTTCTATAGTAGAACCATTAACATATTTAAAGATACTAATGAATCTGCCGTCTTTACTGGACTGAATCTAATTTGCTTGGAATAAAATTCCCTGTCTTTTGCTTTTCCATAGCTAATGATAAGCACAGAAGAGTTTCTGTGTGCTGTCAAAGATTTTCTCTCAGCTTGCCAGGATTCTCCTTGATCCTTGGTTATTAATATAGCAGTATCTCAACATCACCAGTACTTCACCCACCCTCTGTAGGCAATTATAGTCTGAAAAATGTATGCTTTTTGCCAGGGAACAGATGTAGCAATTTTTGCTGGTTTGGTGACAGTGGATATATCTTAAAAGCAGACTTCAAAGAGACAGTGGTGCTGTGCAGATTCCCCTTATATTTCTTCAGCTTTGCTTGACAAGTGCAGAAACAGGTGCTCAACGTATATTCATTACTGAAATTAGTTTAAATAGATTGACATACCAAAGAGATTTCACACACATCCTACATTATATATAGTCATATTATTCAAATCCATACAGGACTTTTGGGGGAATAAACTGTAAAGGATGGTGAACTAGCATTGTCCTTTTTTAAAAAAAACAGCATGGCCAAACTGCCAAGCTACGACACCAATGATCGTAACATCATAAGGAAGTACTCTACCTCACAAATACTTCCAGGACTATAACATGGAAAAGCTTGGCTGACAGAAATTTTTCAGTATTTCAAAAATCAATCTTTTTGACCCCTTTTCTTCTAAAGCAAAAATGAACTATAATTATGAGATGGCTTTCTTTTTTTTTTCCAGCAAATTAAAAGAAATTCTTATATTTACTACAATCATTAATCCAGAAAAAGTAGCAAATTTGTGCCTCATAACTATCTTTCTCTAGTCAGCACTTGCACTGGATGAATCTGTAAGTAAAAATATTTTTGTCATCATTTTGGCCTGTGTCAAATTAAGTCCTCATTTTAAACTTCAAGAATGACTTCCCTTATAATAACTATGTTACATTTATTTTCATTTATCACAATTACTTCCAGTTATTAAACTCTGCACTGAGTTTAGTCTAAAGATGTAGATATTATCTTCAAATACTCTACATGAAGATAATTTTTGGCCTAAACTGATGCCACCCTTTTCTGAGTCAGATGGGTTCTCATGTATCCAGTCTAAATTTGATTGAAATGTCCAGATCCACCAAAGGGCCCAATTTTCACTAAATCTAAAACACTGGACTTACGGGAAATATATCCAGTAGCAGTACTGGCAGAGGCAGTAAGTTGGGTGTGTTGGTTGTCATGTTGAAATAAACAGCCCCACTACGTGTCATTTGACATTTTTATTGGAAGGAAGAAAATAGGCTTTTGAAGAAGGCAAAAAAAAAAAAAAAAAAAAAGCATGCTAAATTAATGAAATTATGTAAGGAAATATGTTGGGATTTATTTTTATTTTTTTTACTGGGAAAGGTTTTAGTGACAGAATTTATATTTCAAATGTTGGATCCTGTATAATGTCTTGAGAGATGAGAGAGGTGAAGCTGTATAAGAACTCCTACATTTTCCTTCTGTTGCTGCATGTCATTTATTGAGCAGAGGAAACCACATATTATGACTCCCAGAGACAGCTATTCTTACAATTCAAAAAATTTGGATAGCAATAATACTATATTTGCATTGTAAGTGTGCATTGCCCCATTAGGGACCATGTGATGGATGGATAGATGAAAATAAAAAAATAAAAAATCTTTAGGAGCATTATTATTCAAAGGGAAAGAACTATACTGAGAGTATCATGGTGATTACCGTGTTCAAGACAGTAGATAGCAATTAATACCAGGAGTTTATTTACACCAGAAGTTGGTCCAACAAAGCTTCACATTAATCATGTCAGTGACTCCAAAGATCTGCAGGACTAGGCTGAAAGGGCAATCCCTAACACCTGTAGTGGCTGTTTTCTCACTTCTTTTATCATTGTGAGTTTGAGATTCTAATCAGGCAAAGCTGTTTTGATTTGTTCAAAGCCACTTTCCCCACTCCCTCCTGCTGTGGAGGTCTTCCAAGTGGCAGGCACAAGCTGCTTCCCAGACAGGAGGGGATGCTCTAACCCCACCAGAGTCACCTGTCACATGCTCCAAATAACGCATGGTTTCCTTCAACTGTGGTCAACCAAATTGCACTAAAACAGTATTCTCATTCCCCAAGCAGATTTCCTAGCCATAAAGACATTTGACCCTGTCAGACAACAGACAAGGCGTCTGTGGAAAAAGTCTGAACCAAGCTGATAAGCACTTCAGAAAAAATAGTGAACATACAGTCCTTTCAGGGTACAACCCCTCCATATGTACAAGTATTAAGTATGGCAGTTTTTTATCATTCTCATGACAGGGGAGCCTGCAGTACATCTTTAATTTAAAGTAAGTAATTCATGATGTGCAGACCAATACTTTTGAGCATAAGATTATCTTTAGCTCAGTCTTCAGTAGCAAGTTATAAACACCTTTCTTTCCAGTTTATTATATTTAATTAAACAGAAGTTCATTACTGTATGACTCTTGGTTTCCATCCTGTTGTTTTTCCAGAAATTAAAGCTTTGTTTGCAGACACTTTCCAACTTAAGCACATCAATGATGTATCACAGCCCTTCACCTTAAATACATGTACCATAGCTGTTCACACATTAAAGCTATTGGCTGTGTCCCAGTGAAGATACTCCAAGTTAATATTTGACAGCAACAGTAATAAATGTACTAGAGTGAGCCAATCAAAACTTTAGCTGGTTATATTTTTTATGCATTTCAAAACTGAAAATAAATCATAAAAAATGCATAACTAGTGGCAAATAAGGAAAAAAAAAAAAAAAGGTACCATTTAAGAGGTTTACATTTACTGAAAAAAAAAAAAAAAAAAGGAAAAAAACGTGTATCGATTTTTAAGATGGCTTTATTGTAAAAACTCAAATACAAACTTAAATTATTCCAGAAGGAGATGTTAACTGAGATTTGTATTTATTAATGCATAGGGCTAGCTCAGTTCAGCTGCCTAAAAAGACAACATGTGTCATCTGAGATGTCCAAAAGATCTCAGATGTTATCAAACTGGTCACAGATACAAGAAAAGACCTCCAGGAGACCCATGCTCTTTTGAACTAGCAGCTGGAGCGAGGTAAGTTTCTAGGGCATCTCAAATGACATCAGACATTTGGGAACTGGATCATGCCCAGGAACTCTTAACATTTCACTTAGCTAAAGATGATAGGAAAGATAAAAATCCTTCTCTGGGTATTGCTAGAATAGGAAAAAAAAAAAAAAAAAAAAAAAAAAAAAGTGTGACCGTCAATTAAAGCACCGTTCAAATTTCTGTTTAAAGGATATTTTTTAGAGGCCCCTGGTGTGATATTGCCATAGATCCACTTTTAACCCTGGAGGCTATTGTTGCTCTCACTTAAGGTAACAGCAAATTTTCCCTTTGCTTCTTCAAGAGCTCTTTTGAGATTTAAGACCAATTAAGAACATTTGCAGCAGAACATATGGTGGCTTCACTTGCTTAGCAGAGGGTGTGAAGGTACTAGGTGTGGGAGCAGGTCTCCCAACTGAAGGACTGAAAGACAAACTTCATGCAAAGAAAGGAAAAGTATTGCCTTCTTCATTTAGTGGGAATGTCTTCCAAAGTATAGGAAACCTTGCCATAAACCAAAAATCCCCAACAATTTTTGACCCAGCTAAGGGCTTCTGTGGTTTTCTATTATTCTTTTTGCTTTTTCCTTTCCCTTTCTCAAAATAATGGTCTCAGATGGCAAGAGTTAAATCCAAAGGCAGTGGCCATATATCTACCTTGGATATATAGGTATATATATCCAAGAAGAGAAACTTCTTGGAGTTTCTCTTCAAGAGAAGAGAAACTGACACAGATAGAGTCTCAAAAAAAAATAAAATTGAGAAGTGTAATGACCAAAAACTCTCTTGAACCTCAATTTGTAACTCTATAGGAGAATTCGAACAATGTAGTTAGATTCTTCCTTCTCCGAATCCTTGTCTGGCAGAGGCCATGTTTTACTACTTGTTACAAAGGGAAACTGGCCACATAATTTTGCCAAAGTTAGCTGCCACCAATTCTCCTACAATTGTCTTATCTTTAGATGTATCCCATGCGTTTGGCATGAGCAAACAGCATCAACATGTGAAAATGAAGACTTCACATACAGATGGATTATCATTTTTTGTAGGTATCAGGCCTGCCACTCTATCCTTTTTAGGTCACATTAGCAAGGCACCAGAAGCCCAAAATGTGAAACATCTCCCGGAAATAAAATACCACTTAAATGGTTTCTTTAGTTCTGTATGTTAATGGATTAAAAAACAACAGAGTATGCAAATTAGCAATAAATAGGAAAACCATTTTTATGTGAAATAGAAGAGTTCTTTTATTCACCAAGTTTACTGAAGAATCTTGCTCAATATTGCATCTGTAATGAATATATAAATTCAGATCAGCAGTTTATTTTACATTAAAATCAATGTCCATTTTTATGCCATTTGGACTTCCTTTAAAACAATAAATGAGATATGCATAAAGTGATTTTTATGCTTAATTTTAATCAATTAATTTTGCAGATAAACGAGTTTAGTTTTTACATGACAAAAGCATATTCCTAACATGGAAGAAAATACACCCATACAAGACAAGGTTTGCTGCACTAATGATCTAAAAAAAAAAATCTAATATTAGCACAAATTATAAGTTTTCATTAGGATAAATGTGATGGAATGGGTAAAACATCACTTAATGCCATGTAGTGCATTACTCAAATTGTGTTTCTAATCTGTAAGTACATTACATCATGAGTCAAAGGAAAGGGCAGAGTTTCCTGCCCAATTCATTATAAAAAGAAAGTGACATTTAGAACATAAAATATGAGAAATGGGAATTGTATCTCACAGGTAGAGTTCTTTTTTTCTCATGAGAATTCCTTTATTTAAATAAGAAAGAAAGTACCAAAGCTCTGTCTCACTAGCTGTAAATTATCAAGATTGCTTCTTAAAGGTATAGGACCCTTAAACAGAATGCTAACTCTTCTGAAGTAATTCAGCATCACTATATTTAAATTCTTTGTTAATCCTGATAAGCGTGAAGAAGAATTTCACACAGGAGGGAGGTTTTCTGGGTTTAGTTTTGCTGTTTTTTAAGTACTACCTTGTACCCTTCAATGCCTCTGAACAGAAAACCTTATCACAGCGTTAATTCCATTACAGTGTCAAAACTGTAGAGAATATATCAAGCCGGTGAGACTGGAAAGATGCACCACAAAATACCTTTTATTTGCAATGGTGAAACACTCTGGTGTTACTGAAAAACAAAAGAAATGAAAATCCGACCTTGTAAGGGTAATATGAAATGTTTGTCCAGTTCTAAGTACTTGCATAAATATGCATTTTTACAGACAGGGTGGGTTTTTTTAAAGATTATTTCACATCAGTATGCTACTCACTTGCCTCCTCCTCACTGAATGTTCCAGTTTCAACTAGCCCTCTGACCAAACTTGCCGTTGTGATGATTTCAAGTTTTGAGTTGCAGAGGATGAAGAAGATGCATGTGATCTTTTCAGTTTTGTCATGTCTCTAAATGTCAAAGCTAAGCACCATGGGTAAACTAATTGAAACATACAGAGTAAATTCATATTTATTCCTTCTATCCTGTCACTTTTAGAAGTGCATTCCCATATAATCCATATTGTTAAGGAAAGATTTTCTATGAACATATCCTTCTTTATTTTCTAGGCTTCTAATTCAAGAAGGCATTAAATTATCTGTGGAAGAGAATCATTCAAGAAAGGCATGCTGAAAAAAGCTAGCTTTTCATGCTATAACTGAAAAAAACATCCCTGGAAAGAATACAGCACAAGCTGGAGGCTTGAGGTGTGAGGCATGGATCCCAACTGCAGGGTTGTTTGTCAGTATAAATGGAGCAGAAGTAGTAAAGTCTGAAAAAAAAAAAAAAAAAAAAAAAAAAAAAAAAAAACAGGATTGAAAGAAAAGCCAGAGCATCCTTTTCTGAGAAGTGTTTCTCCACATCCTGCTCCATGGTGTTCAGAGATGAACAGAATGCCAAAGGCACACTCACTGCTGAGCATGGGAATGAACAGTTTATCCAACTCCTGTATGTTAAACAAGGGTTTAAGAGATCAAGACACAGATGTCTCATGCCCACCTACAGAGCACTAGCATTCCCTTTTCCAGAGACTGAGAAAGTGGCTCTACATAGCAAGTTGCAGACACTTGACACTGAAGGGTCAGCCAGATATCAATAGTTTGGCTTTGGATTTGGTTCTGAGCAACAAAGAGATTTATCTTAGATTTAAAAATCTGGAGCAACAGCTGCTTACCATAACAAGCTTTCTACTACAAACTTTGTTTAAATATCTTAGAGCAGTGAAAAATAGCAGCCCATCCACTCCTACCCCTCTGCTCAGTGATTTTTTTGTGCCAAAACTTAGTTTAGTTTTGCCTAGCTACTGTGTTTTCTCGAGTTGTCAAGGCTGATTGCCTTAGGAATAAAGCACCTACCAAGAAAAGTGGGTTGTTTCACTGCTCGCCAATAACATTATGATTCTACATAGAGCTGTACAAGAAACAGGAACAGCACAGTGACTCTGTTCTCACTTGGAATTTCATGATTTCCTTATTTCTGGCTGCAGATGCAGACAGCTTAACCATCCTTGGCTTCCCTGCATCCTGCCACCCTGGGAGCAGGCGCCAGCTGTGCTACTTCGCTGAGGCAACTGGCTTCACCCATGGCTTGCCTTGGGATGGGACTGGTTGCATGGAATGAGCCAAGCAGGCCCCAGGTAAACCCCTAACTTCTCACAGGCTTAGCATCACGTAAACTTTATTATCCATTTCTTTAAGATAAAGTCAGGCATCAAGTGGAACTTTGATGTTATGGCTTCTATAGAGCTGTCCCAGTCTAAATTTTTTGGCCAAAATTCATAGTTTTTTTATGTGGCAGATGATAATCACTAACTTGATTGTACATGAGCTTCTATTAGAAGCAAACTAAAAGAATGTAAAAACACAGTCCTAACACTTCCCCTGATTATACATAGGAAGATCTTATTGCACAGTTTATCCTTAGAGAATACCTACAGAGGACTAGTAGGTTCACTTTCTTAGTCCATACACATCAGGTAGAAATTTTATGTTATGTGTGTAAGGTGTAGATTATTGTGAGAGTGGAAGAACATGTACACAAACACAAACTGGATGCTATATGAAATTATTTATCTACATCTATGACAGCTGTGCTAAAGAGCTAATGACAGATGATTGAGCTCTGTGAAAACCCCATGCTTCCAGTTTCCTTTCCATCATCCGATTCTACATTTCCTCCATCCTGAAGGCAAGGGCTACCATCTCTAAGGAGTATGGCAAAGACAAGAAAAGTAGGGAGACAAAATACATCCAGGTGCCTAACTTTGTAGCCAGCATTGCTCCAAAAGTCACATTTACAAAAATTAATATTAGCTCAGGAATAACTGGAGGCTGTGATTCCTGTGTTTTAAACTTTGCTGCATTTGATTCAACTAATTCATAAAAATGAGTTATTGTAAACTAAAGATATTATAAAAAATATATTCAGCGTGACAATAAACTATACATTTATTACAAAATATTTACTGACAAACAAAAGAAGATCCTGGGTTTGGGATCCTAATCTAAATATTATTTTCCTGTTTATCAGTGTTCTAAAAAGTAAAACACAATGGCCCAACTTGCCCGACTTTCCTTCATGTTCATTCCTGTTGGGAATTTTCACTCCCAAGTTGAACTTGCTGCCTTTTAAGCATTCCTACTTATAGAAAGGAAATTGCTAGTTTTGAAAGGATGATTTTTCATTTTTCCATTTGTTTCCTACCAGTGAGAGAAGGAAAGGGAAAGCACTACCTATTGAATTGTATACACCATTCCCAGAAGTGAGCTGTAACTCTGAGTCTGGTTCAAAGGTGAAGGTGCTCACTCTCATTAGTTATTTAAAACAAGAAAAGAAAATGACAACACAAAATAAAAATAAAATAAAAATAAAAATAAAATAAAAATAAAAATTAAAATTAAAATTAAAATTAAAATTAAAATTAAAATTAAAATGTAGTGTGTGCTTGCTTTGAAGAGATTGCCCTCTGATGCTGGTAGGAGGTACTTCTTTCTTTAGTCAGGTAATCTAAAAACCGAGATTTATGGTACCAAGGGGCAAAAAAGGCTATTTGTGCTGAATAGAGAATTCTTTTGGACTGAGGTCAGAATAACTACTTGTTGATTGAAGGGAAGCACAGGGACTCACACAGTCTGCAGAAAACTAGTTTGGTAGGAGAGCTATAACACTACTGATTATGCATATGTATATCTTCCTTCAATAATTTATTTTTAAGCCCTTTGAACTACTTCTGTTCAAAATATATATTATGCTTATAGGACAATTCCTAGCTCATACAGACCCTACTTAGACAAAGCATTTTACAGCATGCAATTGTATTTCAGTGTCTAAATGCTTGACAAATTTATCATCTTTGAAAGCAGTTGACTGTAAAACTTCTCCAATGTAAAAACAGACTTCATTTTTAGTCCCATACTTGTCCGTATATGGTTAGAAATGTGATTAGAGGTTGCTCAATGACACAATTTAACAAATTCCAAGACAAAAGCTAAACACCATCAGATTATAATTTTGACTTCCGGAATCTAATCATGAAAAGGAACTGATTTATGCAAATCATCTTCCTACTGGAAATGACAGAGTAACTCTCCTGAGGGACTAGGGGAGGTAAACGAAGGGAGGAACAATGAAACTGTACAATTTGTATGATGCTGAAAGGAAGGAAATGCAGCAGATCTGGTTTTTTTTTGGTTTGGTTTGGTTTGGTTTTGGACTGGGAGGGATTAATTCTTCCTGTCAACTCCCTCTCCTCTTTTTAACTCTCATTAATACTTTTGCCAGAAAACAGGGTTTTTAAGGATTTTCAGAACAGACAAAATCAGAAAAAATCACCCTGCTCCTATCTTACAGGGGTTTACATAGGGCTTAAAAACCAGAAGGCTACATATCTGCTTTTTAAACATACCTCTGAGCAAACATACACCTCTACACACACACACGTCATCCCAAAGATAAGGAAATACTTTAAAATGGAAAGAAAAGAACAAAGGGAGTTCAACTGAATTATGTCACTTTTTTCTTAAATCATCAAAAAATAGAATATCCAGGAAGACAGCCATAAGAAAATATAAAAGGGAATCAGTAATGACTCACCAGCTAAATGAAATTGCAAACTGCTATAAGAAAAAAGCTTTCTGAATTTAAGTTAAGCCGTGTGAAAATTGGACTCAATTTTATAAACCACTCTAGATTCCATAGTGTATATTTTCACACAGATGAATTAAGAGAAACATAATAGAATGACACGTTGAATTGAAAGGACCATGTTTAAGTCAGAATAAGTGTCCTTCCCTGGCCTTGTATCTCTCCCAAAATTTGAATGAGTATTGAGAAATTACAACCACACAAATGCATACTTGGTCTGCCAGCAGGAAGCACTTTTACTTTAATGGCATTCACATTCCCATCAGTGAAATTGCAGAGCTGTGTAATCTGCTCTCTCTATAGTTATTTTTTATTATTATTATTTTGGAATGGGTTCAAGGGGAAAGTAGGTCAAAACAGTTGAAGAGTGATTGGCCTGCATTTTGTACATTTAGCAAATTCGGTTGCCTAAAAGATCACTGTCAGCAAAATGTTCTGGTTGCATGGTCATCTTTACAAAGTTGAAGCAATTCAGTTATACTGCAACTGTAGTGGATTGCTGATCTTTTACCATACAAATTTATTTAAAATAATATATACATATATATATATATAATACAGGTCACTCTTTCATACAATTTTCAAAGCAGAGAAGTAATAGAAAATGGTGGTAGAAATGAGGTACTGAGTTAAAATGTTTCTGAAATAAAGAGTGCAATCTGTAATAATTCAGAATCAGCAGACTCACAGTTAATAAGGGTGACTTGGTTTAATTCTTTCTAAACTCTTCACATATCTTGCAAACACTGTTACTTTAGCAAGTGGAAAAGAAGAGAAAGAGGAAGATGTTTTTTAACAAACAATCTCAGCTATACTTTAGTACTCACATTTCTTAGAATATTAGTGGAAGCCATATGGCTTCTTACAATGAAAAAACACAGCATATGAATCTATATTAAACATTCATTGTAGACCGGAGTCTGCAGATATGATTACTTTCAGCCTTGATGTAATTAATTGTCCTTATTTAAGACACAGGAAGATTCTTTGGTCCTGCAAGTTTGATTCGTTGCTCAAGTTATTTCCTTTTTCTTTGCTCTAGTTGTCTTCTCTGAAAAATAAATAAATAAATAAATAAATAAATAAATAAATAAATAAATACAAAGTCAGATAATCTCTACAGATAGAAATGTGTGTTTGTCACATGAAGCATGTTTTCTAATAACATCAGGGGAACTTCTGTGTTTTATACAAAAATTTGGATGGCAGATTTTAAGGCTGTGATAATCCAACATCATACTGCAGACCAGACACCAGCAAAATGAAAAGGAAGACTACACTTTGACTACTGATGGCAGTAACTCAAGTTCAGCTGCCATTCCAGGGGGAAAAACAGAATGTGAAGACCAAAAGTGGAAGGGGAATATAAGACAAAATTCTCCCTTTAGATGGGTAAATTCTCCCTTTAGATGGGTAAACAATCATAGAATCATTTAGGTTGGAAAAAAAACTCTAAGATCATTTAGTCCAACCTTTAACCTAGTACTAAAGTCCACCACTATACCATGCTACTAAGTTCTAAATCTAGGCATTTCTTGAAGACCTCTAGGGATGGTGGCTCAATCAATACCCTGGGCAGACTTCCAATGCCACACAGGTCTTTCAGTAAAGAAATTTCTCCTAATATCCAGCATAAACCTCCCCTGGTGTAACTTGAGGTGATTTCCGCTCATCTTATCACTTGGTGCTTGGGAAAAGAGCCTAATCCCCAACTTGCTAAAAGGCTAACATAGAATCGTAGAATCATTAAGGTTGGAAAAGACCTCCAAGATCCTCTGGTTCAACCATCACCCTACCATCAATATCACCCACTCAACCATATCCCTAAATATCACATCCAACCTTTCCTTAAACATCCCCAAGGACAGTCACTCCACCACCTCTCTGGGTAACCTGTTCCAATGTCTAACCACTCTCTGAGACGAAATTTCTCCTAATTTCCAATCTGTGCCTTACCTGGCACAACTTGAGGCCATTCCCTCTAGTCCTTTCACTAGTTATCTGTGAGAAGAGGCCGACCCCGAGCTCTCCACAACTTCCTTTCAGGTAGTTGTAAAGATCAATAAGGTCTCCCTTGGACCTCTTCTTCTCCAGACTAAACAACCCCAGTTTCCTCAGCCACATAAGATTTCCCAAGCCTCATAAGACTTGTGTTCCAGACCCTTCACCAGCTTCATAGCCCTTCTCTGGACATGAAGCATCTGCTTTCAAAACTGAAAGCAGTTTGACAAGAAAGTGTCTCAAAAGGAAGACAAAGACACTAAGAAAGCTTGGAAGGCACACAACATTGTAGAGCAGAGGAAAATTATATCCTTTGGAATAAGGAAGTGATCTGAGGAGTATTTAATGCACAGATTAGTGGTCACCACTATTCCAGGTGAAGAGAATTCACATCAGATGGCCATACAATTCTGAGAGAAGCCACAGGTAAAACAAGGGCCTAGAACTCCTTGATAACCCATGCCCACACCTCTTTTCACCATCCCAGTGAAGGTGAATGTACACTTGTAATTCTGCAAGTAAAATGGGGCCAGATCATTCCTTTCCACTTTGAGTAGCTATGGAACTCTTCCCTCTCTTTCATCCTTTTCTCTTCTACAGAATGCAGTGGCAGAGTCCCACTTCTAAAATGATGTTGAAAAAAAAAATCTTGTGAAGGCTGGGATACTTGATTCTGTGCTCTCTGATGCCTTGTGACCTTCAGCTATGCTGTATTACATGGTGTTGATGTTTTAATGTCTCTAAATCCACATTAGAAAACCATTTTAACAGACATTTGTCACAACATTCAAGCATTCTGTACAAAGCAGCAACTGAAAAGTTTCATTCAACTACACATGGACCACATCTGTAAGGTTATGAGCACATTACCCAAAATGGGCATGGAGGGCTTTTATTATGATGAATTTCAGCTGGATTGCCCTGCTATGCTGTGTGAAATCTTGTCAAAACCTTGAATGATGTCTATTACAGTTTCCTGTAAAAGTATAGCTTTTGGCAAATACTGACATCACCACTGTCAGATTTCCAGCTAGACCAAACAAGGTTAAACTGCAGAAAGAACAACAAATCATCACTAGCTCCAAACTTAGGTGAAAGTCTACAAACAAACTTACTCCATGGATTTGCTTTTCATGTCATTTCAGCAGTACAGCTCTCTGGTGACAGGTTGTTTCATTAACTGCTGATTAAAATGCTTATAGAAAATGGATACAAAACCTGTGTTTAAATTTAGTACTTGCTTTTACATGCAGGAAAAGTAATTATGTGCTTCAGCTAAACATTGTCTGATATTGAAATGAAACACCCCTAGGACAATTGGATAATATGAACTGTCTGTTAGTAAGAGAAATGTGAGGGCTGATTTGTTAGCATTCAGAAAAATTACTGTCTTTACCTTGGGGCTGGAACAAATATTCTCAAGAGTAGCCAGCCTGGAGGAGAGACGGAGAACAGAGAAACAAAGAAAAGCACCAGCAGGAAATCTTATTTCAGAAAATCACATTGTAGATGAGGTGGTGGGAAGGAAGAAGATAACGAGACCTATGGGTTCTTTGTTGTACATGAGGGTTTTGGCTAGTGATATGCACTTGCAAGACGTGCAACCGGAAGTAAAGATAATATCACCAAGAACACAATTTCCAGTATACCAATTTTCATTAGCAGTAACATTTACACAAGTTTAAACAGTGTATAGAGAGTGCAGAGTTGAGCAACCATACTATATTAGTCAAGATATCCTTTATAAAGGCATCATGAATTAATACTGTAGTATGTTGCTATAATACAGTATGACATATATACATTTTTGAAGTTAGAGACCAAAGCCATACATTTATATCTTAATTCCTTATTAAGAAAATTAAAAAGTAAAAGTTTCTAAGAGTTTCTAGAATCTCTCAATAAATAGGATAGTCTGT